>CAXKWD010000006.1:71126742-71805598 GCA_964059195.1 Ectobius pallidus
GGGGACCACAATGAATGGTAATGAAAGCTTGCTTGGTGGACATTGAAACCACATGAGTTGAAAGTCTTTGAGATACATTACTCCCGACACGACTCTACCCACAGCAACTTAATCTGCTCAACAAATTACACTCTATAAAACAGAAACACCAATCAACCAAGCACTAACGAGCAGTGAACTCCAACTCGAAAAGAACAACTGTATTCAATGTGTAATTAAAAGTACAGGCAGTTACATACAATAAAGTTACCTATGACGTAGCACATAACGGTACATCCCTGAAATTACTTTACTTTAATTTCAACTTTAATAGTAAGTCTTTTAATTGTACAGGCCTACAGTAAAATTTGTTTTGGGTAGGCTCCCAATACCTAAATATCATACATCTCTTTACTCATCATCATTTACTATTTCAGTCATCCGAATGTGGAATTCTTTACCATCTCACATCAACCTTCAGATCGCAGTTAACAGCACATATACGTAGTACTTAATAGTGTATCTTTTTTCATGTCCTATGTTAATTTCAGTTTCATCACTTAATGCTTTTGTATAACTAAATTGTATTTGTAACAATTAATTTCTTTTTTATCATTTAATGTATCTTAAAACTCTTACATATTATTTAGTGTGTCATTTTAATGTATCTTAAATCATTTCATGTGGTTTTTTTTCTTTTTTTTTGTCATGCATATTTTTTTATAAATTTCTATGAGCTTTTTAACTTATCTTATCAATACTGCCTCTACAACAGAAATACACAGCAGGTGAATTATTCAAGGAAAAAAAATACAATGAATTATGAACTACAATAACAATAACAATAATTAAAAGAAATACATTTCCTCAAGGGCTGAAGATGGAGGAAAGGTTCCCATGATACTGGTGGCATTCCCCTTTGTATGGCAATGCTGATACGTTGCCTCAAATATTCGCCTGCCCTAGGATCCTCTGTTGCAGTAGCAAGTCTTCTACCTATCTCTGAAGTTAACTCCTTCGCTTCTGCACACCAAGTACCAAGTGTCTCGACAGCAAACACAACAAAATGATACTGGTCAATTATGTGAGAGTACTTCTTTAACTTCAAAGATACAGCAGAAATCGCAGCCGAGCCAGGATTTTTGCAGGTGACCGGCAAATGTGATGAAGCTAGTGTGTCGACACAGGTTGCATCCCATAAAAGTGATTTACCCCTGACCCAAGGGATCAAGGTCAATCCGTCGGGTCTCTTGCCATCAGATCGACTAAGGCCAACTGGCTCAAAGATAGTCGGGACACCAGCAGAGACTAAGCCTCTTTTAATGAGGTCGTTGATCATGGAATGCCTGGAAAACCTTCCTGCGTTCTTCGGACAGCTTAACCCATGATGGCCGTAAGGGTCAACTCTGGCGCCGCACTGGCATAGGTGTGGATGACAGATTTTACTACCAAGCCGCAAGCCTACAGCGATCCTGAAAGGCACATCATCCATTAGGGTACCTAAGTTAGATGAAGGTAAAGCTCTCAGCCAGGAGCCAGCTTCGTATTCACGAATGGCAAGAAAACGTGCTTGATCAAGGTCAGAAGGAGAAGAAGAAACGAGAAGTTGGTGTATACGTATTGGTGTTTATATGATCCCACTCCTTCTGTACCTCAGGATGAGTCGGAAAATCCTGTTCAGAGTTTAAAAGTCTCCAACTTGCAAGAGCCTCCGACAAATGGCAGATCTCAATTTCATCATCATGATTTAAAAGAACAGATTTGACAAAATCAGAAACGCCATGAGCCGAAGCCAAGAAAGCAGGAATACAAATATCGTTGATCTTGCGCACACCAACTCCTCCAAACTTAATAGGTAAACTTGCCAGTAACCAGTTTCATATTTACAACATGCGTTTTACCCTGAGGGTATATCGCAGGGTATTTAGTTCAAAAGAATACATAGTATTTACAAAATATTACGTGTTGTCTGAGTTGTGTTCTAGGGAATTACACAAACTAATCATTTTAAATATTTAAGGTAGTGTCTTGTAGATTTCATATATATACTTGATTGTTCGTGGAGATGAGATCACTTTTGCAGAACTATGTTGGAATCTTTCATATAAGGTGGTCTATGTTTATCCTGTAGTTTGCAGTGGAGTAGAAAATGTATGGCTGTTTGGTTTTCTTCAGAACATGGGCACTTCGGTGATGGTGTTTTCCCAATCCTATGCAGGTACTGTAGGAATTTTCCGTGGTTTGAAAGGAATTGTGTGAGTATGAATGTTGGATTTAGGGTTGTTTTTTTGTATGGTAGGTACGTTCGGGAAGATTAGTTTTGTATGGGAGGCTTTAGGTGACGATATGTACCAATGTGTTATGTTGTGTTCTTTTAATGTATTTTGTGTTACTTATTATGTTATATTGTAACAACTAATGTAAGTTACTATTAGTCCCTGGTGAAATGGAAGAAAAGACCTTACGGTCTTAAATTTCTTCAGGCTAAATAAACTATTATTATTATTATTATTATTATTATTATTATTATTATTATAAACCATATTTTTAGCTTGGGGTATTTTTTCTTATTTAGTATTTCTGCACAAATTTCATCTTTGAATTATTGTGGAGAATCAAACCGTAGACTACTGCCAACAATGTGCATATTTAAATGAGTTCCTTAACAATCCAACAAATATTATGTTCACAATATTTAATGAGTGAAACGTCATGAAAATTTTCTTCAGCCTATAATTGAGCTACACCCATAAAACAAATACCAAGTTTAATTTATTTATCCCTACTTCATTGTCGCGCCAGACGCATTACGTAACTACACTTAGTTCAATGGAGAAGTCTTGCAACTTTTCCCCCTCCTCCACCCCCGGAGCCTTCGACCACAGGCCATACTCCGGTCCCAACAACTCGGCGCATTTGTTCTATTGCTACATTTTCTGTTCATGTATGTTCTAGATCATTGGAGAATTGAGTGGCTTGATATCAAAGGCGGACATCTGACGAATTCATAAATCCTGAAAAATGCCAGTTCCTTATATACAAGTTATATTTATGCATTTTTTATGGCTTCTTTTTCATATTTCCGCTTAGAAGTTCCAAATAAACTGTGTTCTGTTTCTGATATCAATATCATTAAGAAAGTCAGTGAAAATTAGCTTTGAAAATACAGATGTCCTGTTTTCAAACAAAAATTTACAGATGTCCGCTTTTGATACAAATATGATGGTAGGTGTCCGTTTTCGATCCAAATGACTCACCTAAGAAATTCCATATCAGACCAACCCTAATATTGCTATGAAAGATAAGGAGGTTAAAACTGAAATACAGTACGAATTAAATACCAATACATTGTCAAAACTCCTTAAACAAGATTTTGTTTTATAAATACTGCACGATTCTCGAGATTACAACAGCTAGCAATAATGTTAATTCATTATTATTCTATGCCCTGTTAACGAGGTTTTACCGTGTTACAGTATTCGTTATGAATAACTCTAACATTTCTGACATCAAACTTTCACCACACGATAGATTTTGACATATCAAATTAGCATTAACCGAAATGTGAGGTTGACGCTTCTCCACATTTCTTTTCCACTTTTCTGAATTGCTTTTCCTTCTTCTTGTGCTCCCTTCACAAACTGAAATATTATTCTCCATGGGAACACTTTCTCTTTTGAATAATACCTTAAATAATATTATTGCAAGGTCAAAATAATATTATTACAAGCACGCAAAATGAGCAAAACAGATTGTCACATTGGGAACAGTAGCAGCCATTGCTAAAACGGAAGTCATGTGATCAGATTCTATCTCCCGCATTGGCTGCTTGGTAGATGTCCGATGTTGAAAACAACTTGCATAGCACGAGTCCGAATTTGAAACAAACCTTCAACTTTGAAGCAAAAAATTACGTGCTTGCACCCGTTTCTGACAGAAACCGATTTCACCATTGGAAAGGGGAGACAAAATCCTACAGGAATCCACTTCTAACTCAATTTCAATTTTTCCGACAGATGTCCGCCTTTGATATTAAGCCACTCAAATGTGTGTTGAGCAAGCTGTTCACTTCAGCAACAAGAGAACTACGTATTTTCTTTATGTTCAGTCATCTCTCCAGCGGGGGTCGTGTCTCCGATACGGTATTCACCTGATAGAGTGAGGGAAACCCGGTGAAAACCTCATCCGGATCGGCTGCTACGGGAGAACTTTGTGCAACAGCCCATTTTCTGCTCGGTTTTCCCCCAGGAGTCTGAGCATTCTCCTAGGGTGTGTCTCACTACCGGTTATTTTTAAGTCCGACTTTTTTTTTTTCGCGAAGTCTTTGCCCTAAACGTTTCGCTCGCTGATTTCGTCGTCCAGAACTTGAGCTCTGGCGGCAATTTTTCCCCTGTTTGCGTTTGCAGTTGGAATTATGCAATGTTTATTTTTGTAAAAGGCGATAATATTGCCAGAGTCTTGAAATTTAAAATATTAATCAGACAGAGCGCACATAACCCACATTATTAAAATACATCTTCAACACCGTTGAGCTCGATCAATGTAATAAAATAAATAAGATACCAGTTGCTCAACAAATATATATTTTTTGTGATCAGTCGCCTAGGCCTTTCGGTGTCTCTACACCATCTTCAGGACATCTCCAAGCCAGCCTTTCGGTGTCTCTACATCTTCAGGGCATCTACAAGCCAGCAAAAGACGCCCTGAAAATGGTGTAGAGACCGAAAGGACTAGGTGATTTATCACAAAATATGTACATATTTGTTGAGCAACTGGTATCTTATTTATTTTATAACCCACATTACTCAAACACTACTTTTAATATGTCAGTATAATAGGCTTAGAATTCCTTTCTTTCCATCTTTGTAAATTTATCTATTGCTGAACTGCACTGAACGCGAGATTGCTCTTTTGGAGTCTTCTTCTTTTTCAAAGTAAGGTATCCGTTTATTTTCATCAAACAGTAAATATATCAAAGATTTCCCTTTTACATCTCTGTTTTTCAGAAGGATATTCTATCGTAAGTTTACATATTTATTAACAAAACCAATCAATCCATAACACAAGGAGTTTAATTTATTCCAAGTCTACAACACAAAATGTTTTATTTTTTGACATAGCCTATATACATTTGTTTTCGCTTTTTCCCCTCTTTTTTGAACTACCCGTGCCATTTTTTTTTTACTTTTATGACTCTTAATCCTCTACATTTCCTTCCTATTTTTCTTTACTGTACATAAGAATTTGCATAGTCTTAAAAAATGTGTATTAATCGAACAGGAGATATTCGTATACGTTATGAATGTATTTATTCGAATATTCTTGTCTAGTGAAGCTTCTCTCTGTTTATTCCAAAATGGTAAATTCATTGACTAATGATTTCTCAACTGATTCTACGCTTTGAGAAATCAAGACTCCGCCACGCTAATCCCGCTCGTTCCTTCTTGTTGTTATTAAAAGTATGTTCCTCTTCTTTGGAGTCTTCTACAAAAATTAATCATAAATTTCCCTTATAACCCTTTAATCATTATAAATTCTATCTTGCACCCAACTATATTTTATCAATTCTTTTGGCAATAAAACTTTCATTATTATCTTAAATATAAGCAATATTATTGTAATTATTATTATGGTCGCTGTTATTGTTATTATTGTCAATAATAATAATAACAATAACAATAATAATAATCATATCAGTTATCATTAAGGTATGTAATAACGTTTGTGGACAAAATCCACATTTTGTACCTGTTTTGTTTAGACTTTTACTAGGCAACCTATGGCATAAAGGTAATATAATGCTAACCTATGTATGAAATCTAAATTACAGATGGCATAAAGCTAATATAATGCTAACCTACATATGAAATCTAACTTACAGTCTTGTTCCTTTCAATTATTTGTTATATTTTAAAAGTTGCTTATTTTCAATGTATCATAGAATTGCCAAGAATGACACAATCATGAAAACTCTTTCACTGATTTGTTCCCTTTTATGGACAATATTGTCAACTACGCATATGTACCTAGCACTAATAAAAATAATAACGGTTTTTTTTTTAATTTAGAAAAATCAGCAATAACGCCCAAAAAAACACCCACCACAGTTGCATTTCTCAGAGTAACATGAAACCCATAGTTCGAAACATTTCCCAATTCATAAATTACAATTTCATGTATAAATTAACTTTTAGTTCAATTTTTACTTTAGGTTTTTTTTTTTTCATTTTAGGGGTAGAAAAAATAGGGGGAAAAGAATTGAGAGAAAGACAAGGACAAAGTCGCACTAAAATTGTAAAACGTGTCCACACTGTGCCATTTTAACTTACTGTATATTTAAACTGTATATTTAAATATCTTTGAATTGGAATTTTCATATAATCTGGGTATGATTTTGAAGCAGACAAGTGTAGCTCCCTTATGCAATAAAATAAATAAAATCAGGTAAACTGATATAACAAAGTGACAGAATCCTTTTGTGTAATCAGTGATAATTGCAATTTGAAATGCAGAAAATAAGTTACTTTTGTAATCGATTCCCGAGTGAAGCTCCAGATCGATTCATTAAAGGAAAAGTAAACTAAAAATTCAGTATCATTTTCTTCATACGGATTGAAAGAAAATGTTTTAAAGAAATGATATTCACTATTAGAAATGTTTTACACCTTCACATTTAATCACAAAACGAATATGTTTTTTTTAACTCAAGGGGCGCATGACGTCACGCTTGACGAATGCCTGACTCAGTCCCGCCCGGTGAAAGACAGTTCACAGCATTCTGTCTACCGTTACGGTTTTTGAGTATCTGTTCAAACAATGGTTTATCGTTGTGTTGTGGGGTGTACATACTCATCGTCGAAGAGTGATAACACACTAAAATATCTTTCCATCGATTTCCCAACAGAGATAAGTCACCCGAACGTTATAAGCAATGGCTGATAAAAATAAAAAGATAAAAATTTGTTCCTAGTAAATACAGTACGGTTTGTTCACAACATTTTGAAGAAAATGATACCGAGCTTTCGGTACAGTTACGAAAACAGTTAACTGGAGAAACCCCGCAATCTGTTTAAAAAATAAGTGCTGAAAAATAATAATCTGAAATACCGCCAATGCAGAAAAGAAAATAGTCGTACTTGAGGAAGAAGGAAATGAGAGAGTTGTTACAAGATTCGAACAGTAATCCATCAGTATCTGGGAATGGACAAATTATGAATGTGGAATCTAGTATTTATGACGAAAATTCAGGCGTAGGCGTTCAGTGTGAACTAGGAAATGAAACTTATGTCAATGTTTACACAGATTCATTGAATGAAACTTATGTCAATGTTTGCACAGATTCATTGACCGTTTGAATGTTTCTTCTAGATAGCTCTTTTAGCATTTCAGACATTTCTACTACCGCAAAAGATGATTCTGAATCTGAAAGTGACTCTGTTCGTATCTTGAAAAATATTTTGTTTTTGAACTGTATTAGCTCTAAGTATTAACTGATAACGACTGGAAACTAGTGTATCTTTATTTATAATAACGCTATCGAATGAGGCATGTTGTGTTATACAGCCTACAACCCCCTCTCTTCACAAATTCCTTCACAGTCCCAACAACACACACTTTCGTGGTCCGTTTTCATTTGTATACACAGCCCGCACTTACACCATTCCGTATTTTCTTTTCTTCCTTGCAATTCTTTCAATAATTCCTTGTCAATTTCTTTTCGTGTGAAATTAATTTATGAATACCGAGGTTCGTCCTTATAAGGTAACATTGCAGACATCTCTATCAATAACTAATACAAATGAGACTTTGTGGTGTATGTAGAAACAGCACACGCGAGCATTACAGCAGCTGTCGTCCTGTCAATGAATTGTCTCGCGTGATATCACAGGAGCTTTTTACTTCACCCGTACAAAGCGTAATATTAGGCGCCTGAAGTTCACGAGATCACCATTCGTTTCGTAATTCAAAGTTCCGTACGATGAGATTAAAATAAAAAAATGGTATTTCTTTAGTTTACCCATCCTTTAAGCAGGGCTTACCGAAAAACAAAGGTCTAAAGTTTGATCAGCATATGTGAAGGAATATGTGGGTAGTGTTATTTCTCAAAAGTATTGCAATTTCCAAAGTTGTATATGGACACTGTAAAAAAGTATAGTGTCATGAGAACGGATTTGCATTTGATTAATTCTATCTAATATATTACCATATAATAGGCGCTAAATTGCGCATTACTCCGGTACCAGTCAACTGATGTGGTAATTAGTCCCATGGACGTTGTAAATGCGTATATCAGGTTTCGTAAAAAATCGGTAAAGCGTATTCGAATAATCGCGCTAACAGACACACGTCCAGAGAGTCAGCCAGAAAGACAGATAGACGGACAGACATTTTTACCTCTACCATACAATCTTAGAAAGTACCATTCTGGCACTTAATAAAAAACAAATGTTTGATCAGAAAATATTGTTTCAAACGACATTACATAGGCCTACTTTAAAGTCCGCCAACTGGCCCC
This sequence comes from Ectobius pallidus, assembly GCA_964059195.1. Lineage (NCBI taxonomy): Eukaryota > Metazoa > Arthropoda > Insecta > Blattodea > Ectobiidae > Ectobius > Ectobius pallidus. The sequence continues at coordinate 71,135,237 of CAXKWD010000006.1, forward strand.
GCTTAAGAGATGACCGGGAATTATTTATAAAACTGGTATTAATAAAATAGCCTATAGTCTAAGCTTATATTTCAAATGTATTAAAACTAGCTTTTGTCTGGAGTTGAATGGTAGACATTGTAATCACTTTATACCGTTCATATCGTACAGTCATAAAAACGTTTTGTTAAAATCTATAGGCAACATAAAATGTATATGCTTTTCCTTATTGTTTCCACGTAATGTAAACACGTTGAATGAAAACCTTTATTTAAGGTTTGTTTTGACATTTCAATACGAAATACATATTTTATGCTTTTATAAAAATCTGTCTTCGTGGAAGGGGGTTTTGAAGACAGATACAATACATCTGTATGTCGGCACAAGGATCCATGTCGAAATACGTGACAATAAGCCCATTACCCTGTAATATTGAACATATACGAATCGTTTATCATAAAAAGGAAAACAGCTCCCATCTAAAGCGCGATGGTTTTCCCTTTACACTCGAAGGGGGATGTCGGACGACGGCTATAAAGGTATAGTATTCGCTTTCACTAAGCCTTGTATTACGTATTCATACCACGCAATTGTGGTGAACCAGGCTACAAACCTGTGCTCAGTGTGCAGAATGCTAACGCAACTTGTGCTTGGGAGGAGATCCGATATAGAGAAACCCACACCACTTATATCTCTTGTAAACTGAATATATGATCCTGACAGATTGTTTCTCAGCGTTGTCCGCTCTCTTTTGTTTCCATGAAAATATGTTTCTTCATTGTTCAGTGCGCGCTTTTAAAACACATAATACATATTAGCATGGATTGTAATGAATACAAACATGGTCAGTTTACAAAACTACCCTTACAGAAAAGAAAATAGCGAATTGGATGTAAATGAAGATAAGTTATAACTAGGGTTGATAATACTGGTATACAAGCAAAAATTATCAGAGAAGCAAATAGGTGTCTTTTACTAAAATAAATATCTTTATTTCAAATTTGCTTTAGGTTTCTCGTATCACATATAGTTTTTGAGATAAGGCACATGTCATGTCTACTTTTTTTTTTTAGAGCTGACTAAATAAGATATACATTGTTTATTTTCCAATGCTTAAAACACTTTTAGTAAAACCATGAAAGCTTATTAAATCCGAACAGTAATCTGTGCTATTCATCTCTCCCACAAATCTTTTTGAATAGGTAACAGGAGTCTTGCTAGTAGTGAACACATACGCTAAATGCCGGTTTTCGACCAAGAGCTAAGCTAATCTAGTTTAGCTTAGCTGACATACAGTACGGGATTTCATATGTAGTTGCGCCGACAAAACTACATATGAAATCCGGCATAACTATATATGAAATCCCTCACTGTATGTGAGCTAAGCTAAGCTAAGTTAGCTTAGCTCTTGGTCGACAACCGGCATAAGACATCAATGACACAACATTCATTCAGGAAGAAATGAACGACCTTATCAAAGATTAGCCTCGTTTTAAAGATAAGTCAGAGTTGCTTGCCTTTAGACTAAATGTTTTGGAGAAGCGTGTTATGGTGTATTTTATCGAGAGAGAAATTATGCATTGAATAAGTTTTACTCTGGCTTGATGTTAAATATCAGCCTCTTCAAAGAGCTGTAAAATGATCATAGTGCCACCGATCAGAGACTGTTCATCTATTTTGAAGGTTTCTCTTGTGATATTGTCTTTAAAAAGTTGCCAGTATTGTGTGGATGCAAGAGGAGTACATTTCCAACATCTCTTTTCATTCTCTTCCCATTATACTATATATTTCATTCCCATTATACTATAACATAATTGTCTAAATATTTACAAAAATAACTACATATTATGCACACATGTACTAACAGACCTGAACGTACCTATACTTTCACTCATGTAAGAATGTAACACACATCCTACTCATTATGTTTTTAGAAATTTCTGTTTTGCTCACTTCCTGAAGGAGCAATCATTTCTTCCTGCAGGTAAGCCATTCCAAACTGCTTACTTCCACACTTTGAATGCATACGTGGGACTAATCAAAATTCTATATATATCGATATGTGGTAAGTTATAGGTACAATCCATTATTCTTTTATACTTAACATTTTGATTCTCATATCCGTTCCACATACTTCTTTCTTATTCCTTTTAATATTTCAGTCTACTGTATTTCTATATGGTTTCCTTCCTATTTCGCCTCTTTTGTTGACTCACCTCTTTGTATGTATTATTGTTCGAAAATCTTTATTTCTTTATTACTTACACTCTTTCATAGCAGGCACTATGTTCCGTGAAGTACAGAGAGTTGTATGGTTTCGCTCACTTCCTGAAAGGGGCAATCATTTCTCCCTGCAGACTGTAAGAGCAGCTCGCTCAGAAAAAGGAAAAGATACTTTCAGAGAGATTTTATTTTGTCCCCGACACTGGACAATCGATCAACTGGGAAAATGTTGATACCAAAACAATTTGGTCTTTCAAGGGAGTCTGTCAAGTTGAAATGTAGCCTTTATTAGTTTAATGTAAAGATGTATTCAATCCTTTTCCTCTGATATTCCTGCAAAATTCAGAGGTATAAAATTGTACATTTTCCTTAAATTCTGATGTCTTCTATTTTCATCTCTATTTAAATAACTTACGTGGGTAAGTATTATGCATGTTATGAATTTTCTTTCCTGCCCCTAAAGTTTTCCATAACTAAAGTAAGTAAATCACAGTAGTCCTAGACTTTTCACAAGATGCCGCAGTTGATTGAAGCACTGCGAAACAAAACAAAAGGTCGCGGGTTCGAACCCCGATGAGGTCGCTGGCAGTTTTCAATTTTCCAAATCCTTCTGGTGGCATTGTGGCCCTTGAGAAAACTCAGCCACTAATGGAAATGTGTTATCAGTAAAAATACTTATAAAGGCGGCCGATTCGTAAGGCTGACTCATCTCATAACCTTCACGAGCCGAATATCTAAAAATCTGAGAGCATCAATTTCTTGAAGCCCTAAGGGCTTTTATAGCCGTATAGGGACGGCTTTACTTTTCTACTTTATCAAACACTGCCCATAAATGTATTGAATCAAAATATGTAATGACAGAACGCATCAATGCTCTGAAAACCAATGATTGAAACATTTGAAACATTTTCTGCGAATCGAACCCGGGCCGCCCAGGTGGCTGCAGTCATGCTACCAACTCACCCACGGCGGCGAACTTTACACGTAAAATACATGTAAAATACGTAACGTAAAACAATTCTAAACACGTGATGTAATACATATTTTGACAATACAGACATGCATTACTTTATTATTTGTAGTGTAAATTTTATCAATGTTATACACAAAATATTCAGTGCAACTGCAAATTGAATTCAATCATAATATCACAATCTTGAATTGAGTTCAACCATTACAATTTACTAGTGTTTGATTTAGTATAGGCTACCACATGTATGTGTTAGTGGTCTGATTCATAATAATTTGTAATTTAATTTTACTGCTTACTTTTTAAAGTCTTGCTTTTGTTAAACCACTGAACTCATGTAATTCTGCTACCTTCTCCTTCATAGTAAGAAATCTACGGATTTTAAATACAGATCGTTCTGGTTTAGTTTTTTGCATCTTCGTAATTTTTTTTCGCAAGAAGGTTCAAATTAATTTATTGGCGATACACACAATATGCTGCGGAGTAACATTCTGTTTGTTGACATTTGCTGTTGTTTTCGGTCCACATGTAATAGTTGTTGAGGGCGTGGAAATTGATATTTTATTTAAACAAGCTCCAAATTAGAATAACTTACTACATCAGCCAGTTCAAAGTCTAGCTCTTGAACTGTACGTAAAATTTATAAAATGAAACAAAGTTACTCGTAAAAGCCATAAGAGATTTTTTACGAATTTTACATTAATTACGCATTTTTACGCGTTCTTTACACGTCACGAAGAGAAACCTTTACGCGTAAGACCCAGCTCTGAATATCACTGATTATTTCTTAAGGATATAGAATTCAGTACTACATTCATTTCTTATTTTTAAATTATATTAAAAAATAAGATATCGAGAAGTCAATTTTCTTACTTTAGAAATGGTAATTTTCACACTTCAGTTAGCCTACCCAGATATAAGAAATAAAAATTCTCTTCTAAACCATGCAGAGCAATGATATACACAAGCGGATTCCTTTAATGTCACAATCGCTGCTGAACTGAAGACTCTGCTGTTGTGGAAACCATTATTTTAAATGTTACAACTTTCACAGAGAATATTATTTTTTCTATTAATAGTTGAATTGTCTGTATAACTACTGTTATACAAACTATTGTTGCAATTCCTTAGCAAAAGGATTTCACTTTCATATTTCTTCTACTATTATAAAACATTCAGATACACTCACATAACTTTCTCTACCCTAAGAAAGGGCAATAGAACTTCCTGTTGCAAGGGAATATGTATGTATTCACTTGTTTCAGTCTCACATAAAAGTGTATTGTTCACCACGCGAAACATAAACCTCAGTTTGTGCTATTGACTGCCGGCTTGTAACTACCCTTCAGGTAAATTTTGCAAAAAATTCAAATAAAAGCTTTAGTTTTGAGTATAGGTATCTTATACCAACATCTTGTAACAAAATACCAACAAAACCGTAGGAGTAAATTTCGAAAAATGCAATATTCTTCATGCAAAGTGAGTAAAAGAGAAAGTCGTCGCTAATCTTCCTGTCACATCCGAAGATATCTACTGAAAATAAGAAATTCTGATTTTTAAAGAAATTTTGTTTCCGAACTACACTGTTCACAGACACATAGGCTACATAGCCATGTTTTTTCGAATTCGGGAACTCAAAACTTGCATTGATACTGAAAACTAAATATCGAATTTCAGGATTGAAATCATTACTTTCTCTATCCGTAGTAAGCCAAGCTAGGAAACGGACAGATAAAAGTTAAAAATAACTTATACTATTCTTTCGTTGACCAGCCTACAATCAGGAAAAGAACTTAAGTTAATTTATAAGTAGACAGATTACAATAATTGTGTCGCTCTTAAGCGGATTTCAGGGAAAATTGTATTATTTACGACAGCGAAGCATTTTCTACTATGCTTTAAAATTGCAAGCAAGACAACCACTATTTTCAAAGCTGTAATTTTTCCCCACGAATTCCATTGCATTCTAGAATCTAAGGCCTGTCCTTAGATGGTGAAGATGGAAGTTGATTGCTGCTGTCAGTGGCGTACCGGGGGGGGGGGGCGAACGGGGCGGATGCACCGGGCGCCGTAAGGGGGGGGGGCGCGAAAATTGAAAAACGTATTTTTTTTGTTCAAGAAAAAATAATTTCTTTCAGGCAAAATATACGATTTTATTGGTCAAAATGTCTTTATTACTTTGTTAAATATTGCAGTAATATTATTTAGAAATGAAATAAACGTTTCATTTTAAATTATTTATAGGCCTAGACAATACGAAATATGTCGTGGGCGACGAGCACACAGGAAAAGAAAGACTAAGTAATTTAGCAATTTTATCAATTGAACGTGATGTGGCTGCTACTATAGACTTCAACTCTATTATAAATAAGTTCGCATCAATCAAGGTTAGGAAGGCACATTTTTTAATTTTGGTTAAGACTGTGAAACTTCTTTTCCCTTTATTTTTATTTTTTTTGTCCAAACAAACTAACCTTATAATACTTACAGTTTTATTTCATTCATATTTTTCTCTTTATAATGTGTTAAAGTAACATACTAATTATTAAAAATAAATAATTGTGAACATTAAACTGTGTTTAAATTAAACTCATTGAACCTTGAACCTTGAACCTTTTATTGTTAGGGGCGACTACCATCTAGTTAGCCCCGGGCGCCAAGTAGCCTTGGTACGCCACTGGCTGCTGTAACCACTATAACGCTGCCTTCACAGATTGCCTGTTTTCTGTCCTAGTAAAGAAGACATAATAATCAGATGACGCCATTAGTAACAAATCTTTGTTGAAAGAGCAATTCTGCACACACATACACTGGCATGAGAGACGGGAATCCTGACTAATGGTAAAAAAGCAGTCCTTGCTCTGCCTTTCTATAGCCATTGTGCAAGTCTCTTTCAGAGAGAAAAGGAGGAAGTTGGTTATGGTGGGGACAGAGCTTGAGTACCACTTTCTCACACATGCGTCCACTTCCTTTTTCGAACGTGATGAAAGTTACCGACATATTGAAGATGTAGAAAACGATTCAAAGATTTTATTGTTGTTCCTTTCCATGCCTTGACTATACATGATATGATGTCGTAAGTTAAGTAAACACCATACTGTTTACGTCGTCATTTTCCAGCCAGCAACACAAGCGTGAATTCCGACGAAGTGTAGCACAGTAAAACCCTATCAAATGAACAACTTTTAGATCCAACACCTCTCCAGTGGCCTTCACTGAAATGCCTTCTCTATTCTTTTATTCTTTAGTTTGTAACTGGGAAATTGTGCTTTAATGACTGTGAACCTGAAGCCGTGTTTATGGTCAAAATTCTTCGATTTCCGGGATTTTCCGATTTCATTAATATTTCATTCACCGACAGCTTTCATTCTACTACCATTCTTCCTGTTCATACGTTCATCATTATCCAGCATCAAATGACAAAACATTTGGTTCAAGTGTTCCATCTTTGCGCTGGCAGTTCTGCACCCATCCACACCCATCACCCTCCAGCCTAAGCCTCTAATAAGAAATATGACGTATGCGATCTTGCATTGGTAAGATCCTGCGGATCTTACAGTTTAAAAGGAAGGACTCTCCGTTTCGTAAATATCGCCTTCCTAAACGTGGCACTGAGTGAGGTAGATAGATGATCCTAACATGTCTCCCCAGGACATAGAAGAGTTGACTCATATCCCCTTCCGTGATTATGGAAATGGGCTCGCAGGGAACTTAGAGGTATTCCTATATCTTTGGTAACAAAAAGAAATAGGTTGGAATAAATTAAAAAGTTTGATTTTTGGTTCTAACCAACCTTTATTTCGGACCTACAAGCCACTGCCAAATGGGGTGGGATCTATTCTTGATCAAATTGTGGTGACACGATGAACGGTTTACGTGACCTGCGATTCGGAATTTATGAAGGAAGTCAAATGTAATAAAGGTTGATAACGTTGAGTCAGTGTATGTTCAGTTATGTTGTGATCTTTTTAGCTGTTAATATTTTTATTGCTAAATGTTTAATTTTATTATGATGGATGGTTGGTTTGATTTCTTTCTGCTTTTCGCCCGTTTTCAGGGGGCCTTGCATTCTCTTCATTATTTTTAAGGACAGTTGAATTTCTCTACAATATGTTTTTTATATTGTTAGCTTTCTTCTTTTCTTCTTGTTTCAAACATTCCTTCTTCGTCTTCGCCATTTTTAAATCCTCTTAAAGGATCATTGTCCATATCTGGACTTAACTAGCAGTGGTTTTTTAACGTCATAATTCCTTATTCTTCGCTTCCTGCAAGTTAAGGCTTCTTTATAATTGATATTAATTGCACAGAAGCAATTTTTCACATTTATTCGTCTCAGAAAAGGCTGGATTCGTTTAGTGCTTCCACCAGGCATTTCTACATGAATTGACTATCTTGATTATGACCTGATTTGGACTTCAGGACTATTTTTGAGGTAATATTAGCTACGAAAGGAATCTTATTACCTAGTGAGTGCATTAAAGCTCTAAAATTATTTCATACAGCTAATAATATTAAATTGATTTTATTGCAACGTAGCTGTATCTACTTTAACACGCAATATAAATTCAGTAACATTATTATTGCGCATTATTTGGTGAATTAAAATATCACAAGATTGACTGTGAACCTTAATACGGCATATAATTGGTACATGTGTGTATTTCATTGTCATTCACATAATTTTATTTGGAATATTGACTCCAAAGGTCCTCCGGAATTGTTATTAAATATATTTTTAAATCAGCAAGCTCTTTCATTTACTGGCGGAATCAATCATCCCTGCTTATAAGAAGACTTCAAGACGTCGATGAAATTTCCAACGAGTGTTTGTGATTCAAGAAGATCAAAGTGTCAGTGTTATCTCACCTATGGTTTATTTAGCTTATAACCTTGTTATCGTTCATTCTAAGCGAAATGTATAGCGTGTGTACAATCTTTATCACCCTTAATTAATTTAATTGTTTTTACAGTCCACTGTCTACGCACGTTATACATTTTTTGGTACCTCCGAGGCCGGATAGAACCACAATATTGTAACACGCATTGTAAACCTACACTCGTTCTATTCCGCCCGTAGTAAACATTATTGAGATAATTCAAGCTGTTGGTGTTCCGCAATTCATGCTGTTTGAACACAAATATCATTCAAGCAAATAATTGACTTATTTGAAGCACAATTGACATTCCTGACTTAAGTCAGTTTGAAGTTTCTTATTGAAAAGGTAATTTTAATCTCATATTAAGTGCTTCTGCCTCCGTGTTTTAATCTGCACGTGTGAGGCCTAATATTCAGACAACAGCTCTTCAAACTAATTTATTAAAAGGGTTTGATATTATTTACATAATTGCACTCACCTTTGTGAATCCATGTACACACACATTATTGTCACATTTTGTCTAACCGCGGGCAACTAACTTTAGTGCTCAATAAGCTCTCAGTGCGGTCAATTTAAGTCATAAACAGTGAATCACGTTAAGTCGAATACTATTTGAACAATCAATTGTCAAATCATGACTGACGTAGAAGGCACCCTTAAGACTTTAAAGGCAAAAAGAACACCTATTAAGTCGAGAATCACTCGCAAAGTTAATTACATTCTAGACTGCGTTATCAATGAGGAAACCTCTCCTCAAGACCTTCTTGAGCTTAAGATTGATTTAAGCAAGCTTGAATCTGAATATAACAGAGTCCAGTCTGAGATCAATGAACTAGCCTTTTCTGAATCCGAAGATGCCTATATGGCAGAAATTGAGAAAACCATACAAAGGGCCATCTCCCATATTAGCAAGCAGATTAATGCTTTCAATAGAGCTGAAGCGGCTGAAGCTAAAGCTAAAGCTGAAGAAGCTGAAGCTAGAGCTATAGCTAAAGCTGAAGAAGCTGAAGCTAGAGCTAGAGCTGAAGCAGCTGAAGCTAAGGCTAGAGCCAAGGCCGAAGCCGAAGCTATTTTTAACCTTCTGAAAAATCAATTCATGATTCAAATTCAAACAGTATCTGAATTTGAAATTCTGGACAAAATATCCTATCAAGAGGCCATTGTTCTTAAGTCGGTGCTAGAAGAATTGTTTAATAGGTATAAGGTTGAAAGTCTTCAGCATCGTAACATTTACGATGAAGAGGCTGAGTTTCAAGAGCGCCAGCTTCAGTCAGAATGTTCAAGGGCTTTAGCTTATATCAATTCTTCAATTGCAGATGCAAAACTGTTATATGAGCCGAATCAAGAGCAGAGCTCTAATCACAACTCTTCTTTGTCTGCACCTTTACCGAACTTACCTAAATTGCCTGAAATTAAGCTACCAAGTTTTTTAGGCGATCCTAGAGCTTGGCTTGAATTCAGGGATACATTTAACTCATTAATTGTTCAGCACAGTCATATATCCAACATGGATAAATTTCAATATCTAAAATCTTGTTTATCCCCGGAGGTAATGACTGTAATTCAAAATATCCCGGTCTCCAATGCCACCTTTGATGTAGCTTGGAAGACTTTAGCTGAAAGATTCGATAATGACAGGTTAATTGCCAACACGCATTTGGATAACCTTTTTTCTCCACCGCCCCTTAAAGGAGATTCTGCAAGCTCATTGCAACAATACTTAGATCATTTTACAAGTACGGTTCATGCATTGAACGTACTAAATACTGATGTTCCTCTGTCTGACTTAATTATTTCACGTATCATTGTGGATAAGCTCCCAGTAGAATTAATTAAAGAATGGGAATCTTCAATTAAGTTAGGAAAACTTCCCAAGTTGCAGGAATTATTCAGTTTTTTGGAGTCTAGGGTTAGGGTGCTGCAGATGACAGAATCGGTTCTGAAAAGTCAGTCCGTCAAGCCCTCATCTGCTCCTTCTGTCAAGGCTAACCTCTCCTCTCCTAGAGCGAAATGCAATTATTGTAGTAAATCGAATCACACTATCATTTATTGTGACGCCTTTAGATCGCTGAATTATTCATCCCGCGATCAATTCGTGAAAAATCACAAACTTTGTCGTGTTTGCCTTAGCTCAAATGGTCACACTTCGAGCTGTAACACTTTTAGATGTAGACAATGTCAAGGCAGGCACAGCAACTTATTGCATGACCCTTCATGGCCAAGCAATTCTCAAGCCATAAATACGGCCAATATCATGTCTGCCAGCCAGTCACGGCAGAAATGTCTTTTACCTACTGCTAGCGTGATAATTTTAAGTAATGATGGCAGTGCCGTACAGGCCACAGCTCTTCTTGATACTGGATCAGACTGTAATCTAATTACTGACAGGTTGTTCAAGCAGCTTGGTTTGTCGCCATTATCTCAGCGTACTTCTCTCGCTGGTATCCTTTCTACCAATGCAAGCGTCTCAAGGCTTACAGAAGTCTCTATCAGATCTCAGGTTACGAATTGGCGCTATAATACAAAGGCCATTATAGTTCCTGAGATCTCTGCTTCTAATTTCCCTAAAAACTTTGTTAATACTAGAGGTTGGAATATTCCTCCTAACTTACCCTTAGCAGATCCCAGCTTTAATTCTCCTAAGCCTATTGATTTGCTATTGGGTGTTGAGATATGTTCTCAAATCTTGGTATCTGGACAGATATCTGCTCCCAACTTGCCTACTATACAGAACTCCCAACTAGGCTGGTACTTCTCCGGCAAGTTGCCTTCGTTCCCTCTTAAGCATCATAACATGCCTTCAATGCAGCGAAGGAGATGTTCTAAGTTGAATAGGCCTTCATCAGATAAACCCTTTAATTACACTGAGTCTTCTGTGAATTACTCAGCCTTCATCACGTCTGATGAAGATATCAGTAGTCAACTTACCAGGTTTTGGGAGCTTGAAAGAGTTACTCACTCTGCTCCTTTTCCTAATGAATCTTTTTGTGAGCAGCATTTTAAGGATAATTTTCAGAGAAACTCTGAAGGCAGATATATTGTCAAGCTGCCATTTCGCGCTGACCCAGACATTCTAGGCAGCACGCAGAATCAAGCTTTAAAGAGATTTGAATCATTAGAAAAACGTCTAGCTTCCAATGCCTCTCTTCATACAGAATATTGCAAGTTTATGAATGAATATTTGGAATTAGGGCACATGGAGCCTTCCACATCAGACTCTAATTCAAATATCCAATATGTGATTCCCCACCATCCAGTTTTTAAGCCATCCAGTACTACCACTAAACTTAGGGTGGTATTTGATGCTTCTGCGAGGTCATCTACTGGGAAATCGCTTAACGATATATTAGCTGTAGGTCCTGTGGTTCAGCCAGACCTATTTTCTATATTGATTCGATTTAGATTCAAACCCATTGCATTCACAGCTGATATAGCAAAAATGTATAGGCAAGTTTTGATTCACAAGGATCATCAGTCATTTCAACAAATATATTGGAGGAGTTCTCAAGCAGAACCCATACAGCTATACAATTTGAAGACTGTGACCTATGGCACAGCCTCAGCTGCTTTTCTAGCTACTAGAGCTTTGAAGCAGCTTATTATTGATGAAGGGATTGACTTCCCATTGGCATCCTCAGTCATTAACAACTGTACCTATGTTGATGATATCGTAGCTGCTGCCGATACTATTGAGGAGGCTAAGGCAACCATCTGTCAATTAAGACAGTTGCTTCCTTTAGGTGGTTTTCAACCACGTAAATGGAGTGCAAACGTGCCCGAGTTAATCCAAGATATTCCAATTGAAGACAGGGAACTTCTTGATTCTCGCACATTTGGCGACTGTGACGCTAATGCTTTGAAGGCCCTTGGACTGATTTGGCAACCCTCAAATGATGTATTAAGAATAGAAACTTCTATTGATTATTCAAAACCCTTTACTCGTTGTACGAGGCGTAACTTGCTATCTTGTATAGCTTCTATATTTGATCCTTTGGGATTGATTTGCCCGGTGGTGTCATTTTGCAAAATAATATTTCAATCTCTATGGAAACAAACCAATTCATGGGATGAGCTTATTCCAGACTTAGTTGCCACCAAATGGTGCAAGATTCATAGTCAGTTGAATGCTATTTCTAATATAGCCATTCCTCGTCTCGCATTACTGCAGAATGCAGTTTCCATTCAAGTTCATGGTTTCTGCGATGCTAGTGAAGCCGCTTATGGAGCCTGCATCTACTTACGCTCTGTAGATCAATCTGGAAATTTTAAGAGCGCTTTGCTTTGTGGAAAATCACGCATTGCTCCTTTAAAGGCTGTTACGATTCCTAGACTCGAATTATTGGCAGCTCATTTGCTAGCTAATTTAATATCTAAGGTAATGCCCATACTTCAATTAAATATCGAATCTGTCCACTTGTGGAGCGATTCCAAGGTGGTTTTGGGCTGGCTTACTCATTCACCCACCACTTTGAAAACCTTTGTGGCCAATAGAGTCGCTGATATTCAGGAGATTACATCTATTGACTCTTGGTCTCATGTTGCATCTAAGGAAAATCCTGCGGATCTTATTTCTAGAGGATCCTCTCCTTTAGATCTTTTGAATAATTCTTTATGGTGGTCAGGTCCTCATTGGCTTATTGATAATGAATTCAAATGGCCTAAGAATTGTGACTCCATGCAGTCTACTTCTCTTCCAGAGATGAAGGTAGTAGCTCTTATTGAATCAGACAATTCTGATCTTTGTGATTGGCTATCCAAATACAGTTATTTGAAAACTATCCGTGTAATGGCATTTATGTTAAGATTCATTCATAATTGTCGGAAGGCTCAATCTCCCCTCACAGGTTCTCTATCTCCTGATGAGATATCTAATGCTATCTGTTATTCTGTTAAGGTAATCCAGAGACAGTATTACTCTAAGGAAATCCAAGCTCTGTCTTCAAATCTGGAATTATCTAATTCAAGTAAACTTAAGCAACTTAGCCCCTTCATACTCAAGGATGGTATTCTCCGTGTGGGTGGACGTTTGGAACGTTCAAATCTATCCTTTGACAATAGACATCCTATGTTGTTGCCAGCACAACATTCTTTCACTAAACACCTTATCTTCTATACACATATTCTTTTAAAGCATGCTGGTCCCCAACTTATTATCTCGCACTTGAGAGAGAAATTCTGGATCATCTCCTTGCGTAAAACAGTCAGGAGCCAACTGAGGCTCTGTTTCATATGCTTTAAGTTTAATGCTCAAGCATTCCAGCAAAAAATGGCTGACTTACCTCCTGAGCGAGTGAATTGTATACCAGCTTTTACCAATGTCAGTGTTGATTATGCTGGGCCATATATGATTAAATTTGGAGGTCCCAGGTCAAGGATTCAAGTTAAATCCTACATATCCATATTTGTTTGTATGTCCACAAAGGCCGTTCACATCGAGCTAGTTACAGCTTTGACTGCTCGTGCTTTTCTTGCTGCATTTTCCAGATTTGTTGCTCGGCGTGGCATACCCCTTTCTATCACTTCGGATAATGGCAGCAACTTCGTAGGCGCCAACGCCGATTTGAGTAGTCTTGCAAAGTTGCTGGAAACTGATGAATATCAATTAACCATACAAGATGCTACTTCACATCTATTTATCAAATGGAACTTTCTGCCTGCTCATTCTCCTCACATGGGAGGACTTCATGAGGCGGCGGTTCGTTCATTGAAATATCATCTGAAAAGGATGTCTCCATCTTTTAATTTTACATATGAGGAAATGTCCACGCTTCTCATTCAAATAGAAGCCCTCATGAATTCTCGCCCCCTTGTCACTCTTAATGAGGAAGTAAATGATTATGATTATTTATCCCCTGGACATTTTCTGATTGGCAAACCTCTTGTGTCTCTTCCTAGCCCAGATCTTTCTGGCGGTTATACTATACGTTCCCGCTGGAACAATTTAAGGAATCTTATGAAGTCCCTGTGGTCAAGGTGGTCTTCAGATTATCTTTCTTCCTTGCAGAGACGTTCTAAATGGTTGAAGGCTATGCCTAATGTTGCCATAGGTACGCCAGTTTTAATCATGGATGACAATATGCCTCCCTTAAAATGGGTTGTTGGCATCATAACTCAAACTCACCCAGGCCCAGACGGTCTTGTGAGGGTTGTCACGGTCAGGACTTCTACAAGTTATCTGAAACGACCCATCATTAAATTAGCCCCAATTCCCATACATGACTCTCTCGACTAAGGCAGTCGTTCATTTTTTCTTTGTTTAGTTACTTTTATTTCTCAACTTTTAGGATTTATTGGTGTTTTTGAAGATCCAACATAACTTCGCATTTCTGTTTGATTATTCCCTAGTGAATAATCGCGGGCAATATGTTCAGTTATGTTGTGATCTTTTTAGCTGTTAATATTTTTATTGCTAAATGTTTAATTTTATTATGATGGATGGTTGGTTTGATTTCTTTCTGCTTTTCGCCCGTTTTCAGGGGGCCTTGCATTCTCTTCATTATTTTTAAGGACAGTTGAATTTCTCTACAATATGTTTTTTATATTGTTAGCTTTCTTCTTTTCTTCTTGTTTCAAACATTCCTTCTTCGTCTTCGCCATTTTTAAATCCTCTTAAAGGATCATTGTCCATATCTGGACTTAACTAGCAGTGGTTTTTTAACGTCATAATTCCTTATTCTTCGCTTCCTGCAAGTTAAGGCTTCTTTATAATTGATATTAATTGCACAGAAGCAATTTTTCACATTTATTCGTCTCAGAAAAGGCTGGATTCGTTTAGTGCTTCCACCAGGCATTTCTACATGAATTGACTATCTTGATTATGACCTGATTTGGACTTCAGGACTATTTTTGAGGTAATATTAGCTACGAAAGGAATCTTATTACCTAGTGAGTGCATTAAAGCTCTAAAATTATTTCATACAGCTAATAATATTAAATTGATTTTATTGCAACGTAGCTGTATCTACTTTAACACGCAATATAAATTCAGTAACATTATTATTGCGCATTATTTGGTGAATTAAAATATCACAAGATTGACTGTGAACCTTAATACGGCATATAATTGGTACATGTGTGTATTTCATTGTCATTCACATAATTTTATTTGGAATATTGACTCCAAAGGTCCTCCGGAATTGTTATTAAATATATTTTTAAATCAGCAAGCTCTTTCATTTACTGGCGGAATCAATCATCCCTGCTTATAAGAAGACTTCAAGACGTCGATGAAATTTCCAACGAGTGTTTGTGATTCAAGAAGATCAAAGTGTCAGTGTTATCTCACCTATGGTTTATTTAGCTTATAACCTTGTTATCGTTCATTCTAAGCGAAATGTATAGCGTGTGTACAATCTTTATCACCCTTAATTAATTTAATTGTTTTTACAGTCCACTGTCTACGCACGTTATACAGTGTAACCATTATTAGTACACCAATATAGCTCTCCAAATTAATACAATTAATAAATTCTGTGGTAACAGCACAGAGTACAGAACAGAGTAAACTTGTCACTCGGTGACTTAAAGAATCACTTCTTTTATCTTATGTAGCCATCCCATTATCCACTCGATTGGATAGCATAGTGTGGTATAACGAAAAAGAAGAGGTTTGAGGTGAGGCTATTCGAAAATAAATGACAATGAGGTATGGTCATACCTTCCCTCATTTTTTCTCAATGATATGCTTAAAATAGAGTATAGTGGACTACTTTTTGCAGCCAACTGTTTTACAAGTTCTTTAATGCTTACTACGATGCGGAATTTATTTCCCTTTAATAAAGAGTACAGTATATTTATTATCATTATTATTATTATTATTATTATTACATCGTTCTTATTATTTTTTCAAGTGCTGTGAGTTCCATGAGTCTCTATTACAGGACGTAGGAAATGTTAACTGACTGGCTCATATTTTCGTTTAATATCAAGACTCATTCAACCTTTCGAAGAAATTCTTTATGTTTCTCTTTACTGCAGTTAGCTACAATTTGATAAAAACGCTAGGCCTACACTGCAAAAATATGCATTCAAGAATTAAAAAGTCAATTATTTCCATTTGTGCGATTATTAATTTCAATTTTTGTCTAAATAAATGTCCAGAAGTCCCTTTAATTTGGCACCTGAATATAATAAAAAAGCTTTAAGTAATGAACTCTGTAAGATAATATAATAAATATTTTAGACGGTATAAAATTTTAGAAGAGATGTTGTACAAGTCCTCAATAATACAACTTCGTAAATAGTTTTACAATTTTGTATAAATTCCATTAAAAGTTATAGTAGGTAAAGAAGAGTAATTTTATAATCAATCCTTGTCTTGAACACAGTATATTTAAATATAGAAGAGATCGTGGGTACATATTTTTTTCCAACTATAGCTTCTCTGAAAGGAGAAAGGAAATGAAATCTTAAATGCCCAATTTAGCATTTTCAATCACTTTACAACCACAAAACGTATTCAAGTATTATGGAAAACTTCATTATCGACGTCGTAAACCATTTGGATATAGCCAAAGAGAATGAAGTAGTTGGTAATTCCTTATGTCACAAGGTCTAATCTAATTCACGTCTTAGCCTTGGGATGAGATTAATTGTGAAAACAGAAGTTGGACAGAAGTTTGGCTGCCAACAAAAGCGAGATCTACAGCAATATAGATAAGAGGCACGCAAAGAGGAGAAGAGAATAGAGGCACAGCAGTGCTAATCCGAATCTTAAAGAAGAGAACGTTAAAGAAAACAATCGAACTCATCTTCTCTGACATGAAAAGAAACAAGATGAGATAAAAAGAAAAGAACAAGAAAGCTCGTTACGGTCTGGATTCACAACGCACAGGCACGCGAATTTCACCCTGCATAGAAACTCTCGATGAAAGAACAAATGATCCATCATATTCGTTCATGGAGGAGAAGAAAATAATATGTTAGAAGAAGGCATATATAGAAAAATAAATATCAGGATAATGAAAGGCAGAATGCAAAGTACCTATACGAATTAGAGAGAGTACAGCAAAGTGACATTAAAACAATAAACAAATGATAAAACCAAAAGGAAATTAATCTGGAAAAGTATAATAAAAATTTTATAATTTAGAATGGAAAGGATAAATTATATGAAATGGGAAAGGAACAAGGAAGAAATAGCACATGGATGTTGATAATAAATGAAAGACAGAAAGAAGGTGGAAGAAATGAAGGAGTTAAAACGTACGACAATTTAAGGAACTGAAATGCATATGAGAATAATAGAAGACGGAAATTAGATATAAAGAAATAAATATAACTGATAGGAATTAGCTGATTCAAATAGGTGGAATATAAACAAAAATATTTAAAATAGTTATTAGAATGAAATTCAACATGGAATCAACTAATACAATATGAAAAAAGGTAAGACAAGAGTAGCATACGAGCAAACGGGCGAAATAGAAACCAAAAGATAAGATTATGATAGATCTATAGGTAAAGTAGATAAGCTATACGAGGGAAGGAAACTACAACAGATTGAACAAATAAACAGATAGGAAGATATAAGGTAAGACGAAAAGAATATACGAGAAAGAAAAGAAAGAAAAAAGGAAATAATTACCGGTACTGTAAGTAATTAATTAAGGACCTCATTTCATTTCACTTGAAATTTTGTAACACAGTTAAATGAGTATAAATAGTAGGCCTAATTATTTCAATAACTAACATAATTCATGAATACGAATTAACAATGCTGTGGTATTTAATAAAAACAATAACAGATATGTGATTATTATTTTATACTATGAACATATTCTCATTTACATTACGATATTAATGAGCATTTCTCGGAATGTATAAATTCTGACTCAAGACTAATCAATAGGCCTACAGTCATAGTTTTCGTAAAGGTTACCTCGCTTACGATGACAAAACTAACGACATGTTTTATCCATTTTCGTGGTTTTCATAGCATAATATTTATTCTATGCTTAATTCTATGAGTATTCGCTAGATTGTCACAATAAAATAATGTAACTCGAATTCCGGATTCTCTCAAGATAAACTGAGGACCTCTCGTTCTATTACCCATAAAATATTGGACGTTTCACTATAACGTAAATGAAATGCCGATTGTTCTTCCTGTCTCAAGTACGTGCGATAATGTAAGACAAGGGACTTTTATCACTGAACATGATAGATGTAAAACAATGGCGTATCGCTAATGTATAGCATACCATATAGAGAAGTACATTGAGCCAAAGGTCGCGATTGGGTAATTTATATACTAGTTTATGAAAATATAAAAAATCACAGTGTCATAAAAATGCTATTGTAGTCCACTCAATAAAGGTCGAAAAGCACCAAATAGATAAAGAAAATCGTGTAGTTTTGAAATTTGGCAGAGTTGTCGGGGGAAGTGTCCCGAACAACATACTAAAAGTCCCCGAGGGTAGGGAGTGAGCGGAGGGCAGGGGGGCCCGTTAAAGGTACCTTTTATAGGGTTTTCGCTTATATCTAAATAGGTGCATCGTAGAGGAAACGTTATCGTATTCAAAATTCAAGCTGTAAAATATCCTACAACTTTGATTCTACACATTTTTTATATTACCAATAGCTTTCGAGATATCCACCAGCGAAAATAGAACATTTTAGAAAAAAACTCTTTAGCCTCACGCTTTTCGACGCACTTTGCCTTCTAGAATTTCAGTCCTTAGGTGTACAGCAATGCTCTTAAAAAAGAAGTTGTTGGGGAATAAATTATCTTTAAAATGAGTAGTCATTTTTTATTTTGTCTTCAAATGTTCAAAAGTTATAACAATTTAAATTTTCGGTGAAATTTCGAGATCTCGAAAGAAAACCGTACATCGCACTTTCTCTATATTTAGATGTTATATCTTTGTATATAAGTTGTATATTGTGTATTTACATCATGAAACAAGTGGAGAAATACCACACAACCATTAAAGTTGCATTTATTAAAAATCAGATCATGGTACAAGCACAGTACAGTGTAATGGAAAATACATTATAGTCCAGGCAACAAAGGAAAAATAAGGAGAAAAAAATCATGTAGTATTGAACTTAGCAGAGATGTGAGGGAAGTGTCCTAAACAACTTAGTAAAGGTCTCCATGGATGGGGGTAAGCGGGGGTGGGGGGAACGTTCAAGTGTCGTTTCTCTCAGTTTTCCGTAAATACACAAAAAGTTATGGGTTCTAGCAAAAAGCAGTTTATGCACAAAATTAAACTACATAAAAGTCCCTATAAAATTAATCTGAATGATATGTCTGTAGAATTAATAGTTCAGGAAATAGAAGGATATGAAGTATGACACCGTTCTGGAAATTCTGTTTTACATATAGCCTAGTCCTACTTGTATATTATATTTTTTAACAAAAAAGACATAGATGATAACTAAATAAGCATGATGCCAAGCAACCTAGTTCTTGGGGTAATATTCATACTAAGGGTAAACATTATATGCAAAATTCATTATTATTATTGTTATTATTATTATTGTTACAAAGTTTATAAAAATCGCATGGTATGAATGCACGAACCAGACCATTATATTTTTTGTTAAAAATATCAATTGTAAAAATTGTAAAGAGTTAGATAGATTTTATAAGAGTTCTTTAGTGGCCTTAAAAGTGTTGGGTGCTATTTATAAGAGTTCGTTGTTACAGGTTAATATTTAGAAAGTCAATTTGTAAAATGTGGGGTATTAATTTTAATACGTAGGAATTCGGGGTTGCTGGCTATGTTGCTCAGTGGGTAGTTTATTGCATGAGATTCTTTATCTAGGGCAGTGGCTAGAGAAATATCGAGGTTAGGTTAACTAATATGGGATCGATGTCAGGAATTGAGGTGGATTAAAATAGTTCAAGTACTTTCAAGATTAATGTATTGTTTTCAAAGTTTTGTCACTGAAATGCAGAATTAACGTTAGCCTTTAAGTTAGATGATGTAAGTTCACAGTAGTAAAATATAATTCGTCGTTTCTGGTTTTTCGTCGAAACACTTTATAACTATGTCAAATATTGTACAATTAATTACTTTATTATTCTTACGCGCTCTTCAAGATCTATTTACTTGCACCATTAATATGTCGTTGTATCTATTTTTTTTATCGCGCAGACAATCTACTCTAATAATATTCTTCTTGACGCTCACAAATTATTCCTTTACTGAATTAATTAATAATCAATGTCTATATATTGATATCAACTTACGCGCTGCGATGACTATCTAGAATTCCATTTATACCGCGCGGATATATTTCAATCTGAGTTCAAAAATACAACTATCTTACGAAGTTAATTAGTGTTATATAATAATTTGAACTAAGTGCTGCGTCGTGGTATCGTCGTCTTATGTGTCGTGTGTCGTGGTATGGTCTGTGATCGAATGATGATCTGTTCTGGGGCCGTTGTGATAATATGTCCTCAAGAGGTAGTGGGGATGAAAAGTTGCTATTGGTTGTATTAATGTTTAAGTTATTCCTAATTGGTGCAAAATACTTCGGTCTGCTATTTTGTTTAAAATAAAGTTCGTTTAGAGTGCTTGGGGACGCTACCTTGGCTTGGGTCATTAATTTTCTGAGATGTCAAAATTGACCAGCGCCTGCCTGACTGGGATACCGGAAATGAGCGTGGTGCTGTTTATGTATTTGTATCAATAACTCTGATAACTGAAGGTTAGCATAGTATTGGTTGTTTTATCCTGATGGGTTGATTTATTCCGCTTCTAATGATGTTAGTCTGTAATTGGTGTGATGAAAATTAAGAAAGTTATTAATGTTATTATATTAAAATGATTTAAAGGGTCAATTAAAAGTTTGGTGTTGTATATAAAACTGTAGCGGGTGTTGCTCTCTATTGATTGGTGTAATTGGTTTTGTTGTCGCTATTTTCTTTACGGAGTAATTAATATTTAAAGTTGGGTGTGTTGTGTGGGAAGACTATTCTGTAGGGTTCATATTGTCAGTTGAGGGGAGAAATGCGTACTGTAACAATGTAGACATTATGAGACCTAGTAGGCCTACCTTTTATTTAAATAAATGTTTAGTTGTCTATTTTTTTAATCTTCAATAGTGGAACCCTAGTACATCGAATGATAAATTAGGGTTATATTTTTCTATCTACCAAACACTGAGTATTTATACACATACGCAACATTGATTAAAGAGTGCCTAAACGATTTGGATATAATCAATTTTAAACTCATGTTTCTCTCCTAATGGTATACACTGCTGGTGCATGTACCGTGACAGGTTCCACAAACGGATGAGCATTTAATGCCAGCTTTTCGGCATCCATATCTTCCACCACACTGAGTTGCACAGTTACAAAATATGGTCTGGAAATATTTTCTCAGTCAGGAGCCACATAGACAAGTAAACATTTAAGTTATTTCTATTATTATATTTTTTATAATATATTGAACTGAACCACCCCCGAACACAAGCTCTGCTTCTTCGGGTGGTGTATCAACTTTTTCATGTATATTTTTCGTGTAATTTGGAACGATAAATAAATTGTAAATTGTAATTGTAATTTAAAGTAATAGGTAGGCCTACTATGTCTTACAATTTTTAAATAATATCTAATTCCTTACCATTTTTCAAAATACCTGTAGTTTTTAAGCGAAACATGAAAGGCTAAGCTTTACAACAACAACAAGAACCAACACCAACAATAATGATGTTGATGATGATGATGATGATAATAATAATAATAATAATAATAATAATAATAATAATAATAATTAGTCTCATGTGTAATGTTAACCTTTAGTAAGAATATTTTTCTAACTAGTTTTCCTTGACATCGTGCCATTTTACTTACCATCTGCTCCCGTTTGTGTTAAAAATATATAATACAATAGGTCTGTATAAAAAAGAACTTCCAGAACTGTGTCATATTCATCTTCTTCTATTTCCTGAACTATTAATCCAACAAAAATATGATTCCGATCAATTTTGTAGGAAATTTTATGTAGTTTAATTTTGCGCATAAACTGTTGTTTGCTAGAACCTATAGTATTTTAGATATTTAGGGAAAACAAAGGAAAACTATATTCAAACGTACCGCACCTCCCCCCGGCTCATCCCCATCAATGGGAACATTTAGTATGTTGCTTAGGACACTTTCCCCACATCTCTGCCAAACTTCAAGACTACGTTATATTATTTCTCCATATTTTTCTTTTGTTGCCTGGACCATAATGTATTTTCTATTAGATGTACTGAGCTTGTGCCGTGATCAAAATTGTAATAAATGTGACTTTAAAGGCTGTGTAATATTTTTGCGCATGTGTCGCGACGTAAGTACACAGTATTCAGCTTACATACGCAGATATGACCTTTAAATATAGAGAAAGTGAGAAGTACGGTTTTCTTTCAATAGCCTATCTTAAAATTTGCCCGAAAAATAAAATTGTCAAAACTTTTGAACATTTGAAGAAAAAATAACAAATGAGTACTCATTTTAAAGGGAATTTATTTCCCTACATCTTCCTTCATGAGAGTATTGCCTATTGCTTATACTTAAAGGTTGAAACGCTATAAGGCAAAAAAATGAGTAAGATCAAACTTGTAGGACATTTTTTCAGCATGAATTTTGTTTGTAGTGCTTTTCCTGTACGATGCACCGATGTTTAGATAGTCTATACGCGAAAAACCTATTAAAGTAACCTTCTATTCAGTGACCCTGCCCCCGCTCACCCCCACCCTCGGGGACTTTTAGTATGTTGTTCAGGACACTCCCTCCGACATCTCCGCCAAATTTCAAAACTGCACGAATTATTATTATTTTTTTTTTTCTTCGTTGCCTGAACTATTTGTTGAACTATTAGTTGGAAGTTGCCAGTGCCTATAGGCCAGGGGAAGACAGAAGGTTGCTCGGTGACGTCACTGCTTTCTGCTCTCACTGCTCGCGTTATATCTCTGCGAGGAGTATGTGAAATGGTGGCATCAGTGAACAGGGGGGAAGAGAGGGGCAATAGTATTGCGGGCAGCGGGAATTTAGGGGGTTAGAACTTACGTAATACGTGTTTCCGAATTAATGAAACATCAATCTATTTTCTTGATAGTTTATCGGTTAATTACAGCACAGTAGTTTAACATATTATAAATAATTCTATTTTACTATTCTGTGAGAACAATTGCCTTTCCACAAAATCTATGTTCTTTGACAAAAATAGACAATACTATCATTTGAATTAACATAATTCACTACAGTGAAAATAATAAAAAATGAACTTAATTAATTACCATACAAGCTCGTCTGCACCTTAGATGATACAAGATTACAGTAACAATTTTCTGACTTCCCTGTCTCTTTTTTCTTTAACAAGTTTATCCATGTTGGGACGTAATGTTTGAGCAATATTTAATCGAAGTCTACATTTAGGTTGTGATTTGACAATGTACTTCTTTGATTTGAGCTTTGCACATTTCATTAGTGAAAAAAATTGTTCGGCCACATATGTCGAACCAAAATTACATAACATTCGTGCGGCAAGTGCATAAGTCTCGGGAATCTGGTTTCAGAGAAATTTCTGTAAAAGTTACCCAAGACCACTTTACGTTCGTATTTGTCCTTTAACAGATCGTCGGATTGTAAGTTTAGCAGTTCCAACTGATACCGGCAAGGAACGTCTTTGACATTAACTGAATATGGGGTAGCAAAAAGTTTAAAGATTGGAGAAAGGTTTTCCACATCCTGAAACCTCGATTCGAACTGAAGAAGAATGTTTTGCAGAACTAACACATGTTCTGGAGAGAGAACACTATCAGGATCGCGTACTTGCATTAACTTTGAAAAATGCTCCGTATTTCCAACCAGAAGTTGTTCTACCCACAGAGCTAGAGCTAGCTCTAGCGTACTCTAAACACCACTACTACCGTGCGCTCTTGCTGACGTCACACACAAGGGATCCGCATGCACTTGCTCCACAAACGTCATCACAAGACGTAGTTGACTTCCCCTGCTATAGGCGAATAACGTTTCGATATGAAAACCATCATTTTCCATACACAGTTGAAGGCGCCGCTTTGTATGCCTGCTTGCCTGATTTTGGGACGATCTTGATCAGGCTTCGAACGGTTATGCAGGGATTGAAGAAATAATATTACTGTAGTAATACGTTACTTAAGTTACTTAAGTTGACCTTACTTAAGTATGTGTGTTTTAATGACTGTGAACCTGAATCCGTATGTATGGTCAAAATTCTTCGATTTCCGGGATTTTCCGATTTATTTAATTTCATGCACCAACATCCTTCATTCTACTACCATTCTTCCTGCTCATACATTTATCATTATCCAGCATCAAATGACAAAACATTTGGTTCAAGTGATCCGTCTTTTTGCTGGCAGTTCTGCATATAATTCTACACCCACCACCCTCCATCCTAAGCCTCTCATCAGAAACATGACGTATGCGAGCTTCAATTGGCCAACAGCATCAGTAGTGCGCGTCTCGAGTGCATCTATTGGAGTCTGCTCGAAGATGATAAATGGACAATTATTTACTGGCATTCATAAATATCACTGGTCACCATTTATGTGTAGAATATAAATCTGAGATAATTTATTTGATCATGCCTTCGTTATAAAAGCAATATCCATCTCTATCTGATTATATCTGAGCGCATTCTTGTTATCGCGTGATACACTTTCCCATCTCTTCCTACACTACATGCTTAGTGAACCTAAGTCATTGTTGCAACAATCACAGCTTCATTCTGCGCAGGTTATTTTCTAGCCTGTAGGACTATTACTAGGCTTGCCTGATTTCTGAAATGTTCAACCGGGACACCGGAATCCCCCCCAGCGTCGAGGGTATTCAAGGGTACACACCCTTGGCGGGTTTTAGAGTGTTTTAGAGGGTAGTTTATTCTCAATGCTATGAATAAATGGTTAGATTACTGATTAGGATCCTACACCAGGGGTAATAATAAATTGCATAAGCATATAAATTTAAACATTTGATTTTTAACATGGTAATATTTAAAAGTTACTTAAGTAAGAAGAAACACTTTGAATGAGGAATAAAAATTTGAACAATATTTATATGTACTTTTCATTGGCTAGGATTGTTTTAGAAAGTATTTTTTGGTTTTAATCTTGTTGTAAAAATCTTCATAAGCTAATCCGATATTAATTTTACAAGTCACCAAGCCTTTAACCGTAGATTCCTTCATCAAACCCCTATCATCAGTCCATGCGTTGTTCATCAAACAAAATACTCTCTCAACTGATGCTGATGTCCCAGGTAAGCAGAAGGCATACTCAACAATCTTGATCAGATTGGGGGGCTGCTGTGGGATTCTCCTTGAAGTGACCAAACAGCCTAAGCCATTTTTCTTCACTTGATATAATCATGTCTCTGGTAGTCTCTTCTTGCTTCCATTGTTCCCACTGTTTTCACTTTTCATACAGTACAGAAATAAATGACAAAGTAATTATCCTAAATAATCCTTCACAATTAATTATTTTTAGACTTTTTCGGTCATCTAGAAAATCAAATTTAATTTTTACCGGGACGTGAAGTAAACCGGCCGGGCCACCGGGATTTTGTCTGAAAACCGGGACGTCTGGCAAGCCTAACTATAACGATGAGATGTTCCTGAATCGTTTATTTCCTTGTATCCGCCGTTCCTTACAACACGAAGTGTTTCTCATCGACAACAATCAGCTGATAAACCTTCGCGCAGGACAAAATCTAGCTTGCAACTCGAACATAACAATATTACTGCTGCATCGGAAAAGTGAAAATCGATTGTCAAAGACAGTATAAGGGAGAAAACATCCCTCTAAGCCTTGATTAATTTGTAGTTACTAGATTTCGCTTTCGAAAAATGTGATACTGTATTTACTCGAATATAATGCGCCCTCGAATTTAATGCGCACCCCGATTTTGAAACTTGAAATCATAAAAAAAAAATTGTTTGTTGGCGAATGTAATGTGCATCAATGGTAGGATAGGTATTTTATTTGGAATTCTGTCATAGTATTAAGGGAATAATGAACCACCACGTAAACATTTGAAATTAACATTAAATTTAACTGACAGTTTTAGGCCTACAAGAATATTCACCGACACATTATTCACTGACGTGTTCGTCGCTGGAATCCTCGATTAAGTTTAAATTTTACACATGGCGTGCTTATACTAAGAGCTAAGAGCAGCGTCATAAGATAACTTATTCTTCTCTTCTTGCCCTCCATTTCGTGACTATTAACTAGTATTTTTAAACGCTCTGTGTAATGCTAGTAATAGGCCAACGATAAAATTAATGAAGTCGAGAATACAGCAATGCATTGATACGCAGATAAAAGTTACCGGTACTGCCAACCTACGAAACGGATTTGTACTCTAATTAACGCGCACCTCAGTTTTGGAAGCTACAAATGGACAAAAAAGGTGCGCCTTATATTCGAGTAAACACGGTATTTCAATATAAACGTTATCCGGTCACGATTTTCGACCCACTCTGCAAAGTAATGCAATTTAAAGCAAACAGCGCACCCTTCGAAGTTATGACTATGCAAATTAAATAAATCATATTTTCAAAAAGGGGAACAAACATTATGTAGGCTTACTATAAACTGTTAATCAATAAACTGTTCAGCTGATAATTACTAAGTTAACTTTAAAAAAACTGTATTTGTCCATATGAACCAAATGCCTCTGAGAGAAGGGTTAATTGGAAGTAAATTTAATATCTGGATGAGTGACTGTAACAACAGCTCCTTGTAATTCAATTTCTGGTTGTATTTGAATTGTAATATTTTCGGTGATGTGCAGATGTATTGTGAAACTAAAATGTGAAATAAATGCAGTTATTGCTACAAAACCAACTGGCTTTTAAATGTAACATACAGTTAAAGCAATGTATCCTACATAAAATCAAAGTCCATCCAAAGTAGGCTTCGCAATGCTCATTATATACATGTAATAATTTAGTCTGTCCTCTCTCAATCACTATTTTTATGATCAATTGCTAAATTATTTTTAATAACATTTCTGCAAACACACTAACCTGAACAAATTCCCACAAAATTAAATTCAGGAGAGTAGGCGAAAGTGACGGCCAAGCAGTAACAATTACAGCTATAGCAGAACGGCACGGACCAGAACTCTTTTTCTCTTCTATGGATCTGGTATCTTGAAATAATCACTAACGTAGGCCTACATACTTAACTGGAAAGGGCAAACGCGTAACCAAATCTAGTGTACGACACCAGTGAAGGTTTTTATTATTTATAACACAGCAAAAATTGGGAAAAATTAGTCAGTTGTTTAGTGATCAGTTAGTCTGTTTATTACTCGATCGTTATTCGTTCGATTAAGTGGCCTACACTTTTTTTATCAATCATTTTTCTTCATCGTCAGAAAAGTATTTGGATTTTCTCTGAATGGCCGACATCCTGAGAGAGATTTTAGGTTTAAATACGACAGAATCAGAAACGTTCGGGAAGCTTTTCTTGATGCTTTTCTCTGCGCTTCACCTGTGGATTCCTCCTTTCAGTAATAATTCATTTGTTGACGCGGTTATCATGCGAAAATTACTTTTATTAAATTATTTGATACAGTCAACAAATATAGCCTATAATAACACATAGCCTACAAGTTATACAAGTATATATTATCATAAAATTAAATTTATTATGTAAATTAAGTATGTTTTAGTGTTATTATTATTAGGCCTACTACTAGGCCTACTTTAAAAATCCTACGTGAAACACAAACTTTCTCTACCCGAGTAGAGTAGGCTACACGGCTGTATTGTAGTAATGTGAATTCATTTGTCACAGCACCATTCAAAGTCTTTTTGCCCTTGTGGCAATATCTACAACTTAACTTTGTGTGTCAAATGACAAAAAAAATGAAAGTTCTACTGTTAGTATAATATTACATTATAATACATAATATACTATATTATCATATAATATATTATAATATACTACGCAATTAAACAATTCATGCAGAAAATTTTAACAAAACCGTTAAAACCGTTATCGAGAAAATCAAGTAAAATAAAATACTATCCATGTGAAGTCGTAAAAAAGAAGAGAAAGTCGTTACAACGCTTCGTGTCGCGTCCCCGAAGAATGCACACTCCAAATAAAATAATATGTAATTCAATCAAATAATTTTTCTTATTCTAATCATAGGTAGTCAGACGCACACAGACATGATTCTGAAAATGATGATGCGCAACAGGTATAATTATTTCTTAAGCGCTTATGCTAAATGGAATATTTACTCATAGCCATTTAAAGTGACGTGACAATTAATTATACAATAATTTGTAATTTTTAAATTAATTGGCATTATTGAAAATGAGTAATGGAGTTTTATATATGACAAGAACCCTTCGGAAACACACCTTTATAATTATTATAATCCTATAAAATGCCCAGTTTCTTGATAGCATTTTTATATAACTAGGCCAATGTAAATTTGCTTTTAATTATAAAAGGTACTGAGTACTGCTCAATTTTTCTTACCTGCTTATTAGGCTATGAATGAATCTCTGGACATTGCACAGAGAATTACTCTTACCTGAAAAAAGAGGAAAACGTCAAATGAGAAATCGTTAATATAAAGTTGAAATTTAATTTTGTGGGAAAATTAGGACATGTGATTTGAAACAACGTTTGCATGTTAGGCCTACAAGTTAATACACATGGTTGTCAAGACCAACCTGGTAGCCAACAGACACAGAATAGCATAATTTACGCTACATAATATTAATATATAATTTGCATAATATAAATTATAAGTTTCGTATGAGATAATTTATATAAGATAATGTAATTTTTAAATGATTTACTTGGAATAAATCAGTATTTTGATGTAATCTATTACTTGTTACTAGGCTAGCCGCAAATTGAGGCGCACGACATGGCACAGCACGGTCTTTTGCACATGCAGAAATTAATGGGTTAGCGCAGATTAAGAACGTCAGCATGTAACGTGAGCCGACAGACGCGTGTCGCTGTAGCAGAGGCACGGTTTAACGCAGCATTGTTGTGCGTAAATTTAAGGTGTCTGGTTGTGCTTTTCACAACTTTTTTTTTCTTTCTTTTCAATTTTGTATCTACGGCGAAGGCTAGGGCCCGGAGTTTTAGGTTTTAAACTATTTTGTTCCTTGCTAGCTAACTATAATATTTTAACATAATTATCCGTTTCATTGTCATGGCAGCCACATAGTCCAATGTTATAAAACCTAAAAATGGCTAAATATGACGTTAAAAACTAAAAATGGCTAAAATAAGATGAAGTACAAACTAAAAATTACTTTTTACAAATCTGCCTACAGTTTGCATCTTGCTCATTGTTACCAGTATATTAGTAAGAGAAAATATAGCATTGCATTTTGTCATTTTGTAACCCCATTGTCCCGATAAGGGAAATTGTTAGTGATCAAAAATGTTTCTTTAAAAGCAAATTAAAGACATTCTTAAGAAGCTTACACTTACAGTTTATTCACAGGGTTTGTTGAAGCAAGATACCGAAAATAAAATATTCTAAAAGTTGGTTGAATTGAAAAATGTTCTTCTTGAGTTTATGTGGTGGAGTTGGAAATGACAGGGGTAATTCTAAAATTAATTGTTTTGTATAAACTGGGGAAAATTAATGAAAGAATGTTTGTATAGCTTTGTGGTTCAGAGTCATGGAAATTATACATTAATTATGTAGCTATTTGTTAAAAGAAGTTCGATCATCGCTGGGCCAAATGCTTAGTAGAAGGATTGAGATAGTTGATCTTGCTGAATTCCTATACCGATTTCAATAAGGAAAAGTATAGAACAGGAGGGGGTCTGGACTTTTGCGTCCCAAAACCACTAAACTAGGACTTTTGCGTCCATAGATCCTCAGATCCAATGACCCGTTTGCGTCCCGGGTCTCTCTAGAGCAATGACCAAAATGCGTCCCATGGAATACAGGCAATATTAGTGATATTAGTGTTATTAGTGTTGGTGACAGGTTATGTTAGGTTATGAACAGCGATATTAATTTAGTAAGGCATTCTGAATTATTCCGAAATTCTAGTTTAGTGGCAGTTAGGTTAGGAACGGTAATATTAGTGTTAGTGTTAGGTTATGAACAGTGATGTTAATTTAGTAGGGCATTTTGAATCTTCCCGTTTCGTAAATGTGCCACATTACATCTCCCGCGAGGATTTTCATGTTTGAACCTGTTTACCCAGAATTCTTGGTGTTCTTGTGATGTGAGGTCACGCCTCTAATATCCAATCAAGAGTTTCTTTATCATAGGGAGAGAGAAATTTGGCGGAATTCATGCTACTTTTCACTAGATCGTGTTATAAAAAAAAGACGGGACGCACGAGGGTTGTTTTGATGAAGCGACCATTCGCTTTGGGACGCAAAAGGGTAAGACAAAACGGGAGAATATCACATCGCTGATACACTGTCTCACATTACCTTAAAGGGAATTATTATCATTATTGCAATATAGAAAGGATTGAAAGGATTACATTCTAAAAAGTAGACTTGATTTCAATCACATTTCTTAATCTTACAATCATTTCAAAGTCTTGGCTGTAGAAGTACCGGAGAGGAATAAGGTTTGCAGTTACCACAAAACGAACACAAAAATCAGAAAGTTTCTTAAGAATTAATCACAAAGATAGCATAGCGATACGAATTAATGCAATCTGAGTAGCTAAAATTTTCACAAGGCGTTATTAATACAGAAAATGTGATATACATACAGAAAATGTGATATACATATATAACTTTCTCTACCCTAAATATCAGCAATTTACCTATGTCATCTCTAATTCTGGCGTAGACTAACAGGTCATATTGCAGGGAGTGCACATTCACTACTAATATATAATTTTTTAAAAAATAAAAGCACCTTGTGCACCAACACTAAAAGAAAAAATTGATAGATCCGCATTCAAAAATATCGCAAAGAATCAAATTTTCTTCATGTCATGTGATAGTAAAAGTATGAGACGATTCGATCTTTTTGTCCCATACAACATCCAACCCAATCTTTTTTGTTTTAAAGCTTTTCTAATCACACAGATATAATTATATGTTTTGGAAAATTGTAAGCCTAGATTCAGGGGCCGTAAAACATGAACTTATCCTGAAAACCCAACTTCGAATTTCAGGGTTGAAAACAATACTTCGTGTAATACGCTAATACGCCTAGTTATGGTACGGGGTAAGAAAATAATAGGCCTAATATGAAAACCTACAAACATTACATTCCTAACTAAGAAATAATGTTGTGCAGTGACAATCACATTTCATTCAAACGAATATGTGGACGGGAATCATGAAAATATTAAGTAAGAACATACCAGCATACATTCCAAGTCCTAGAATCGTTATAAGCCGCCTTGTACTTTGTTCTACGTTTAATTTATGTCAGAATTAATAGACATTAGAAGGCAGTTTTATTAGTTGGAAGAGTATTCTTCTCCTTGGTGTTTATTGAAGAAGGACTTTCCCGACTAGAAGCTGTGATTTAGAAAGTGGGATAAGAAAACACGGCCTGCTAAAAGAAGTCGGAAAGGACTGCACGAGAAAAGAGACGTCAAATAAAGGGCTGTGACTCAATTATGGAGCCGCTGCCTCACACACAGGAAATCTCACCGAGACAAAGGTCTTTCTCACGACCATGTTTCTTGGGGTGGGGAACAATATAAAGTATACTTTCCATAGCGTTTCCGAAGAAAGCCAGAAAAACATTGTGACAAAAGAAACTCAGTGCTAAAACGATCACATGAAAGTGTTTCCTAACTATATATATTATACAACAACATCAAGCAAGAGAGGAAAACTGCATCCAATTTCAACGTTCGAAATCAGGTTTATACTTCTATTTCTTTCTTTCTTTCCTACTGTCTTTCTTTCATTCTTCGATTATGTCACACAGAAGTGTTTTCTTCTGTATTCAGTTCGATGAAATGAGTTCTTCAGCAACGGAATAGATTCCTGATAGATAGGCCTACTGATTGTTATAGTAATAGCAGCAAAAGCAGAACAGTACATTATGCAACAAGCCTATAATTGCATTTATTAAGATACGACTGTGAGTTTCATAATTTTCATATGAATGTCTAAAACCATTGCAGGCAAGTTGCATATGGCTGTTTCTGTTCGATCATGATTAGTCTAAATGTTTAAATTTTGAGAATTTAGATTCACTCAAACAATTGGAAACGAGCCCAACATGTCCGCTGATGTCAGCTGATTGCCGTAGTTCTTGTCTTCTACGACTGTGGCAAGTCATGGTGTCGATAAAATCGAAGCTACCTTATGGTTGATTTATTGAAGTTATGGGATTTTCACAACACCAACTGAATTCATTTTAGTATGACATTAAAATTAACACGAACAGAATTTAATTTATTTTATTTTATTTTAAATACAGGCAATTTATTACGCAGATTCCAGCTGCTACTCTCAAGCTCTCAAGATCGTTCCGTCTCAAGATCACGATGGTAATAATCGATACCACACCGATGTCGATATGAGTGCCATTATGATAATGTTAAGTCACATATTATAGTATGGTCGAACAAAAACATTATTTTGTTGGAGTACGTCATTCAACCCTTTCAGAAATTATTGAAAAATTAGCATTTTATATGTTAAAAATAAAAATGGCCAAGTTTTACTTCAAAAGGTAGTAAAAACTTAATTTTTAGAACATAGCCATTTATTATAAAAAAGCAGCTTCATTAAACTTTTTTCAATTGACATTGTTTTATTAGTACAAATAAAACAATACTTGTACAACAGTACTTGGGAAGAAGTTTTACAGTAGGCCTACTCTATTTGTGAGGAGGGTACTTTTCATGAGGTTGTGGTGATAAGTTGGGGGTTATTTTCCCCTGTAACTGAGGGGACGAGTAATAAAGGTACGTCGTGGGCGTCTCTGAATAACATAATAATATTACCAGCCATCTACTTCGGTTGAAAGTATTATTTATATTTTTAAAAATAAAATCCAGGACCAAAATAATACAATGTTAAAATAACTTTGTCGTTCTGAGGAAACTTAAAATTTATAGATTCAATAGGTACTGAAATTTCGATTACTTCTTAATAAGTGTGCGATATGAAATTCCATTATCGGGGTGCACCCAACATTTATGCAACAGTAGGAGTTGAAGTTTGAGAAACACTGGTCTAGAGCAGCATTCACCAACTGCCAATATAATGACATCAGAGCGTAAAATGTCTATACGGGCAGAATAGTTAGAGCAAACGCAAACACCAAGTCGCACTGGAGGGAGATGTAAACATCCAATACTGCCTACTGCCAACTCCGCGCCAACACAGAGAGCCTTTATTAATAGTTTCTTGTTCACTGTCCCGTAAAGTGACGTCATAGGGCATTATGTTGGAGAATATTGGTCTATAGAAGATTTAACGCCAATTTATTAGATGGATGCTATTTATTAATACAGAACTTTTAGGTGTGTGATGCATTTTAATGCTTCATTATTAATTTTAATGGAATGAAATATAAGTCGTAATAATTATAGTGGAGCGTTATGCACAAGTAATTTCATTTTATAATATTTTAAAGTTAATTGCATTGGATTCCAGTACATTAATGGAAAATGACATTGACATTCAGTACAGAAGGATGACAATTTAATAACTGATATAAATTTTCATATTATATTAACACAAAATAATAGAATTTTGCGGTTGAATTGGCAAAAGTTGAAATTATTAGCAGCGAAAAGTTCAATTGTTCTAAATAAATACAGGAATATGTAATCTGTAATCCGAATATGTAATATAAGGTATAAAATAATTAAGTTCATGCATTGCAATTTACTCAATAGGCATAATATAGGTCAACAACAAAAACTTATAACTTTTATAGGGGGTCTGGACTTTTGCGTCCCAAAACCACTAAACTAGGACTTTTGCGTCCATAGATCCTCAGATCCAATGACCAGTTTGCGTCCCGGGTCTCTCTAGAACAATGACCAAAATGCGTCCCATGGAATACAGGAAAAATTAATAATTGGTACCATACAGCTCGTTTAGCATTACCCAGGGTGCACCGCGGGGAGGCGAACTACTACACATCCCAAACATTTTAATCCTTGCATTACTGTCAATATTAAATAAAATTGAAGCGGAGAATGGAGTTACTCTTTGTCTTTTGGCTACCAGTTTACTTTCTTGTGGTTGGTAGGAACTTAAATGATACTGTTCGCACACCTTCCAGTCTGCTAAGGCTCAACAGTTTATTTATAATATTCAGTGATATAGATATTGATCTTGTTAACGTCATCACAGGCAGTGTTACCATCATGCAGTAGTAATATTTCCCATAGTCGTCAGATAAATGCATCGATCTTGTTCAACACGGGACGCACGAGGGTTGTTTACGTCAAATTGCACCGGACGCATGAGGGTTGTTTTGATGAAGCGACCACTCTCTTTGGGACGCAAAAGGGCACGACCCTTTTATAGATCTAACACCAGAGTTAGTGGATTGTAGAAATGACTTCTATTGTCTTTCGTCTTATCAGTTATCTTCAAAATTATGCATAATTAAAAATATATATTATATGTACAGTATACTGTATATAGTAGTAATAATAATAATAATAATAATAATAATAATAATAACAATAATTTATTTACACTTAAACATATGATAAGCAATAGGTATCGTCATGACACTAAGAAACATTGCTAAAAAAGAATCTCAGAAAGAAAAAAATCACTGAAAATGTCTGCTCACTGTTGTGGTAGATAGTTCGAAGTATTCATTCACTAAATACTGTACAATGGTGTTGCTAGTAGAAAGTCCCACACAGTTTTTTTTTTTAATTTTCAATGGTCATATTCCGTTCTGAGTATGGTAGAACATTGAATAACCTAAGATTTAATCGATGGCTGTTGTTATTTACTTTACTCGGTCTGGTATACGGCACATCTAATTTGCCCTATGACGTCATAATTTGTGATTATGAATGTTCAATCTGCAGGGCAGATAATCAAGTTCTTTCCTCATACTCACTAGGCATACGTAAATATATAGGAAAAAACTGTCATTAGATTCTCCTTCTTAAATATCGGTCTACAGTGGGCTCATACACTGAGCTGCAAGAATTCTTGCGGCTTTCTTCTGGAGCTGGAGAATATTCTTCACATCCGCTGCTCTACCCCATAGGATAATTCCGTACATTAGCCTACCTAGGTATAATGCTCTGAAAAAAAGGAAAGGAAACATACCCTCACATAATTCTTTGGGACAATTTTTTAGATGCCTTAGTATGCATACTGCCCTGGTCAGCCTACTACAAACTGAGGCAATATGTGTGCTCCAGGTTAGCTTGTGGTCTAGAGTGATTCCAAGAAGTTTACACTATCTACCTCGTTATGTACTTGTCTCAAAGTGAAGGCCATCGACTGCGTCTTTTCATCGTTCAACTGGAAATGGTTCGCATGGAACCACACAGAAGCATCGTCTAATGAGTGCGCCATGGCTTCCAGACGATTTTGTTCTGTTTGTGCCACATGTATAAGTTTGGAGACATCTGCATAGCATATAGCTCTTCCGCCAACGTCGATGTCATTTATAACGATCAAAAATAGCAAGGGACCCAGTACGGACCCCTGTGGAACACATCTACAATAGACTTCAACTGGGAGAAGTGTCCATCAACACAAGTTGCTTACGACCACTCAAGAAAGATCTCAATAATATCAATAATGCATCCTTAATACCCTTAAAACTGCAGCTAATCCAAAAGTAACTCATGAGCAATTGTGTCGAATGCCTTACTGAGATCACACAGAGTGACCACAGTAAAGCCCCTTGTCTCAAAACCAGTCAATACCTCAAGAACTTTATCTATAGCGTCAATGTTTGACAGCCCTGTCCTAAAGCCATATTGAGTGGCAGCAATTATGCTGTTTTCCTCTAAATAACTATAGAGTTGTTTTTTCAACAATATTCATATATTTTTGATTGTATAGGCAAAATCGAGATTGGCCTATAGTTCTTGGCGAGTTCTTTGCTTCCTTTTTTTTTTGACAGTCCTGTCCTAAAGCCATATGGAGTGGCAGTAATTAGACCGTTTTCCTCTAAATAACTATAGAGTTGTTCTTTCAACAAGATCAAAATATTTTTGATAGTGTAGGCAAAATCGAGATTGGTCTATAGTTCTTGGCGAGTTCTTTGCTTCCTTTTTTGTGGATAGGTAGGCCTACTGTCTTTGCCAGTTTCACTTTTGAAGGAAAGATGCCACTCACAAGACACTCGTTCCTTTTTAAATGCACGATGTTATTTAGTTTGTTTTTTAATTGTAGATTGTCATTTATAACACTCTCCACGACAGCAACAAGTTTACTTACAACAGAATTTAAGTTTAAAAACTCGTCAATGTTAGTAAGCTTTTTTAAAACCTTTGTTATGTTTACATAATATACACCCTGTTCTAATATAATATATACTTGAACTTGTGCAATCTGAAATATGAAATTATGTGATATGACAAAACCAAGGACATGTTTGGATTCATAAAAATCACAAGTAAAAAAAGAAAAGCTTTAATCTCTGTTGATCTATGACACAGGCTAAAAAATTTACTTTTTTAGATGCAATAATTGATTTTGCAACTGCACTATATGAGCATTACAGAAATAATTTAAATGTTTTTTTCTGTATTAGGCTATATCAGTATTGTTAAAGTTATTTGTGATCTTTAGAATACTTCAGCTTTATTTTATGCAATCAGGAATTCGAAAGTTATAAAAAAATTCCTCTGCTTGTGTAATCTCGGAAGACCAAAATACAACCAAGGAACGAGTGTGTTGCAATATTTAGGTCGGGTCCAAAAGCTAAATTTTAAGTAGCAGTGAACTAGATCGTTAGACAACCTCTATCGCAGAATATTAATAATAGTAATAATAACAATAATAAAGTAACAATATTATTATTACCATTGTCATTATTATTATTATGTAAAAATGCAACAATACAATTATAATTATTATCATAATTATTAGTAGTATTATTATTATGGAATATGCGATCATAATAATAATAATAATAATAATAATAATAAAAACCGAATTAACAGTATAACCAACAAGGCAATAGAAAAGTGATGTTGTTGCCAACTTCATATTCAAGCTGTGTGCTCATTGTTTATTTATGAAGGGACTTAAGTCTGTTGACACTGCGGACTGCTGTTTTCAATTCTGCATCTGACGCAAAGCGTTTACCGGCCAGGAATTTCTTCATGGAAACAAACAAATGAAAGGTATCAATGCCATCTTCGAAGAATGCACACCACATGGAGACATTGCTACGATCCATATAGTCATCCCCATACATGCCACGCATGACCCTGTGAATTTCATTCGGGTTATGCTCTTTAGCCCATAAAAATCACATTACACCTCGCTGAAGAAATTCCTGGCCGGTAAACGCTTTGCGTCAGATGCAGAAGTAAAAACGGCAGTCCGCAGATGGCGATACCCCAACCGAACGGACTTCTATGAAAAGGGTAGTTTAAAACTGGTATCACGATGGGATAAATGTGTAGAGAAACTTTGCGATTTACTTACTTAATTACTCAAATGCAATAGACAATTCTTCTGCAAGCTAAGGAAATATATATATTTTATGGAACCAGAAGGTTCATTGCCGTGCTTACCTGAGCCCACCATTCAACCCTATTCTGTGCTAACTCCATCCAATCATCGCTCGCAAATCCTACTTCCCTTACATCTATTCTAATATTGCCCTCCCACCTAAATCTAGGACTTCCACGTGATCTTTCCCTTCGGGTCTCCTTGTCAATGCGACATGCCCGACCCATTTCATCCTTCGCTATTTAATTAACCTTACTATATCCGGTGAAGAGTACAGGTCATGAAGCTCGTCGTTATGCAGTTTTCTCCAGTCCCCGTTTACATCTCTCTTAGGCCGAAATATTTTCCTAAGCACCCTGTTTTCGAACACCCTCAGGTTATATTCTTCCCGAAGAGTAAGCGACCATGTCTCACATCCATATAATACAACCGGCAGGATAATAGTCTTATAAATCTTTATTTTTAGATTTCTGGACAGAAAACGAGAAGAAAGAGTTTCTGAACTGCAGAAAAAACAAGCATTTCCTGATTAATCCACACTTAACTTCTGCCTTAATATTATTTGAATATGTAATTATTGCTCCCAGATATTTGAATTTTTCCACTTGTTCGAACGATTTACCGGCTATTCTAATATTTTGTAGGGCATTATTTTGACGTTTCATGACCATATACTTGTTTTTTTCTGTATTAATTTCCAATCCAACATTCCTGCAGGCATCGGAAAGACTTTTTGCATTCCTCTCGATTGTGTTTGTGTCATCGTCCAACAAGCAAACGTCATCTGCATAAGTTAAAATCGGGTGACTACCATTTAATTCTAGGTCTACGTTGTTTTCCTGAACTTTCCTAATGGCGTATTCCAAAGCGAAATTAAAAAGTAAAAGCGATAGTGCATCTCCTTGCTTCAAGCCGCTTTTAATGGTAAACCTACCTGATATAAATTTCCCGCCCTGATTCTGATATAGGTTTCGTTTACACACATTTTGATCAGCCTAACTAACTTATTTGGTATCCCAAACTCAATGAGGATATTGTACAGTCTGCCTCACCTAACTGAATCATATGATTTTTTTAAGATCTATGTACAGCTGGTGAACAGACTTACTATATTCCCACTTTTTCTTCAAGATGTGCCGAATACAAAATATATTTCGCCTAAATCCACATTGGTGATCTCCAATGATTTCGTCCGCATATGGGGTTAATCTTGACAGCAGTATATTACATAGAATTTTGTATGATGTTGATAAGAGAGAAATTCCTCGATAGTTATTACATTCGGCCCTATCTCCCTTTTAATGTAACGGTATAATAGTAGATTCTTTCCATTCCTTAGACAATTCCATGTAGAAAAATAGGCAGAAGATGTCCTTTCATGTGTGCGTTTGTTTGTACTTGTACCTATTAAAAATTTTGTAAAAAAAAAGTTATTGTGAGTTACTTTTCGATCCACCTTCATATAACCCCACACCTGACTGAAAAATACAGTGAAAAAAGTTATTACAATGATTAAACCCATAGTTTATTTCTTCCTTCATAGTCTGTAATTCATATGAAATTTAAACCTTTCTTCTAATTAATTTGCGTCCTTTTATTATAAATTTAAGGCCAAACGACTGAATCCTATAGGATATATTATTCTAACAACTTACGGGTTAACACTAAAAAGAATTTAAAATCTTGTTGTACGTATTGCATCAATGATTATCAAATCAATATAAATTATTATACGGACAACCCGGTTTTCGGCAACGTAAAAGTCACGGTAGGACTGATGTTTAAAATTCTCTATACACGAAAACTGGGAACAGAAGTGTAGAATTCAATAATAAAATATCTCATGAATATGTAAATCAAGAACACAATCTGATGCATACGATTTAATAACAGTATCTATGGCCGGTCGCATGAGAGTTAAACAATCGATTCCAAAGAATGCAGACTGTACGGTAGGCCTACTTCTGATTTCCCACATAGCTGAACGAACACCATGTGCTGTCAAAATGTTCACACATCACCCAAATTCCAGAAATGTTATATTTGATAACCATAAGCAAACACGATACTGATCTAAGAATTATTTATCTAACGTCAAGTCGAAAATTCTTAAGGAGACATCGATAACTTTCACAGTTACACAATTTATTAATGGCTGCAGTTTTTGAACTGTGTCAATATTTCATATAATTATCAACTTAATTACTTATATATTGAGTAGAATGTTAACAACTTTCTGTACCTAAAGTATTAAGGTTTCCTCCATTCTTCTCTTTCAAACTGATCCGCATCTTATAAGTCCCTTTCTTTCATTCCTGTACTGATCTCTTGCATCCATAAATTTCGAGGCCTGCCTCTGGTTCTTCTTCCGAGTGGACACAATTCCCAAAACCTTCTCGGTAGCCTTTCTTCTTCCATTTTTCTTACATGTCCATACCAATTTAATAGTTCATATCTTACAATGTCCAAAATAGAATTCTTGAAATTCATTTTTTATTTCATAACTGAATTTTATTTATTTTCCTAATGTTTAGAGACTTGCTGACCGTCGTAACAATCAATTTTCATTGATAACAATTTTGACTCTAAATTTTTAATAAATTTCCATGTTTCAGCTCCATGTGTAACAGCACTTTTCACTACTGAGTTGTATATTTGTATTTTTGCTTCTCGAGTTATATTTTTATCCCATAAAATACTGTTTAGCGTTGCTATTGTTACTCCACCTTTATTAATCCAATTCTTAATATCATTTTCCTCTCTGTCTTCTTTGAAAATATTCACTCCTAAATATTGAAATATCTCACATCCCTTATTGAAACCTTTCTCTAGTATCTGTTCCACTTCCCACAAACAGTGCTTTCTTACTTAACTTTCGAACCCCATTTATCATTATCGTTCCAACAATTTTCTCATCATTTTTTCCATGTCTCCATATTCTTCTAAATACAGCAATTATAATTAATGGATAATAATTGACTTCAGCATCAATGTATTAATAATTGTTTGTGTTCTGGTTGAATGCTCAAAAGCTCTACTTTAAACTGCTTAAACAGAGAGAGCGCTCCTTAGTTTCATAGCCCACTTTAAATGCTTTTATCGTCTGAAGGCATAAAAAAATAATATTTTTACAGCCGGTACTTGGCGCACTACAGAAATAGCTTTAGCTACACATTTACGAACACGGTACCAGTTCTAAGGTAGTTCCAGTAACATTATGCTCATATTCCTTTATTGCGTATTTTATGAATGCATATCTGTAGTAGCATTACATTTCAGTATATGGCTACTATTGTTCAAAATCCAATAAATATCTAAATATGTAGGTAAAGGCATTTGCGATGTAGTTGCACATGAATACACTTTTTGAAAAATTCCATAAATATTTAATATGTTCATACAAGCGAAAACTATTCTGCCAGAGGGGAGAACATTCAACGAAGAATGGACGATATAAAGCACATATTTTGTAATTCTATTTTTCATGTGATTCCAATCACGGTACATTTTCACCTACCTTCTTATTTAAACAATGGAACGTTTTCGGTTGAATCTCGCCTGTTATATTTACACCTACCGGTGCAGTATTTACCATGAGTACAGCAGCGAAAATCAAGTAATATTCTGTGCACGAAATCATTCGAAAACTAGAGTTTCAAGAAGATGTATCAGGCTTCAGTGTAATTACCATATTTTAGAAGCGAATGTGGGATTGTAGATTATTTAGTCTTTAGATTACGTCAGGTACGGTAAGCATCGTGAACGGAAATATGCTTAACGAACTTGCGATGTATTGCAAATATAAGTAGAACAACTAATTACTAATTTCCTTCTGTTTGTATGGAATACCTGATAGTCCCTTGCTTAAATGCGACAGTCGCATGGCTGTACATTCTGGCTACAAAATTCCGGCACGCTGACAACGCTTACGAGCTAAAGTTGCAATATATAACCGGCGTTAAATAATCATGACATATATAATTATATAATTATATACATAAATAAACACAAGAAACCTAATTGTATTGATACCCTTCGTTATTCTTATAAATGTTTGTGTTTGTGTTTGAATTGCATACTTACTTAGATAAGTATGGTAGGCAAGTTAGAGTAACAAATGAAATACAACCAAGTAAACTGTAGTACTGTACATGTGAGTTGAAGAAGAATCAAATTATCACTAAATTGAGACAAATTTATTTTATTTCTCTGGTTGATGGTTAGATGCATGTCAAGTATAAGGCTGCATTCGGATTTAAGGTCCATTCATTTGATTTTTTCCCTAAAGTCAAGGGAATGCCAATTGAAATCCGATATTAAGTGCCAGTCTGGTACTTTATGAGATTGTGTGGTGGACGACAAAATGTCTGTCCGTGTGTCTGTACGCACCATAACTCAAATACGCTTCTTCGGATTTTCATGAAACTTGGAAAATACATTTATAATGTCCATGGGGAGAACCCTATTGATATTGAACCAAATCGGTTCACCGGTACCGGAGTAATGCCCAATTTAGTGCCTATTTTAATAGATTATATTAGAAAGGCGCCATAGCTCAAATACGCTGTATCGGATTTCCATGAAACTTGGTATATGCATTTATGACGCTCATGAAAAGTACCCTACTGAATTTGAACCAAATCTGTTGACCGGTACCGGAGTAAAACCCAATTTAGTGTCTATTTTAAAGGCGCAATAACTCAAATACGCTTTATCGGATTTTTATGAAACTTTGTATACGCATTTATAATGTCCATGGAAAGACGTCTATTGATATTCGACCAAATCGGTTGGCCAGTACCGGAATAATGCCCAATTTAGTGCCTTTTATGTTAATATATAAGAAGTCGCTATAACTCAGATATATGCTTTATTGGATTTTCCTAAAGCTTTGTATATCCATTTATAATGTACATGGGAAGACGTCTACTGATATTGGACCAAATCGGTAGACC
Source organism: Ectobius pallidus (assembly GCA_964059195.1). Classification (NCBI taxonomy): domain Eukaryota; kingdom Metazoa; phylum Arthropoda; class Insecta; order Blattodea; family Ectobiidae; genus Ectobius; species Ectobius pallidus. The sequence continues at coordinate 71,177,845 of CAXKWD010000006.1, forward strand.
GGTACCGGAGTAAAACCCAATTTAGTGTCTATTTTAAAGACGCGATAACTCAAATACGCTTTACCGGATTTTTATGAAACTTGGTAAAGGCCTACACATTTATAATGTCCATGGGAAGACGTCTATTGATATTGGATAAAATCGGTTGACCTGTTTACGGAGTAATGCTCAATTTAGTGCCTATTTTATGGTAATATAAGTATTCGAAAGAATTTATGAAATGCAAATCAGTTATCACGACAACATAGCTTACTGTTTACTGTGATCTTATAAGGCTTTGGCAATTAAAATACAGTTAGCTATGACAAATAACACTATTGCCTTACATGCGTTTATCCAACTAGACCGTTAAACTGACCCAGGTGGCCGAGATGGTAACGTCATGGCCTCACATTCTGAAGTTCCATGGTTCAAATCCCGAAACCGGCCAATTTGGCTTCTTTTTTTTGTATTCTGGATATCATAACTGCAATCATAACAGATTAAATAAAAACATACTCGCACTTAGTTACGTCAGTTTACCTGATTTTATATTTAGGTCATATTGTTTCCGAACTAGTTTAGTGATTATGTCACTGTAATTAATTCAGTGAGACGGTTGACACTGTTTTGCATTGATTAGACCTCTTATGGTTGGATTAAAATTTGAGAATGCATAACGGAAATCAATCGCAACAACTAGCCGATAACGCTGTTTTGTTTTCATCACATAAATATATGTATGAAAATTGCAGAATAATCATCTAATCGCAAATGTATTTGAGGTTAAAATGCAAGATGATTTATTCAAAAGCCTTTCAGACCTTATATTTTAAAATTATATTTGGATTTGAATCATACTTCAGTTTCGACTTTGTATGACAAAAATTCTACTGATTCCAAATCGTTCGACCCCCTCCCCCAAAGGACATTTAAACGCCCCCAGGTTGGGAATCCCTGTTATAGAGCATATTATATAGATTTTTCTGGAATATAAGAACATTTTCGGTCATAACTTATTTAGGTTTTCCTCCCTTCTCTAATACTGATGAAATATTACACTAGTGTGCATTAACTAACTAACTCTGTGGTGCTAACATCCCAGAAGGGACAAGGCCTACCACCCGACCGCTGCGTCATCTGCCATAGGCAGACGGATGGATTGGGGGCATGTGGTGAGCATGCTGATACCCACGGCCGTTAATGGTGGTTTTCATGACCAGAGCCGCTACTTTTCTATCAAGTAGCTCCTCAATTTGAATCACGAGGCTGAGTGCACCCCTGCCAGACCTCCCTACCTCAGAAAAATCCGAGGAGGTGCCGGGGATCGAACCCGGGCCGACGGATCTGTAGTCAGCGACGCTAACCACAAGACCACGCGGTCATTTACCTTAACGACCTTAATGACCCGAAACTCTGGGGATATATAGGAATATAGGATATAGGATAGGCACTACCCTATTTAACAAGTTCAGAAAAGCAATCTATGCGTGTTACTCTCTCTCTCTCTGTAGTCATCAGTTTTACAACTGGTTTGATCCAATTCTCCAGTTCTTCCTATCTTGAGCCAGTCTCTTTAATTCCTTTAATTCCTTTAATTCCTTTAATTCCTTCAGTGCTTCCTCAACATATAAATTAAACAGAAGGGGAGACAGACTACATCCCTGTCTCACTCCTTTCTTAATTCTTGCAACCCTTTCTTCACCTTCCACCTTTATTACAGCTGTCTGATTCTGATATAGGTTGTGAATGACTCTTCTATCCTTATATTTAAGACCTGTCTTTCTCATAATTGTAAACATCTTATTCCAATTCACATTGTCAAAGGCTTTTTCCATGTCAACAAAAGCCATGTAAGTGTCTTTGCTTTTCTTCATTCTTCCTTCCACAATTAAGTCGCAGTGATATAATTGCCTCTCTTGTACCCTTGGCTTTCCTGAACCCAAACTGGTCTTCCTCAAGGATTTCCTCCACTTTTTTCTCTATTCTCCTGTAAATGATTCTAGTTAGTAGTTTTGAAGCATGTGTTGTGAGACTTATTGTACGATAGTTTTCGCATTTTTCTGCTCCTGCTTTCTTGGGAATTGTGAAAATGATACTCTTCTGGAAGTCCTGAGGCATCTCGCCTTTATCATATATCTTGGAAATAATTCTGAACAAGCTTTCAGTTCCTGTTTGCCCTGAAGATTGAAGCAGTTCTGATGGAATTTTGTCTATTCCCATTGCCTTGTTCGAGTTTAAGTCTTTTAAAGCTCTATCAAATTCTGATCTTAATATTGGGTCACCTTTATCATCTTCCACATCTTTTTCTTCTTCCAGAGCGGTGTCCTTTAGGTCCTCTCCTCTGTATAAACCTTCTATATATTCTTGCCATCGGTCAGCTCTTTCTTCTTTTGTTAAAATGAGTTCCCCTCTCGTGTTTCTGAGGTTCTTGCACTTCGTTCTCATTTCTCCAAAATTTCGCCGTATTTTTCTGTATGCTACATCAATATTGCCTGAGATCATTTTTTCTTCTACTTCCTCACATCTCTGTTGCAGCCAATTTTCTTCTTTCTTCTACTTCCTCACATCTCTGTTGCAGCCAATTTTCTTTTTCCTTCTTGCATTTCCTATTTATTTCATTACTTAGTTGTTTGTATTTTCGTATTCCTTCCTCTGTGCTATCATTTTTAAACTTCCTTCTTTCATCCATTAAATTGAGAATATCTTCTGTCATCCATGGTTTTCTTCCAATTGTTTTCATCACACCTAGTGTTTCTTCTGCAGCGTTAATTATTTCATTTTTTAAAACTGTCCATTCATCTTCTGCTGAGTCTCCTTCTGTGTTTGTTTTTAATTTGTTTTCAATAATATCTTCAAATTTTAATTTTGCATCCTCCTCTTTCAGTTTATCTATCTTCCATCTTTCAATAACTTTGTTTTTCTTAAGATTCTTCAGCCTGATAAGAGGGACTCTTAAAGAAATACTCCAGCTTCCTAATGACCTCCCTAATGACATGTTATATGCACCTGCTAAGTTCAAGGGTTTAAATTTATGTTATTCTGCATGGGAAATGCATTTACAACATCTGAATAATTGCAAAATGCTTATTAAATCAAACAACTCTATTATACACAGTACAAGACAACTTTCCCAGGAAATCTCGTCTAGTCTTGCAGAATTAAACATCACAGAGTGTGATAAGCTGTATGATAGACATGGACAAATCAATACACGAAAGGTTAGACAGCTATTGAGAGAAAAGTCATTCGAACAATGGAGTAAGAAAGAACATAAAGGAAAAGGTGTCCTATTATACAAGCAATATACTCCGGCAAACAGATGGTTTCGAGAGCATAAAGGTCTAACATGCAATGAATGGAAGGAAGCCATCAAGATGACAGCAAACGTGTCAGCAGTTCGTAGTGTACCTGGCAGGTCCCAAGGCAATAACCTCTGTCGGCGTTGCCACAGGGAGTTTGAAACCCTTGCACATGTCCTGGGAGCCTGTTCTCATGGTGAACTTCTACGAAATTCTCGGCATCATACCGTGCGATCCATCATTGCCAAAGCTTTAAGGGAAGTTGGGTACAATGTGTACGAAGAGGTTCATGGCATTTCCAGTGAAGGCAGCAATAGGAGGATTGACATCATAGCCTTCAAACCTTCGTCATCTGAAGGATATATACTAGACCCTACCATCAGGTTCGAATCCTACGAACAGCAGCCAGAAGAGGTGGATGCAGAGAAACGAAAGATTTATGAACCCACTGTAATTTTTTACAAACAGAAATACAACCTTACACCTATCAGTGTGATGAGTTTAATGATAGGGGCCCGAGGAACCATCCCTCATATAATGGCCACAGTCCGCCAAAAATTTAGCCTTCCTAAACACATTCTGGAAGACATTGCTTTGGCAGCATTGAAAGGATCTTTGGCCATATTTCGAAACCATGCATATGGACCATATATTTAATTTATTTTGCTTGTGTTTGTTTACATGTGAATTCAAGTGAAACATTATTATGTTACATAGTAGGGTTCATTAATTTAAGTTTATATTTGTTAATTATTATTCTATATTTCAGTGTTTGGTACTCTTTGTCGTAAGGCAGCCTGTAAGTGTTACAGGAAGAATTGAAAATAAAATAAAACATAATGCATTTAATTGTCTGATGAGATCAACATGTATTCCTCGTTACTGTGGAAATAACGTACAAAACTTATGAAGACCATGCGAAAATTATGTAATGTTGTAAATTTTAATTTCATATTATGTGAGATGCGATGAAGTGGCAAGATTCTTTACAGTAAGGATCTACCGAAATACACAACTACTGAACATTTTTTGGATATGGAACCTCTTGAGTACAACACGGATATAATATAAGCAAGAAGATGCTGGCGACCTTTAGTAGGCCTACACTGAATAAAAATTGCACCATCCCAATTCTGGATCATGTAAGTTACATTAAAAATCTCCTTTTCCTTTAAGGTGTATGGGTGAAAATTCTGGAATTACCATAAAATTAAGTTAAGTGGTGTGAGATATCCTTATAACTTTCTCTACAGTAAACATCTATTTTCTCGTCAGGGTCCGGTTTCATAATACGGTACTTTGTATTTCAATCTTTCCCCATAACAATAATGTTAATGTTAATGTTAAAGATATTTAACATTATAATCATCGTCTCTTGATTGTTGTGTCCGAGGTAGCTGGCCTATAACAACCATTCTGAAATGTTTTATAATGTAATTCTAGTATTTCTTTGCACGTTTAGAGGTACCTACAGATGTTGCATAAGGGTTGCCATCGATTTTTTTTATCGCTAATGTATATTCATACTTCTCGCCTTAAAGCTTGAAATGTGCTTAATTTTAAGACTCATCATAGATAATGTGAGTGAATACATATACGAAAAGTGGATGGGTCGTGTAGATTTACTTTCGAAATTGGTAATGTACAATGTGCTTTACCCGACCATCAGTAAATATGTGCTTAATTATTTATCTATTAGAAAATACAAATACACGAAACTCATATGAGATTATAAAGAAATACAAAGTTTAAGCGGATGCAGGAATACAGATTAATAAGAAACAATACTTAACTATTTTACTGACATTGATGAAGTCACAATACCTTCAAAGATCAGAATAGTAATTAAATGTATTAAGAGGACAGTTTTACAATCTCAAAATATCATCAGAATATCAAGTAATGCCACATAACTTACAGTATTTAATAGGCTCGACAATCAAATCCTGGAACAAGAAAGATTTTTTTAACTAGGCCTATTTGGTATATTACGTAAGTTTCTATACAGAAACAGATAAAGAAAAATCAATTTCTGTAAATATGTGAAACTATTATTTAATCATTACAAAATAAGACAAGCAGAAACATGAAAATCAAATTTCATAAAACAATTTCAGCGAACATGCTTAATGAAAAAGAAAGACCAGAGCAAATTACTAGCTGCAGAAATGCGAGCGATTACTACGAAAGGTTAAAGGCTGTACAACTGAAGTTCTCATACGAAATGAAGATATAGGCCTATATACTGAGCTCATCATATAGGCTAAGTTACAATAAGAGTGACAAAAAGTTAAAAATAAAGGGTATATGGGCGGTATGAACGAAGAAAGAGTTCCAAGATAAATAAAAACCTAAAAGGAAACCAGATACGTACGGAAAGGCGGAATCAGATTGAAAAATGCCATAGCCAACTGAGCTACCATGGCACGATGCCAGTACAACATTAAATTCTCCAACTGACTCACCTTTGTACCGTTTGCAAAGGCTTATTGGTCATATAATTCAAAAGTGTGGTAATCATAAAAATGATTAATTATGTTTATTGGAGAAATTGAAAGGAATTTATCATTTGTATCGGAAAAATCATTGCGGCAAACCAGACAAAGCTCCGGGTGTTAATGAGTTGCAGTGCCAAATTTAAAGGTAAGATGTTTTACATGCACCAAATTATTTTATTTGCCATAGTGAATTTTCCTTTTTGCCTGTCCTGAAAATGATATACTTGGTTTATAGTAATCCTCTATTGCAGTAAGAAGTTTTATTTTATTTTTCATTTGTAACTTAGCGTAAAATTATACCGTAAAATACGTCCAGACAATATACTTGAAAACCTAAAAAAAACTGCAAATTAATCAGACGATAAATTAATTTTATAATATTACTTGTAATAAGCAGTCGGCAATGAAATCCGAGTCCCCCTAAGAACAATTTATTGGGCAGTAAGTCAGCAATATCAATCTGTTCACACCTAAAGGAAACAATAGACTTAATGATCTCCCAATTTAAACGTTGATAAATCATATTTCTTAATAATATCAACCTATCAGGATATAAAAGTGCATTACTTCATTCCTTCCCCATTCAGAAATTGCAATGGCAATTAATGAACCTCAATTGGAGCCCTCAAATGTTTTATTTATTTATACTGGCGAAGTAACGCCATAAGGTGTTTTCTTTCACATCACCAGTAATTTGATAAATGTCTAGTAACTTAGAGATGAACACGTAACAGATTTAATTTGAGAATTTGATAAACTAAAACAAAATTAAATTTAACTAATAATGATTCTACATAACTAATGACTAATAAAAATGATTACTAAATTTATTTATAAATTGTGGTATATTTCGACATGACAGGGTAAGGGATTTTATAAGCGAGGGTGTCACAAACACCGATTGATGGTACATTAGAGACAACGTATCACTACCGTCGGTTTGATAGTAAAACAGAGACGACGAATAAAAAACATTGCTTAAATGCAAATAAGAAGACTATGCACTACAAACACCGATTGCTGGTTCATTAGAGACAACGAATCACTACCGTCGGTTTGATAGTAAAACAGAGACGACGAATAAAAAACATTTCTTAAATGCAAATAAGAAGACTATGCACTACAAACACTGATTGCTGGTTCATTAGTGACAACGTAACACTAGCGTCGATTTGATAGTAAAACAGAGACGACGAATAAAAAATATTGCTTAAATGCAAATAAGAAGACTGTGCACTACAAACACTGATTGCTGGTTCATTAGAGACAACGTATCACTAGCGTCGATTTGATAGTAAAACAGAGACGACGAATAAAAAATATTGCTTAAATGCAAATAAGAAGACTGTGCACTACAAACACCGATTGCTCGTTCATTAGAGACAACGTATCACTACCGTCGGTTTGATAGTAAAACAGAAAAGATGAATAAAAAACATTGATTTAACGCCAATAAGAAGACACGGTGTCACAAACACCGATTGATGGTACATGGTATCACTACCGTCGGTTTGATAGTAAAACAGAGACGACGAATAAAAAACATGGCTTACGATGTTTATGAAAATAATCCAGTATGACGTACTTGTAAATTTGGTCTGAATTTAACGTTTTCACCATAGACCAAATTTACAAGTACGTCATACTGGATTATTTTCATAAACATCGTGACAATTACAAGTCAGAATCTCACGTATATAACACGCGAAGGAATCAATTTAATTTATTACTTGAACCGAAAAATGTTACAACTGCTGGAGCTAAGCACTGTTCAAGTTTTGGCCCAAGACTATTCAATTCATTTATTACCAACCATCCTGATCTAAATAGCTTAAACAACAAACAATTTAGGTCTAAAATTAGAAAATTTATATAATTATTACTTCTGTTATCGACTATTACTGTTATAACATTTTTCATATTAAACTTTAAAATTTGGATAGAACTTAATTTCTTTGTTTTTACTAAAATTTGAACAAATAAATTGTTATGTATTATTGTTGTATTGCTTCGTACCTTTGTATTGTAAATAGAACATGTTCTAACCTTTCATACATAACATTTTGTCATACTTCTCCAAATTATGCATTTTTTAAAATAATTGTTTAGTATAAGTATTTCTAATATATAACTGAACCACCCCCGAACACAAGCTCTGCTTCTTCGGGGGGTGTATCAACTTTTGTATATATTTTTCGTGTACTTTGGAGTAATAAATTGTAAATTGTAAAAATTGTAAATTGTAAATGCAAATAAGAAGACTATGCACTACAAACACCGATTGCTGGTTCATTAGAGACAACGTATCACTACCGTCGGTTTGATAGTAAAACAGAGACGACGAATAAAAAACATTTCTTAAATGCAAATAAGAAGACTATGCACTACAAACACTGATTGCTGATTCATTAGAGACAACGTATCACTAGCGTCGATTTGATAGTAAAACAGAGACGACGAATAAAAAATATTGCTTAAATGCAAATAAGAAGACTGTGCACTACAAACACTGATTGCTGGTTCATTAGAGACAACGTATCACTAGCGTCGATTTGATAGTAAAACAGAGACGACGAATAAAAAATATTGCTTAAATGCAAATAAGACTGTGCACTACAAACACCGATTGCTCGTTCATTAGAGACAACGTATCACTACCGTCGGTTTGATAGTAAAACACAGAAGACGAATAAAAAACATTGATTTAACGCCAATAAGAAGACACGGTGTCACTAACACCGATTGATGGTACATTAGAGACAACGTATCACTACCGTCGGTTTGATAGTAAAACAGAGACGACGAATAAAAAACATTGCTTAAATGCAAATAAGAAGACTATGCACTACAAACACAGATTGCTGGTTCATTAGAGACAACGTATCACTACCGTCGGTTTGATAGTAAAACAGAGAGGACGAATAAAAAACATTTCTTAAATGCAAATAAGAAGATTATGCACTACAAACGCTGATTGCTGGTTCATTAGAGACAACGTATCACTAGCGTCGATTTGATAGTAAAACAGAGACGACGAATAAAAAATATTGCTTAAATGCAAATAAGAAGTCTGTGCACTACAAACACCGATTGCTCGTTCATTAGAGACAACGTATCACTACCGTCGATTTGATAGTAAAACAGAGACGACGTATCAAAACATTGGTTTAATGCAAATAAGTAGACTATGCACTACAAACACCGATTGCTGGTTCATTAGAGACAACGTATCACTACCGTCGGTTTGATAGTAAAACAGAGACGACGTATCAAAAACATTGGTTTAATGCAAATAAGAGGATAACGTGACACAATCCCCGATTGCTGACTAGAAAGGTGCAGAAAAATGTAAGAGGAGGCAAAGAATTATTTCTACCAGTTGATTTTGAAGTGGCCAACTACATCTGAAGATGATGCGGAGTGAAGTTTATAAAGCCTAAAAAGAAAATAAAACACACATTTCCATATTTATCTATATTTTGTACTTTTATAATTGGATAAAGTACTCATTAAATAATTTTGCATAGAGTTTGTGATATGACCACTGTTTTATCTTTTATTTTTCATCTTCATAATTTAAAAAGGCCACATGTCTACGACAAACGAACATCCACAGAAAACACCCTTTTGATGTTAAAATTCTGAGACTTTAGTGTCAAGTGTATTTTGGTTTTTTCCAAGTTGTGAATGATCAATTTGAAACTATTAATAAACTGCCTTCATTCGAAGTCAAAATATGAAGTAGCGACCGTCTCAAAACCACTCAAAACCATTGTCAAAGACAAGACTAGGAATTAGTAACACAAAACGAGTTCTGTATGTATCAAAGAGTGTTAGTATATTGCGAATGCAAAATTATATCGCATTTATTAATTATGTCATTTAGCAGTGTTCCCTAAAATATTTTAATAAAGAAAATGGGGATTTCATACCTATATCAAAATGGGTCGTCCGAACTGGTATAAAAGATATCTTAAGCGCAGATGGGCAGATGAGTTCCAGACAGCAGCCGGAGTTGACTGGAGAGGAATCGCCAAGGACAGAATCCAATGGAAAACCCTATGAAAAGAAGTGGTAAAGCGTAGTGAAGTATAATATACGAGGGTTGGAAGTTTAATAGTGGCTGCACATCTATAGAATTAAGGTGAATTACAGAAAGTTCAACTAGCTTTTGTTGGATATTGGTTGGATATCCAGCATACTTCAGAGAAAATAGGAGCCTTATATCACTACGAATGACTACACAGTAACCAGAAGAAATTGAGCTGGCTCTATCATCCGGTTTAAATGAATTTTGGATCTGGCAGAAAGACAATGATTAAAAATAATTCAATGCCTTAGAATTATTCTTGATTCACAATAATTCCATACGGAAAAGGAGCATGATGGGTCAAAGCCTATCAGTTGTTCTTCATTTCCTTCCGGAGGAGGTTCAATCATGCGTTACACTCAATCATTCATCATAATGAGTAAACATTTTAAACCAATCTTGAAACAGTTCATTATGTTATTGCATATTATTGTGAATCAAGAATAATTTGAAAGTATTGAATTATTTTTAATAATTGGCTTTCTGTCAGATCCAAAATTCATGTTAGACCGGTTGATAGAGCAAGTTCAATTTCTTCTGGTTACTATGTAGGCATTCCCAGTGACAGAAGGTACCTATTTGCTCTGAAGTATGCAGTAGGTCTAGTGGGCCAGGGTAACGCCCTCAGTATAGCGCTTACTTTCTGTGCTGAAGGTCACAGGTTCGATACCAAACCTACCCTACCGGGAATCGAATTCAGTCTTGCAAAGCCGTCAACAAGGCTAGTACTCACAGGCAGAAATTTTTATTAAGTTCCACAATTATACTTTACGAGATTGTGTGGGAAACGGGAAAATGTTTGTCCGTCTGTCTGTCCGTGTGTACGCGCGATAACTCAAATACACACTTTTTCGGATTTCCATAAAACTTGGTATACGCATTCATAACGTCCATGTGAAGAAGTCTATTCATATTGAACCAAATCGGTTGCCCAATTTAGTGCCTATTTTATGGTAATATAATTTGTAATACAGAATTTATCAAATGCAAATGAGTTCTCACGACAACATATTGTTTTTTTGTGTTCATATACGGTTTTGGAAGTTGCAATACAGTTAGCTTTGGTCAATAACACTACCCATATATTCCTTCACATATGATAATCGAGTCTAAGTCACAGTTGATTTCTAAATGGGCAGAAAAACACGACTTAAAGCTAAATCCTAGGAAGTCACAAGCTATCATAATAGGGCTAAAGCAGCAATTGTCTAAAATAGATGCCAATTTTCTAAACCAAGTGAAATTAAATGATTCTATAATTCGTTATAGTAATACCGTTAAATACCTTGGCATACACATTGACCAAAATTTAACGTGGGATATGCAAGTCGCTAATATCTGCAAAACAACATTTGCAACGCTGCATACTCTGTATAGTATAAAAGACTGTCTCCCGTTTCAATTAAGAAAAACACTTGTTCAAACACTCATTTTGCCTCATTTTGATTATTGTGACGTCCTACTTACTTACTGACTTAAACACCAATCTGACTCAAAGACTACAGATATATATGTAACAGATATATATGTCAGATATATATGTAACATTCGTAAATATGACCACATAACACCGTCACTGGAATGACTTCGATGGGTACGCCTGCGTGAGCGAAGATATTTTCACTGTCTCATACTGCTCTATAGAATCCTTCATACCTCAACACCTAGCTATCTTTCCAGTCGCTTTTATTACCTTTCTTCCTACCATAACTTGGGCACGCGCTCTCAGCTTGACCCCTTACTATCCATGCCTCTTTACAGAACTACACATTATTCGAATTCGTTTACAACAACAGCTATTAGTCACTGGAATTCACTGCCTAGCCATCTCAGGAGTAGCCAAACGACTTCACAGTTCAAGCGCCATTTAATAAATTTAGTATACAATAACATTTAGGAATTGATGCTAATTAGTAATATATATTTTAATTTTCATTATATTTTGTAATAACTAAGAATGTATTTGTTTAGACTTTCATCTTTTTTTTATTTCTTTATTTTTAGTCATTTGTATTATATATTCATATTATTCAAGTACTTATGTTCGAATCTTTTCTTTGTATTTAATGTACGTTTCTTGTATTCATGTATATCAGTTCTTTTAATTTATTATTAATCATTATTATTATTATTATTATCATTATGTATTTCATGTTTTTGCCCTGGCTGAGTGGTAGAGAAGGCCTTATGGCCTTAACTCCGCCAGGTTAAATAAATAAATAATCAAACTAGACCTTGGTTCTTCCGTAAGACCTGCATAATGAATCGATCTGGGGCTTAGCTCTGAAATCGATTACAAAAATACCTGCACGTCATAACTGCAATTATCACCGATTAAATAAAAGTATTCTGGAACTTTGTTATATCAGTTTTCCTGAATTTATTTTCTTCTGCGAATGGAATTGGTAACAATGTGAAAATAGATATTAATCAATTATTTTGAAATGCACGAGTTGGGTGAGTTCCAAGTTCATGTGAATCGTGTGAATAAGTTACTGTTATATTTAAATATTTTGTCATTAATGCTGGCTGCCCGAATGAATTTCTTACCATCCTATGTCCGGTCGCGCAGTGCCTCATTGCACCGTGTCTAGTTTCTTTCATACTGGTGATGAATTGATTCGAAGCACTCTGTGCAATATTCGAAACAAAGAAATATTCAACATGTTATTTTTTTTTATTTTTTTTATTTTTTTAACGACACAAAGCTTTTATTTCCTTCTGTGATAGTTACGGCTTTCTCTCCCACTAACCTGAGGTTGATATTTAAAAAAAGGAACAATGTAATGCATTTAATAGAAAAACTGTTATTATTATATTAAATTTATTAATACTTACGAGTTTACATATATTGCATGAATTACATAATTTAATTCTTAATTATATTATATTCCTGTAACAAATATAAATAATTAAACGAACAGAACGATTCTTCAGCTTCCGTATGGACATAAAGATTCGAAATGAAACTATTAAATAGCACCACAGACTCATGAACCTTACCCAAATGATGCATGAACAATTAAAACATTTTATAATGAAGAAACTAAAAATCACCTTTTCGACGTATATTTTGCGATTGAAGTGCGATGGCCGGAGAAAAACGATCTCAGATTCGAGTTCCTTTGTCCAGAAAACCCTCGCACAGTGAATTTCGTCGTTTGTTAATAGGTGGCTTTGACTGTGTGTTCATGAGATATATACAAAGTTTTGTTTTTATATAACTTAGTAGATACTATGTTTGACATTCTCTTCGTGTAAATTGGTTTTAAAAATTAACATAATGTTAATACCACATTTCATACCCGAAGGATACACAACTCAAATCAAATCTGATTAATGCTCTCACATAATTTGCTTTTCTTTTAGCATAGCCAATATATCTTTCTCACTTCAGATATTCTGGCATAGAATAAGGGGCCGCAATGCAAAGAGCGCGTATTCAGTTGTTTCAACCAGATGAAAAGTTTTAATGTTCACCAAGCAAGTCTGAGTTTCATGCATACAGTGGGTGGCTTATAACTACACTTCAGAGAATTTTTTAGAGAAAATTTTCATACATAACTTAAGTTTTATCTCTTAGTATAAACTTTAGTTTAAACTTTTTTAAAAATCACTGGAGCCGTTTTCTAGAAAATCGAGAAAAAAAACAAAGTTTCTTCATGTAAAGTCCCCTTAAAAATAAGAGAAAGTCGTCACCAATCTCCGTGTCACATCCTCAAAAGTTACCTAATCCAAATATGAAAGGTTGTTTTCATACGACTTTCCTTTCTGGAGCTTGGCTGTTGAAAGACATGTTTCTGAAAATAGTAGGCCTATTTTCGGATTCAGGAGACCTCAAAACGTGTATTTGGTTAAAAACCCAACTTCGAAATATGGAGTCGAACACAATACTTCCTCTACCTATAGAAACAATGGTACGGGCAGAGAAAGTAATTGGGAAAAGAAAATTATAAAAAGATACCCAACACTTGTGATTTTGAAATTTGCAAAATTGACATAATTCACTTAGTAGCCTATATCTACCGAAAGTATTTGGGAAGTGAGTTGTAAGTACAGATTAATATAAACTCCGTGGCGCTAGATCCCTGGAGGGACTTGGCCTACCACCCGACCGCTGAGTCATCTTCCACAGGCAAATGGCAGGATTGGGGGCATGTGGTCAGCATGCCGACACCCACGGCCGTTAATGGTGGTTTTCTTGATCGCAGTCGCTACTTCTCTATGAAGTAGCTCCTCAATTTGAATCACGAGGCTAAGTGCACCCATGCCAGACCTCCCTACCTCAGCAAAATCCTAGGAACGGGACGGGATCGAACCTGGGCCGACGGATCCGTAGTCAGCGACGCTAACCACAAGACCACGCCGGCGGTCACCGATTAACGTAAGTAATCACGATAGTATGCCCTCTATACAGCATAGCATTAATATAACCGCGTGGTAATTATTTTAAGCTTGAACAACGAAATAATGAAGATATTTTAAATTTAATTGGCATTAGCTGTCATTAGCACTTGTGGACCATGTATAGAAGAAGACTGGCCTAACACATTGCCAATCAAACGATACAGAATGACCAATCACAATCAGAATTATACAAATACAATGTTTACATGCACTTCCCATCAGACAGTGAGTGGATAAGTCTTGGATATGCTTATCTCCTACAGCGCAACCTGCAGTTTACTGTTTGCCCTAACTATTCAGCCCGCATTCGCAACTCGTGCCCTGACGCCATTATATTGATGGTTGACGAATACTCCTTTTTCCCATATGAAGAACTTTAGAGCTCCTGGGGGTTGAAATTCGAGGAAGTTAAGGCAATCCACACTTAAATGTGGTATGGTTGTCAGTCAGTCGCCCCGGCCAACTTTGCTCGAATGATTGCTGTCAATACTCATTCCTATTATAGGCTACAGTGAAACAACTTCATGACCACTATACCACCAGATGGATTATGCCAATTGGGCAATAACTTCATTGAAGATTAAAGTCTGGTCCTGCCGGTTGGGAAATTAGATAGGCTATTGCTATTTTTTGAAAACATCCCTTAGCTATTATATTTAAATTGTTGCATTAACTATAATTAATTCACATATTGGGAATAAGGGGATACAATTCCGAGAGAAAAATACATTACTGAATGTAAATATCAATGGTGGAGCTGGAAACCTACATAAAAACATCACGAAATAAAAAATAAAATCTTAATGGTATTTATAGATCTAACAGCCTTCAACAAATTATCTAAGTAGGCCTATAAAAATACACTTATTTTGAGGTCGGATTATTCGTATTCGAAAAAGTTAATTATGCATTACACAAGGGCTTTGAAATCGGAATATTGAGGAAAGCACTACCTTATGAGTAAATGACTAACTTCAATAATAGTTAGGGTCCATTTGTACAATTCGTGAGTAACAAGAAGAATTCTGGTTGTGGATTCCTTTCATTGTGAAGTCTTCATTATTAAACTAACCCAATGGAAAGGCAGAGCTTAGTTGGCTGTAAATGTGATTGCGTTGAATAAGACTTTTTCATCTCTTTCTAAGCATGGCTACTGTTGAATTGTAAATCTTGGCCCAAAAAAGCAGACAAAGAGAGGCAGAAAGGAAGGATGAAGAGTGAGAAGGAAAAGGGAAGAGGAGAGAGCGTAGTGGAGAGAGAGAGAGAGAAAAAAAAAAGGAAGTGAATGGAATAGTGAACAGCAAAGAAAGGGAGGACGACAATCAGACAGACAGACAGACACTGAAAAAGAAGAAAGCTATAAGTATGAAATAATCGCATGTCGCACAGACATTCACATAACAATTTCATCATCACAGCATTTCTAACATCTTCATGCCGACGGTTTCTACTTTCGAAATTATAAATTTCAATCTCCAGTATGAGATTAACTGACATAAAAAGCGGAATTCAAACTAATCGAAACTGGTTATTTCGGCCCTTTTACATTCTATGGTTCAATATAATAAATTAAAATACTTTGGAGTTAATTTTGAGGCGTGTAGGAAAGTGTTTAGCAAGTCATATTGAAATATTCAGCTTATAAGTGTTATTCCATAATTATAGGCCTAAAATATGTTGCCTACGACTGTGAAGAAACAGGCTGAAACTAATTTAATACAATTTTTATAAAAATATTACATCGCATATTAAAACTGCCGCATTGCAGTTATTTAAAACTGCACTACAGATCGGAAGGTTGAAATCAGTTCCGTATACTCTCGCAACAAAACATTATTCTATTTTAAATTTTACGTTTACTACAACCTGTCTAATTGATCTGTATTGATTTTTTGCCTAATCTTGTTAGTGTATGCTTTCACAAGTTCCTTCTACTACAAACAAATAAGATTACTATAGCCGTGGGATAATAATATCACAGGAGAGTTAACCGCGTGTAAATAGGTTTCCTCGGTTTAGCATTCTCTTTAATTAGCAATTCACACGTTTAGTGGTGTGTGATGAGCCTGTTAGGTAGTTTCATATTTAACTGGGAGACTTGATGAGCGGCGTCCGTACATCGAGGTGTTTCTCGTTTCAATTCCAAGAATTTCAGAAACTAGTATACGAATTCCCTGGGAACGAAATATTGACAGAGTGAAGCGAACTTCTGTTTTAACTCGACCGTTCGACGCTTCAACGGTTTGCCTGTGAATCTGTGGGTTACGCAGTCCACCACCAAACGTGGTTCGATTTTTTTCCAATATAATATAAATATTCCGTGAAGTAAATAAAAAAAGTGTGCGTGGAACGCCACGCGGCAGAAGTGAAACTTGTTTTAATTTTTTTTTTCAATTTTGGATTATTCGACTTTTTCAATTTTGGATTGCTGGGCTTTCAATATAGCGTTTTTGGACTTTTTCAATTTTGGATTTTTGCTCTTTTAATTTTGGATTTTTTAAATTTTAGATCATTGAATTTTTATTTTTTGAATTTTTAATTTTGGATTTTCCATTTTTTAATTTTGGCTTTTTTATTTTTAAATTTTGAATTTTGGATTTTTTAAATTTGCATTTTCAGTTTTTTCAATTTTGGATATTTAATTTTAGGAATTTTTACATTTTGGATAAGACTAATCTATGAGTTGATTGTTTTCTGTGCAGTCCGTTCCGTCACACCTCACTAATTTCGTGACGATTTTGAGCGTGACACTAATTTCGTGACGATTTTTAGCGTTACACAAGCTCCGATTCACCCCTACCGCGGCTAAAGAAGTTTCACTTCAAAAACAACGTACGTGTAATGATTTTCATTTTTTATTCCGTTTGAGAACCATGCTTTGTATATATGTATGTGTGGCTATAGGTACATATACAGTACCTACACACATACAATATATATAAGGGATGGGTCTTTGTCACCACAGCATGGCGTGTCCTCAGGTTACGGATAGAGGATACGCCCTCCAGGATATGGAGAGTAGCTGCGAATATATTAAATAAGCAGTCGCGGACAGACGACATGAGGTGGTCCTCCTGCTTCGGGGTTTGGCGTGAGGTTAACAACTTCTCACAGTAAAAAATATTGTTAAGAAACGATTACTTGATTTATGGATCCTGTCATTGTAAAATCTTCCGGAGGTAAAATGGTCTAGGTTTGCCATTAAAAGCGGCTTGAAGCAATAAGATGCCCTATCGCCTTACTTTTTAATTTCGCTTGGGAATATGCCATTAGGGAAGTCCAAGAAAACAATGTAGGCTTAGAATTAAGTGATAATAACCCAATGTTAGCTTACGGTACGCAGATAATGTTTCTCTGTTGTGCGATGGCATAAACACATCGAAAGAAATGCAGAATTTTTTTTCGATGCCTGCAGGAATGTTGGATTGGAAATTAATACAGAAAAACTAAGTATATGGTCATGAAAGGTCAAAATAATGCGCTACAAAATAGTAGAATAGCCAGTAAATCGTTCGAACAAGTGATAAATTCAAGTATCTGGGAGGAATAATTACAGATACAAATAATGTTAAGGTAGAAGTTGTCGATGAAATCAGGAAGTGCTTGTGTTTATGCCATTCAATCCGCTCAAAAATCGTGTAGTACAAACATTGCATACGGATAGTCTCTCTATTAAATATTAATTAATTTGGTAAATAATAATTGTCTGAATTATTATTTATAATAATGCCGAAGACAATGTAAAAGTAATGTTCATAATTTGTGAAATATGCTGTATTTGAAAAGAACAATAAACTTAAAATAAAATCTTAGCAGATTATATCCTGGTATAGAAGCTAGACACCAGGATCTAAACAAGCCAATTTATTTTATATACGTAGGCCTATCGTATTTCAGCTCATAATCTTAAAAAGGTTTAATTGTTTTAGGAAAATTCCTCTATCCAACAAGATTCAATATTTTTGTTTGGAGTAGCACATTTACTGTTGTCAGATCGTTACAAACAAATCTTATAGTTGAGTTTTTCTATTAGTTTGATAAGATATTTACAAATATTTACTGTAGTGAAGATGTGAGATGCTGCCGTTTTCACAAACACACTTATTAAAATAATGTCCCAACAAAATTCTAATACAGTTCTGAATAGCCCACCAAGACTAAATAATATTAATTAAAATATACTCATATTAAAACAGTAGGTGATTAAATTAAGGATAATTATTATACATTAAAATAATATCAAATTGCCAATAGTCATGTTTGGTATCAAAATAAGCAGAATTACGATAAAATTTCATTGCAATTGTTAATAATTTACCTAATGTTGATAGGAATGAACAAACAGAATTCATAAATAATTACACTTTTCTGAGTAAGCAATAGATGTGAGGGAACGGCTGAGGAGTTAGCTGGAATTCCCATTCCTAACATGAGTGTCAGCCAGGTATCAACCCTTAAACAAAGGTTTAACGGTATAGACAGAAACTTCATTGATATTTCTAAAGGACTGGAAATTTTAAGATTGATGTTAAGATAATTGTCTTTTGTATGGAACTAAGAGTGTGTATCCATATTCACTAGCACAATGGCAAACTGATGATTATCGCAGGGGCCTTCTCGGAGGTGAGAACAATTAAACACTTAATGGGTTTCTTGTAGGAAGAAAAGGGTAAATCCAGATGCCAGTTTAGAAAGTCAGTCTTATACTATTGGCTGATAGTAAAATTGTTAGCTTCCAATTATATGTAACATAAGTATCACGTGGGGTTAATAGTATGGGGGTAAAAGGGCGGTCCTTATATGGATTTTTCAGTTGTTAAAATTTATGCTAGTGTAAGAGCTAGCATTCTACGATCACAAGTCTTTTGGGGCAGTTGGTTCCCCCAGCACCGCGATCGTTCGCGGAGGAAAATATATCTAACTTAGAATATTTTCGGACATTAATTTTTCATACTTAAACATTTGAGGGACATAATTTATTCCACTTAGAAAATTTTTCAACCACGGGATTTTTTATACTCAGCAACGTGCGAGTGAATATTAAATTGGACTTTAAAAATTATTCACTACATCAGTTTGCTATTAAAATACTCACCAGTAATAATTAACGAGCATTGTATTAATTATTGTACAAGTTGTATTTCTGCCATCTGGAATCTGATTTAGTATTACGAATAAAAGCTTTATGTTCAACTTTAAAATTCATTATCATTTATAAAAGATAAGTGACATCGATCTGCAAGCCTACCATTCCCGCCCTCAGAAGAGACGAAACCTGCTCGCAACCGACTTGAAGCTACCGGAGGGTCATCATCATCATTTTGATATAGAATATCTATATCTGGCGCCCACACATCTCCTTTAAAACCGACCCGCCGCAATTGTACCATTTCCACTACATTTTATAAAACTATAGTTTATTTCTCGTCCTTTTACTATAAGGATCCTTTACTTTACTATCGTCAAAAGGATTCCCTACCTAGGATATAACAAGCTGACGAACAGACAAGACGGGTAAAATTAGATTAGCAGCCATTTAATTTTCTTTCAATGTTACTAATATATTTGTTTTATTAATGCAATTTTCAATTTCGAAAGAAACATGATAGACTACATGAACTTCTCACTATCCCGATAGGCGTGACTGCCATAAAAAAGGCATAATAATATGACATGAACAAAATATGAAAAGCATACAGAAAATACTCAAGAGACTAAAGGCAAACAGATGAAACAATTATTGAAATAGTATGCTTGAAACATATAAATAATATTCTTTTTTAACAAAGAGATATTTTCACACAAGCGTCGTTGTTCAGGAATAAAAGTTTATATTAAGTTCTTATTATTACGGTGTTAATGTGTTTAAGTGTTCTTTTATTGTCTGTTATATATAGGATATATATCCACTTTTTTAGTTACATAATTTCTTTTTCTTGACGTATCAAACGCAGGTTAGTGGGAGGGAAAGCCATAACCATCACAGAAGGAAATAATTGCATGCTATGTGGCGTAAAAAAATTTGAATATTTCTTTGTCTCGAATATTGCACAGAGAGTACAATAAATTCATCACCAGTTTGAAAAGAAACTAGACACGGTGCAATGAGGTACATCGCGACCGGACGTACGATGGCAAGAAATTCATTCGGGCAGCGAGCATTAACGAAGGATCTTTGAATTTCAGTGTGCCGCTTTAAATTGCAAGTAGCACGCCAAATGGCATGTTCCCATTGTTCGAATTTAGAAACGGCGGAGTGTGAGCACCTGGACGGCACGGAAAGGAAGCAACTAGGACGAAGAGAGAGGAGAGGAAGGGAAAGCTTACGAAATAATCTCATGACCTGCAGATATTCCGTGATCGAGGACCCGGCTTTAACTTGGAGTTAGTAGCCATTTGTTCAGGATACCTATATATTTGTTATATAGAGATATTTTACCTCATACATCATCCAGAAGACACTTAACAACATGCAGCAGTAAGTTTATATCTAGCTGCCCATTCACCTGCTAACATCCCTCTATCTGGATGACTCAATGACCTAGATTGAGTAAATACGTAGATCATGGGTCCAGAAACAGGAGCTATACAAAGAACAAAGTTTTAATGGCGTTGTTAGTTTGTCTCGGGATCCTCAAGCAGCAGTTTTCATTTTTTTCTTTCAATCTGTAAAAGCAAATTACCTAACCACTCTTCTGTATCTTATTACAGTATAAAATTATATGCACCTTTCTACAAATTTTATCAGAAAACTTCCTTTTTCAGTATTCCTAGCACTACCGTTAACGAAATAATTCATTTTGTGCAATTAGGTGCCTTTGTTTTTGAACACTTGTTTAAAAACTGAAAGCGAATTGCGCCTCTTTTTTCAATTACTATTATGTGCTTAAATTCCCAAGAATGCTGCTCACCTGGAATGTAATACACTGAAAACCCAATAATTTTAAAATATGCTAAGGTTTGAACTTTTTAACAAGCAGTTAAATTTATAAACGATTAATTATTTAGATTTTCCCTTAAATAATTTTTAACATTTTTCATGTTCTGCTTTTTATTTTATTTTAACGTTTAAAGCTTAATGTACTATTTAATTTGTATGTATATTTTTTAATTCTCTGTTCTCTCTTATTTAATAAATATGTCTACGAAATGATAATTGCAGCCCATAAACACGAACTCTGCTCATCTGGGGGCTTTCAAGAAAAATACATTTGTATGATTTTGTAACATATGATAATTTTGTTTGTGTGTTTGTTTGAAAATTTCGTTTTTCAAGTAATTTTTGCACCAAAATGAACTCGAAAGTTGTTCAGTATTCGTTGTTTTCTACGGTGTTAAGCTGTTCATACCCTTAACTTCACATGGGCAAGAATGCAGTGTGTATAATATAGGCAATATACTACAGTAGGCCTACTTAAATAGCTTGCTTTACTTCTATTTTTTTTTTTTACTGAAGAAGTATTTGAACATATTAAATTCTCTATCTTGGAACTGAATATTAAATCGTTAAAAAAGTTCCCTTTGGATTACTCTTTACTCGGAATCTCACTTTTCTCTTTAGATATGAACACGTATTTTAATGTCTGGATAAAGAAAGAGTGAAATGCCTGGAAAATATCAGTTCAGCGATTAAACACTTTTGTAAGAGAAGTATATGTTATTTAAACAGTAGGCAAGGAGCTAGTAGTTTCCACGATAAAAGGATTCGTTTGGCTTGGCGTTTGACTCGTTGACCATCATGCCCCAATACCCACAGACTTTGATACTAGAAGGACAAGAACATCAAAGGGAGCGAGTACTAACAACGAAGTCAGAGTTTGTTTTTGTTAGAAGCTCCACCAGGCAGACAGGGTGCCTACAAGGAAATGGAGAAAATAATATCTATAGCCTACAATGTCGCATCGTCATACACGTGTTCGTTTTTCACTGCGTTACTTGGACAGGTGGAAAATGACTCACATGTGGTTGACAGAATAATGTACACTCGAGATATTTCCAGCTAAGGCAAACATTATAGACTTGGCTTCTTTGATAAAAAATGTAAGCATGTCCACGTTAACTTCTCATTTTCTGATAATTCATCACCTAAGTTTAAAAAAAAAATTGTACCAAATTCAACCAATTAGAACATTTTGTCATAGGTAATATAACAGGTCTGGTTTTTGTCAATAAATTCGCGAGCAACGTTGCTTGAGAATATTCCGACCTCGAATTCTAGACATTTTATGATATTATTTAGCCAATACTCACAGAATTAAGCATTTAATTGAATAATTAAAACCACGAAAATGAATAAAGCACATTGCTATCTGTATCGTTGTAAGCGAGATAACCTATGAAGAAATTATTACAGTGGTACCTCGAGATACGAGTGCCCTAACATACGAGTTATTTGAGATACGAGCTGTCGAGCGAGCTAAGTTTTGTTTTGAAATACGAGCGACATTTGAGATACGAGGAACGGCCAGCTGCGACGCTGCACACGGCCCACCAGTTTACTGCGCCAGCGCCTCGTGCGTCTCGCGCATTATCCCACATGTTTCCCCAGTGTGCTTGTTTACCTCGCTGTCGAAGCATCTTTGCTAAGTTTTTCTAGGGCTTTGTTCTTTTTGTGCATTTACATACTTTATCACATTTCTTTTTATAACCATGGGTCCGAAGAAAGTGTAACAAATATGTATGTACACTTTATAAAACCAGTTTTTTTTCGCTTTACATTCTCTTTTATTATGTTTTTATACAATATTTGTCATTTATAAATACAGTTTTCTTATTCAAAAACACGTAACATAAACAATTGGGGGTAGCATTTTTGGGGCTGGAACGGATTAGTGGCATTTCAATGAATTTCAATGGGGAAAATTGCTTTGAGATACGAGCAAATTGACATACGAGCAAGGTTACGGAACGAATTAAACTCGTATCTCGAGGTATCACTGTATAGGCTATTACAATAAATCGATCATCTCGCCATCGGCGATAGCAGACTGCGTGCGGTTATTACCAACACTTTTCTTCGGCTGTTTTATTTCTATATTAAACTCTTTGCTGCAAGGTTACTAATAATATCATGTTATTCATATTATACATATTATTTATTATATGAGATTTAAAATGCTTCGCCAGGCATAAAATTATGCATTATTTTCATATCTCTTTTTGCGCAATTCAGCTTATATATGGGCATGTGTTTAATGATTAACTGTTTTTTTTTTATCCAAGAAGCTATAGGCATGAAGATGTTTCAGTGTTTAGTCCTTCTGAATTTACATAGGGCCTAGGCTATAATCAAGTGCATATAGATGCGGTAAAATGAAAGTGATCAAATTAAAACGATAAGATTATGACTATAGACACTTTTGATTGATTTAAATTCCACATATTCTTATATTGGATTGGTCACAAATTTATGAGCTAAATGGTCATTGTAATATTGCTAACAAGCCTAGCTGTGCATGGCTACCATCATACGATATGCAAAGTAAAATATTACCATACACCCGATAGTGATTGCGTGTGCTCCCTGTGTGAACTACATTGTGATAGATACCACATAAAGTGCAAAAACCGTAGGCTACTATCTCATTAAAAGAATACAGTAAAGTGTAACGAAGTAGAACGTAAATGAAGCAATATTATGCACGTTCGGTCGCTCTTCCTTTCATCCATAAACGCAGATGGCTGAAAGTTTATAATATATTATTATGTTTTGTCTGATGACAAAAGAAAACTGTGTAAAAGTACTGCAAAACACAAATAATGAATTAAATACTGACTTTTCATTTCTCTGGAAATCAACCCCTGAGGGGACGAAAGGTGGTATATAAGTTTGTATTTTTTAAAATATTGTTTTGGTTGGAATTTCTTGAACTTAGCATAATTCTCTACAATACAAATAAGGAACACTTATTTTAATATTTCGCAAAATTGAAGCCTTTAAGGGAAAATGAGTCATAAGTATGTTCAAAGTTTATATGGGAGAACATTATAGTATTCTTTTCTTCACTACCTCATTTACAACATTAGTTAGTACTTTTACAAAGTTTTTATAAATTAAGAATTATTTTTAACAAATTACGAAATACACCAGCGAAGCTGCGGACATCAGTTATTGATAGTAGTCTATAAACGACAGACATTGCATAATGTTGCAGAAGGTTTTGCAGTGAATTGTCAGCAAGTTTGAGAGTTTTATACAGCATTAATAAGTAAAAAAACTCAGTCCGTTTTTCTGCCAGACGAATATGCGTGCGCATATTACCTAGCGATCCTAGCGGCCATGAACTAACACTACAATCACAACGTATGTAAATAAATAGGAGTGTTGTATTTTTATAGCAATGGGTACTTCGAAAGGGCCTTTTTGTTCTGCTGTAAATTGCAGTAACAATAAAGGAAGAAATCCTGAATTGCATTTCTTCACTTTTCCAAAAGATCCAGAAAGGTAAGAAGAAAAATACGAGTACGTATTATTTATTGTATGCCTACTGGCTTACTCTTGACAAGTAAAAATTGGTCAAAGAATTCGATTTAAATAAAGTTCATGTTCATGTTGGAACATTTAAGGGTTGGTTCCTTCCAAAATGAATTTTGCTTAAAATGTTATCCTGGTTGAATAGGTTCTGTGTGTAATGTCTGATAAAAATGTATCAAATAATATATATTTAAATATAGATCACATAATAGGCGTTAAAAAATTTAAGGGGTGATTTGTCCCAAATTAGTTTTGCTTAAAATGTTTTCCTCGTCGAAAAGCTTGTGTGTATACAATTTGATAAAAATTGGTCAAAAGATGTAGATTTAAATATAGATCGCATAATAGGGAATAAAACATTTATAAGGGGTGGTTCCTTCCAAAATTAAAATTGTTTAAAACCTTTTCCTGTTGTAATAGGTTCTGTGTATTAAAAAGTCTGGTAAAAATTGGTCAAAGAATGTAGATATAAATAATAAGCATATATTACGGGCTGAAATATTTAAGGGGTGGTTTGTTCCAAAATTAGTTTTGCCTAAAAATTTCTTCTGGTTCTATAGGGTCTGTGTGTAAAGTCTGGTAAAAATTGGTCAGACAATTTAGATTAAATTCCAAAATTAATTTTGCCCTCAAGTATCTCTTGGTTCTGTAGGGTCTGTGTTTAAAGTTCAGTAAAAATCGCTAAAAAATGTAGAATTGTATAGAGATTACATAATAGGGGTTGAATATTTAATAAGGGGTGTTTTTTTAATATTATTGTATCGTAGAATTTTCATCCAGTCCTACAGGGTACATATGTTAAATTTTGTAAATTCGTCGAAGAAAATAGATTTCTATAGGAAAAATATTACTGATCAGGGGTTGATAATAAGGGAAGGGGTGGTTTGTTTGAATTTTAATGTTGCCTGTTTTTACTTCC
Organism: Ectobius pallidus; assembly: GCA_964059195.1. NCBI lineage: Eukaryota > Metazoa > Arthropoda > Insecta > Blattodea > Ectobiidae > Ectobius > Ectobius pallidus. The sequence goes on from CAXKWD010000006.1 coordinate 71,203,514, forward strand.
AGGTTGTAGAGGGCGCATGTGCAAAATTTCGTTGAACGTCAAGTATTTTTGTGTGTGGAGAAATACTGATAGAAACCTATATTTTTGTTTGAATTGTGTATTTTATCTTATTTAATATTTATAATTAATGTGTAATTGTAAAATAATGACATTTATATTCTAATATAGTATTACTTTTAAAAATAAAAATGAGTTATAATTGATTTTCCAAGAATCATCTTGAAGTTATTAAAACTTGTAATAAGAATAGCCCTAGGACCTGCAGTGCAAGTTAATGATCAGTCACAGGTAAGTAGCATTTGAAAATTATGCCTGTTCTTAACTAAAATATAATACATGTTTCATTGTTTCTTAAATTTAAAACTCAGATTTGCAAGAAAATTGTTGTCTCTTATTATTATTATTATTATTATTATAATTATTATTATTATTACTATTATTATTATTATTATTATTATTATTTAATCTCCAGGGATGGAAACCCTATTTCGCCACAGAGGCATGTTAGGGTTGTAGTTTACAAACTAATCGTAATAGTTATATAAATTCAAACATTAAATAAGTAATTAAATATAGTTGATCGTGAATGTACGTTATAAAACTGATAAATTCTCTAAAACAGCAGAGTTTAAAAACTAATGGAGACATGAGTTGGAAAATGTTTTCTGACACTAAGAAGCATGCAATTTAAGATTAAACTTCTTTATTTCGAATAATGGACAGTCAAATAAGACGTGTTTCACAGTTTCTGGTGACAGCTGACATCTGCAGACGTGGTTTCTATCTGTTATAACGCTGCATCTTACTATTTCCAGTACATAGATTAGCTCTATTTGAAAGATGTCCTAGATACATGGGCATGAAAGCATACAATCATGTGTCAGAAGAAACAAAACAATTGAATGATAAACAATTTAAAGCAAAACTTAAAAATCATTTTTGGAGGAGGCTTACTATTCAATAAGTGAATTTTTTCAGGACAAAAATGTATAATTTATATGGTTATTTCAAAAAAATGTTTCACCTCATATTTTAGATTTTTTAAAATCTGTATCTGTATACATAGTACTAGTATTATACCATTATATATATTACGAGTCACCAGTTTTCCAGTTTTTAAGCTATTCTGTAAATATTTGTGACAATAAATTACTTACTTACTTACTTGTAAAATAACTACCAAACTTTCCATGGCCTGTTAGAAATTGCATTAAAATAAAATCTGGTGAGAAATGTTTAGCCTGTAACCTTTTGTACACAGTGGGGAAAAACAGTTCCTTAGTTAATGCACCATTAGTACTTTGGACCCATTCGTCATTCCAGCGACTGATAATGAGATTCCTGATCTGGCTTTTGACATATGATACAGGACTTTTTGAGTATCAGTAATTCTGATGAGAGGCTGCTGCTGATTTTGCTAACTGGTCTGCACGCTCATTTCCCACTGTTCCAATGTTCCCGCGTACCCAACACATACATCATAAGGTTTCCATACCCTTGGATAGAATTTCAGCCGAGATCGAATTCAGATTATATCTGTTGTTAATCGAGTGGGTAGCAGCTTGTGAATCACTATGAATTTGCGCGCTATGGTTTTATTCCACGCACCGTTTCACGGCTTCTTTTATAGCTAATAATTCAGCTTGAAAAACACTACAGTTGGGAGCCAACTTCAAAAGTTTAAAGGATATTTCCTTATTCTCACAATACACGACATATGCACATCCCACTGATGCTCCTTCCTCTCCTTCATTAAAACGCGATCCATCTGTATACTGTATATCTTGTATATGTAGTTTTGACCACAATCTTCAATTACCACATGTTCGTAGTGAGTTCCTGGATGACCGGCAGTCAAGAAATTTACTGGGTGATGACAGCCAAATCTAATTTTTCAAAATTGCTTTTCCTATTTCATTTTATATCACTTATACCATTTGCAAAAATTCCGCTCAAGTGGAAGGGAATAATTCCCGCAATAACAAGTGCAGCATCAGTGGAGACAGTTCGATATGCTTTACATATTATAGGCCTACGTAAAGCAAATTCTCTCTGAATTTCTAATAATTTTGTTTTGAGCATATTTCTTGTTCAGTATGTCTTGGAAAGCAGAAGCACAGTACAACAACAACGGTTCCAAAGCACCATGATAAATTATCTTCAGTATGTCCGGATTCAGTCCCCATGTAGGTCTCGTTGCGATTGTTAAACCTGTGAGGAATTTGCTCCCTTTAGAGGCCAAATGTTCTAAATGAGGTCTAAATGTGATCTAGAATTACTCCTAGATAATGTAGACTGTTTACGCGTGTTATGCCTTGTCCGTTCAATTTTAAGCTGTGTTTTATTTATGTATTTCTTCACCTTGTGACTATCATTGCTTTGGATTTAGAAGGGCTGAATCACTTTGTTTTCTACTCCCCAGTTGATTAAAGTATTCAAGACCTAGTTTGCATCATCGAAGAGATGTTGAATGATTTTAGATCGAATAAGTAAGAGAACACCATCTGCATATGCAATGATGTCACAGTTATTCGATATTAACATTTTTTGTGATGTGTTTATGCATTTTCCCCAAGTTATTTTATATGACGAGAATGTAGCTTTAGTTACTCGCCGCATGGAGCGCTAGTGTCACCGAGCTAACACGTTGTCATAGGACTTTTAACACACAGTCTCCATGCTGTATTAATATACATACTGTGTCACGAAGAGATTTAAAAAAGAAAACTGTTCAATATCTCAAAAAGAAATAGGGTAGTTTTTACTTTACAGGAAAGAAAGTTTCATTCTCTCTGCACAGTGCATTATACTAAGAATACAGGAATAGTAGACCTACATCTGAAAACAAAAGAAATCATTTCTTCTAAGGATGGTTGTCTCATACACTAGCAGTGTAGAACCAGCCTGGAAAGGAAGTTTTCGAACCAGTGGTCTGTGCAATGCACCGATCTGACGGGCCTCCATCTTCTCGGAATTGATTCTCCGACTGACAGGTGGTGGAAAGAATTGAACAAGCCGCCAAAGGATGTCCAAAAAAACGCTCTTTTCGTTCGTACAACGAAAATTTATGTCCTGCACTTCAGTGTTTATAGTGACAAAACACTCCTTACTATCTACGGAAAAATATAAACTGTAGCATAAAGTTAATACTCCTCATATATACGAGTATAATACAATTCATTATTCTCTATTTTACAAAACTACATAACTATATTTTTTTAAACTGTGTCTTTTGTGCACTTCATAGGATCGTAAAAAGTTGTCAAGTAGAATGAATATAATATTTATGTACCAATTTCACATAAATAATTTTTATTTAAGGAGGCCTGTATTTATTTAACTAAGGGGAGACACAAAGCTTTGGGTAAAATTCATAGGTGAGAAATAGGTGAAATTAACTATTTTTTTCAGCAATGAATTGTTCTGTGACCTTGTAATTTGGCATCTTCTTTATTGACTACTCCTAAAATTGCATACTATTTTTATAATTAATTAAACTGTTACGCTTACGGGTAGTTATCGCCACAAAATGGCATCCGCGTTTCGTGCACTAAAATGCTGTTTCCGTGAAAATTCCCACAAATATGAATATTTTTTTAGTGATTTTTTTATATCTATTTGCAAACATCGTATGAACAACATCATCTACAATCTTTGTAATATCTACAATAGGCCCATAAGTATTTTTTTAAATCAATTTTTTAGATTTTCTTTTTCATTAATATATATATATATATGTTTGTTTTAAAAAATATTAACTATTAATGACAAATGAAAGATTGTAGATAGTGTTGTTCATAGAACAAAGTATGTTCTTGATGGCTACTGATCGAAAATCTTCGGGCGCAACCTGATGGATGGGTGTGGCGGCCGTGGTACTGCGATGTGGAAAGGAAACGGGAAGAATACCACATTATTTTTTCCCTGAAGACACTTGGGATTAGCGAATATGATGGCTGCTCCTGAAGCAAAATATTCCGGAGGTAAAATACTTCCCCAGTCGGATCTCCGGGCGGGAAGTGTTTCAGGGGGAGTGATCCACATTGAAAGAACAAACAATAGAAGACAGCAGCTTAAAATAGGAACATGGAATGTTAGAACACTTAGACATGCAGAAAAACTGGAGAACTTAACACTGGAATTAAATAAATGTGGTGTGAATATAGTAGGTTTAAGTGAAGTGAGATGGACTGGACAAGGTGAAGTGGCTTGTGGTAATAATACGATGTTCTATTCGGGTGGAAATTGTAACGAAAGAGGCGTAGCTGTAGTGGTGGAAAATAAACTAGTGAATAGTATTACAAAAGTGGAGTGTGTTAGTGATCGTATAATGTATGTAAAAATAAATGCAGATCCAGTGGATGTTTTGATAGTTCAAGTGTATATGCCAACTTCAGATCACAACGATGCAGAGGTTGATACAATATATGAAGACATAGGCGAAATATTGTACCAAGAAGGAAGAGGTAAAGTGAATGCCATAATTATGGGAGATTTCAACAGTGTCATAGGAGAAGGACAAGACAAAAAAATTGTGGGTCCTTATAGATTAGGGAAGCGCAATGACAGAGGAAATAGGCTTGTTGACTTCTGCCAACAATATGATATGGTGATAACCAATACCTGGTTCAAGAAGAGGAAAACGAAGTTGTACACCTGGAAAAGCCCTGGGGATATTAATAGGTACCAGATTGACTACATTCTCATCAAGCAGAGATTCCGGGGCAGTGTGAAAGATGTGAAGACTCTTCCAAATGCTGACATCAACACAGACCACAATCTTCTTGTAGCAGACATAGAGACTAGGCTGAAAAGGATTAGGCGGACATGTAAAAGAAATCCAAGATGGAACTTAGAAAAACTGCGAAATGACAAGGACTCGATTAAAGAGTCATTGGAAGCACAGTTACATGAAATAAAAAATGTTGGTGAATCTGTAGAAAGTGAGTGGGAAAGTGTAAAAAAAATGTTTTGTTGGACACGTTGAAGAACAAAGTTGGAAAAATAGACAGAGTAAATAGGAAACCATGGGTAACACAAGAGATGTTAAAGAAGATGGAAGAAAGAAGGAAATACAAAAATACTAATGCTGTGGAATATAAGAGATTGAATAATGAACTAAGAAGAGAGACAGATAGAGCAAAAGAAAATTACCTTAAAGAAAGCTGTGATGAAATTATGGAGCTTCGACGAAAAGGAAGATATGATTTAATGTATCAGAAAGTGATGGAGTTAGAATCTAAAGAAAATAAAGGAATACGGACTTTTGGAATAGAAGACAATCATGGAAATTTAATGACAAACCCTGGAAAAGTTCTTAAAATATGGGAAAATTACATAGAAAAGCTTTACGACAAGCAAAATCGACCACAAGACATCGAGATGGAAACAGAAGAACTAGTGGATAAAGATAATATAGGACCTAGCATATTGAAGAATGAAGTAGAAAAGGCCATTAAAGAAATGAAGAATAGAAAGGCCACAGGAGACGATGACATACCAGTGGACCTACTGAAGGAACTAGGAGAAAATGGGTTGAGGAAACTTACCGAACTTATCAACAGAATTTATGACACTGGAGAATGGCCTAAAGATTTCCTAGAGGTAACTATGATTGCACTAAAGAAGAAGAAATGTGCCAAGATGTGTAGTGATCACAGAACTATCAGCTTACTATCTCACGTAGGGAAAATTGTGGCACGGATACTAACTAGAAGACTGGAAAGAAGAATAGAAGACGTAATAGGAGAAGACCAATTTGGTTTCCGGAAAGGAAAAGGAACTAGAGATGCAATTGGAATGCTAAGGATTATATCAGAGAGAGTTTTAGCAGTCAACGAAGAAGTGTGTGTCTGCTTTATTGATTGGCAAAAAGCTTTTGACCGAGTGAACTCGGAAAAGTTAATGGACATACTCAAAGAAATAGGCATTGACTGGAAGGACAGGAGACTAATCCGCAATTTGTACCTGGGACAAAAAGTGAAAGTGCGTCTAGAACATGGAGTGACCAACAGTGTAGAAATAGGAAGAAGTTTGCGTCAAGGATGCTGTATGTCACCCATCTTGTTCAACCTTTATGGAGACTGGCTAGCAAAAGAAGCCTTAGAAGGAGTTAGGGATTTTGTGATAGGAGGATACGCTATTAACACCATCAAATATGTGGATGAGCTGGTGATTTTGGCAACGAATCAAGAAATGTTGCAAGGAATGATTGACAGGCTGGTGGAAACAGGAAGAAAGTATGGAATGGAAATCAACATAGGTAAATCGAAGGTGATGAGGATATCGAAGAGAGAAGAGCCGCTTCAAATTATCATGGGAAATCAAGAATTAGAGAACGTGAACCAGTTCAAATACTTAGGAAGTGTACTGACGAAAGATGCCTATTGCACCAAGGAGATAAGATCAAGAATTGCCATGGCCAAGAAAGCATTTATGAAGAAGAGAACTCTGCTAACTAGTAATCTGAACCTAGAGCTACGTAAAAACCTGGTGAAGTGTTATATTTGGAGTATTGCTTTGTATGGATCAGAGACGTGGACTTGAAGGAAATTAGAGAAGAAATATTTGGAAAGTTTTGAAATGTGGTGCTGGAGACGGATAGAAAAGATAAAGTGGATGGACATGGTGACAAACGAAGAGGTTCTGAGTAGAGTGGGTGAGAAGAAGTCAATCATACACACAATTCGTCAGAGGAAAGCAAACTGGATTGGGAACATTCTGAGAAGGAACTGCTTATTACATAATGTCGTAGAAGGAAGACTAGAGGGAACAACTGGACTTGGAAGAAGAAGAATTTCAGCTGTTGAACGATTTAAGGGAAAAGCGAAAATATTGGATGCTGAAGGAGGAAGCAGAGGATAGAAAGTTTTGGAAAACAAAATTCGCGTACCAAGTTTGAAAACCTGCCGGAAGGCAGAATACTTACTACTACTACTAAAGTAAAGTAAAGTGATCCCTATACAGGCCATGGAGGCCCAGAGGGTTCCAGGAGGTTGAGGCTCCCAGATTTTGGACATTCGGCACGTGAAGGTGGTAAGGTTGTCAGCCTTACGCACCGGCCGCCTTTACCCCCAGGATTGCTCCTGGTACTCATTTCTGTTAGAGGCTGAGTCGACCCCAGGGCCATAGTGCCACCAGAAGGATTAGGCCAATTGAAAAACTCCAACGACCTCATCGGGAATCGAACCCGCGACCTTCTGTAGCGCAGCGCCTCGACCACTACGCTACGGCGTACCCCTTACTACTACTACTAGTAAAGTGTTCCCTATTACAGGCCATGGAGGCCCAGAGGGTTCCAGGAGGTTGAGGCTCCTAGATTTTTAGACATCGGCACATGAAGGTGGCAAGGTTGTCAGCCTTGCGCACCGGCCGCCTTTACCCCCAGGATTGCTCCTGGTACTCATTTCTGTTAGAGGCTGAGTCGACCCCAGGGCCATAGTGCCACCAGAAGGATTAGGCCAATTGAAAAACTCCAACGACCTCATCGGGGATCGAACCCGCGACCTTCCGGTTTGTAGCGCAGCGACTACTACTACTGCTATATGATATTAACAAATAGACAGAAAAATAATCACTCAGAAATATTGATATTTGTGGAAATTATCAAGGAAACGGCATTTCAGTGCATGAAACGTGGCTCCCACTTTGTAACGATAAATACCCGTAACTGTAATAGTTTGATTAATTTTGAAAGTAGTATGACATCGTACAAGTAGTAAATAAAGAGTATGTCACATTGCTAACCTATGAATTTCACCCAAAGCTGATTGTCCCTCCTTAAGTTATAATTTCTTATTATTATGGTATCTCTATTGTTTTAGCAAAACGGCTCTAAAGATTTTGTTTATATTTTGTGCATTATATGCTTATACTATAGTGCAGTCACTCATTGGATGGCCAGTCGGCTTCAAAGGTTTCGGTGTTCCTTTATGTTAATTAATCTGACTAAATCGGTCTTGGGCTTCCGCTATCCAAAACAAAAGCAACGTTGCAATATTCTCTCATTGTTATCACTGACCTCGGTTCTTCCTTCGCTTTATTCAATTCACACGTGTTATTGTTTACTGTAACTTGATCTTGCAACAACGCATTCACTCCACGCGGAGTAGACGAGTAGCTGTCAAAATCGCCACAGGACATTCTTAGATTTTGATTGGCTGGGGTAACTAGCTGATTGGTGCGGTAAAACAAAGAACATGGGTTGAGCTGTCGGCAAACTTTTCCTCCTAACGAAAGGAAGCCGCCTGGGTATGCAATGAGTAACTGGACTATACTAAAAGCTAAAAAAATATTTGAAACATGTTTCCTAAAAATCTCGGAAGGGTAGTTATAAGCCAGCCATCGTCCATAAAAACTCAGGCTTTAAGTCTTGCGTGGAAAACCGTGCACCTATGCGTGAGGCTGAACGGTTGAATCTGGCCTTCCTGCAATACGGTCCCTTATTCTGCATCAGCATTTCAAGTGAGAAAATTGTATTGCCCATGCTTAGGGTAGATACAGTTTTGTGGGTGTTTTACAGGCTTTATTTCGGTTGTCTATCCTCTATATTAAGATAATTTATTTTTCGCAATTTCCTTGAAAACTGCTCCAACGACTTTGTTAAATTTTTTACATTAATTGGATACACTTAGAGATAAAACTTTTATTAAACATTTAATTCCAATAAATTCTATGAAGGATAGTTATATTCGAAAATTGTTAGGTATTGCTTAGCGAAAAATGCTACTTTGAATGAGGCATAAACAACTGGATGTGCACTATTAACAATACAGCCGTTTACTCTTATGTTGGAATAAAAAGGGCAAAGGAAATAATGGAAAACGATGATTGTAGACAAGAGAATATAGCCTAACTATAAGATGTATGAACAGGTGAGTTAAATCGGCTGAACAAGGCAATGAGATAAAGTTAGTTACTGAGAATCTGTTAGCTTGGTAAGAGCCTGGGGCTTCAAGTTTGTGCAAAGCCATTTTAACGCCATTTTTAACTGCCGCGATGCTTCTCTGCTACAGCTGTTAGCGTATAATCACAACCTCAACGACGGCTTTTGTTGTTATTGTACCAGTCGCTTCATACTTTCCTGCTGCTTTGAGAAAATTATACTTTCACATTTCTACTGCTATTTTTTTATGCAATTACTTTAAAAAGAATGAGATATCCACGGTTTTTTTTCATTCGCTCTTTTTGATATTAGCGATTTCATTAAAAGCTTTAGTTCTTCCTCTATTGCTTTTAATAAACACTGAAATTGACTATCTTGCCATTTCTCCAGCTTTTCATTTGATTTGCACATTTTGTGCAAAAAATGATTCAACTTAATCATTTTTAATGTTCTTAGTACTTTAATATTAGGCCAATTTTTAAGCCTCTACTGTTTGATTTCAGCATCTAACGTAATAATTTCTATCCCGGAAGTTCTGCGCCGGCTTCCTGTTTTTCAATGATCTGGAGATGTAGTTTGAATCTCAGTAAATAAAACCGTATTCCTCTTTTAGGAATGCTTTTAGTGCCCTCCAGCTTTCTAATTTCAATCCACCGACACTCCATACTCTACTACCCTCACCCATATCTTCAACGCAGAACATGTCCATCCTACAAAAAATCGTGTGACTGATGCCTCTTGGCAGGGATGTATGAGAATCTTCAGCCTTTATCTGAAATATGATGGCAAACATAGTTCCGAATGACTTAGTAAACTATGCAAGCACGGGCCAATGGAAAGAGAGAAAGGTTTTGGTGATCTTGAGGTTCCGGGAAGACACCGTCGAGTATATTCATACCATCCCATAAGTAGGGAGTAACACGATGAACTGTGGGTTCAATGCTCCAGAGCTTTCCCCTTCCCCCTCGGGTAGTAAAGAAATACATAATATTCAACAAGGTTTTTCTTGGAACTGTCCTGATTTTGAGGCGACAGTTCTATTACCAGAGAGCTCTGTTGGACTATGGAAGAGGGCATAAACTGGAAAAGTTAATTTTTGATCTTGTTCGGCTTTGTAACCAAGCCCTGAATTCATCTGAAGCCATATCCTTTGCATTTTGCATACAGTGTTTTATAATATACAAGGTGTTTGGTGAAAAGTATCCAAAATAAAAATAAACCTTTTTGGGTCTGCCTCTAGGCGTAGGTATGTTTCGAAGTTAATGTCTGTAAGATTTTGGTAATATTTAGAAGGTTCATATCACAGCAATTTATTTTTTTCTTAATTGGAACCAAAAGGGCCGAAGTTCTTTTAGCTATTCATATCCACTTTTCTATAAATTAAGCAATAAACAAATTTACTTCCTCTTTGCGCTATCGGTTGCAATTATAAAAAAAGTTTTAACCAAAGCTTTTGGTAATAATTGGAAGCTTTGGAACAATTTTTAATCGGGCTCGATATTGTGTTTACTAACGGAATAAAAAAATTGTGTTCTGCAAAGTGATTTTGGTCACTCCTTGCAGTAAGGTTTGTCGTATCTATTATTAGATAAAAGTTTTAGATAATATTTAGAAGGGTTACAATAGCTTTAAATGGATTTGATACTGCGCCTACTAAGGGTGCTACGATTTTTTTGTCGTTTAAGCCATATTTTTTCCACCCCTAGATCTATTGGTTAAAAAAAAAAGTGTAGGTACTGCTCTTACAAGTATAATAATTTGAAATCAATGCCATGTTTCGTTTTCATATTAAGGGAGATTTAGTGATTTTAGTGATTTAGTGGATCTTCCCCATTGCTACTCCAATTGTTCTATTTTTCCCATTAGCGGGAAATGCTATCTCCGTATATTAGCCTATGAATCAGTCCTGAAATTATATATATAAACATATATTATATATTGTATATAAACTTATATAAATATTATATATATATATACCTGGTATATACTTGATTTGAAATGGTTTTGGGACGAAACGTAGACATTTATTTTATACATTTTTGAGTTTATATAAACGAGACGTAGGCCTGCATATGATGATAATAATAGCAATAATAAGTATTATAATAACAATAATTTTCCGAGACTTAATTTGAAATATTTGACACCACTCACTCGGATATGGTGTATATACGGGACTCAATCTATCAAATCTGGTTTGCGTGTATTAATTTTTGAGTGATGGGGAAAAAAGGAATAAGTCAAAATTCCAAAGTTTCAGAAAATACAAAAAACAATTTATTTCCACAGTATTGTTAGTTCAGTCCACCAGATATTTTTACACAGTATCTTATACTATGTAAAAATATCTGGGTGGACTGATCTAAATATTGTAAAAATGCTGCGGAAATAAATAGTTGTTTGTCTCTCCTAAAACTTTGGTATTATAACTTATTCCCTTTTTCCCTATCACTCTAGAATTGTTCAGAAAGAATATTAAGTATTATCAAGTACTATCAAGCAGAATCCATCCAATACATTTGAGCTTGTGTAACCGTGTACATCCAGTTCCACCTATTGACAAGACTGTATTCAATTGTGGAATTTTGAAGGTGGCCTTGCTCGGTTGCTTTCTTGATTCATTTGTTTACGACTCCCAGAGACCTCACATTTTTACTTCCTCTGCCCGTACCGTAGGTACTATAGGTAGAGGAAGTATTGTTTTCGACCCCAAAATTCGAAGTTGAGATTTTAGCATATATACACGTTTCAAGGCCCCCTGGATCCAAAAATACTATTTTTGGAAACATGTATGTGTGTCTATGTGTGTGTCTGTGTGGAATATCTGTGAACAGGCTAGCTCGAAAACGGAAAATCGTATGAAAACAAAATTTCGTATTTGGGTCAGGTACTTTCTGAAGATGTGAGATGAAGATTGGCGACAAGTTTCGCTCATTTTTAAGGGGACTTTACATGAAGAATTTTTCGTTTTTCGCGATTTTCTCGAAAACGGCTCTAACGATTTTCTTTAAATTTTGCACTTGGGTTGCTTATACTAAGAGCTAAAACTTTTATTTGAAACATTTTTTCGAACAAATTCTCTGAAGGGTAGTTATAAGCCACCCACTGTGAATACACGCTCTTTGCAATACGGCCTCATGTAACGAAAAGTTGTACGAAAACAAAATTTTGTATTTGGGTTAGGTACCTTCTGAGGCTATGACACGAAGAGTGGCGACAACTTTTCCTTACTTTTAAGGGGATTTTACACGAATAAATTTTCGTTTGTCACGATTTTCTCAAAAATGGCTCTAACGATTTCCTATAAATTTTGTACATGGAGTGCTTATACCAAGAGCTAAAACTTTTATTTGAAACTTTTTTCGAAAAAATTCTCTGAAGGGTGGTTGTAAACTACCCATTGTTTGTAGATACTCTGTCTTGCCTAGTGAACAACTCAATACGCGGACATTCACGGCCTCTTATTCTACATAAGTACGTGAAGTGAGAAAGATGTATTGTTGGTCATGCTTACAGTAAAGAAATATCTGAGGGGAATATTCGATAAATTTCGGAAATTATTCTGAATGGCGGAAAGTTCAATAAACGTTTGCAGTCACTTGTTTTTTCTTCTTTTTTTTTAGTTTGTCCATAGCCTGTGTTTTTAGTCGCAACATTCAAATGAGGGGCTATAAGGTATTTACAGCATAATTAGCGTAAAAATTATTGTGTCTTGCGATTCTGTACAAGGATATGTGAATACTGCTAATTTTTATTTGGGCAGAGGAAGTTATGTGACTTTCACATCAGATTTTTTATACAGAGGTGGAGACTTGGGGAACATGAATGCACACCTAAATGGGAAAACATTGAATGATTTGGACGATACTCACTATGTAGGGTTTTTTGGGGGCTAGGAATACTCCCGAGGTAACTTTATCCCCGGGCGGCGCACTTTAATCGTGAAATGCCCTCGAATTCGGGCTTTTTCTGTTTAATATTAACGATCATTTTAATTGTAGGCCTATATTGATGATTTGGATAACGTTCATGAATCTGTGGAACGGTTGAATCGTTTCATTTCGAATCTGTATGTCCATAGAATTTATTTACCACAAGATTTGTTTTGTTCGTTTAATTATTTATATTTATTATGTAATGCACTATGAATAAGAATTTATGTAATTCCTGCAATTTATGTAGAAACTTATGTTAATAATTATGTTTTAATTTTTTCTATTTAATAAATTATTTAAAAAAACATCTAGCAGTTGAGTAAATAATCGACCTACTAGTACATAAACCAATAACGATGACAACGATAACGAGCTATAATAATAGTAAATTAAAAATATGTTAATAACAATGAGAACTTAAAGCCCTGATTCGCAGTAAGAGCAATATCATTAAGAGACGAAAGGAACGCTGGAAAAGATAATATTACTATTGATTTATTTCTATGTATTTATATATGATATTAGTTTACTCTTGTATCCTAAAGAGCAGATGGTTTTTTCCGGATCTTCTGAACGACTTCTTAAAGAGTGAGGGTAGCTTCAAGTCCGACGGATAAACGACAGTCCAGGACGTTACTACGTAAAATACGAGATCGTAGAAGACGCTAGTATGTTTTCCTTGTGTTCTTTTATCTTGGGCATCAAGAATCAGAAGAGTCTATAGGGTGATTTCGGAGGCTGGAGCCTTCAGGGCAGAATATGGAACGCGTGGGAAATGGAAACAAGGAATTCTAAGCTCGGATGGGCTACTGTTTACAGTACAACACAAGCAAAAATATTCTTACCACTCTTATACGAAAATCCTTCCTTCACATAGGGGTTGGCTGGCTTTATGGCTGACTAACGAAATGAATGTACTGCAAGTTATGCCTGAGACTGTCGCCGGTATGTCAGAATCTACATGCTTGTAAATCTACAAGCAAGGGTCCGTCAACCTGGGCAAGATCGAACCCACGATTTTGGGACAGAAAGCTAGCGCCAGACTCACTGCGCCGATCAGGCCGATCTTTATTTTGACTTTGAAGAATAGTAATCATGCCAGGATGACGGACAATCATTTTGTCCGCTACAGTTACTAATAATATAAAATGATTAGCCTACTCGAACTTCTGGTTTTTAACTGTTTAACTGCTATTGACGTCGTCTATATTTATTTGTGTCGTCACAAAAAATAGCATAAAAGGCAAACTACAATTTTAACAGCACAATGCTTTACGTATTATGAGAGGATTATTATTCACATGCTATAATTGTCATTCACAGAAATCAGCTAATCTGTTATAGTCTGATATGTTAGAAAGAAACCTTTGCGGCTTGCGTGGAACGTAGCTGTGCTTGCTGCAGCAATCGTTCCGCGCAGGCTTCTTTCTAACTTGTAGGAGTATAAAATCTTTATCGATTTCGAACTTATTAGAATCCAGTGATTACCTTACTTAGTGATTGCTTATATTAAGTTAAGACATAAATTCATCTATGAAAGGGTTAAAAATGCACTCATTTGAAATCATTAGATCTAGAGTACGATTACTTCCACAAAGTCTCTGGGTTTTTACGTATATACCTTAGGAGCGAGTGTCACCGTTCCTAGAGTTCCTGCCTAGGGGAGGTAGCTGCACCCTGATTGGTTCAGCTCTTCTATCCATCTCCACATGTCTGTATCTGTCTCGCTGCGGCATTATCCTTCCACACACCTATTGTAGTATTTTCTACGACTGGCAACGTGCTGCACGATCTTCACTCTGTGCTCAACAGTAGCTCACTGATCTTACGCGCATGCGAGTCTGCGGAAGCTGGTAACGAGACGTAACGAGAAGCTCACTGGCTGGGTTAGTCTTCAAGGCCAGAGACTTTGTGGAAGTAATCGTACTCTACTTCTGATCGAGGCTCAAACCGAATAATATCCAAGACTTCTTAGATCCTTGCAACTCTTCTCATTTACTTGTGTAGTGTTTTATAAATATTATTTTCTCTACAAATTTATTACAATATTAAGTAAGTATACGGAAAGGCCCCAGCCTTGTGACACCAACTGAGAAGCTACTTGAAAAAATTAGTAAGTTTTGTTTTAGAGCCATTGACTAAAACGCAATTAACTGAAAACTTATTTGCAATGTTAAGACATTCAATTTTTCTTTATTGAGATGTCGAGATATCATTCTTACTATCAACACGTTTAGAAGAAAGTCGTCATAATATGTCCGTCCCTCAATTATTCACAGCAGATAACCGTGTTTTTGTTCTGTTACCAGGAAGTATTTTAATTTCTGCTTACTAACCATTTTTGTCTAGTTATAGGCTACATGTGCCTACGAGCTGGGAATTAAAAATCCGACAGACATGGCCTCTCGTGAAGTAGGCTAATTAAATATTTCGGAGCGTTCACACTAGCACTCATTAGTCACGAGTGAGTGAGTTCTGGAGTCGGAAATAACCTGCTCTACACAATGACATCATCCCAGCTAAGTTTCGAACTTTTTAATTAATGCCTATAATTAGGCTTGCTCAGGTTAATTACTAAATCCGTTCAAAGTTTCATGTCACTTTCCATCAAGAAAGTTAAGG
This sequence comes from Ectobius pallidus, assembly GCA_964059195.1. NCBI lineage: Eukaryota > Metazoa > Arthropoda > Insecta > Blattodea > Ectobiidae > Ectobius > Ectobius pallidus. The sequence continues at coordinate 71,218,955 of CAXKWD010000006.1, forward strand.
TTTTAAGAAGCAAGATGCAATCGATTAAGACATGGGTAGCTCAGAAAGAAGAAAAATGCTCGGAAAAAATAGATATAAGGTGGTTTAAAAACACATTCTTCCAGTTCTCTGAAGTTTACATATCAGAAATTAAAAGAAAATCACTTCCTTTCAACGCATGTATAAATAGCATTCATTGGGACTATCGGTTTACATAAATATTGTTCAGTACTCGTACAGTAAACTACGTTTACTTGAAACAATGTTAACCAGAAACCCATTCAACTGTAAAGGGGTAGGCATATTACCTCACCAATATGAAATACTGTATAACCGTAATTATTTATATTTTCTCTAATTGCAAGACCATCATACATGCTTCATACCACTATTTTCAGAAAACATTAAAATAATTTGTTCATTAGACCAGTGCTAATTCACCGTTCATTAATAGGTTAAATGCAAGAACAAAATACTCAATTTTTCCTAAAATGAGTTATTGCCCATTAACAGTAGAGAACATTCAACGCAAATTATTGAGCAAAAACCATGAAACTCCATGCAATAATTAAATAGATATAACCTAAATGACCTGTGAAAATGAGATTGATGCATGATAACTTGGAGCTAGCAGCTACTACCATCTTTGTCGTAGTAATGACCGCTCATTACTAGATGGTCCATAGTCTTTTAGTAGCTGCTGAGAGTACAATCTTGGAAGGTGATTAACATCTTTTAATAACTAAGGAATACTACTATTATTATTATTATTATTATTATTATTATTATTATTATTATTATTATTACTATTAAATTTTATATTCATCTTTGAGGGAACAAATTCACAATATAATAGCGTATGTTTAGTCTTCTACTCCCAAAAGTTATGATAATTAAAAAAATACATATATAATTGTGAACTAGTTGAGTAATTGGAATTGTGAATATATTATAATCAGTATCAATCTTTAATATAGTCCTTTTAAAGAATGAGTATAAAGTAATAAAGACTGTGGTACATATGAAGACACTTAGCATATAGGCTATGTCAGGTTAGAAGTAATTATACTCTTATTTCCAATCAGTTGCAACAATCAAATAAAGTACAAAATATTATTTCAAATATCTGTGTGTATATATATATATATATATATATATATTCCTTCTTCTTCTTCTTCTTCTTCATTCTTTGTCTTAGTTTTTCTCTCCCTTTTAGGAACTAAGCGACCCAAGTCGCCCGGGCCTTACAGGGCCGCGACCTGTCGGGAGAGGGATTGTCTTTAGATCACATACTTACTTTTTTGACCAGACAAGGAGATGGAGGGCCTCCCCGGATTAGTGATGAGCCCAATGCTGAGGCCACCTCCGAGACAACACGAACACATAGGATGAGACACACCATTCACACATACACCTATATCACTCCAAACAAGGCTAGGATGGGATGAAGATGATAATGACGGCCAGATGATATCAGGGGACCATAAGGGCCTAAAGTTACCCGACATTTGTCTAACAGGTGAGGAAAAACCACAGAAAAAACCCACCTAGGTAACTCGACCAGGAATCGAACCCGGGCCCGCTGCGTGAGAGGAGCGAAAGCATCCCCTACGCCACAGCGGTGGACTGTATATATATATATATATATATATATATAATACTATTATATACATATATAATATTATTATATATTATATTTTAAACCTTCAATGTGTCTATTAATAACAGATTCTTTGGTTTATGACTTTTGTTATTAAAATGTTAAAAATTTATTTATAATTAGAAGGCAGACTAAGACAATATGACAGATATTATTCTTTTATTTTTAAAAACTGAAGTCATTTTGTAGTCCACTATAGAGTTCCAAAGTATATAAACAGTTATAAGTATCTATCAATAATAATTGCAATTATTGATCAGCCCAAATTCAAGTGTCATCATATTTACCACAGCGTTGACTGCATTATACTCACTCATTAAAACACTATAATAAAAAAGTGTTCCTGATTACAAAATATTCATAATTCAAATTATTCAGGTAATCCACAATTATATATATTTTTTTTGGCCCTTAATTATCATAATTTTGGGGGTACAAGGATAAAAAAACGCTATCTATTATATTGTGAATGGAGTACTTAGTTGATTTTTTAATTTTTTAATTCCATTATTTCACAATATTGTTTCAAGCAATAAAATTATTTTATATTATGATGTTAGATATTAATTAGAAAATTCATAAAATTTTAGAGATAAAATTAAGTTTGTAAAGGCTTTTCAAAATTTGTATACCAAAGGCCGGTAGTTTCAATTGACTCCCCTCCCCCTAAGTAGGTTAAGAAACACATAATTTCCTTATTAGGTGCAGTAATAGTTACCTCAATATTTAGTACTTCGTATGCATTTTAAGCCACCGAACAGTATCATGATTTCATTGCTTGTGTAATTAGTAGAAAGGATATATCTGGTTCTCGCATCCAACCCTTTAATTATAATTAATTACGATACATTCGTTTAATAATTCAGAATGAATGATATTTCGTTTAATAACCCAAAATACATGCACAGTTTTGGAACTTAATAAATATAATCCTGCATAAGTTCGACGTTAATTTTATTACTTCCCCGTATTAACGGGGATTAGATTCCATGTTTACGGTATCAAACCGCTATATCTAAAGGTGGTAATAAAATAATATAGAATCGAAGGGTAATTTGTTTTGAACTTCTCTAACTCAAGGGAATAGTCGTTAATATCAGCTTGGAGTTGTAGAGTTGGCATCCGTGACCGTGGTGAAAAGCGACGCGAGGAGGCAAATCCCTAGGGATTCCGCTACTGACAAGTTATATTATTTTAATGACTTCCCCAGAATGTGGTCATTTCTCTGAAATTTCATACTACCACCGTCTGTTTCGATTTACTAATCTAGAGAGGAACTTCCCCTACTTCAGTTCCCTAAAAGAAGTTTCTCTATCAGTTCTTTTACTTTCAAGTTGAACCGGATGTTAATCCGCCTTGTTTCTATCCTTGACTCTTACTCACCCTATTATTTTTTTATGTTTACCTCTCCTGTTCTTGCCTTCTTGAAACAGAGTCCTTATGTTCTTCGACTCTTTCTTTCTTTCTTTCTTTCTTTCTTTCTTTATTTCTATTATTAATCTCATCCTTTCAGTACCTTAAAACGAATGCCCGTAGGGGAGATGCAAATCGATTGTTACAATATTTATTATATAGAAAAAGACTGGATGAACTTCTTGACGCATGAGCAGCACAATGCGAAGCCACCACCCAATACACCACAAAATTGTATGGCAATCGTAAAAAAAAAAAGTTCTGCATAGGCTACGTAAGTAAATTAGTTTTATTTCATATTGACCGGCCCCAGGACTGGAATATGCAACCTCCCGAATGTGATTCCACGAAGATATCATCACCCTCCTTCTTACTCTTTTCACTGTTACTGACGTATAAATACGTCACCACAAAAAACTGCATAAAAACAGAATTATTATATTAAAAGAAAAATGAACTATTTTAAAATGTGAGAATTTTTATCCTTGTGTTATAGTTGTCAATCTTGGAAACTACCTATTCCACTAAAATGTTTCGTTTCGACTTCAAACTTATAATCCACTGATGATTTAAAGTGATGATTGCTTATATCGGTACGTAAATTTAGCTCCGAAACTACTCTAACAATAATTGAGTATTTTAAAAATATATATTTAAATTGCTTCAAAATTTGGCGTATTGACCCTCTCTTTGCTTGCTATGGTACCGGTATTCATATATTTACGACAGGGACAGAAATCAATGAACGAACGATTATTTTAATTTCGTTACCACAATAATTATTATTGCTCTCCCAGCAGGAATTATAATATTCAGATTAACATTTTGTTTATTAGATAAACCATTTGGTTATCATCTATGCTCAATTAGTCGTTCTAACAAATAAACGGAACAAAATATTTTGCATAAACTTTCTCACATATACGTGTTGAGATTTGTATTACTGACTTTTAGGTTGACAAAATAAAACGGTCGGTACCGTTCAAAAATTTATGTACAATATGTTAAATAGATGTAGGGATCTTACCGAATTTTTCATATAATATTCTCCTTATAGCAACACACTTATTAACTGAACAAATAATTGCTCCAGCTATTCAATAGATTATATTTCCTACGTCCAAAAAAAAATCATAAAATAAAGTGAAAATTAAACAAAGGAGATACAATATATGACTTAGACCCAATTTAATTATTGCTACTTTAAAAGGGGACTTTCTTTGGACGTAAGAAATACAAGATCTGAATACTTTTAATTTTAAAATAAATCTTCTTGAAGTGTTCGGTTTACCAATAGGCTGTTGTAGTAATTCATTACTCTGCATCTGTTCCTATTGTTCTGAGACGTCTCTTTTACTGACAATCATATTCAGCTTAAAAGGTAATTTGGAAGCATAGCGGTGATGAGTTATGGAAAGTGAACAATTTCTTCAAGTTTGCCTTGGCGAATAAGGACACCATGAAAAACACAAATGAAGGTGCCCGGTCGATAAGTTTGGAATAATTAGTATATTGGCTTTTGTGGGTACATTATAGGTTTACTGCGTTTTACAAGAATAAATTAATTGTAGTTTTCTTGTTACTATGGGAAACAAAAGAATATCATTCAGATTCTAATTTATAAAGTACTAGCAGGCCCCGCGATTATTTACTCAACTGCGAGATGTTTTGTTTAAATTACGTATTTATCAAAGTGCCAGAATGCTTTTATTTAATCAGTGATATGTTAATTGCAATTATGATAAGAACAACATAAGTTATTTTGTAATCTATCTCCGAATTAAGCTCCAGATCGATTCATTAAGCAGGGCTTGTGGAAGAACATACTTAACCTTAATTCAAACTCGTATACACTGATATAAAAATTCTTAAAATATATCAACATTTCACCAAATACACTGGCGAAGAACTCCAATTAATTTATGTAGGGCTAATTATTTCATAGTAGGGCAAGGCATTTAATGACCATAAAACAGTGAAAAAATGCAAAATAAAAAATGCATTTATGACCTAAAAATAGTGAAAAAATGACTTGAAATCTTAAAATAATGACCAATAAATTTACCATTATTACTTATAATTAGCTTTTTCTTAAGTAATGAATTGCTAAATACAGTTTATGACGATGCTTTATATATGAATTTACAATAAATACACACTTATTTTGTTACTAAAGAAATCAGTAAATTTATACTACAATACTTGGACACCCTTAGCGAAAAATAAATTCTTTCTGAACTGGCATGCCCATCAAATTGCCCGTAGCAAATATGTGTCATTTAAAAAGAAAGAAAAAATATTGATTGCTAAAATGCCGAAAATTACCTAAAATGACAAAAATGACCTAAAATGCTGAAAATTGCCTAAAAACGCCGAAAATGACCTAAAAATTGCCAAAAAATGACCTATCTCTTGAAAAAAGACGAAAAATGCAAAATAAAGCAAAATAATGCAAAAACAAATTGCCCTTATTTAATTAATTATTTCATGATATACATTTATATATAGTCGAGCTATCTTTTAACCTTCAAATAAAAAAGATGCAAAATCATCAAATGCCTTGCCCTATTTCATAGTAATATACCTTCTGTATATAAACCGTATTAAACTTGATCAACGAAATAATCATCTCATTAGTTTAATAATCAAATCCAAAGGAATATGTCATGGCTAACTGTATTGCAAATTCCAAAGCCGTATATCATCAGTGTAAAACATTATGTTGTCAGGATAACCGATTTGCATTTATTAAAAATCCTTTCTAATATAGTACTATAAAATAGGCACTAAATTGGGCATTACTCCGATACCGGTCAACCGATTTGGTCAAATATCAATAGATTACTTCCCATGGACATTCTGAACGCGTATACCAAGATTCATTAAAATCCGATCAAGCGTATTTGAGTTATCGCGCCTTTTATTATATACTAGCTGAAAAGGCCCGGCGTCGCCCGGGCTTTGTATTTTTTAATTTGAAATTAGCTTATGGAGGACTTTCGATTTTGAAACTGTAGGTCCTTATATAATATGTATGTAGAACTTGAAATGAAGAAAAATATTTATCACACTCAAACTATTCCATCAGAAAACGCTTTTTATGGCTCATAGAGGATGTCGAATGCTGCATTCCGTTGCTTCTACACATCATGCCTGGGTGGGGTTGAAATAAGAAGAAACATAAATTTCATAAGATTGTATTGGCTTGACGGAAAATTTTATTTCTCATTCTCATGTTACAACCGTTTCGGGGCTGAAATAAAAGTGAAATGCACTATCACTTTCATACTTTCCTCCCCTAAAACCCGGGACATAATATACTGCGAGCATAGGACTCAAAATGCTCCATCCCATGCTTAGGGCCTATGATAAATCTCAACTAATACAAAGCCTATGGATAACGTATCAGCGGAAAGGATTATTTACGACTTCTGATATAGCACACTCACACACTTAAGTTATCCCTGCAATACGACTTCTTATTCTACATCAAAATGTGAAGTGAGAAAATATTTCTTATGTCGAGGGTAGAGAAAGTTATGTGACTACATCACACTGTGCTTTATTTTCGTGGATTTCATTTTCAGTAATTATTTTCGCCAATATATTACATCAATGGAATCATAATTCGTTAAAGTTCAACATTATATAGTTGTCAAGGCCCTATGTGATAAAAGTAAACAATACACTGTTGTCATGTGAACTAAACAGCATTTCATTTTTTTTTCAGTATAATATTCTCAGAAATTATATAATTTTCAAGGGAAGGAGTATTTTGTTTGAATTTTAATGTTGACCGCTTTACTTCCCGGGCTTAACTGGGTATGTGTGCAAAATTCCGTGTAAATTGGTAAAGAAATGTAGATTTGTATAAGGAACAAACATACATACATACATACATACATACACACTTTCGATTTTATATATTAGATTGCCATAAAAAGGCACTACATTGGGCATAATTCCGGTACCGGCCAACCGATTTGGTCTAATATCAACAGATGTCTTCCCATGGACATTATAAATGCGTATACTGAGTTTCATGAAAATCCGATAATGCGTATTTGAGTTATCGCGCCTTTAAGATAGACACTAAATTGGGTTTTACTCCCATACCGGTCAACCGATTTGGTCAAATACCAATAGGGTTCTTCTCATGAACATTATAAATGTTTATGCCAAGTTTCATTAAAATCCGATTAAGCGTATTTGGATTATTGCGCGTACAGACACACGGACGGACGGACAGACGGACAGACATTTTCCCGTCCACCACACAATCTCATAAAGTACCATACTGGCACTTAATAATTGAAACATTATATTTATTATCACTAACATCGTTTTTACACAAATGTTCCATCCTAATCTGTCTCCTTTTAGATGCTTAGGGCCTATGATAAACATCCATATTTCTCCTTCTGAACTAAAAATACAAAAGAATATTATAGGAGAAGACATCGATTCATTAAGCAGGGCTTGTGGAAGAACATACTTGTGGAAATCCATTTAAGCACTGGGAATTGAACCCAGGACCTTCGATTATTCGCGCCAATGCTCTACCAACTGAGCTAAGCCGGAGCTCAATTCACAGCGCCAGATGGAACCTCTCTCCTATGACAATTGCCCTAATGGTCTACCTCACAGACAGACAAGTCATGTCATATGCAGTACTGTGAGGCACACTAGTAGTGATTTTTGTGACCGGGCTCCCACTGTTATTGTACAGTTAGAGTAAGATTATCTCCACAAAGTCTCTGGGTTTTTACGTATATACCTTAGGAGCGAGTCTCACCGCTCTTAGAGTACCTGGCTAGGGGAGGTAGCTGCACCCTGATTGGCTCAGGTCACCTATCCCACTCCACGTGTTGTCTGTCTCTGTCCCTCCGGCATTATCCCTCCACTCAACTATTACAGTATTTTCTACCCCTGCCAACGTGGAGCATGATCTTTACCCTCTGCCAAGCGGTAGCTTACTGATTTACGCGCAGCGAATTCGCGCATCTTGGTAACAAGACGTAACGAGAAGCTCGTGGCTGGGTTGGTCTTCAAGGCCAGAGACGTTGTGGGTGTAATCCTACATTCAAGATAGATATATAAACATTCATGAACCACAGATTATTGTCTCTGTTGGACATTACAGCTATGAATAACGTATCGGTAGATAGAATTTTACCGACTTTTGATATGGCATATTTGTTGGCACGTACTCAGATTGAAACAACTGAAAATGCTGTCCCTGCAATAGGAACTCTTACTCTACATGAAAATATGAAGTGAGAAAATAGTATTCTCTACGTCCAGGGTAGAGAAAGTTATGTGACTTCATCACATTGTGCATTATTTTCGTGAATTTCATTATTTATTTACTATACCAATGAATTATATTGATAGCTTCTCTAATTTGTTGAAGTCCCGTATCATTTATTTCCAAAGCTACCTGACCACTGCCAACAATACACTATCGGCATGAGGAATGTACGTTGAATTTTATTTGGATTTGATAATTCTGTATAAAAAGGTATTTAGTATCCTCAAAAACATTTGACTTTTGGCATTTTAAATCGAAATTTTTCAAAGTCGTTTCTTAGTGAGCACTTGCATTATGAGACGAAGGTACTGTCAAAATTCCAAGTCTCTACCTATTATAGTTTAGTCTCTAAGTTGATTCTCTTTCAGTCAGCCATTCATTCATTAAGTCAGGATAAAGCCTCTTATATATATAGAGAGAGGTGTTCTGGCATTCTGTATTTATTCTCTTTCTCGCGTATTAATTTCATATTGAAATATCAATAATAGGAAATGTTCATTTGGATACAACTTTACTCTGCCAGGGTTTCATGTCTCTTCTACTGCAGTAGAGATAAATTAGAAAAATCGAAAATGGACACGATTACAATAACCCCAGTTAATTTTTACAGATAAAGGATTTAGCCATTTTATTAGTCATTGACAGGAGATTGGAAATTTTTATTTTTATTAAAATCATACGATCCTATTTTTAAATTAAAAAAAAAATCCAAAATAGTTTTAATGAAAGGTCCCCTTATTACTTCAGTTATAGAAATCAAATTCAAAGCAGTCCCATAAAATTCTAGCAGAACACTCGTAAAAAAATAAAAATTCAATACAATGAACCGTTTGCCCGCTACAGATGTCTACAGACAGCCAGACGTCATTCCAAAAACACTTTCTTCAGTTTCTAGGCTACATGAAAGATGTTTTCCAATATTACCGGTATTTCGGTTTCTATTTTTTTTATAAAATTCACATGCGTGAAAGTAAAAAATGATAGTAGTTAAGGGTTAAGAGAACCACTTAATTACAGCCAATCTCCCAACCTTTAATAACATCGCACCATTAGGGAGCGGTACAGCTCGGAACCACCACGGATTTTTCACAGAGAAATGTCGGAAAACACCTCAATAGCGTTCTTTTTATATAAGAATATGCGAAATACAAAAATTACTTTGAAGAAAATGCTCACTTGTATTTCCTATAATGGTATATGTGACCATGAAGTGTGAACCCTCACTTCAGGCGAACCCCGGGGCCAATTTATATCATTCAGAAGATAAACACCTTGCTTTGATGCACTAACTATAGTGAATAATGTAGCCTAATGTAAAGTTGTATGTAGATTTATGTTCTATATTATTTAATTTTCACTATTTTAATACAAAATGAAACATTTTACCACACCTTTTAAAATCTAGAAACATGCATAACATGAAGAAATAACATAATAATGTTCTACAGCAACACGCGTTACTAACTCCAATAGATTCTGTTTTACCTAATTACATAATTTCAGAAAATTTTGACAATATACAACTTATAGATAAGAATATTATAGATTGACAACAGAATGGAGTATAGAACAAAGTAATGTGCCAGTAACATAAAAGTGTCGTAGATTTAAATAAAGGACTTAAGGTAATTTCCTTTGGCGTGAATACAAGTTAATTTAACATGGAGGAGTTATGTCGAATGATGGTACTTGGTACCGGCTGGTATGAGGGGTGGGATGGTGTAAATATCCAGCCTCGAATATAACTTAATGTACCGTACATATTACACATACAATGTTTAATACAGCAGAATGTACGCAAATAGATGTATTAATCGGTATCTGTTTGACTCGGAAAGAATGAGACAAGAATTAACAAATGTAGGTGTGTCTGGGGTTTGGTTATGGTAGGTCGTTCGCTGTTGGATATGCGAGACGATGACTCATTGTCTTACCTTTATCAGTTGTCACCATCGATATATAAACGCACGTTGCTACTTGCTAGGCTTCAGGGAGGTATCGGCTGAGATGTTCAAACAATAGCTAGGAACATTACAGTCAAAATCACTCACAATACTACACCACAAAACATTTAACTTAATCGTCATAAAACACCAAAAAAGGTTTACACAATTCGACGCGCGCGCTTACATTCACTATGACGCTATCTGTCGGTGACGTTACGCAGTTTTAAGACACTAGGTCGGCTTACGTGTAAAATTTATCACTATGATATTTATCTATGTAATTATAACGTATCGTTATTATTTTATAGTTAAATATAATTGTTATTCAGTGCTCTTCGCTGTGTAATCTCTTTAATTTGACTGATTTACTCTTTTGTATGGTGGAACTATTTTCAAGGCCATAGTATCACTCCGCTCATTCTCTATCCTTCTCAAAGGACCGCCCACAGGGGGCAGTCATGGCGCAAGTTGTGTGTGCCATTGAGAAACATTTTGAAGGGGAATCCAAAATTGGGGGGGACACAAATATATTGAAGTTTCGTAAAATAAAAATTCACTGAGCTTTTCGAAATATTTGAGTTTGTAATCGAAGAGTGAATTGTAAAGTTAAAGCTATATTTTGCAAAAGAAAAACCGTCTAGTAACCGATTTTCGGATAATGTCTAGTTTTAATTACTTAAGCACAGTTAATATTAAAATGCATCGTCGGTGATAGTAAAATGATTGACAATACAAAATAACCTCGACTAAAAATTAAACTAGAGAATTTAAATAATAAAAATCCATTAGTCCCGTTTACACTATAACAAACTATGAAATATGTACAAAATAGAAGAACCTTTAAATATTTCAGCACAGTCAGTTCCTCAGCCGTGGGTCGAGTTCTTTGGGGAATTATTACGATGCCAATAAAAACGTAATGAAGAGTATTCAGATACATGAAAAGTAGAAAGACGAAGAAATTTGAATACTTAACGAGACAATGTTGATAAAACAGAGCCATACTGACTTGTCTTCAACCTAAAATGTGGTAACTCCGCCTTATCAATATGAAAATTTAGAACATTAAAAATCAAATATATTTCTACAACTTATGGTCATCCTAAGAGATAAATTTAAAAAGTTAAAATCATAGCCACATCAAAACCAACCAAGAAAGAGAAGTTAAAAACACGTTAGTTAAAAAATTTCTGTCTACTCAAGTTCATAGTATGATGTAGGCCTAGGCCTATGCTACCTACATGGTGTTCGGTGTGTGGCTGTGTTGGCCAGCACTGAACTGAAGCTTCACTAGATGAACACAGAGTGGACACACAAATATGGAATGCTATATATTTATTTATTTATTGAATATACAATTACTTAAACCCTATTCCACCCGGAGGTATATTAGGGTTATAGTTACAAGACAATATATTTGCAATATTACTACTTCTTATCCATAGGCTGGATGCAGGCCTTACTACTCTAAGAAAACAAGATAACTAATATATTATATTATAAAAGAAAACTATAACATCTTAAAAATAGAACACAAAAACTTTTGGAATTCTCTATAACAGCATTTTTTCCTAAAAATATCAAAGAGTGGTTTATCTAATTTCTTTTTACAATAATCTAAGTGTGTGTCCAATATTCTTCTTTTATGCTCTAGTACTGGGCAATGAAAAATTAAATGTTCAACAGTTTGTTGTTCAGTACATATACATTGATAACCGTTCTGTCTTTGGATCATGAAACGTTGAAAATAAAAACCAAATTTGCCATGCCCAGACAGAAACTGAGTGAATATGAAGTCCGGTTTTACACTCGTACAGCGTAGGCGACACTCAACTGTTGGAAAGAAGATTTCTCTCGTAGTGGTCCCTTTGGAGCTGGACACCCAATGCTCATTCCAAGCAGTCCTAATATAATCTCTAAGTTTATTCTTAGCATAAGATAGGGGACACAATTTGTAGCTAAAATTTAAATTCGAGGTCGCAGCATTTTTTGCCAATTCATCAGCTCTTTCGTTCCCTAATGTGCCCATATGGCCTCGTACCCAGGATAAACAAACGTGTTTCTCGTATGATATTATCTTAGTTCTAATTTCTGCTGCCAAGGCATTTAAATTGAACTTGTTGTTTATAGCAGTAAGTGCAGTTTGTGAGTCACTGAAAATGCAACAGTCAGAATTTTGAGATTTAGACCATAAGACAGCCTCCTTTATAGCAAAGAGCTCTGCTTGTACAATTGAGCACTCTATATTACTAGCCAAAGTATGAAATAAAACATTATCTTTATTAACATGTTGTTCGTTCAAATTTCCCTCTTTGCTATGAAGTTGATCTAGAAAAATGCCTAAATTCTCAAGCGTATTCAGAGTTAGACTTTTGATTTTGACGTGTAAAATGTGCATTTCTTTATCTATCGTTTCAAAACCGTGTTGTGTGTCTGCCTTGAGCTCAGTGTAAGCTAAATGTTTTCCATACTTTATTGCTTTTACATGTTCTCTGAATCTTTCGTGGAATTGTCTCCCAGTTTGGCCAACATATACAATTTTGATAATTTTGATAAATTATATAAAGTGTGTTTTTCGTGTAAGAGTTGACCAATCATCCGGGTTTCTGCATCGCGGCGGCCAGAGCTCTAACTCCCGGGCGCTCGAGTGATATATCTACGCAAATATATTTGCTAAACGTGTAATGATTCAGGTTCTCACGGTTACAGTTAAATTACAACGAAAATGACCACGTACCTCATCACAAGAAATGTTGGAAATGTCCTCCTCTTACATCCACACAACTGGAAATTTTCTTTCACGCGCATAAGCTCAGCTTCCGAGATAGAGTTAATTTACCTTTCAGTTACGTAGGTATTTCACCCGAACTGGTACTTGAAAAATAAAGTGCATATGTCAAACCCCATACATTAGACTCAGAAGAGAAATTAGGATCTCGGAAGTTGAGCTTATGCGTGTGCCAATGTTGTGTGGATGGAAGAGGAGAACATTTTTAACATCTCTTGTGGTGAGGTTCGTGGTTATTTTCATTGTTATTTTAACTGTAATTGTGAGAACCTGAATCATTAGACCGTTAGCGGCTTTATTTGCCTAGATATTTCAACCGATCGCCCGGGAGTTAGAGCTGTGGCCGCCGCGACGCAGAAACCCGCATGATTGGCCAACTCGTACGGGAAACACACTGTATGTATTTTCTATTCGTTTTTTGGCTATTAAATACAAGTGTGGATAAATTGTTGTCAGTCCTGAATGCTATATTTGAACCACATCTTTAAAATATATTAGTGATTTTGTGTACGTTTTTATTAATGTATGTGAATGTAGCGTATTGTTTTATTCTATGCTTGATTTTCAAAAAAATAGTGTGAACTTCAACCGTTACAAAAAAATATACACAGGAGGACATGGAATAGTTTGCCGTGTATAGAGAAGTTAATAGAATATGCGAGAGAATGCCACCTACCCGGTGTGAACCAATGCAACAATTAAAATTATCTTTGGAGAATTGATATAAAATTTTAAAAAACACGAAAGCAATTATGATAAATATGAAATAAATGCTAAAGAAGGGTTTACATAACTGATCATATTTCATTTAAAGAGATTGCCAAGACCGGAAGCTATGCGCTATGCCAGTGCTAAGGCATTTTCTACCAGTAGCTGGAGGGGAGATGGTCTGATAAATGTGAATCAAATAAAACAACACTTGGACGTGGAGGGAAGATTCAGATGCTAAGGCTCCTCACAGGGGTGGAATTCTAAAAGAGCGACTTCCCATACATCTTTGAGATCAGTGTCGGAGAACATTTTTAAAGACTAACCTAATGTAGGCCTACCTCAAGCTAGAAATGTAAATCCTCACAATGGCAAGAGCTGTGTGAATACTATATACAGAAATATTAATTCACACATTCACAATATATTCTGTAACAATTTCCTGTAATGCGGAATTAGTTTGAAAACTTTAAAATGGTGAATATACTTCTGTAATTAAATAAATTTATATGTATATATATAATGTATATTTATTAATTTATTTTTAATTTATGTTTTAATTTTAATTTATGTTTTAATTTGTATTTATTTATTTCATTATTTATTTGTTGTCAGCATATCCCACTAAAAGGTAATTCTAAGAACGGAAGTTGTATATCTAACTGTTCAGTAGAATAAACTCAGATTATTTTACAATAAAAGACCTTGAATTAATAATGAACCTCAATAAATCCTTAAAACTTATGCATTTTGTACATGCATATTAAACAGGTCACAAGCATTTCTAGGAAAATACCTAGAGCAACATATTACGTGCCGTTTTGACAGGGATAGTCCTGTTCTTCAAGTGTGTTCTGGCCGTCCCGTCGGCATCGGTACTAAAAAGTTCAATTGTCCCGTTTCCATAAAAATTGACGATCAAGCTCGAGAATAGAGCACACACTTAGACCTTAATAGATGTCATAGTTTTTACCTATTTTCACTGTCTGAAATGTGTTGTTTGGAGTTATAATTATAGTAAATTTAAAGAGCATTTTATTGTTTCGTCAATGGTTCAGGTTTTAGTAAATGAATTCAGAATACTTGAAAGAAAAGAGTTCGACTCCTTTACTTGAATCTAATGTTCATGTATCACTTAGACCTCAACGACACACACAAGGTCAATAAATTTTCGCAAAATGCGATGTTATGCAATCATTTGGTGATGTATGGCAGAGATGGACGTGGCGTGCAACTGTTGTGTAAAAATAAAAAATAAAATATTTTTTGTGCATCAGCTCATCAAACGTCTGAGATCTTAATATGTACTAATTACGGTATTGTCGGCTGCGGTGGTCTTGAGGTAGCGTGCCCGCCTCTAGATTAGAAGGTCGCGGGATCAAACCCGGCCGCAGTTGATGGGTTTTTCAGGACGTAAAAATCCTGGGCACGGAGTCCTCCGGGAGGGACTTTAAGCTGGGGGGTCCGTGTCATAGATTTACGGCACGTAATAGAACTCCAAGCCTAAATTAGAGCCTCTGGACAAAATTTCTCGACCCTTTCACGTCCAAGTAATATCTTAGTTTCCGGAGAGGGGTTAAGGGGCGATGGGCTTACCACCTGTCCCTCTGCCCTCTCTAGGAAAATAAGCGTAACAAAATTCACATAGGTAGAGAAACCTCCGCTTGGAGGCCCTACGCCCCAACAAGGGGGCACAGGAAGTACAGAAGTACAGACAGAATAACGGTATTAAATTTTTACAATCTATAGGCCTATTGTATTCTCCTGTTTTTAAAATATGTTAATTCTTAATAATAAAAATATTAATAACTTCTCTTGCTTGAGAAGTCTTTATTTCAACTTAAATTATTATGGTCACCCTAAAAATATCACATCAGAGCCAACATTGTCTTACATACTTTCCTGTTAATCAAGCTACCGATCATAATAATCTAAATATTATAAATTAAAGTTATATTAAAAATATTGACAGGCCTATAAGTGCCAACATGCTTGTAGCATAATTTGAATAACTTTGAATGGAATAACAAACTAACTTTTTACAGAGAGTCAGTGATGACAGTTTCTGCGCTCCTCT
Source organism: Ectobius pallidus (assembly GCA_964059195.1). Taxonomy (NCBI): domain Eukaryota; kingdom Metazoa; phylum Arthropoda; class Insecta; order Blattodea; family Ectobiidae; genus Ectobius; species Ectobius pallidus. The sequence goes on from CAXKWD010000006.1 coordinate 71,234,837, forward strand.
ACTATTCTGAATGCTGGAGCCTGACGAAATTGCAAGGACAATAAATATAACATTCTAACATTTTCTTTTAACATTTTAAACCTAATAAAAAAAATAACAAGTTGCTCTTTTATATTATGAACATTCCAAAAACATTTTCAACATATTTAAATTAATATTTTCATAACTGAGCCTGTGTAATGACAGTGATAATTTACAAACAACTTTGAATAATCTGCTTTGTAAGACGAAGTATTAGTCTGTATGTGTGCGATACGCAGCCAAATCTACGGCAGAGATACTAGATGATAACATAGGTGGACGGAAGGGAGTCCAAATGCACTTCGCAAACGGATGTTTAATTTTCGTTTTCGTTACCGAGTTATGAGCGAAATTCTGGTGGAAAACGTGATTTTTAGCAGAAAACATAGTTTCGATTTTGTTAACCTGCTATGCGTGATACATTTGTTTATAACAACAAATAAGTGTTGCCCATGTGTGTGCGATATCAGCCAAATCTTTGGCTGAAATACTTAACATAGGTGGATGGATGAGGCATCGTGTATTTAAGCCCAAAAGGGAAAACATTGATATTATGGACTCACTGTGCAGGGTTTTATTTTGAGCCAGGTAAGTAGGATGTAAGGTGGTTCCTTCCAGGGCGGTGCATTCTAATCGTGTAATGCACCTCGAAACCGGATTTTTTAGTTCTTTAATTATTAATAGTTCTCGTTATTTATGAAATATTTGCATATAAGGGTGAGGTATGAATTTACGGTTCGTTTTAATCAATTCATTTCGAATATGTTAGTCAATATGGCCTCCCACGATTCGTTTTACTCGATTTAAATATTTATTTAGTTCATATATGGGCAACGCCCGGCCCGCGGGCGGGATGTGGCCCGCCCCAACTTTTGATACGGCCCGCGGAACATTTTAAAATCGCGCTCGAAAAAGTAAATATTTTTGGTTCTCGCCTACAAGAGAGTGAGAGGGGGGAAACTACGAGGGTGTTCCTTCCGGTCAGCGCTAGAAAAATGCTGCAATAGGCCTAAATCAAAGTATCGAACCAGACTTACAGATGGAAATTTTGAAAACACTCTGCGCTTGTGGGATTGATGCCAACATTGATTATCTTGTTTCTCAAGTTCAAGCTATTAATTTCTGCTGATTGTAAGTAAATACCTAATCACAATCAGTTTCGATATTGTTCTCATTCATGTAGGCCTAACTTTAGCATTATACTTTATAAATACAAAAAAAAAATCATTATTATTTTTTCAGAACTACCTATTATCTACGGCCCGCGACTTCATAAATATCGTAAAGTTTAGCCCGCATCTTTCCAAAGGTTGCCCATACCTGATTTAGTTCATCAAACAATATAATTAAACATAAAATTAATTTATGCTATTTATATAAAATCGATGTAAGTATTAATAAATATAGTTTTTATTATTTTTATAATAATAAATTATTTAAAAGCATCTAGCTGTTGAATTAATAAACGCGGTCGGAGCCTTGGATACTTGCTAGTAAAATATAAAACTATATGAGATAGTGAAAAAATAGATGTCATATCAGCCATGTGCAGACTACTGACATGTTTGAGTCAGTTGGAGAAATTAATGTTGTACCGGCACGTTTTCGCGGTAGGTCAAGTGGCAGAGCAGCGGCACGGACAGCCGAAGATGTGTGGTTCAAATCCCGGTTATGCCATTGAATTTTTCAGTTTGACACTATCTTTCCTATATGAGGTAGTATTGTTTGTAGGATTCGCGTGTGGCTCTAAATGAATTACTATGAATTATTATCAAGATCGTCCGCCGCCATGGGTGTATAGGTAGCGTACTTGCCTTCCATCTGGCGGTCCGGGTTCGATTCCCGGCCGGGTAGCTGGTTTTTCGGTAACGAAAAATCCCCGGGTTCAGGACTGGACATCTCCCAGGAAAATTATAGGCTATATTAAAAAGCCTTAAATTAAAGTGGTGACTGCTAGAATAGGGTATAGGGTATTCACAATAGATCTATTAAGGTCGCAATGTTGAGAAGCCGAAGGGCTTACACTGCCCCTCATTAATCTAATCTAATCTATTATCAAGATCTCTGACCAAACCAAAATATTTTAAATACATAATTTTTTTAATTCTTTAGGCAAAATACAAAATAAAATAAAAATATTTAGTAGCGGACCACGAGATATGCATGCCAGTTGATCTAGCCGAGGATTCAGTCCTGTTACTATATACCATTCCATCCTTCGCATCCTATAATCAACATAGGCCTACTCTTATACACTCTAGGGAGCCTGTATTTCAAGATGATATCTGAATAAAGTCTCCGCTACCTCTATAAAATGCAAATTTATCCAGGTTGAGAGTTATACACCCCTGATTCGTGCAAAAGGAGAGCTCGATCGATGCGCAGCAGTGGGCAAGATGAATACCACTTCTGATTGCCCATCTTTCTCACCGGACGGCCAGTTGGATTGAATGCTTTGCTAATGGTCGCTCTTGTTAGATCCAGACTGACCAAGACGATATACGAGAACATGACGGTCCAGGATAAAGGGAATACATTTCTCTCTTCAGCTACTTGTGAAATTAAATTGTCTGCACTCGGTGCAGGAAATACACCATCACACACACTCGAAGAGACAATTTGCGCTCTTTGCATAGACGTAACAACTTCGTGAATTTCAAACAGGAAGTAAATTATTTGTTGATGAATCCATTTTAACTTGTCATATAGTTTTTTCATTGTAATCTACGGTCTATGAATTTGTAAAGAGTAGTTACTCAACTTTCAAACAGAATCCTAATCAGTCAACCTTTAAATTAAATCTAAAGCGAAACACACAACTTCCTCTGTGCGAATACAATTTTTGCCTCTTAGTTTAATATAGTAACATTATCTTCATGTAACTTGTTTGTAAAAAATGAAGAGAATGTCGTTAGCACATCCCATCGCATCCCAGAAGGACACATAACTCAAATAAAATCTGATTACTGCACTCATTTACGTTCCTTTCCCCTAAGCATGGGCAATACGCCTTTCTCACTTCACATTCTGGTATAGTATAAGAGGTCGCAGTGCAAAGAGCGCGTATTCAGTTGTTTCAACCTGATGCAAAGCTTGATTGTTCACCAGGCAAGAGCAGCAGTGAGTGGCTTATAACTACCCTACGTATAATTTTTTGCGAAAAAGTTTGAAATAAAAAATTTGGCTCTTATTAGGTCTATAGGCATATTTTGTACAAAATTCAAACAAATTCGTTTATGCCGTTTTCGAGAAAATCGCGAAAAATGAAATTTTCTTCATGTAATGTAGCATTAAATGTAAGAGAAAGTCATTATCAATCTTCGAGTCACTTCCCCAGAGGATAGCTAACCCCTATGCAAAATTTTGTTTTCATACATGTTTCATAAAATAGTATTTTCGGATTCAGGGCACTCAAAAATACTTTTTAAAAGCTTACCTCCGAATTTAGGTGTCGATCACAATAATTCCTCTACCTGTAGTACCTATGGTACGTGTAGAGGAAGTAAAAATGCAAGAATGAGTTAGTGAAATATTGTCTACGAATTCTTATTTTGCTTTTAGTCTGCTCTTCATTCTCAGTAGTTAAGAGTAGAATTGTATTTCATGAAAATACGAGGAGAGTCCGAAAATTAGTTTCCCTTTCATTCTCCCCAGGAAATCGAACAGCAATGGGGGAAACAAGACATACCATTGGGTATCGTTCGATCGCGATCCAGCAGTGTTCTGGGACGCCCAAGGGGTTTTGTTGCTGGACTTTTTGGAGTATGGAAGCAACACTGCTACGCGGTACTCTCACACCCTATCAAAATTGAAGGAGGCGATTCGGGAAAAGCGGCCTGGCCTTCTCCAATCTGGCGTTCTGTTGTTGGATGACAATGCGAGACCACATTCGGCGATGGCAACGCAAAATAATATTGTAACTCTTGGTTGGGAGCGCCTAGGCCATCCGCCATACAGTCCTGATCTCGTACCCAGTGACTTCCATCTGTTTCCGGCTTTGAAGAAGACTCCCGGCGGAAGGCTTTGGGAGCACTGCTGAAGTCACGGAAGCCGTTCGACACTTCTTCCGTAAGCAGAACTCTGATTTTTTCCTGGATTGCTTTTGTACACTTACAGGGGAACTTATTTTCGGACTCACCCTCATATAAGTAAATATATTTATTTGTTATACCTTGGTCCACATCTTTGATGCGTCCTCTCTCCTCATGCACCTGGCCAGTGTTCGATTCCTGATCGGGATAAGTTTCCTAGGTAGGGATTTTCGCGGTTTTTCCTCACCTGTGAGACGAGTATCGGGAAACTTCAGGTCCCCATGGTCCCCGGATATCATCTTGTGGTCATTATCATCTTAATCCCATTCGTGCCTTGTTCGGAACGAGAGTGTATGTGATAATGGTGTGTATCGTCCTATGTAGGGCGATTCGTGTTGTTTCGAAGGTAACCCCGGCATTGGGATGATCACCATCGGGGGAAGCCCTCCAAGTTCTTCTCTAGTTAAAAAAAAAATGTGTATATGATGTATAGAAACTTCCTCCCCCGACGGGTAGCGGTCCCATTAGGAGAGGGCAGCGTAAATTTACTTAAAACGTGTAAGTTAAAACTTGATGTTCATGCCTTCAGTACTTTTCTTCCACTCGACAGAAGTACAATACAACTCAGATCATAAATAGCCTTCTCGTAAGGTTTTTAAATCATGGTTAGCTAACACAGAAAAAAACCTAAGTATATTGTCGTGAAACATCAAAATAATGCATTACAATAAATTCGGATAGTACAGCATCCGAACAAGTGGACACATTAAAATATCTGGGAGCCAGGTAGAAGTTAAGTGTTGACTGAAATCAGGAAGTGCTTGTTTTTATGCAGTTCAGAAACATTTATCTTCTCATTTTCTGTCTAGAATCCAAAAATAAAAATTTATAAGACAATTATTCTGCCGATTGTATTATATGGATGTGAGACAAGGTCCCTTACTCTTCGTGAAGAACATAATCTGAGAGTGTTCGAAAACAGGGTGCTTAGGAAAATATTTGGAGCTAAGAGAGATGAAAATGGGGATTGAAGAAAACTGCATAATGACGAGCTTCATAACTCGTAGTCTTCGCCGAACATAGTAAGGGTAATTAAATCATGGAGGATTAAATCATGTTGCGCGCACAGGGGAAGGAAAGTCATGTTTCAAAAATATTGACTGGGAGACTCGAAGCTAAGAGACCACTTAGAAGACCTAGACGTACTTGGGAAGTCAATATTATAATAGATTTAAGGGAAGTACGATTTGCAGGGTGAATGGAGATACCACTGAATAGGGTTGAATGGGGGTTCATGTACGTGCGTCAATAACCTCCGGGTTCCATAAACAGATAATATTCCTTTAACTCGTTTAGGAATTGTCTATTGTCATTAAGTAAGTAATTAAGGTACGTGTAAATATGTGGCACACACAAGAAGTAAACTTAATACATTTACAGATAGGCTATTCAAGAGGTTGACCAATTAAAACGATAATGGTGTTATTGTGAGTTTCAACATAAATTCTTCATTGCAAAGAAATAATAAGTCCATATAAAGAATTATAATTATTGAACATGGAACAATGGACTTAGGACGTAGTTTTTGTCATGAAAATGGATTTTTGGTTGCGTATGAATAATAATTTAACTTCAATGGTACCAATAGGTCTAATCCTGGATGATTTACATATTTACATATTATAGTACAATAATTATTATAGTATTACAATATTATAGTAATACAATATTATAGTACAATAATTAAAATAACAATGGCAACACGAATAATAAAAATTTAAGACGATGGTAATATTAATATTCAAGTTACCGAAATATTTTAATACAAATATTACTAAACTTGATTTGTTAATTAAAATTTAAGCTTCATGATTTACTGCATTCCTGTTTTTACTAACAAATGCCGCTTAGCAGAAACTATGTGTAGTATATGAAAAGTTGTACACAGTATGGTAGAACGTAAGTGTTTATGAATATCGGCTTTCTAACCAAGAATTTGTAATTTTCTCTCATAATATAACGAAACATTCTGTACGCTGTCGAAATGTCAATACCGAGATTGATGTGCTTCACGAAGTGGCTCTGTATATTCTATAGAATGTACATACAGCTCTGCAGTGTCTACCTGTCTATCTGTCAAAATTATAAGGCGTGACATTTAAATGTCCAAGCCATTGCATTGGTAAGCTCCAGTTAGGCTATGCTTAGAAGTAGTCTGTTTTTAATATTCTTTATTCACAGCACAGAAAATGTTAACATGTTTATAGCTTTCCGTACAAAAATTTATATCTCTTACATAAATATTGCCATAAATAAAATGTACATATGTCTTTGCATCACATAAACTATTATAAATTTAGTTTCGCATATAGTGAGTAATAAAAATTGTGTATTAGTTTACCGTCAAGAAATAAAAACTAAAATTAGCTGCATTTCGGCAACTCCGGAAGCGAAAAGAAGGAACAGCAATATTATACTTTTAACTATTAGTGTGCTTTTATGTTATTTGCTATAGAAGGTATAGAACAGACGTAGGGAAGTTTCATTTGTAAATAGAACCATTGAAGAATGGAATGAATTTCTCGTAGCAGCTTTTCAGGGAAACCCCCCTCCCTGAATAAATTTAAGAATAACGTAAGGTCTTCTTTGTGCACTTAGAATGACTTAGCTTAATTAATGCTACCTTCTTATGTAATGGTTCTTGATTATGAAATGTTACTCGTTCATATGTAAATATTATAGTCTTAGTAGTAATATTGTTGTCTTAGGAAACGCTGCCACCGGGTAGTAACCCAATTGCAGTGAATACATACATACATACATACATACATAAAGCTAATTCTACTTTTTATTTATTGACACAGAATACTAATGTAAAAGAATAATGCCCATTTTATTTAAGGTAGCAAGATAGTAAGATAGCATATGGTTGGGTACAAAAACAATAATAATACCACCCTTTCCTTTAACGAAGATCATAACACGTTTGTATAAACGAACATAATTGTACAACATTTTGAATAAATTGAGTATGACGAGCGTTTTTTTAAGCTGCTCACAAATTATATATGAGAATATATTTAATTCGGTGTGTAACGCAAGTTTAATATAAACCACATTCTAAATTTCTCTAAGAAAAATCATACTGACCATTGAAATGCATTGTTTCACCTAAAGCACCTTACTGGGAGTTTAGTTTGTATATAGGCCTAATTTACATTTTGTCCAACTCAATAAATAATCTAAGAAGGTATAATAAAGTGTTTCTTCGTTACTCTTACGCTATAGTAGGAATTCAATTTTAAAGAAATTTACGGCATCACATAGTTAGCGTTTATTTTAAAAGCTAGTCTACTGAGATACAATATATATTGGATATCTAATAATTATAATAATAAATGATAATAACACTAACGAAAACATCAATATAAATAATATAATAATAATAATAATGTATATAGTAAAGCTTTGGTGGAGTGGTCTGTAGATATTTATCGACGGTGGAGTACTGAAACGTAGGCATATGTCTGTCGCCATTGTGCCTAATTTTGCCCCACAGGTGCTCTTACATTCCCATAAATCTACAGATATGGGCCTACCATATTTATGCACACATAAATACCATCGACCTGGCCCGGTATTACACCATCCAGGCCGACCATATTGGCGTTCAATTTCTAATATTTTCTGGGAAAAGTATTCCGTTGAACTGCTCTGGTATTAGTTGTTTCTTCTGTACTCTTTTCTGGATATTAATAGTATTCCAGCATGTAATAAATTATTGTCCAAAACAAACTTAATTTTTCACACTTATTATGCAGAAAACTATTTGCAATCGAACATTTTGTATGCCTCACTCGATTATTGAACCATAACATTTTTGGAAGTTGCTAAGTTGTTGAGGTTTATATAAGATTTTCCGCCATTGTTTATGTTCAGTCACAAAGAGAATATTCTTGAGATTGCTCTCTTTCTCTCACAAAAGACATCACATCTCATTCTCATCCACAGGTATTGTGATGTGAACGTTCTCTACATCCACAAGACTCTTAGTATTCAGTGGCCATGATGAGGATTAATTGACTGATATCCTACTGGCCTTTCCTGGAACTGAACTCAAATCCCCTTAAGTCCAGCTCAAGCTTATGCAGATCAGTGAGAACTGTGCCTGCATAGATCTAGAAGCACTAAAATAGGAGGAATTAAGCAAAGAACACTGATTAGAAGTGGCCATGACTACGTGATTAGTTGTTCCCATCAGTTCTATCTCTGTTATCTAATAGGCTACCACGAGTGCTGATGACTTAAGGTAATTTAATTGAGCTTAAACAATGGATCTGAGGTCTCGAAATCGTTATCCCATGACAAGATACACGAGTTTAAAAACGAAATTCAATTAACAAAGTAAAATTTGGCACAGATAATTTCGGCTAGATTTGGGTTTCAATTTTCAAGAGGTCCGAGAGCAGATACTAGGTCCAGTAGGCCAACTTAAATCACGGGCCACACATTTTTTGATGACATTAGATAAATTGGAAATACTTACCTGAAAATAAAGTAAATTTGATATATATATAATTTTTTTTTCCTTTTAAGACTATTTTTTAAAGAGACATTGAAGTTATTCCTTAGTTTGCCCGAGTACGTTTCTTGTATTCATGTATATCAGTTCTTTTTTAATTTATTATTAATCATTATTATCATTATGTATTTCATGCTTTTGCCCTGGCTGAATGGTAGAGAAGGCCTTATGGCCTTAACTCCGCCAGGTTAAATAATTAAATAAATAAATTAAATAAATTATATACAAGTATTACACATAATAATTTTGAGTTTTGTACTTTAACTAGACATGAATTTCTCAAATTAGGTCGTAAAAACAATGAAATTACAAATTAAAATTAGATTCTTAAAATATATTTCATTAATATTAAAAATTTTCTTATGATATATTTTATGAAAAAGTATACTGAATTAATATCTATTTCAAACTGACTTCGAGATTCTGAAGAAAAAACCAGTTGGAAAGCCCTGGGGTAGGTAAATCCATGAGAAGAAAAATCAATCTTTAAAGCAAAGAATAGCAAAGAGTACAAAGCTATAGGCCTATACATATCGGTTAACATTTATATGCCTGTAATATGAAATTTATTGCATTATATTGCTTTATTCTTTTTCGTATTTGTGTTACTAAACCATAAATGGCTTCCCTCAATAATTACAATATTTTATTTAATAAATCTAGCCTTGCTTGCGAAGTATTGTGGAGTTCGAATCCAGAGACTATCTCTGTAAAAATAATCATTTGGTTTAATTGACTGATTTATTATTTATGATTGCCTTATAATTGTTTTATAATAAATTAATATGAAAGTAGCAGGAGACAGTCACATACCTGATTTTACTTTAAATGCAGTACGTACCTTAAGAGAGAGATGATTTAGGCAGACAGGGACAGGAAGTAGCCTATAGATTTTATTACGATTACTAGTGACTTACGAATAGGGTGGAAAATGTCCAAACATGCCCAAATATTATGAAAACATGCACAAACTAAAGATAGCCCTTTATTATTTATCAGCAATATTTCTTTGTCTTTTGAGTCCTTACAAATTAAAATACATTACTCCAGATTTTCGCAGGTAAATCTTCTTTAGTCTGTCATAAAATATATTCTTATAAATAGAAAAGGCACTTTTTACTTCGCACACTTGCAGTGAACTGTACCGTCTTGTAAGCTGCTACTTCTAGTGATTAATGCGTCACATACTGCCAGTGAACAGATCGAAGAGATGTATTATTTTATAGAGCATAACTTGTTTAGAAATTGAAATAATGTAAAAGCGCACTGATTAAAATAAATTTCGATTCGGTGCAATCCATTTCGTTTGCTTTTATAGCATTCTGATTCTGACGCTATCCATCTTGAAGTAACGCACTATTACTAGTATTGGGAACTCGAATCGATTTGTCATGTTCATTATTTATGTTCATTTAATTTGTATGCCGTGATCTCATAGCGGCAGAATATTGACAACAAAGTAAGAAAATTGTTATTTAAAAAATCCGTTATATTTTATTCATGGCATAGTTTTAATAAATTCCACTCGAGATTACGAGGTTCAACAGATAAATTTGATCGAGCTTCATTCTCGCAAATATACCGACAAACTCGTAGGCTAATCTCGCAATAATAACCACGGTTTAATTGATATTTCAATCATATATCACACCGAATAAGTGGATTCCTATTTGGATTTGTGATTGGTGTATAAAAGTTCGAACATAGTCAAATCGAATTAATAAAAAGGGTAAGTTATACAAATCCAATCCGTGCTACCAAGCATTTACATTTGCTTGTATTATAACCCAGTAAATGGCTTTATTGGTATAACGTGTCTACCTTTTTATAAATTCATTGCATTAGTACAGTAACAGGCTTCCCATTTTTCCTATCAGATTTGACCTTAATAAATATGCAAATACGATGAATAATCGTTCACAAGCAGATTCAATAATAATAAAAATTGTCACCATCGTTTTATGCATAATGCATATCTGAATCGAAATGATCTAAAAGCAGTGAGAATTGAACGACTACAAAGTACACCTATAGAGAATTCAGTATTACTAATTCAGGACCAGCAATAAATAACAGTGGAAATGCTATCTTCGCTAGATGTTTAAAAGCTAAATTTAAGTAATATCCTGAAGCAAAGAGCCAATGACATCTTCTATTTTCTCTTAAGTTTGGATAATTGAAATAAACTGAATTCTGTGCCTTGGCCATTCCTTTATTTTGCCTGTAAAAGCCATTAGCATGAATATTTAAGTTAGCAGCAGTAGTAGCAGCGACAGCAGCAGTGGCAGTAGCATTAGTAAAGGTAAAGTCATCCCTATACAGGCCATGGAGGCCCAGAGGGTTCCAGGAGGTTGAGGCTCCCAGATTTTGGACATTCGGCACATAAAGGTGGTAAGGTTGTCAGCCTTACGCACCGGCCGCCTTCACCCCCAGGATTGCTCCTGGTACTCATTTCTGTTAGAGGCTGAGTCGACCCCAGGGCCATAGCAGTAGCATTAGTAGTATGAGTAAAAAAAAATATGGGTTTCCGAAGTTCTTAAAATGTAATTGTACATTATAATGAGAATAATAATAATTATTATCATTATTATTACTATCGTCATCTTTATTATTATTACTATCGTCATCTTTATTATTATTATTGTTATTATTATTATTGTTATTATTCACATTGCTTAGCGCACGGGTGTGCATAGCGCACGGGTGAACCTACACCAATCCTGCTCGTGTCACATTCTATGGTATATCAAGAAAGCTAAAAGCGCACTATACTATTAGGTAATAATCCAAGCATATAGCGTTCATTAGGTATAAGAAAATATTATAATTGGGCAATGAGCCTGTTATATTCTCAACATAGTAAATAAATAAGTAAATAAAACGAGAAACGCATGATTAATAGTTATTTATGATGTAGGATTGTTTCACTCAACCTTACGGTCTCGTTTCGCAAACATGCCTAATTTCAAAATAAAATCAGTTTACTATATGTATCATGCACTATATTTTAGCCAGCCGTTAATATTTGTGAAATAATAATAAATAGTAGATACTTTAAAATATAATTCAGCCTTATTTTTACTCGTTTCAGCATCGTTGTTATAATCACGAATCAAGTAACGTGTGTATAGGCCTATCAATAGGTCATGTTCATATAACTACTGATGTACCTTTTTTCTATTGTTGTTGTGTTTATTGCCTGTGTAAATTTCAACTGATAAGAGATTTTCAACGAATTTAATAGAGGATGAAGTAGCCGTTATAAGTCATGGTAGGTAAATATCCAATTCGGCATTTATCTTTACGACGGGGGAAACCATGAAAAACCCAAAATCAAATCGATACGTGTATTTTCATTGTATTCTTGGTTGTTGTTATGCTGATGGTACAATTACTGCATTATTGCTGATAGATTCACCTATTACCTGTGATTTTGGAACCACCGTGAAAAATGTAACATTTAAAAAGGCGTAATGAAATTTAAAATGTTCAATTTTATCAAACTGAATCTCTTTCTTACCCATGCACTGGAGCGTTCGGGAAGACTTCTCTTACGGATGAAATTGCTCCTGCCTCAAAGACCACGTAAATATTTGTCGCAGGATTCCACTCAGGTACAGCATGCGTGATGGGTTTTAATAATTATGTGTATGTTTCCTCCGTCTTATTTGGATGAAGAGCAAATACAACTGGTGTTACATTAGTTTCTTCGTCATTACTTCTTAAATCTTCTTAAATCTGTGTAGATTTGACGAATTTGCTTGCCATTCAGATTTTTGTTTTTGTTTGTTTGTTTGTTTTGTCGTTTTTTGATGTTTTGTTTTAGGACTTATTTTCCTTTGAATCTTGTAAAATAGGCCTATAAGTATTCCCTCATCTTCGGTGTTATCTGCAAGAAAAATGTAAGGATCATCGACAACGGTCAAAGTGTTTTGGTTCAAAGTCACTTTTTGTCTGTTTCCTGGTTTCGTCTGCTGAGCTTTATTTCGTGTTCTATACAGAGTTGATTTTAGACTTGAAAACTGAGGAACTCGTGTGATGAGTTCATATCCCATCTGCTGCAATTCAATGGTTCGAATTCTTCTTTGTACATCTATACATTACAATATAAAATATAAACTTGAATGTACATATGTGTGGAGTTGGAGTATCATCCTCCTCAAGTGTTCTTTCTTAGTGTTGGAAACTGACTTTGTCACCTCAAGGCGGCTATATCCGGTACACACTGATGTTCCACTTTTCATATTTCACAGTCACCTTCCCACTACAACGATTTACTCTTAACACAATACCAAACGGATTCTCCCGACATATTTTCATGTTTTCTAATGAACCGAAACCATTGTAAATAAGGCTAGGCTTTCCCTTTAGGCTTGTTATGTACTCCATAATGGATAGTATTCGACCACACTAATGGAAGTGCTGCTGTTCACTCCAATAGGTATATCTTTTCAGTACCCCTCTGCGATTTTGAGATGGTTAAACCCATTAGTAATTAGGAAAGTAGGAAAAAATATCAGTGTATTGTGATAAACTTAGCTAATACAAAAGGAAGTAAGAACTAGAGGATGGATAGGTTCTAGCTTTCGGATATTATGATACACATTAACTTATTCATTAAGGCTACATGCCGATATTTTGGGGTGGTTTTCTATAAATTTCATGTCCGAATATTTTGAGGCTCAGATATTTTGGAAGGGGATCATAAATTGACAATAGGAAAAAGTATTTTTTACGTTACTAAATCCACGTGAACCCAACAGCTGCATTTACCGGCTCAATGACATTTTTATGGTGGACCATTAAAAAATATTTTCGTATCTCCCTCCTTTTAAAAGTACATTTTTCATTGTAATATTTATTCATTATTTCTTTATTTCTTTTCGTCTATCTTGAGAACATAACCCAGTATTGTTCTCTCATAATTCAACATTCTTACTTAATCAGGCCTACTTACTCAATGGCAATAGACAATTCCTCAGCAAGCTAAAGGAACATTATCTATTTTATGGAACCCGAAGGTTCATTGCCGCCGCCCGTCATTCAACTCTATTCTGTGCTAACTCCATCCAATCATTCCTCGCAAATCCTAGTTCCCTTAAATCTATCCTAATATTGTCTAGGTCTTCCACGTGGTCTTTTCCCTTCGAGCCTCCCAGTCAATATTTTTTAGATACGTCTTTCCTCCCCCATGCGCGCAACATATCCAACCCATTTCAACCTCTGCTATTTAATTACCATTACTATATCCGGTGAAGAGTATAGGTTGTGAAGCTCGTCGTTACGCAATTTTCTCCAGTCCCCATTTTCATCCCTCTTAGGCCCAAATATTTTCCTAAACACCCTGTTTTCGAACACTCTCAGATTATGTTCTTCCCAACCAGTAAGCAGCCATGTCTCACATTCACGCTAGAGGGATCGAGAGTAGTAAAGAACCTGTTTCTCGGAGTGTTCTGTCCCATTGGAGAATCGCTTTATGACCAGATGGATCCACATTCCACGTACGACGAACACGGCGTTGCATCCGAGTAACAGATTTCTCTTCTGCTAGCTATAACACGGACTGAACTTTCTGTTGCGGTTTCCACATTTCGAGACAAAAGATCTTGACGCGCATGCGCATGCGCGTGGAGCTGTCTGAAAACAGTGTTGCACAATCTCGGAGAGTTTCCCTTTCCTGTCATATGCAGAATGCAGCAATATCCTTATCTCGTTTTAACTGGCGAGCATTTATTTCTCGATCCCTCTAGCGTGGACACACTGTATAATACAACCGACAGGAAAATAGTCTTATAAATATTTATTTTTAGATTTCTGGACAGAAAACGAGAAGATAAGAACAAGCATTTCCTTATTTGAGTCTACTTATGCCTTAATATTATTTGTGTCTGTAATTATTGCTCTCAGATATTTGAATTTTTCTACTTCTTCGAACAATTTACCAGCTATTCTAATATTTTGTGGATCATTATTTTGACGTTTCATGACCATGTAGCCTACTTAGCTTTTTCTGTATTCATTTCCAATCCAACATTCCTGCAGGCATCGAAAAGACTTTCTGCATTTCTCTAAATTGTGTTTACGTCATCGTCCAACAAGCAAACGTCATCTGCATAAGCTAAAATCGGGTGATTACCATTTAATTCTAGGCCTACCATGTTTTCCGAAACTTTCCTAATGGCATATTCCAAAGCTAAATTAAAAAGCAAAGGTGATAGTGCATCTCCTTGCTTCCCCAACCCAACTCATTCTAACAAAATTCTAATTATATTAGGACTAATAATTAAACAAATTATAGATATTAAAAACAATAAAAAATTAAACGAATTTCCATATATATGTAACAAATCCCACAAATAGTGATAT
Organism: Ectobius pallidus; assembly: GCA_964059195.1. Classification (NCBI taxonomy): domain Eukaryota; kingdom Metazoa; phylum Arthropoda; class Insecta; order Blattodea; family Ectobiidae; genus Ectobius; species Ectobius pallidus. Next base: position 71,249,837 of record CAXKWD010000006.1, read on the forward strand.
TGATAATTATATGATCAAATAATATTGTTGTCACCACATAACCAGAATTCAGTATGTACTGTACACTTTAGAAATTTATTTTAAACACTCTCTGATAATTGTCTATATAATATATTTCTATATAATACATAATAATATACAATATTCTACCTTTGATCCGACAATAGTATAATATAATCTAAATAATGTACTCACACTACAATGTACACATGTACATAAACATCATAAGAATACACGTGTATAGTCTATATTCTTAAAGAAAATCGTGTAAGTAGACAATCATTTACCGATATGCAATCTATAGACTTATCTAAGAATGAGTGGCAAGTTAAGAAAATAGTAAATTAAGTTTGGTTGAATAGTAAAGTAGGATATCTTAAATAATCTTCAGTCAATTTCCATGGACATCAGCATGCATTGTACATACACATTTTAACCAAATAGAAATATAAAGCTAATGACAACGTCAGTTCACGCTTAATTTTGTGTATGCAGAATACCACTTGGAAAACCTAGATGTAAGGGGAGGACAATATTTGTATAGATTTAAGGGATGTAGGATTTGCGAGGGATAGTTGGATTAAGCTAGCACAGAATAGGGTTGAAAGCGGGCTCATGTAAACGCTGCAATTAACTTCCGCGTTCCATAAAATAGATAATATTCTTTTAGCGTGCTTAGGAATTGTTTATTGCTATTGAGGTAAGTTTGTAAGTAAGTGAGCAAGTAAATAAGTAATTTAAAAAACATATTAAGTGCATTGGAGAAGTCCACCCATTATGCACAATTTAAATTATTATATAGGGGATTACAGAGTACAAAGGTACAGGCTGTGATTAGAGAAATCCGTCCCAAATTTTCCATGATAAATTCACATAACATAGACAGGCAGTAAGTCCAAGCTCGTTTTAAGTGTTAGTTCATTTCTGTTTCAAAGCTTTCATTTCTGAACGAAGCTTACGGCTTTCCCCGAAATAACATCTCTCAAATTGCTGATGCAAAACTGGTAAAAATATTTAAGGAAGACAGAACTGAAGAACTTTATATAAATCTGGGTAACATTCGGGGGTTTTTCCACTCACTCTCTGGAGATGTCTTATTTCTGATTTCTGTTACCATCAGAGGAACCTTGCATCCAAGAATAACCGAATGCAGCATCCATCCATTCTTGTTATGCAAATTGCACTCGTAGCAATGTTGCTTGTGCAAGGACGTTTGATAAGACACATTTCAAGCGAAGAAGCGCCGAACGAAACAAAGTACGTTCTCAAGAATTGCCTCCTCGACTTCCTTCTTGAAAGCCGAGATAAAGGGCGCGTTTCTGGCAGTTTTCCCCACTCTACATCCTCACACGCTATCCTAAACAAAATATCGATCACACAGCCACCATCATAGCTTCTACTATGCCCTTGACTTACTAGAAGTGGAAATAACGTTGAAATTCCCCTCACACTTTTCTCTGGTCCACTCAACCTACAAACAAAAAGTACGCGTCAACTGTACTGTTTTGCGGTTTGGCTTATTTCACAAACTGCGAACTTGTTCACTTCATGAAATGAGAAAAGAACTATGTTTACGATTATTTAACTTTATTGGCGATAACGGAAATGCTGTTTTAATATATAGTTTATACTTATTTTTTCAATTGTTAATTACTGGTCTGACTACCTTTTTATCTCATTGATGACCCGGCACTGCTGCTTAATAGGCATTTCGTGGATTAGATTCGCTCCCGACATAAATATTAAGTTAAGATTTGAAAGAATACTGGAGGGTTTGAAAATTTATGTACTCAAATTCGTGGAAAATTTTAGAGGTTCTTGATGAAAGAATTAAGAGCTCACCTTAACAAAATTGTTATTTGAAGACCTAGGACACTTTTCAACTACCTTTTTATCTTATTGCCAAAACGGTAGCCTATTGTTTCTTAATGGGATCTCGAGGATTGGATTCGCATCCCGACATATATGAAGAATTGAAAGAGTAGGCCTACTCGAGGGTTTGAAATTGATGCACTCAAATTCATGGTATTTGATCAAATAATTTGTTATTTTGAATCGTAAACATTGTTTAACAGAACTCTCTCCATGTATAAAAGTTTATTTTGCGGACCGAGCCCGTTATGATAACAAAATTATGTGCTAACCCGTTATAGAGATTAAGGTGGATATCACCAGATGTCACTATTGTTCTCTTACCTTTCGTACGAATTAATAATTAATCATTTCATACAAATACTAGGCTACTATTCCTATTACTGTTGTCACAAAGCCCAGAAAAGCCTAGAAACTGATAGAAAAAGGAGTCGCCCAGAAAGAACCAGAACGACAGGGTCTGGTAACATCGCGGGCCTTCTAGTGGACGGGCGGCAGGCGAGCGCCAGTGGGCACGAGCGCTAGTGGGCGTGACAGCGGCGAGTAGCGATTGGGCCACGCTTCGTGGGGGAAGGCCTGTAGGGGGGAGCTCGCGCTAAGGGGTGTGCCCGCGCGGGCGGAACCTTCGAGAGATCGGCTCTGGAATATTCGTCGGCCCTATATATAGGGCCGCGAGCGAGCGGAGAGACAGTCAGTCAGAAAGTCGGAGTAGAGAGAGACAGTCAACGAGTCAGAGTAACAGTAGAGTCAGTCAGTAAATCCGAGGAGAGAGAGTTCGTGAGTAGCAACGGCCAGTCAGAGGGAGTCAGTCCGCGAGGAGTGATGAGCCAGCCAACGGGAGAACAGTCAGTCCGTAGCAGTCAGTAACAGCGGGAGAGAGTCAGCGTCGGAGTGTGAACTGGACGGAGAGCACTGATCAGCGCGACCTCAAGTAAGGGTGACTTGAGGAGCTGAGGACCTGGACGGAGGGAACCGATCAGCGCAGCTGAGGACTTGGGAAGCTGAGGAGCCAGTGACCGGAGGGACTAGTGTGACCGGAGGGACCCGCGAGCGGAAGACCTAGTCAACGGGGAACTAGTGACCAGAGAGAAGGGTGAACGGAAGAGCTGGTGAGCTGAAGAGCTGGTGAGCTGATCTGGATTGGACTGGGACAGTGCTGCGACGTGGCAGTGAGCACCGGACAGAAGAGTGAGTTAGAGAACATTCAGGAGTTTTCTGACTGTATTGACCATTGTGTAATAGGAAATAAAGAATCCTCCATCCTTCAATTATAAACTCGGTGTTCTGATTTCGAACCCCGACGAGCCCTTGTTACACTATTATTTATTTATTTATTTATTTATAATTTACATTTCAAAAATAACATAAATAACTATTTCGGCAATAAAAAATTGGTCCATAAACTAGATGGTTTTTCACAAAGCAGAATAGTAAGCCAATACAAAATAATGATATTAGTATCGCTCAAAACATTACTTACGACTACATTTTGTCCCATTCATTCAAAGTCTTCCATTCCATATCACAGCAAAGGATTTTTCCTGATTCGTTCTATATATGCCTAATCAGTAGCTTATAGAGATATATTATAAATAAATTTCTACACGAATGGATCACGATTTAAAATTTTCAGCAAATGAAGAAGCTATGTTCATTTGTTTTCATATGTCATATCTTTCCAAACAAATTGTTTCCAACCAAAAGTGCCTGAAATCCGCTACATACGAAATTATCAAAAAGGTTTTTGATTACCATATTAAGCACAAGCAAATTATTTTCCTTTTAAAATTACGATTCAAAATAACATAAAATCTCGTACAATGTTAGACCGTTATAAGAACCTAACAGGCTCACAAGAACAGCAAAACTCGCTAGCACTCGACTTGTTAACCTCGTGATTGCGCGTTAAGTTCTTTATAACGGTCTTCCATTGTAAATAACTATAAGAGCAAAACTTAAGCAATTTGTTATTTTACTCTCCTAGGACACTTCTCGAAATTCGGCCAAGTGTGATGATGTCAGTATGAACAGAGGAAATGGTTTGTATCTTAACTGTCTGTAAATAAATTAAAATAGCATTAAGATTTCTTTTGATACCCACAAGAGCTAGACATAGAATCCACTGTAATTTTCAATGTAATTTGGGAGTCACTGTGACCAGCATGCTAACCTGTTCGTAAGCAACAATAAATATGTATTTGATCTAACGAGTTATACAAGGTATACAATGTATAAAATGAATGTAAAATGAAAAACTTAAAAAGTACAGTTCAGATTTTATATTAATGCTATATAACTCTAATTACTTCAAAATGATGGGTCCATACGGTTTTCATTAATAGTGTACATTTTACGCAACAGTTGGGTGATCTCTATATAAGTATCTGACATGGGCTCGAATTCGGGAGGTCCCAGGTTCAAATCCCGTGGCCGGCCAATTTGACATGGGTTTTTCATGTAATCCCCAGTCGTAAAGGCAAATGCCGAATTGAATATTTACATACCATAAATTGACAGTCAATAGTTCCATAGCCTAACCTACTGTACATACACAGATCCCGAACTCCTGATATAGCCTCGAAGCTAAAAGGAGAATAAACACAGCTGAAATAAAAAATAAAAGTATATGACAATGAGAATATCCAGAAAAAAAAATCGTTTCCCTACAGCTACTGACAAAATAATTATCTAAACGTTATGAACCTTAACATAAAATTAGAACCGTAGGCCTACTCGTGAAGAAAGTGCTTTATTATATTTCTAGTATTGTGCTCTTTTAGCATAATATTCCTACTTTTCATTAAAAAAGTGCCACAGTTCTACTGTATTATAAAATAAATAGCTCGAATTAAAGATTATCTCAAAGTTTGCTCTAATGTTAAAAACGACTGTGCATGAAAAACATCCATTTTAATTACTGAATCTGTAAGCAGGTAATAACTCAATTATTTTGTATAATTTATTCCATGAATGATGTATTACATTCATGTTTATTTATAGAGTGAAAGGTGACGAGTTAATTTATAACACTGCTGATATAATTTAATTGCGGACGGAACTTTCCTTGTTATGAATACTTCAACAAATTACTGTACGGAAGGAAAATTTCATAAAATGAACATCTTTCAGATAAAACAAATGAAGGATCTGGAAATGAAGTTCATTAAGTACTGATAATATTTTAAAAATAAAATCAAGAGTAGTGGAAGGTACGTACGTTTTACAGGGAAACAAATTAAGTTTCTTAAGGACCGGCATAGTTACGTTCCTCCTCTCTCTCTCTCTCTCTCTCTCTCTCTCTCTCTCTCTCGCTCGCTCGCTCTCTCCCTCTCTCTATGAGGTGTAATTGGTGCAACCCCAGCATAAGAACATAGTTCATCCCAAGTCCTACACATAGCATCAATATCCAATATGGTCAGACCAATGCAATGGTTTGTTCATACTTTAAAACAGACGTGTCTCAAAATTAACATTTTGCACTTAGTTACTTCTGCTGGAACTACGAAGTGTTCTTAATCTACTAGGGCCTACTGTTACTAAAGTGAATGAATAGTTTACTGTTTCCACGTAACAAAAGCTAATCTTTATACTCATCAAAACATAAAACACCATTTCTAAACGTAAACCACATCTTGCTGAAAGGAAACAATAATTCTCAATCATAAATATGAACTAGGCTTTGACCGAATGAAATGTAGGCTATTACTTGCATAAATGTATTAGTAATAATAATTATTTGTGATGTAAGTCCGTTATAAAGAACTTAACAGGCAAGGACTCGCTAGCGTCCGTTTTGTTATTCGTGTGAGCCAGTTAAGTTCTTCTACTATATGACGTTTTATGTTATTTTGAATCGTAAATTTTAAAAGGAAAATAATTTCCTTTCGCTTGTGCTTACAAAAAATAATAATCAAAAAACGTTTTGGTAATTTCGTATGTAGCAGAATTCAGGCTCTTTTCTTTGGTCACAATTTGTCTGGAAACAAATGACGTCTACTTCTTATACAATTCAACGGCCTTAAATAGCGTGCTCACTCACTCCCTCACTTCGGGTATACTCGGCGATGTTCGTCTCTCGCAGTCTAAACTTTCACAAAGAGTACAAAATTAGGGAAGCCGTTTCTTTATTATATAAGGCCTAAGTGAAATGGACACAATGAACAAATATTCTAATTTTATTTTCATTTACAATTTTTATAACTCTGAACCACAAACATTTTTAATAAACTGCCAGTGTAAATTTCTTAAAAATCCTGGAGTCAATTAATAATGGCGGGCGAAGCCGCGGGCACCAGCTACAATGTATTGATAGTTTAACCCTGGAAGTATCGCGGCCAATAAAAATCCAAACAAACCAATCCTTCCCTAGAAAAATTATATAATTTCTGAAAATTTCACGGAATTTATCAAATAAAATTCACATCATATTCATCTGTCAACAAACAGTTGAGAAACGATACTATTATCCACCGCCGTCTCGATAATTACACACGAGTAATACAGTCTAGAAGGCAGTGGTATTATCAGTGTTCACAGTTAGCTTTGGAACTGCATAATCAAATGTAAGATCGTTTTCCGAGGCGGCGTTTTCTAATCGTGGAATGTAGGCCTACTCTAAAGCCGGAATTTTAGCTGTTTCATTAATTAATTATTAATGGTTTAATTTATGAATGACTCGCGTGCAAGTGTTAATAAATATAATGCTTTAATAATTATTATACTCTTGATTTTTAATTTTTCAATGAATTATCGTGGGCGAAACCGCGGGCACATGCTAGTATGTAAACAAATCAACATAGCTTCTACATTTGCTGAAAATACTAATTCGTGATCTATTCAAATAGGGTATTTACTTATAATAATTCTCTTCAAGTTATAAAATAGGCAAATGAAGAAGTAATCTGCAAAATTCCTTCACTATGATACGGAATTAGGCCTATAGACTTTGAAAAAATGGGAGAGAAATGGAGGTCGTAAGTAACGTTTTGAGCGGTATTGGTTATTATTATTATTATTATTATTATTATTATTATTATTATTATATTGTGTTGGCTCAGGATTGTGCATTGTCAAACGCATCTAGTTTATGGACCAAACTTTTATTGCCGAAATAGTTATTTATGTTATTTTCAATTGTAAATGAATAATAGGTACACGATAAATAGTAGTAGTAGGAACAGTAGTATTTGTAGTAGTTAAAATGAATTAAATGGATAATTATTAATTTGTACGAAAGGGAAGAGAACGACAGTGACATCTGGTGATGTCATCTAAAATCTCTGAAACTGGCAGGCACCTAAATTTTTACCATAACGGGCTCGGCCCGTAAAATGAAACTTTACATAGACACAGAGAGTTCTGTTAAACGATGGTCACGATTCGAAAATAATTTACGTTAAATGACCTGAACGTAGATAAAATATTGTAGACCACACGATACAAAATTAGCTTTAATAACTCGAAGGTTTTAGAACACTCCCTCCGATCGTGTTCTAGCTTGACCCTCTCATTCCTAAAGCGCTTCTTTTGTAACTAGTTGTCTACATAACTATTACATTCCTGTCCCTGCCATGACATTGTTGATTTCCAGTGACAAATCGATCCTAATCAATTCAGTGGTTTCCGGTAAAAAGAAGGGAATGTAGACCTACTGACTTATTTTTGCTTTAAATGCTATCCCATTAAGAGATATAGTGTTATCATTATTATTGTATTATTGTTGTAGGCCTACTTATTTATTATACAAGATTTATTATGCTTCACCATACATAAAATTATATTTTATTTTTTATGGGATATCTTCTTTTGCTCGTATGCAGCTTATAGCCTATAATTGAAAGGCTTGAAGAGATATAGTCATAAGCCACCCTTATTTCATTTTGGGAACTATATAAGAAATCTGAAATTATTATCTTTGTTTACAAATAACTTATGTTTAATAATATACTGAAGTATCAATTGATGTAAAAGAAATAACAACAATTTTGTTTGAACAATTAATAATAATACAATATTATTGTTTTTATCAAAGAAGTTACAGGTACGAAGATATTTCAATGATTATACCTTATGAATTTTATATTAAATCAAGTGCACATAAGTGCAATAAAATAAAAGCAGTAAAAGTCGATAACAGTTTGACGATAGACATTTGCTATTGGTGATGTTTTTCTTATACTGAGTTGGTAGCTTATTCATGAGTTAAATAATCATGAACAAATTGTTCCACAAAACAATCTGTACACTTAATGTGTAGAATCTCGTATTTCAATGAACATTTCAATTTAAAATAAAGTATTCGGGACGATAATATAGGATGGTAATATGTAGCTTTTAGCTGTCGTGTATGTTCTATGCTTTAATATTTTAGTATTCTTATATCTTTTAAGCTATTACATACAAGGGAGATTCACGTAATTGTTTCAACTTTAATTAAGTTATCCATTCTCTTTCCACAGTTATAAAACCCGAATTAAAAGAACGGTAACAATACAGCGCACTACACCCCAAATTGTATGTCAGAGCCCCTGTTATAGTTGCTAATAAACCAGTTGCATTAAGTACAGCAACAGATGCCACGGGTGTGAATCCATGATTCCTTTTGTATCTCATAACTTTATCCAGCTCTCGGCAGAGATATCCAGTTATTATATAGGAAGGATTACTTAAATGCAGTGTAAACCTATAGTTCCGAGTAGAACTGGTAACATCAGTGGCTTTGCTCACCGGGTAAAAGCAAGTATTTTAAGTCTCGTGGTGGACAATAAATGTCTCCATGGGCTTAGCCCGCCTCAGATAAATGTCCCTGTGGTCCAAGCAGAAGGGACGGTGCAGTATTCCTCCCTTAGTACGAGTACTCATTACCTTAGTGGTGTGGGAGGAGGCCAGAAGAAGAGGGAAGATCACACACAAATGCTAAAATATTGGCAGTAACATAGCTGGGTGTCCTGCTCATTATCCCAAGGGATTTACTACCTACCAATGTATTCGTTGTATTTTTTCTGCCTTCCTATGTACGGAAACCAATATTTTGTTAGAAAGGAAGACAATGAGAAATCCAATACTGGCTGGAAAATACCTTCCAAATCTCAGTTATTGTACAGTTTCATCCAAAAGAATAATTCATGTGTATTTTTATGAAAAGATAAAATTTACCATCCATATCTTCCCCACTATTGTTATTTAGGCCTACACAAATCTTAATTTAACAACTAGGCCAATGCGTTGCATGAAACTTTTGTTCTTCGTAATTTCATCGTCCTCGGAATACTAGTCGCAGGAAGAAGCTCTATTTCAAAATCGGTGTCAACCCGAAATCACAACTGGTATAAAAAAACAGAAGATTTTGTAGAACTTTCTGTGGAGCACAAAATAGTGCAATACTAGCCTATCTGTTTATTTAATCCAATATTTCTACATAATCTTAAATTTTTGTTGGTAACCATAATAATAATTTTATAAAAACAATCAGTGTAAACTTCCAAAGATCCTTTCTGGGCTAAGCTAAACTTTAGCGAATAATTTCAATACATATTTCGATTTCGAAAATATTGAAAAGCAATGGTAAAAAAAAAAAAAAAAAAAAAAAAAAAAAAGTAAACCAGGTTCTCTGCAGTGTTATATATTCATATAACGAAGCTAAAGTTGCAGTACTGTACTGAAAGAAATTTGTGTCTTTATGTTATACAGCTCCGTATTAGTGTATGCAGATGTGTATCACTCCATTACTTGTGCTGCGAGGTAGAATTTACAGAAACAATTGTAGAAAATGTTTCCTGAGATGAGAGAGATATGCAAAGAGGAATTACCTCATGGAGCTGATAAACATCTAGTGTAATGATCCACATAGCATGTTGCACACTATGTTATCATTACTCTGAACATTCTATGCAAGTGGTAAACTTGACTATAAATGCAGTGTTCAAAGTTTGTAACACGGAATAAGGTTTTTAGTTTTTAACACTGAATGTCCTTATTGCACTAAGAGGCAACTTCGATGAAACTTCAAGATCTAAAACTGTTTTGTAGTTTTGCCCGGAAATATATGATCTGGGTCCTCCGAGAAAAATAAAAATATAAAACGATCATATGTGTATGTATGAGTTCATAGTTTGGAAATAAAACTTTGCAACCAAACCATTTTTTTTAATATTAAGAGAGTAAATGGAAACTTATTATTAATCTTTCTTAAACCGTATGGTTTGATATTAAAAAAAAAATCCCTAATGAATTTGTTCAACATTTCCATTTCTATCATATAACTTAGACATGAAATATAAATCTATAACATTACTCTCGGCCATATCGTTTTTAATTTTCTTACTTTGAAGTTAGGAGTAATTTAGCGATCCAATTTACGCAGTCTTCGGAACATTACAAAAGCCTTCCCTAGGCCTGTCATGTATGTCTGGACCCAAAAATATAACCCGATCAATTTATTTTTAAGCAAGGATACACTGTTATTTTTATTCTCTTGATGTAAATAAACATAATATTGTTGTAATACGGAAATGTAAGAGCAATTGAAACGATATTACAGTGATTTTTTCTACCTTGCCCTGCTAAGAGAAATGTGCTGTAGCACGGACGAGTCTATATCGAAACATCGCCATTTGTACGCCGGATTCTGGGTGTCAAATCACGCTGTCTAAAGTATACGGCTACGGCACTCATGACTGCCGGAAGTGATGATGACTTATCTCTCTGAATTCAAATCGAACCTCTGTATAGCCTTCCACTCACTAGCGTTTCGCCAGTGCCAAGAAAAAATAAAATTACTGTACTATGCCAATTGTATACTCATATGTAAAGAAACTGTAGAATATTAAAGTATCAATTTAAACAGCGTGCTTACGCATAAAGAGAAATCAAGACAACTTCAACAGTAGATGCTAACGCCATCTGGTTTTAATTTCCTGTAACACATTAATGAGCGTATCGCTTTCATGCATACGAACAATAAACAATTGTGTATTTTTCGTATATTAGGAAAATGAAGGCTAAAGGAAGGAAGAGCAACGAAGCTTTCCCAGTGAATTATCTACCCGAGAACGCCAAACTTAATAACAACACGAATCTCATTTTCAAATGTGAAAAGAACAAACAAAAACCAATGCTGTAAGTCAAAGTGAACACCAACATCAAATACTTCTCTTTCCTGTATTTCTAGTTTAGCTTAATTTATGAAAAACAATTGTGTGTGGATTGTTTATCATGAAAAGAGAAAACGACAAGCATGTACGACGACAACAATAAGTTCGTTAGTCAATCAAAATGAGTAGTAGGTAAAAGATCAGTGATGTAATTAAAATATATTGTGATATTTCAATTTATACTTTATCTTCGAGGGATATATTAATTTAATATATTTTTATGTTGCACTAGATTGAGAGTCTCGTATACGCTGATAATATTGCTGAGTTGAAACTTGAATTGGTTTTACATGATCTGTCAATACCATTTGTAATGCATTTTCAAGTTAAATAAATTCAAGTAAACTGATATAACAAAGGGCCAGAATGATTTTGCTTAATCAGTGATAATTGCTATTATGATACGCAGAAGAGAAGTTATGATTTGTAATCTATCTCAGAGTTAAAACTCCAGACCGATTCATTAAGCAGGACTTGCGGAAGAACAAAGGTCTAAAGTTTGATACTTCACCTTAAGTCATACTCGTATACACTGATATAAGAAATTCTTAAAATATGTCAGCATTTCACAAAATGCTCTGGCAAAGAACTCAAGTACACAGGCCTAATTATTTCACAGTAATATACCTTCTGTATAACACAATGTTCATGTAGTACTCATTTCAACTTGATCAACGAAATAACAAAATATCTGACTAGTTTGACAAGCATATGTGAAGGAATATGTGGGTAGTGTTATTTGTCATAGCTAACTGTATTTCAATTTCCAAAGCCGTACATGAACACTGTAGAACAATATGTTGTCATGAGAACTGATTTGCATTAGATAAAATCTTTCTACTACATTACCATAAAATTGGCAAAAAACTGAGCATTACTACGCTACCGGTAAACCGATTTGGTTCAAAATCAGCTTCTTCCCAGGGACATTATAAATGCGTACACCAAGTTTAATGAAAATCCTATAAAGCTTATTTCAGTTATCGCGTCTTTCTAATATATTACCATAACATAGGAACTAAATTGGGCATTACTCCAGTACCAATTTGGTCCAATACCAATAGGCTTCTTTAAATGTGTATAGACAGTCAGACAGATATTTTCCCTTCCCCCACAAAATCTCATAAAGTATCATTCTGACACTTAATAACAGAGTATTGCATATCATGATAGAATTGAAAAAAATTAAACGTAGCATTTAATTAAATATTATCTGATAATTGCAGCGGCGCAAAAAATGTGGCAGCGAAGAAGGATCATCTAGGAGAAGAACATGTGGAAGAAACACTACTCACAAGTTTCACCAATGGATAAACAAACTACGTGAAACGGGAAAGAAATCCAGAAAAATGTCTGATAAGTGCTTCTGTCATGTTTGCACGGAACATTCGTAACAGAATATTTTAACAACATGTGAATTTTAATCAGGAATTATTATTTAACATGCTATTTTTAAATGCCTTGTTATTAAAACCATACTTAATTCCATTGTTAGCACACTAAACTCTGATGGCGCTGCTTCCCTGAAGAGACTAATCCTACCATTCGACGGCCGCGTCATCTACCGTAGATAGATAGCAGGATTGGGCGCATGTGATTAGCATGTCGACATCCATGACCGTCAATGAAGGTTTCCGCGACCGGAACCACTACTCTTAATCAAGTTGCTCCTCAGTTTGAACCAGGGCTGATTGCACACCGTTCCAGACCTACCTACTTCAGCAGTATCCGAGGAGGTACCGAGAATTGAATCCAGGCCTGTGGGTCTGTAGTCTATCCTAACTACGAGACCACGCAAGTTATCCTCTATATTTAATAGGCCAATCACATTTTTGTGTGTACAAAAAGAAGAAATACTTTTTTTTTCTGTGCCTGTAATTTCACCCATTTCAAAGCTTGGTGTTCAAAGATTAATTATTATTATTTATAAGATTTTTAAAAAATCAATATAGGCTATACATAAGTAAATTTTGTAAGACCTCTATATGTAGCATAGACTCAATTTACTTCTGTGTATGTATATAACTAGTGTATTCTTATTACTTATGGAACTATGTTAGTGAATTTGTTTGTTCCGTTTTCCTGTCTCTGGTTGGATGTAAGAGAAGGCTTAAGGTTTTAACACTTCCAGATTAAATAAAGATGTATTATTATTATTATTATTATTATTATTATTATTATTATTATTTTATATCGGTATACATTTCACTCAATTTCAACCATTCTGAAGATCAAAAGCATTGTCTTCAGCGCAATTGTAATCTTTGTCACATCAGACCATCCCACAATATTATAACCACCACAGCCTCGTTCTATCATTTTATATAACATGATTTTACTGATTCTACTGATTTTAAGATTTTAAAATTCTACCACACCTTGAAAAATTCTATGTTACACTTACATAAATTCCCCTACTCTAAGCATGGGAAACACAATTTTCTGAATTCACAGTTTGTTATAAAATAAGATGTAGGCCTACTCAGTTATTCCTATGTTATGCAAAGACGCATTGTTCGCAATGGACGTCTTAAATCATTATATATGAAATATCTATAACTACCTTAATAGCACTAACAATAAACAGACAAGGAAATTGGTGGCTAAATTCGAGAGATTCTATATGGAATGAAGTTTATCTATTGTACATTAATAGGTCTACATGACAACTAAATTCTACATGATTTATATCCTTGCTAGTGTATTTTGATATCATCTATTATTTTTTGTATCCCATGAAATAAGTTTGTGTGATTTTCTTTTCCTTTTTCTTCCCTTTCTTTCTTCTTTCAATATATTTTCCCCAATATAATATACAATATTTATATTTATAGAATATAAGTGTGGAATAACTGTAATATATACACGAGTATTGGTGCTATGCACAGTCAGACTGATAGCTTTTGTAAGTTTGTGCAGATGATGACTGTCTTATAAACAAAATTTAAACAAAATTGTGTTAAAGCCATTTTCAATAAAATTACGAAAAATGAAATTTTCTTAATGGTAAACTGGAATTAGAATTAATATAAAATCGTCACCAAACTTCGTGCCATATCGTGTCGAGACGTCTAATCCAAATATAAAATTTCCTTTTCATCCGATTTTTCATTCTCGAATTACGCTATTTATATACACGCACATACACATGTTATTCACACACAGACACATGTAGATTTCATTTTTAATACGAGGGCTTTTTTTAACCTTCGATGGGGCATAAAATGAAAACCACAGTGAAAATCAAAACATTGGAACATTTAGATACACCTTCTAGCTTCTTCTCTACATAGTCGCTCTCCGACTGAGACATTTGTCTTAGCGTGGTACCAACTTTCCTCTTCATAGAAGCTTGCCGCCAGCGTATTGAGAAGGGTCTTCACGGCATTTTGAAGTATTTTGAAGTTCTTCGTTTTTGTAGAAGCTGTGTCCTCCCAGATCTCCCTTCAGCTGCCGAAAAAGATGAAAGTCATTCGGCTTGGGGACGAGTTTTTGAAATCCATCGTGACAGGGGATGAAACGTGGATTCGTTACGACAATCCAGAATCAAAAGAAGAATTCAAACAATGGATGCACACACATTTCCCGAAGAAACCCAAGATCTGTCTCAATATACGTGGTAATTATGTGAAAAAATAAAGGTACATTTTATCTTTAATGTCTCATTATATTTTTTGTCTTTCATCCACACCTCTGTCCACAGTTGCCAGGGGAAACTTATTTTCGGACTCACCCTCGTATTTCTTGTGTCTAAATGCTGATATATCCATACGTTCTATTATTTAAAACCAAATTGGAAATTCATGTAGGACAGTTATACTGTATCTTTTCACAATATTATAGCTATGGTATAAAGAGTAAAGTACAAAGAAGCAATATAGACGAGCGGCATTATGAGGAAGGAGAATAAGAACCGGTGAAATAGCAATAAATCTTTGAACTTCAGCGAATTTTTCATGCGGAACATAACTACTATGGCAGAATTACGTAACTTACTTTATTCCATACGATTGCAAAAGTTCAAATTGTGGATGTATATCACGCACGTTCATACATTTTGCCTAAACCTGAAGAGAATATAGAAACTTTCCTTGACCAAGACATTAATAAAAACCAGTCCACAGAACTGGAAACAAGGGAAAAGGAACATTAAATTGATGCTCTTTCTGCAGGCCGAAACATTTATTCTTCTGGAATGCTGACCGTACGTGTGATCACACTCAGCAGCTGCATATTTTTTTTTCTAAAGAAGAATCGTATGAAGTGATTTATACCGAGAATAAACAATATAAGCTGCCATTTTTTTCAGGCTGTAATATATATATGGGTTGAGGTAAACGGACTCAAGTACCTCATTCTGAACGGTGAAATGACACCTGTCGCTTTTTTTCCTTTGTAGTAAATTCCTCTTCACATTCTACGTTTATCTCTTAAAAATTATTGCTTTTATGTCAGATGCCAACACATAGAGCATACACCAAGCAGTTCTCATCTGACTTAACTAATTAACCTAACCTAATCCAACATATAGGCTATAACATCATGTGATCTAATCTAACCTAAGCTTAGATAGCGAAATAATAAACATAAAACAAATATAACAAAATAATTGAAAACGAGAATAGCTTCGAAACAAAATGAGTAACCACAATACGTTGGCAGTTTATTTAAATTTTGACTTTAGAATGGAAAAAACAAAATTAGTGCAAAGAAGCAATTGACAACACTATTGCAAATAGCTCGAGAGAACGATTATTTTCGGAGAATTATCTATCTGATGTTCAAGCACCGCCTCCTGGATTACACCAATAAGCTGAATACAAGATTTAATATGAGAGAAGATTTAGATAACCTATCACCGATGTGAGAGGTAATTTATCCGTAAATCCTGATTTAAACAACCTGCAACTTGTGACAGTTCACTCGAATTGGAAAAGCGGGAGAGCTGCGCTGTATTACGCTGTTTTACTTGTATTAGAGCTTCAGTCAGCTGTTCAGCAGCACTCCAAATCGCAAACAACTCGCATATCTTCAGAAAAACCTTGGAAACATACCCTTCCACCAACTGCGACAAGTCGCATGTTGTTTAAATCAGACTGTAACTTACTGATATTCAGAAAGCATCACGTTCAAATCACCTATGTGAGTATTCAAGGGATTTTGACACACAAAGAAGTATGCCATATTTAAGTATGATTAGTAAAAGTGTTAGGCTATATGTTGGCACAAATCATCTAAGTAAATTCTGGGAAAGCCAGCCTCAATTTGAGAAATACTTGAATTTCATTTTATTTATTTATTTATTTTTTTGCTGGGGCTTCAGTTTCTGAGTTTATAATACAGATTTAGTCAGTTAGTTTTGTTTAGCGGTTATCTTTGGGCCATAATTTTACCTAAGGGCCCGTGTTTCTATGCAGTTCTGGTTTCGGCCGTGAGTTGAGTTCCAGATTCGAGCCTGTAGCTCTTTTAAATCTCTATTGAAAATATAAACCTTTATAATTATATTATTATTATTAAATTTATATAATATCATAAGAGAGTTTATAATTGAAAGAACATTGCGTATATAGAAATCACTAAAGTATATTTTCTATAACATCGACAACGAGCACAGAATTACTCATTGTAAATTTAAAGTATGTTATACATGAAAATAAATGTTTTTTCTTTTTTGGAAACTGACTTTGAATGTTTGCTACTTTAATTTAACTATTGCACTGTTTTTCTTTCCATCTTCTTAAGTCCAGTGAGTTGGATCTGTGGGTTCATGTGCCATAGGTCCAGCGGTGCAGGCCACTTGAATCTTCCCTAGATTAATACTGCTGCTCACTTCGTCTTATTGCATTTTTGTTTTGTTTATTGCCATCTCTAAGGTAAGTGAAGTGTTAAAGTTAATTTCTTTGGAGTGAGCTGTGTGAAGGAAGGCTTCACCTGTTGATCACCATTTGAGTTACTCTAGCTTAAGACAGAACCTGAATGAAAGACAGCCTTCACCATTAACGATTCCGATTAAGGGAAAGCATTGCAGGAGGCTCTCTTTGGTTCAAACATTGGTCGCTGGACCATTATCAGATTATTGTATAATGTATAGTTAAGAAGCAAGTGTCCCCACTCGCCACCAAAAAAATGGAGAAGTTCATTATATCAGCAAATATTAAAATGAAAAAGAGAATTGTAGAATGAAAATTTTTCTTCTGCTTTCCGCAGGGACAAAGCCCAGGGAAAAAGGTCATTGTATGAGCGAGACTTATGTAGGTAGCATGCTTGGCATTAACCTGAGCAGAAGCATTGTATCAGTACTTTAAATTCTACTAAACAATCTACATTATATACACATATACATGTTCGTTCTTATCTCCTTCCGTGTAATGTTACGATGTGAACTATTGAAGAAGACATTAGTTTAGATTTCTTCACACTTCTCTGTTTCTTTCTTTTCTCGTCCGCTGTTCCCCTGACATTCGTCTGAAGGAGTCGAGTCCTTACTTTTATCCCGTCAGTTCTGTTTCATTCCTTCATCTATGGTGCCGGAATCTTGCTATATGGCCATCCGATTTTCACTTCAGTCTCTCCTCTTGAACCAAGTCGCCCTTCCGAATCTTCATTTCTCATAGTGTTTTTTAAGGAAACATTAATTCTCGGACTTGCACTCTGGTCAATTGCATTTCACCTAGCTTTCGGCAACCCACTCACGTGTTCTTACAGTTAGATTATTAATTGAAAAACGTTCTTGTTGAGTTTATGTGGTGGAGTGGAAATAACAGGGGTTATTATCAAATTAATTGAATTCTATAAACTATAAACCATTGAAGAATTAAGCAAAAAGTTTTCCTACAGTTTTGTGGTTCAGAGCCATGGAAATTGAATGATAAAATAAAATACATTAGTATGTTTGTTTTAATGTGTTTAATGTAATTATTCAAGGAAAATTTTACTGAAAAAGGTAAAAACTAGAACAAAACAATTTTAATATGTTAAAAAACTAATACAGGGTTTGCAAAATTCTAAATATCTGGGCCTTACTATAACCGACCAGAGCTGGAAATTTTGGAACGAAAATCACAAGAACTTCTTGGAACTGGTATCAATGTTGTCTTGATATCTCCTCACCTTCTAGCATCATATTTACAACGAAACAAGGTATTAATTTAGTGATATAGAAAGGAAATGAGTGTAAAGCGAATTCCAATGCCAATGCATTATTTAGATTTTCTGACAAACGGGTACTAGGCCTATATTTTACTAGTACAGTTTTTCCAAAGTTGTTCCGCTGAACAGTAATGCTCCGTTCGGCGTTTGTAAATGTCCTGCATTGGTGTCAGTGATTTCGGTGGTATTAGAATTGATATTCCTTTAGGTTTAGTTATATCCTAGTAGCTGATTTATTAAATTTGATCACATAAACAAGCCATTTTGAAGAGACAAACGTCACCCCTGTTCATTATAAAATCTGCGTTCACTGTTGCGACAGCTAGCTCTCTACAATGATATAACGTTGTCTTATTTCAGTTTAAAAGTAGTTCAACACACAAATAGCTGTATTTTAAGAATCTAATAATTGTACAGTGCAATCAGTTTTGCTTTTCGCCATGGTGTTTTGCCTATGGGAGAGTGTGCCCTCTTTAACCGGTTAGTCAGTTCGCCGCGCCACGGGAAAGCATCACTGTATCTTAAGCATGACTTCAAAATTTGATTTGTAATTGATTTTGAAAAATTATGTTGCATATCTTAGGAGTGACATAAAACCAGAAATTTAAGCTACGACCCATTCTCATTAAATAATGTTCTTGAGCGAGTTTATAAATCGTAACAGTTACTTTAAGATACTGAAAACAAAGTTTTATTATGTGCATAAATGTTCCTTAATATATTCTCTTAAACGAAAAGTGTTCCATGGCCAAACAATTTTTGTAAAACCCTGTTCTACTATAATCGTAGAAGAGTAAAACATTTAAATAATCGAACACTATTTTGCATAATCTTATTAAAAGCCAAGTAGGTGACATTATATTGCTGCTATATTCTTCAAACCACTGATCCAGATTTACAAAATTTATAGGGAACTACAGTAAAACAATACCTGTACAAGCCACAACATACAGAGGAGAGTTCGTCGTTCAGAACTCATGAAAAAGTTGCCGATGTTCAGATCGCGCAATTCTGTTTATATTTTCAAGAAGAATTAATCTACAATTTAGTATAGCAGCAAATGGAAGCCGGTACTTGTGGATAAAGCAGGGATAATAAAGAGGATGTTATAAAAAGAGAGTTTAGGTTAAATTATTGATATCCCTGTGACATAATCATCAATAAAGCAAATGATTTATTCTTGCAATAAAACAGACTAGGTTGTGTGTTTTGAAAGCTGCAATTTCTAACTACTTTATTAATTGCCACAGTCCGCTCGCTCGCCGTCAGCGGCGCTTAATTCTTCCCCCTGGAGAGGAACCGCACGCCTTCTCCATTATAGGCCCCGCTGCCCACGATATTATACACCTCATATTTATTAATCCTGCAGCGTTTTCTATGTAAGCAGATGCGCCTCTCTGAAACACAATACTCTCACACAATACGAATCATTAAGGTTGGAAATGATATGCGTCTTTGTGTATTAAATTCGTGCATACAGCACATTAAACATGAAAGGCAACCCGGGATACAATCGCAGCACAAGTACCGTGCATTTATGCCTTTGAAACATGTACGCATTATCCTTATTTTCCGTGCCTCTTCCCACTTTATTTCATTATTTAATATTTTCAGCGCTGGGAATTCAACCCGGGACATATGCTTTTTTCGGAATCACTTTTCATGGGCGGAAATCTAATTAGGAATTTTAGTTTGGTACGATAAAACCAAGGCAAAACGGATGCCATTCCAAACATACTTTTAGAAGTCTGGAAATCCCATTACAGACGCTGGTATATCTGGCTTGTACCGAGGATGCACCTAATTTTGACTATTCAGCTAATAAATCGCTATCCAATCCAGTATAAGAATATAAGGGCTTTTAACGAATTGCAAATATAGTCAACCCTCGATATAATGTCCCTCTTTACAGTGACACCCTGGCACATAGCCAATAAATTCAAATGAACGGATCTTCTCCCATATAAAATACTTAAGAAATCTCGTTACTGTGCCCATCCATTTAGTGCCAGTGAATATAAAACAATATTTTTACAAAATATAGCTTGCAGTGATTTTTCCAATTGCAGAATTCTTTTAAAACTGGGGTGAGTGTCAGGAAGATTATTTAAGAAAGATACTGTATTTCCAAGAAGTGAGTGTTCCCCTGCCACTAACTGTAAATGTGCGGTGGAATGAGGAAGTTATGGTAAAGAAGTCAGACTCGCAGCCTGCGTGAGGGTGAAGCAGGTAGAAAGAACCCTTCATACAATGACACATTCCGAACTTTCACTTATTTTAGTCCAGTGTCCATTCAGTTGTTAAACACTACACTACAGTTACTCGTAAGATTGTTATAATGAAGAGCGATGTTGTGCACTTTAAGAGAAACGAGAAATTTGTGAATGCAGTGAAAGATTTCCAAAGTCTGGCCAGCAGGCTATTGCATTAAATTTTTCATTACTGTGGGGGAAAATTGTTAGTCGGAAATGCTTAGGCAATATTGTGAGAGGAAGAAAAATGGTTAATTGCTTTCTATTTAATTTTTCTTTCTTAATACAGTACAGTAAATTAATACAGCACTGTATTATGTCATTTTATTTTAATAATTAAATTTCGTTTTAGTGCCACCCTCGCTTTGTGCCACTAAATGTTAAGAGAACGGATGGTGGCATTATATCGAGTTTTTTTTTTTAAGTAACATTTTATTACAGCATGCTCCATTACATTTCGTAATAATACATGCTTATGTACTACTAATTATAAATATAAAATTCCTGTACAATGATTATTGGATCTTATTCAATTACGTTCTGCCAATTATTTGCAAGAGTTCAAAGTCTATATTATTTATATAGTTTTGAAATGGTTTTAGGTGCTTTTCCATGAGTTCCTGTTTATTAATAGGCCACTTCCCGCCTTTCTGTTGCACAGCTTTCTTCAATTTGTTTCTTTCACTGTTTAATATCTCACACTCCCATAGAATATGGTCTACTGTTTGAGTTTTTTTCTTACACACGCATGTAGGGTCATCAGTCAACTTGAATCTGTGGAAGTATTCACCGAACTTTCCGTGGCCTGTAGTTATTGCTGTTAAATTGTGCGTTAGAATTAATTTCATGTGAAGTCTTTTTTTAATACTTGGAAAATAGGTCTTCGTTGTTGCACCATTCCGTGTTGCTTCCCATTCGTTTTCCCACAGTCTCAGGCTTTCTTCTCTCAGCTCCCTTTTTATTCTACTGATAGGCATTTGTTCATACACAAGTTCTGTTGTTGGGTTGTTTGCAGCTTCTTTAGCTAGTGCATCAGCAAGCTCATTTCCTTGGATTCCTATGTGGGCTTTGACCCATGTAAAATGTATCTTCCAATCTTTTGAGTTTAGGTTTCATATGTTTGATTTTATTCCTTCTATCAGCGGGAAATGTTTTCTGTTGTTCCGAAGAAGGTCTAGTGTTATTTTGCTGTCAGTGTGCAGTGCTGCGGTTTTATCTATTGTTTCTGTGATGTTTAGGATTTCAAGGGCCTTTAGCATCGCAATTTGCTCAGCTTGGTTGTTTGAGCATCAATTGTGAAGCTTATATTGATGCTGAGGGTTGACTGGATCTATAACATAACATAAGATAATTCGGGGTCCGGAATCTCTCAAGATAAATTCACGAGCAAGTTATTCACGAGAGATTATGAGTTCAATATAATTGCAAAAACGAAGATCGAGCAAATTTACCTGATGAAACTCGTAATCTCTAATATACGATTAGAGTAATCCATGAATAAAATATAACGGCATACTAAATGAACGAATAGTCCATGCATCGATTCGAGGAATCGATTCGAGTTACCAATGCTACCAACACTGCTTATCACAAGATAGAGTTCGTCGTCGTAGATTGCTGACATCGGAACGCACTAAAAGATGCGAACTGGCTTGCGCCGATTCGAAATTTTACATTATTTTAATTTCTAAACTAGTTATATTGCATAAAATGATGTGTTTTCATTCTGTTCAATGACAGTATGTGACGTATTAATCACTGCACGTTTCATGACTTACGTGTCCAGTAACGAGCTGAGCTTTATCAGATAAATTGCATCCTTGCGGTCCTAGGAAGCATAATTTAAGATAAACGATTGTGACCGGTCTATATCCGAGGAATCAATATCAAACAGGCGGCGTATGTATAGAATAGTGGAATAAAATCTAGACCTCTCGCTATATAACATGACTATTCCATTCACACGCCGCGAGTTTGATATTGACCAATAAAGTTTAAGAATTCATCGGATATAGACCAATCAGGATCGTAAGATCACGACTTATCACATAAGATCACGTGATCTTATACAGGGCCGTCGCGTGGGCAGGGCGACCGGGGCGATCGCCCCGGGCGCTGCGACCAGGGGGGCGCCGTGGCAACGGCAAAAATAAAACAACAAAATTTGAAATCATATGTTAGATGTACATAACGTATTTTTTAAAGTTAAGTATAACTGAATTTTGAATATTACGTTGTTTATTATTTATTGAACAAATAAATATTTGACACCAATAACTTTATATTTTCTAAGTTACCCCAAAATAAATATTTCTCAAAATTGAACAGCTGGATTTGCTTGTATACTGTTAGTAATAATAACCTAATAATAATGCGTGTTTAACCCCAAATATGTATTTGATAGTGTCGCGTCACGTCGCTCGCTGTGTGTTTGTGTTTGAATCCTTACAGATAGGTGGAATGTCGGGTGGGTGCACGAGGGATTGAGTTTTTTTTGGGGGGGGCGCCTGACGAAATCTTGCCCCGGGCGCCAAAAAATCACGCGACGGCCCTGATCTTATAATAGCCTTCCTCGGATCGAAAGGATGCAATTTTATCTGATGAAACATCAGCTCGTTACTGGACACGTAAGGCATCAACGTTGGTGATTAATACGTCACGTTCTGCCAGTGAATAGAATGAAAACACATCATTGTATACAATATAACTTGTTTGGAAATTAAAATAATATAAACGTCCATTGATTAAAACCACAATTTCGATTCGGTGCAAGCGAGTTCGTGTGCCTTTATAGCGTTTCGTTGTAAGGAACTACGACTACACTCTCCATGTTATGGTACGCACTATTGGTAGCATTGGGAACTCGGATCGATTCATCAAATCGATCCATGTACTATGCAATCATTTAGTCGTGATCTTACCGCTAACAGAATTACCCTCGGAACTTAAGTGAAAAAAATCGCTTATTCTACAATCCAAGAAGGGTATTCGCTCTTTGTGAAAACAGTCCAAATTGGAAAAAAATGTCAACTTGGAATGATACAATAAGAAAAATAAGTAATAAAGTCACCACAAGAAAAATACAACAGATCACTATTCTGCGTGCAAAGATATATTATTTAGAGAGAAAAAAACCTCTGAATTATGTGTCATATAGAAAGTAACAGATAGTTGTATTTAAAAACTAGAAATTAGCTCCTTCTGTAATTTGGAATTGTACGTGAACTTATGAAGTATTCTGTATTCGGGGATGTTCTTGATAGCCCGGTGTCTGCTCCACGACGCTCTCACAAAGGAAGACAAATGACATGAGCTGTGCGCTTGCTTTAGTTTCCGTCTGTCTTGGCCTCGAGCAAAATGGGACAGGTTTTTTAAGTGAAGATTAGTTTCTAAATTTCACTTCCTTCCCATGGTTACATTCTAGCAAGTAAAACTGCAACATTTCTCTATTTCTGTTTGTTTAATTAATGTCTTAGTATTTACGTCTTCAATGGAAAGTATAGGCAATATTGAAAAATATAGAATTTTATTTAGTACACTCAAAATTCCTCCTTGGTATTCATATAGGATATATATGAAGTATAAGTATTCTATAATTTGCACAACTTCTGAAAATTATTTTATTCGATATACATGAAGGTTGTAGTGGCTTATATCGAGGTTTGCAATTTCATTCAGACCCCAGTTATGTGATAATTAAAGTATTAGGCCAATTAACAAATCGAAATCTAAATACATCTTTCTTTGAACCAGCAGAAGGATTCGATCCTATTCTGTATAAACATACCTTTTGATTCTTTGGACATTCAGAATTTATATTTTAATTCTTCCAGGAATTGTAAAAATTTCTCACATTATATTATGTAACCACGATAGCAAACACTAGGCCTAACAATTGATACCCTGGTATTATCACTTAAGATAGGTGATTACCAGGGCCCGGATTCTAATGACATGTCATCTTTTTATTGATGCTGCATAGACATTGCCAACTTGTAGATAAATCTTCTAGATTATAGAAATACAGTTTTATTAGGTAATTTTTGTAATGTTATGCATTTTTTATACTTTTATGGCATTTATTTCAATTTTACGTCATTATTTTGTCATTTTCGTGTCATTTTCTTCCTTATTTAGTCATTTTCATGCATTTACATTGAGTGTACTTTTTTCGTCGCTAGCGGTTCTCTCTTTGAAGTGTTGTTTGTTTAATGCAAGAAGAAAAAGTGTTGTCATGTCTCAGTCAGAAATGAGAATCAAAGAAACGCCAAAATTGTATATTATATTACTATTGTTATTAGGCTGACTTGGAACCTGCTTGGATTTGAGAGTGTAAAGTACTGTTTAACCTCAATAAATAATATAATCCGGCAGACCGCAAAAGGAAATGCCAAAGTTTGACTCGCCAATGCCTCAGTACCAGTATAAATTTCCATGAGAAAAGAACATTCACACCATTACATTTATTTACAGCTTTTACAATTATTTAAAAATTATCCTAAAACTTTAAATAAAATATCAGTTTTACGTCATTTTTTATAATTATCAAGTCATTTTCTTTAAAATTTAGGGTCATTTTATAGGTCATTGTTCAAACAATTTTAGGTCATCAGAATCCGGGCCTTGGTGATTACCAATTATCGTAGCCAATTTTGTCACTTCTGTGACTCTGTGACTGTGGAAATCATTATGTTGCTGGCGTAAAGAAAAAAATGTGTGTAATGGCAATGGAGATATTGTGTTTCCGCTGTGTTTTAGAGGTATTTTGATTAAACCTTCATTTGTTAACTGATTTCAACGGCATAAAACCAACAAAGTAAAACCAACAAGTGCACTTGCTTTTGAGCTGTAGCCTATCGGTATTCAATCATTTATACCTGAACTTCATGTTTAAATGGATTCTCAGAAGAAATAATTTTTAATAATTCATCTCCTACAACCTTTGCCAAACTGGTATTTAACCATCTATATAATGCTGTTATGTCCAACGCAAAACAATTGTATGATATAATATAAGTTCTGTAATTGCAAATTGTGATTATATGTCGATCAATTTCATTCTTAAATTAAATCAAAATACGTATAAAAATGAATGCCGAAGGGAGAGATTATTTCAGAAAAAATTATATATTTTATCACTCACATCGGAATTTATGTTTTTTTATGCTTTCCCGATAAAGAATGGCCTCCACGTCAAACTCAAATCAATATTTCTATGTCCCTGCTTCCTAAAGTACTTCCATACGAATCGTGTTACACTTTTGCAAACTTTGAATTTATGAGAAGTACAGATAACACAAGGAAAAAGGGTTTTCTGAGAGAGGTTATGTAGAACAAATACCATTCTTTGAGGTTATTAAGTAATAACAAACTAAGCTGAATTTTATTTCGAAAAGACAGACAAGTACCCTAATGACAGCAAACCAAAGTTGAGAAATACTTTTTAAGACTAACCATTCTATTGTGTGCTATTTTCCGCAATATTTGCGTATGGTCTTAAGGTATGACTACAAATGTGTTATAATATCATATGTGGTTATATTTTTTATTCATCTCAGTGGTACAGAGGAAGCGTGCACGCTTCTAGATCCAAGGTTCACGGATTCAAACCCTGACGAGGTCAAAGGAATTTTCAGTTAGTAAAAATCCTGGACACCAAGTCCTCCAGAAATGAATAGATTTATGTGATATTAAAGAACCCCAAGCCAAAATTAGAGCCTCTGGACCACAATTCCCACACCTTTCGCTTCCTAGTAATACCTTAATTTCCTCCTACAATGCCGTGGAGGCGATGTCACTCTATACTCTGTAGAAAAATAAGCATAACTAAATTAATTTACGGTAATGAACCTTCCCCCTTGAGGCCTGAAGGTCCGATGGTTGATGGATGATAGCCTGATACGTATTTTTACCTAAGTTACTTTGAATGTGTTCATGTAACAAATTTATCCATCAACCCCTGGAGATATGAAACAATGTACTAGATACATAAAACTGACAATCTGCATAGTTTTATTTATATATGAATTTAAGCAACTAGATCTCATATACACATCGATTTAAATCTAAACAACTTGGTATGTCACCTTTAAATCTCCTATATTGAAGAGAAATGTGAATGGGGATTGGGAATCCCATAGCAATTATTCAATTCTGAAAAGCAGAACTTATGTTGTGTTTGGTGATAGAGAGACTGATATCTTTCTAGTCTGGTACATATAGAAGTCTCATTTTGAAATAGAAGTCCCTTAGTCCCTCCTTATAGTCTTATTTACACAAATGTCAAGCGTTCTAAGAATTTAATAAAATTTCCAATGTAATTCCTCATACGTTCTCCTCTAATACAAATTTACATCTAAAACATAAGGTGGTGTTAACTCTTACGTAAACTTATGTCTTAATAGTCATATGCAACAAACTGAACTGCTGATGTGTTGTTCAGAATACAGAGTAGACAACGAAGCAATATTTTGAAAAACGAACAAAATAAACTTGTCCAAGCAACATATCTAAGTCAAGATTCGTGGTAAAATCAACAAATTTGGTTGGAAGGTGTCCGGCATCCTCAATTTGTCTAGACCTGGAACCGTCGGACTTTCATTTGTTTGGTCCCATGAAGAAATTCCTGGCCGGTAAACGCTTTGCGTCAGATGCAGAAGTGAAAACAGCAGTCCGCAGATGGCTATACTCCAACCGAACAGACTTCTATGAACAGGGTATTTTAAAACTGGTATCACAATGGAAGAAATGTGTTGAGAAACTTGGCGACTATATAGAAAAATAGACAAAAGGTGACCCTGTATATATTAAGCTTTTTTGTAAAAAAATTATTGTGCGTTAATTCTTGTTAATGTTGGCTAAGTCCCCTAATACACTACTCTGTCTTCATAGAATGTAGAAACATTTAACCCTCTACTTGTGTTGTATAATCATTTTCGTAGTCGGGGGTTGGCGGCTGTAGGCAAAGCCTATTGGAAGTTGGCAGTTCCTACTTACTTACTTACTTTTAGTTTGAAAAAAGAAATACTAATTCTTTGTTAAAACGGAAACTTTTTGTATGATATGTTTTGTTAAATAATCGCTCTCAAGATTTACATTCACAAGAAACCTGTCAAACTGGCGGCCCTTGGAAATTGTTATAGCAGTCCACGAAAAAAGAAAATGGAAACATATATAAATATTACTGTATCAAGTTGAAACAGCACATGTTATTGTAGGCATAAGTTGAAACTGTTAAGTTCAAATTTATAAAAAAGATCACGTTTCCCATCTTGTAAAGAATTGTTGAATAGGTGTAATTTTTTTTTTTTTTTTTTGTGAGGACATTGAAATAATTATTAAAGAATTTTCTTTCAGAATTACGGAAAACATAAAGGACAAACTCTCTCTTAGTAATAATCCCTTGAAAGTGAACTTCGAGGCTCAACTATCAAGATTTCGATTTGAACTATGTGAATTTAGAGCTGATTCATATATTCAAAACAGAAAGGTTCCCAGCAGAGAGATTCCGATCTACAGAATTTGTACATACCTTTGAGAAAGCGCATTTTCGAAGGTAACTACTAGACTTACCTAAGTGACTATTCTCTGTTGTACTTATTCAGATTAAGATTACTAATTTCACAGGTCTGCTTACTTTTCTCTCACCATCTTGTAATAGGAGTATTATTTTCATCGAAAACCGATATGGCAAACGCTACATTTTGTGAAAATAAAAATGTTCTCTTTATTTCTAGCTGTATTTTAAAATCGAATATCACACCTAACATTAAAACAGTGATAGGTATAACAGTCTTGATGGGTGATCTTTGCAAGTGATAAGTCAACTGTTAAGTCAACAGAATTAAAATTAAGTAATTTTGGTGCTGTCCTTAAGAAACTTCTCTAAAATTTGGTCATCAGTTCTCCTAAAGTTTGCCTGGGGT
Organism: Ectobius pallidus; assembly: GCA_964059195.1. Classification (NCBI taxonomy): domain Eukaryota; kingdom Metazoa; phylum Arthropoda; class Insecta; order Blattodea; family Ectobiidae; genus Ectobius; species Ectobius pallidus. The sequence continues at coordinate 71,278,187 of CAXKWD010000006.1, forward strand.
AGAGTGATACAAGATGGTATCAGGTTAGTCGCCAATGATTTCCGGACTTATTGCCAAATTCTGAAAATTCGCTCTGAAAACCGGGCTTATAGCAATCCTAAGCCAGTGTTATTTTATACTGCTCGAAAACTGTACGTATTTGGAACTCAATTTCACGACATGCTGTAAAAACAAGGCAGCTAATCATTCTGCCTATGTGTATTATTTACAGTAAAATCTGAAGATCGATATGAAGTCTTTCGTTACTTCACTTCTGATATTTGCGTTTCTCTAACAGGCCTACCGTCTGCTGAAAAAATAGGACTATATATGCCAAGAACTGCCATACTCTCGTATACTGGTGGACGGCGAAATTTCATTTTGGGAGTATCAGCAGGAACTTCCAGTTAGGAACTGCATGAATTTCCGTTAAATGCTGAATATAGGTTACAAGGGTCGAACAGATAATATTGTTGGAAAATATATAAAATACAATTTAATGTTTCGCCAGATACACTGCATGATTTTATTGGAGGATCTGAGGCATTCTCTCACCGGTCAATTGAGAAGAGAGGAAAAAGGATGCATGCCTCACCAAATCATCGATTACCCATCACAGCACCAACCGGCACATTAATCTACGATTTGACGAATTTGTTTTTGGTTGACAAACTTCCATTGTTTTCAATATATAACTAAAAACCTATTCCTAGTTGGTTATTGTTGTTTTTGACGGTCCACTTGTCTGTGGCGGTACAATAGGCCATAAATTATCCCCACCTCTTTATAGATAGGGTTGTAGGGATGAGGATGAGCGGCACCATGGTGGCAACGGCGGGTTCATATCAGTTAGAGGGGCGTAAACTTTTTTGTGTCCAGTATTATTGATGTGTTTAAGAGATAGTGTTATAATCAGTCATTCAGTCCGGCGACGGATGGGACAGATGAATTAAACAGTCTGCTGGAACTGCATAAAATTCAGGAAATAACAATATAACTCTGTCCATGCAAAATCCCAATAGAATGTTCCCTAGGCAAAAATTAATAATATTATTATTATTATTATTATTATTATTATTATCATCATTATCATTATCATCATCATTATATCCGTTATTAATATTACTCTGTGCAAGTGACTTAATTTTATGTGACGTATACTATCTGTATTGTTGTTCAAGTCAGACATAACACAAATAATTTTCTTAACATTTCTGACACCCATCACCTTTATAAAGGAGTTCTTCAAAATAATTCACAAATTATAACAACCTGGCAAAATTAGTCATACATCTGGTAGCCTTAATAATTAATTCATAGACTCATTAACTTTAAATAGGTCATCTATTTTCCCTTTTGGAATCAATACAAACTGAAGTTTATCAAATTTCTGAATAACGGAATAGCAAACTATAGACAAAAGGACTACGATCCAGTATACGTCTTTCTGTAGGAAACAAAATAGCCAAACCGGGGTGGCCGAGACGGTATTCGAATATTGTGAAAATGTGTATGAACATTGCAAATACCGGATTAATATAAATAGGTAAATACTTCTTTGAACTTTATGACAAAAGAATTATTAATTTAAAAAACAACGCTAATTCTCAACATAAATTCACAACTTTTAGAATATGCAAAAATGAACCCTAATTTGCGCAACTATCATTATGTTAATTTTGCAGATATTAACTCTCTAAAGTAATGCAAGATTTTTAAGTAAATAAAGAGGTGCTTAATCTTTTAATTTAAATTAAAAGAAGTAAACGAAAACTATTTGAGAGGGATAGGTGGATGGAGTTAGCACAGATTAGGGTTGAATGGCGGGCTCAGGTAAGCGCGGCAATTAACATCCGAGTTCCACAAAATAGATAATATTCCTTTAACTTGGTTAGGAATTGTGTATTGCCAATGAGCACGTACTTAAGTAAGTAAGACGAAAACACAATTTATTATGGTACCATAATGAAATATCGATTGACAGAAATCCGGTAAACATTTTTAAAAACACCAAATTGACAAATACTATGTATGGTTATTATAAATAATTACCAATTAAAATAAATAATAATATTAAGGATAAATAATATTAAGGACAATTTCCTGTTTAATCGTAACTACTGGCATATTTAAAGTATTATTCAATTATAACTCACATAACTCCGAGAGAGATGTGATACCACTGGAATTTATTTAAGCAATTCGATTGTAATAATTTCAAAAGGCAACTTATTTATATATTTTAAACACATTAAAATCGCAAAAAGTATGAACGAAGCTAAACGCAATAAAAATTGGTATCTAGCACATACTATCCACATAGGAATTAATGCCAAGCTCTCACCATTTATATTTATTGTTTTTATTTTCAGCGTCTCCAGTTAACTAATTTAATACCTTCTACTCCCTTAACGTCATGTTAAAAACCAAAACAATTACGAATTATGTAATCCAAGTATGCAACTCGTCAAATAGAAAAGATTCGCTTTGTTGAAGGGTATTTTCTTTAATGTTTCAACATAGTTAAAATTCACCTTAAACAGTCCCAATGTAAACGTTTTGTGATTAATTTTGAACCAATAGTATAGTCACTTCATTGGAATTGATAATTGCTTACTTCGATGCAAGCTGACATGAGACATAGTTTATTTATCACTCAGAATCTGATAATTTTCATTTATAGGTTCACACAAATGCAGTTTCGAGTTTCGAACACTCGTCACTTACATTTAATGAAACCCAGAAATATGAAACTAGTATTGATAGAAACTCAACAAGTTTCGTTCAATTATCTTACAGATGTTCAGTGTGAGTCCCGTTGGTAACACGGCACACATCAAGCCATTTCCGCTGAGGAACGTTGTAGCATTTGATGGTCAACTGATGCAATGGCTGCTGAGATGATGTGTTCTTTCAGGTCATGGAGAATCTTTGGAAAGGGTGGCTTTTATATGATATGTTTAACGTACCCCCTGCAAAAAAAGTCAAGGGACGTCAGGTGAACGTGGAGACCAATGAAGAAGCTGTCTATCATCAAGACCAGCGCGACCAATTCATTTGTTCGGTAGTGTTGAACTCCAATCTGACTACGTTGTGAAAACATGGGGGTGCACCATTTTGTTGGAAATGAAAATTGGCACGACCTCCTCCAGCTGAGGCAGGAGCCATAGTTTTAACACATTCTGTGATTGTTTGTTCTTTAAAAAAGAACAGGTCATGCACACTACCAAGGTTTAAAGCGCAGAACACTTTAACCTTAGGAGATGTGTTGCATGTAAGTACGGGGATTTGGTAACACCCAGATTCTAACGACTACAACGTACCTGGATGGAAATGGACCATATGCTTGATGTGTGCCGTGTTTCCAACAGGGCTAACATGGGACATGTTTGAGGTAACTGAACAAAAGTTGAGTTTCTCTTTCTATCGATATCGGTTTCGAGTTTTGAGTTTCACTAAACCTGTATGACGAGTGACGTATATGACAAAAGTACATTTGTGGGAACCCTGTATAACGTTTTAAAAGCAATCTTGAACATTAAGATCACAGATTTATATGCAAAGAGATGAACAAAGTTAAAGTTGTGACTAAGCTCTTACTAATGGGGACAACAAACTGTTTTTAGGGAAAAATTCCCGTTTAAAATTACTCTTTGTAGAGAAAATTGCAAACTTCATGGGAATACTAGAACGAGAAACACCAATTTCAACCTTAACTCTCGTTAACTATGTATTGGCGTAACATAAGCTGTTTATTTTTTAATTAGTTTTTGTTTATTAAAGCGTGTTCATTTAGGAACTATTTATATAACAAACTAGGGAGAAACAATTTAATTCAAAATTAGTATGAAGTTTCAAAGTACCAGTCCTCTTCTAGGTAAAATTAGATATATAATAAAACCTCCTGAATTTAATTAAAAAATACCGTCTTCAAACTAGGCCTATTCTATTATGTAAACATATCAGAAATAGTCTTATAGTCTACGTAAGTTTCATAGATGACTTCATAATAGCCTAAATATTCTGAAGGCTTTCCTACCACAGTTTATAAACCTGGAAATTGTTTAAAGTTTTGTGTGTGTTATAACATTTATTTTAGTTCTTAATTAGATAGGCTACAAATAAATAACAAATATTATTGCGCATGTTCACAAACAAAACGTCAAAATCAAAATAGAATGTATTTTTAAAAAAATTGCATCAGTAGCTAGGGAGTGAAGTGGTCAGGGAAAGGAGGAGAGAGGTAGGGAGTCATGAACTATTGGTAAATTCTTATTTAGTAATATGAAATGTCTATCGCTATTCAGTGACCAAGAAATTGAAGTATTGCGTATAAAGTACGGAGATCCTGTTTTTAGATACATTTGATTTGTAGTTTTGCCTTCCTGATTGTTTATAGTGCGTATGATTACAATAGAGATAAATTATATTTATATATAATTATAATTATAATTATATGCTGTATAATATTCGGATGAGTATGATGCTGTTTTAATTTAAATTTCCCAAGAATGTCATACTAACGTAAATTACAACAATGGAATTACTGCAACTGATCCTGAAAAGTTTAAAATCATATTTTCTATAATTTATGTGACGTTTGTTTGTACTGTACAAGGCTTATCCCTTATTCTACATCTCCACGTAGCCACCCGTTATTCAGGAACTAGTTGTAACAGATAAACCAGTTTTTGTATGCCTTTCCTCGAAGAATGATGGGGCCTGTAATGAAAGCCACGTCTGCATTTCTTGCTTCATATCATCATCGTCGTTTAGAAGTTTTCCACCAAGAAAATACAATACAGAACAAAAGGTGTGGAATGCTTTTGCGTGGAATCCTTTTGATTCATGACAATGCCCAGCCACACACAGCCAAAGAAAGTCAATACCTGATCTCATCATTTGGTTGGGAATAATTCGACCACCTTTCCTGCAGTCCTGATTTGGCACCAAGCGATTTTCATCTGTTTCTTCACCTGAAGTCCTTGGTGGAAATCATCTCAACGATGGTGATGTCGTGAAACAAGAATTGCAGACTTGACTTTCATCACAGGTGGTATCATTCTTTGACGAACTCATACAAAAACTGGTTTCCCGTTACGAAAAGTGGCTCCATAACGGCAATGACTATGTGCAGAAGTAGTATAAGGTGTAAGGTAATGAATGATAATGAAGTATTTGGAAAATAATGTTCTGTTATTTTTAAAAGGTTATCGGTACTTACTTTAAAAGCACGTCTCTTATATTTGCCCAACCTTGTCAGAAAACTGCTTCAAGGAGAAGAAACAAGAAAACGTACCTGAAAAAAAGAAAGACAATATTATTGCAACAGTCGTGAAGACTTAGCTCGGGTGGATTGACATATTTTAAAAGCATAAACTTCCATTAATTTACAATAGAGAAATTAATATTTTCAAACCTAGAAATACTCTTACGTTATTTCGGATCCTTTTCTAAGCCTGTTAGTAAAGAGGAAAGAAATGAGACTAACACTGAGGAACGCAAATCGCCAGGCGTGATTTTATGGTAAATGCCTTGATCAGAAATATTTGTCTCAGAGAAATGTTATTATGATTGTTGGCATGAAGTGAGGAACAAAAGTATTTATTGCTTTGGGATATTTCAGTATACTCCGCAGTCTTAAAGGAACTCTACGAAATTACTTATGATCAAAATGGCATTAAAGCAGTAGGCTTCAAGCATTTCCATTTTTCCTTAATTCAGTTATTTGAACTTTGTGCTCTTTGATCACTATAATTGATACTCGAAGTTCGATTATATTCATCTTGGTGACCCAGTTTCATTCATAAGTTTAGCCGGGCTGAATTGTCTTAGCCTAGGCAGTCTTAAGATGAATTAACTTTGGGTTGGGTGAGAGAGAGAGAGAGAGAGAGAGAGAGAGAGAGAGAGAGAGAGAGAGAGAGAGAGAGAGAGAGAGAGAGAGAGAGAGAGATAGGGAGGGAGGGAGAGAGAGAGAATGAATTTGAGTTCAACTTATAATGTCAATATGAGCTATCGAAGTTGTTTAAGACAGGGCCAGTTGCGTCCAGGCATAGCCCATGACCCCTTTTTGAGCCGTTTTCACAGATTGACTATCAATTATTCCAACTTTTTCTATAATATTCCACATTCTTACTGGTAGTCAGCTAGTAGCTTATGCGTTTTATTTGGCAAGTTTGAGTTTTACGTTATTGCTAGTATTTTATGGAAAAGAGGCCTGCTAATACCTCAGAATGGAATAAATACTTCCTGCCGTCTAAACCATTCCGATAGCGTTAGCACCTGGAATAATTAACAATCAAATTACTCGTATACCATTCAAGATATACAGGAGGTACTTAATTTATATTACAATTTAAATGTTTCACTAAAACCTTCGCGTTGAACTCTTTTTTCCGGTCCCAAAAAGAAAAACAGTTGTCGCATTGTGACCTTTGCTTCACTCTCCAAGAATTTTGTGTAATTGGTGATATTTATCAAATGATATGAAAACATTTTGTGTTCGCTTTTCTAAGTCCCTCTTTTAACCATTAGTAGGGCTGTTCTCCATAGATTATTTCTGCACAAATTTCAAATTTATCGGAGCAAGTGTTCATAAAATGTTGCTAGTTCAATTATAGGGTGTTTAAGGCGCGAGCGTATATACAGCCTTGCCCCAAGATGTGCTAGGGTCGAGCGACAGCGCCTTTCGGTGAATAGTGGAGAGATCCTCAACTTTCCTCCACAATAAGCGAGGAGGTGAATTGCCGAGGCTTCAAGAGCATCATACTAGCGGGCTATGATCAAGGCCACAAAACTGGGTTGGGTAAGGTTACTGTGTTTTCTTAATTCGCCCCCTCTCTCTCACTGTCTTTCCCGCTTTCTTTCAAGCCTTCTAAAATCTAAATAAAGACCAAATTCTAAATGTGTACAAATGTCCATGTTATCTGCACTACATCCCGCAATCGCGTAACAAAATTTACGCGAAAATTTACCAAAATTATTTGACCCACAATAATATGTTATTGAAAACCCGCATGGGGGTAGGTACAGCTTACCACTTTCAATATATTTAATATTTTCACAGAGTTTATTTTTCAAAATTATGTTTAATATGTGCAGCAACTTTTGGGGCAAAAATTACTAAGATAATTGCGTTAATTTTAAATTTACCGATATGGATTTCAATGAAAGGAGCTGTCACTGATCTGTTTAACTTAGCCTATTGTTATAACTTAAGTACACTCTTTTCCGCAATCTTCATTTATCAGACTCGTTTTCATGATAACTAAATACTAACTGAACAGATTGTATTGAAATATTTTGTCCTAGTTACCTCGTACATACCAGATTCATGCATATATTTTAAATATTTTGCTAGAAAAATATATTTAGGGATTAAAATTCTATGAAAAGGGTTATATCATTTAAAATATTAGTTGTTGAACTACGAACTTGACGGTGGTCGATTTTGTTTATCTATCTTCATGCGTTAAAATAGAAAACCCGGAATATATTTAGGGATTAAAATTCTATGAAAAGGGTTACATTATTCAAAATATTAGTTGTTGAACTACAAATTTGACGGTGGTCGCTTTTGTTTATATATCTTTATGCTTTAAATTAGAAAACCCGGAACGTGAAAATGTCAAAAATTCTTTGACTTAAAATGGAAATGCCAAATTGTGACCAAGCAATACCGGTAATAAATTCATAAATTTAATTCTACCCTAAAAATTTAAAATTAATAAGTGTTCAAAAGTTTCGGATTCATCATGTTCAAATTTATATGAGCCATGTACACTAAGAGAGATTGAATGTGGTCAATTTTTCAGTGCTTTAAGTAGTATGTACCCCTTAAGTAACTCTTCAGGGAAAAAAAATGTCTCAGATGTGACAGAGAGAATAAAACTAAACGCCTTGTCACAAAGAAAATGGTATGTCTGTGAGGTGGTAGTCGGGTCATACAGGATATTACGAGGCTGTGGCTTGTGTACCAGAGCCCTGCTTATTACATGTGTCATTTTCTCTGAGCTGGAGTAACACGGAATAGTGACAAACAGCCCCGGGCACAGCAAATATCATCCATTCTAGTGACATCACACAAACACTCCCACATTTTAAGAAACTTTCCTCGTTGCTCCTAGCGCCTCTCGTATTTCACTACTATCTTCTGCTCGTTTATTAACACCAGCTATTACTCATGGTCTGATAATTATCTCCAATCGGGATTTTGAGGTATCCTGTCGGGACAGATAGTTATTTCATTTTATTACAGTGTTAGTAGAGATGAGCACGGCACGGAATCCAGAAGCTAGTGAAAGGCTAGAAAGTGTATTGAAAAGCACGAGGACTGTGTACAAAAATAATACTCCTGTATGACATCTGCTGCTGTTTAAATAAATTATAAAAACTGTGTTTCAATATTTATTTACTAGTCCACGAATAATATAAAATATCGATGGGACAAAGTTTCCATATTTTAATATATTATTCAAATGAATCGAATAAAACAAGCGGTGCGGTTTCATTTTAAAACAGTAGCCTACGGCAATATCGATCATCACAGATATTCGTCCCCGATACATTTTTAAAAGTATCTCATCCTTTCTTGCTGTGGATATTTAAATGCCTTTAGTAGCCATTTTCTAACATTTTTTTACAGTTCGCTTCGTTATCAAAGGAAGATCTTGAAAATTCCATAAATATTTTAATTGTTTGAATATAACATTCATCAACACAGGAGACCTAAATTGTATTTCCCAAACTATATAAGGTATTCTCAAAAAACTTTCACTGCTTAATACGCCTAGAGCAGAAACTCTTCTCCCGGGAAAAGATTAGTTACTATATATGTCCTGAAAATCCAAATCTGCTATTAATTTAATATTAAAAAGAAAGTAAATTATTCTATACTGGCTGTTTTATCGCCTATTTTCTGACCAGTTATATAATACTTTCTAAAAATCCAGATTCTAAACAATAATTTAGGCTTCAAAATTAATTTAAAATAATTCTACATTTCGTACGTTACCACACGTACGGGTAAACCTATTGAACAAACTTTAGATGAAAAAAGAAGAAATTAAATCATGTTTATACCCAAATCAACGATTTTGTCCCAAAAAGTATTAATAAATACAACTGTTGTTATCTCTGAATTTCTTGAGGCGCTAAAATTGTATAGCAATTTTCAAAATTTCAGAAACTGAAATAATGTTAACACGACAAAAAACAATATCGTAGCTCACAAAGAAGGGTAGTCACAACGTATTACCATCAAACCCTGTCATCTATGAAAGCATCAAATAAAAATGCAATAAGAAACATCAGGTGGAGGAGGAAGAACTGCAATCTTAATTCCCTTTAAAACTTACATTTTCGGTTATGTTTATGCCTTCAAAAGTGTACATACGCTTAGCTGTTTTCTACCAATTTTCTTAAGGGTTTTCTGTGGTTATGTCTGTGTTTACTCCATTTTTATTATTGCATCAAAAGAAAAATATCATAATGCTTACCGCTTTGCTGTCATGAACTTATTCATGGCGCTCATGGGAAAATATTACAACCATAGTATTTCAAGGGTCTTTGTGTCACCCTTCCCGGTCACATAGGGAAGAACGTTGATGTTTCAAGTATTTCACCTCTAGGACCATTGGGATCCCCCATTCAAGAATAATCCTGGATGAGTTCCTAGCTGAGAAATCTTCCTCGTCTACATCACTTCATGGAATCTCCTCGCATGAAGCAATCCTGAGATCCATAATGTAACCAATTAGGATAACATACCACAAGGCATTGGAAATTTGACAAATATATCCAGGGATAGAGTACAACCTCCACATATTCAATCATGAGCCATATTAATACAACTTAAAAAAAAAACTTGGTCCATACATTCAATAAACGATATATTGCTAAGATTACAGAAGTCCTGGTAGAATATATCTAGTTATTTTTTTTTAATCTGACAAAATACACTCACATAATCTTCCCTGTCCTTAACATGGGAAATGCAATTTTCTCGATTCACATTCTTAAATGGAATACTACAACGCAACGCTCGGAGTGTGTGTTCAGTTGCCTAAGCCTCACGCAAAGACTTAGGCCTACAACTATTCCAATGGGAAGGTTTAAAAACGTGAGTGCGTACAAACGATGGCCACTTTCTAAATACCTTCCAGATAATCTTTTAAAAAATGTTTTATAAATATGTCTTAGTATAGGTAGTTTTTGTCCAGAATTAAACAGCATTGTCAGGGTCACTTTCTGAAAAAAAAAATAAAAAAAATAAATAAATAAAAAGTCTTCATGGAAAATGGCAGTAAAATAAAAGACGTCACGACATGTTACATCCCTGAGATTATTAACGCAAATATAAGATTTTGTTTCGAGCTATACCTCACTTTACGAACACACTCAGACACAACATACAAGTCTGTGTTTCTACAAATTATATATAGGTCTACATATTTATTTTATTTTATTTATTTATTCTGGTTTTTTTCGGGGAACCTAAAACTTGTATTAATTCTCAAAACTAGGCATCGAATTTCAGGACCGAACACATTAATTTCTCTGCCAATATGGTACAGGTAAAGAAGTAATAGGCCTAATCTACAACATACAAAATGAAATATATATTTATAGTTTTTATTTAGTTACGTCTAGTACAAGAAAAATTCTTACTTGAAGCAAGAGCACAAAAAGCTCAAGTAACTACGGCTCTCTTTGGAAATAACTTCAATTATTACTAATTCCTTTAAGTAAACGCTGATACTGTCTTGTTAAAAAGACTTCTATCAGAAGGAAAAAATGCAATTTCACGACAAAGCTGAAACATAACTTCACTTTTACACAACTTCCGAGAGCTTCTCAGCGAAAGTACAGAAGTTTAAAACTACCGAAAAACTTCGCTGATGAGTCAACTTGAAAGTTGTGCTAGACTTGATCGAGATACCCATCTAGAGGAATTCCGCTACATCTGGCAGAGATGACAACTTTTAATATTTTTAACTTCTTCCTCCATATAACTTAGACGATAACAAAAAAATCCCACTTTAGTAGCGCTTTCTATTTCTTTATAATTCTAAAAAAAATTGTATTTTAAGAATATGACAAGAACAAAAGATTAAACTTTTATTGAGAAAGATTTTCTTTCAGCTTTCCACATAAGGAATTGTCACTATAGACCAAACATAACATGTACAATAATGAATAAAGATTAACAGTGTATTAATAAACTTCATTTTGTTTCCAATGAGGGTTTTTATATTAAAGTAAGATATAATTTTCCCACCTTATACCCTCATTTAAATAACAATGCTTGGATGGTTTGTCCTAAATTCCTCAAGTATTTATTCTTTAAAATAAAATAATACAATGATACCCAGATTAAAATTGTCAAAGTAAAAGTTTAGGCCTATTTCTCTTTTGTATCAGAGAATTAGAATTACATTAAAATATCCTGTTAAATTAATCTTATGATTAAAAACAATGTAATATGTAAGAAGAGATAATAAAATAATAATAAGAAGAGGAATCAAGTATTGCGTTAAAAATGTGTTATCCTTGTAGTAATATCAATATTACCGGTCAATGTCAATAAAAAATAAATTGCGTAAGCAGCACTTAGTGATTACAATGTTTATATTAGTGGTTTCACTTGCTGTTGATCTTGCAGTCCTCTTCTGCTGTAGGTTATGTAGGTTTATGTTGTATTCTTTATTCTTGTAGGAAGTCAGGCGGTAACCGTCCAAGTATTATTTATATTAGGAATGCATTTCAGTTTTAAAAAACCATCTTCAGCCTTGTGCTTATAGCCTTCTGTACACAGGTGTTGTGTGTACCACACATAAGATTAATTTTAACAGGATATTTTTTAATGCAATTCTTTTCTCTGATACAAAAGAGAAATAGGCCTAAAATTTTACTTTGACAATTTTAATCTGGGTATCATTGTATTATTTTATGTTAAAGAATAAATACTTGAGGAATTTAGGGCAAACCATCCAAGTATTGTTATTTAAATGAGGGTATAAGGTGGGAAAATTATATCTTACTTTAATATTAACAGTGTAGTTTCACATATAGAAATAATATAAAATAAACAGTGCACAATATGTTGAACAAACTTTCAAACATATTAATGGCCGAGTGCACCAATCTCGGTATTCAGAATACCGCGGTAAAGTTGCATAGTTTACCCCGGTAAAGTCGTACTTTCGTTGCATCGTGCTCGGTTTCGACTTTTACCGCGGTAAGATGCAAACCGGCCGTGAAGGAGCTGTAAAGTGAGAAAACCGCGGTTTTCTTTCCAAGATGGAGATGAGCGTAATGTATCATATTTATGATATCTAGGCCAAAAGCTAATTGAACATAAAGAATAATGAGAAACAGGTGGGATCTATTTGAAGAATGAACGATGGTGCATATCTTTGCAAATACTGTGCTGTAACATCGATTGAAATGACCTTCCTTTCTTATCCCAACCAAACCAGGTCCATCGAGTAGGCTAGTGGGCGTAACCACGATTAGTTCGATTAGTACAGTATTTATGGTGCTTGAATTCAAAGTTTGAATTCAGATTACATATAGGCCTATACGCAATATAATATTCCATTTTAACCTTATGGACATTTATTACTGAACAATAAGGCAACAAATAAATGAAATATGGAAAACCAGTGGGCCTAGGCCAAATTTACAGTGAATGGCTAGATGCATCACGATATAGCCTATGTACCGGTATATAGTGTATGTAATAAATTTATCATTCTTGCACACTCACACGAACATAATTATAACAGCCCTTTCATGGCTATGTACATGACTTTGCACCTAAAATTTCCACTAGTCGAACGGGAATAAAAGTGAGGGTATGTCGAACTCAGAACAGAGATTTCGTGGTGTTGCTTTGCCTTGAATTCCACAGGTGTGAGAATTATTCTTTAAAACACAAATTTTATTTTACTGACATGTGCAGACAGGTGGGATCTATTTGAAGAATGAACGATGGTACATATCTTTGAAAATACTGTATGTAACATCGACTGAAATGACCTCAACCAAACCAGGCCCATTAGTCCATGTGCCAGACCCATCAGTCATTATAATTTGGGGGGGGGCCATCATGAGGAGGTAGCTTTCAAACATGGCGACCATTCAAAATGGCGGACGACTGTGAATCTTTAAATTCAAATATCTCGGGACTGGGTTCATCAATCTTGAATTTTGTTTTTTCAAAATGTAGGTTATTCTTCTGGCTACATTTTTGTTTCAAATATGTGTGACCAAAAAACCAGTATTTATTGGTCAAAACTCTAAAAATCGGAAGAATAGGTTTTTTGACATTTACATTTTGCGGTTTATTACTCTAACCGTTGGGTTTATCGAAAAAATGCTTGAAACAAAAGTTGTAGAGACACATCTCACCTTTAAAACGCAAAAATGAAATCGAAGATCGGATCAATAGAATCCGAGATATCCAGATTCAAAGCGGGCGGGGCGAGGTTGAGCGTGTTGACCGATCGTTCGGTGCAGCCTAGCAAGAGGCAAGACTTGGCGTAAAATCTTGCGCTTTATTTATTTTTAGCCTCAGTAATTGATTTATTACTAGATAAATTTACATTAACTACTAATGTGCACTATTTTTAACATGATTATTAAATACTTACTCATAAATACAATTAACTATTATATCATTTATCTAGGAATGGACATCAATAATTACCAACTCATATAATATAAGATACTGTCAAGGCTTTTATCTTCGATTTTCAAGATGAAATCGTTAAAAGAACTTCAAATAGTCGAAATAATTAAAAAAGGAAAAAAGTAATACAAATTAGGTATGTATCGGAGACTTTTAACAGTACTTTCAGAAATGAACACAAGGCAACTAAGAAATAAAAATGCCTATAAAATGCCTTATACAATATTATTAACAATGTTGAATTAAATCTTCTTCGCTAGAATCACTTAAATCAGTTATTATAATTATTGCTCTCGTCCTCAACTGCCGTTGCTTCGGTAAACCCCTAGCACCCACAGCTCTCGATGATTCAGATTTGAGTTCCTAAGCACGAGTAACTTTCTGGTGCACAGTTGCTCTTGCAGTGGCACCGGAAAAAGTAAAGTACTCACGCCGGTACTGGCAGACCTTCCATCCACTTGAATGATAAGTTACCTGATGTGTCCTTTTCTCACCCATGAGCAAAAGGGTCCAGAATTAGTGGTTTGGTTTCCAGGCTTCAGATCAAAATTCTGGCCTGGTAATTGGCACGTTTATTGTGTTGTCTCAAGGTATCTTTACAAAGAGACATTTGGAAGCTCTCAATCTGGCCCTCAGAACATCAGGTAGCGCAGCTCATAAACAGATTTCACCTTGCATTTGGGGGCACACGACTGGAAGACGAATTCTTCTTTGATGTCATCAACATCATTATACATCATCCAATCTCTGCCTAACTTGCTGAACGCTTCAATAAATCTGTGTTCCTTTTTGCCCAAAAGCTTAAAAATTTTAACTTTTCCCTGGACAGCTAAAGCACTGATTGTGTCGCAGCCAGACTTGCAATAATACCCAATAAAAGCTGTTAAAAGCTGTTCGCCTAAGGCAGATACTATCTGCGAAACTTACATATCTGTTAAAAATGTTTTGTTTCCTTCCCGATTCAGAAGTTTTTGCTTTTTATGGTTTTGCAAAAACCTACAGCCAAAACTAATACATCTGTATCGATTGAAAAGCAAAGAACCGATTCAGATGATGTAGCGGCGTTCCGGAATCAGCTTCTTGTTGAGTGCAGAACAGCTCAGGAACAGTTTCGCTCCTGATACAAATGATCCGGAAGCAGATTTCACCAACTGCTACGAAGATTTCTCGGTTTCCAATTATGTTTTCAAATTTCTCCTCTTACCAAATGTAAAAAGAGAATTTTATCATTATATTTTTGCCGTAACTATTCCTTAGAAGCGTCCTCCAACAAACCACTCTGTGACCACCCTTGAGTTCACTAAATTCACTTTTTTCCCACTCCAAAGATTTGATCGAAACCTCTGGATAATGTATGTCAACCCTCCGACCTATTTTCAAAACCTGCTTGAGAAAATTCGTTGACAATTCGTAAATCGTTTTTTGTTCTCCATTGATGGACTGAAGCACAGCTATTGAATCAATGATGCAGGCCGAATCTTTTTCCCGCAGACTGGCAGGGGTGGTGTATATTTCCAAAATATGGGCAAACACTGTTTTGTAGGTTTTCTTCAAAGGCCCATTAACATTCGCCAGAGTCCATGGAAACGGTGCCAGAGGATATCTGAACACTTCCATCATGTCAAGTTGTTGGTTTTCTGGAATTAAGATCATTTTGCTGAATAGATTTCGATTGCACTGGAGGATTACTTCTTTGTTTCCAACATTGTTTTTTTTTTTTTCTTTTTTTTTTTTTTTTGCTCTTCTTTAGTCTACTAATCTTAAGACCCACTTTCTTAATACGTTTATGAAACCCTTCTCCTTCAGCTAGCTGAAATGTGAACTCTTAATACGCTAATAAAATTAAATTACTATATGAGTTGACATAAACACACTTTTTGCTTCACTTACCATATTATGGTATGACGCGTTTCAAGGAGCCTCCTCCCCATTTTCAAACACTCTGTCAACTCATATAGTAAATTAATTTTATTATAGTTGCTTCACTGTATAAAGTTCCACAAAGTATTTTTTTCTTAATAAGCTATTTTTCCCTTGTTTTCCGAATCAATGTGATCAGAAGCTGTTGATTCATCAACATGTATTCCAGTAGGTAAATGTACAATATCTTAAGGGTTGGGATCGAAGGGGTTCGTCCACTCGGCTAGAAGTTCAGTGAGAGTTGTCACATCTTTCTCATCTCTAAGTGACCTTGGTCTTAGGAGTGGATGATGGAATGCTCAGGAGGTTTTTTAGCTCTGTACTCAGCATTCACATATTACCGTACCACAGCCTACTTTTTCAGACTGAAACCCTTAGTACTTTCAGGAGTTTGGGTGTCTTTGTTTACAGTCTCTTCGATGGCTTGGTCCACTGGAATTCTAGAAAATGGGTTGTTGCTTCTTATTTGTACTGAAAACCTCCTTCTACATAATATTTGTGAACATATGGACTCTCCTTTTCTAGTTTAGTTAATTCAAGGAAGTGTTATGATAGATAATGTGAGTAGTTCATTTTATCCAGTGCAAAAATTCAAGGCACAATTTTTCCAACAACAGCTAAAAACATAAACCAATTTCATTCTCGATTAGCCCGAAGAAAAACGGAAAGTAGCTCCTCTAGGGCGATATATTTCATCCGAAAGGACAACATTGCTTCATTACTTGTAAGATGTATCAAGTAGAGTGGCTTGAACATGTTCATATTGAAGTACAGAGTTATTGGATGTATAGTTCGTAATTATTGATGTTCATTTCCCAGGTAAAGTGTATAATAAATTGTTAATTTTATTTATTATTCAAATCCGATGCACCGAGAGCTGTGGGTGCAAGGAGTGTACCAAAGCAACAGCAGATGAGGAAGAGTGCAATTATAATAACTGATTACAGTGATTCTAGTGAAGAAGACTTAATTCAAGATTGCTCATAATATTAAATAAGGCATTTTATAGGCATTTTTATTTCTTAGTTTCCTTGTGTTCATTTCTGAAAGTATTGTTAAAAGTCTCCGATACATACCTAATTTGTATTACTTTTTTCCTTTTTTAATTATTTCGACTATTTGAAGTTCCTTTAACGATTTCATCTTGAAAATCGAAGATAAAAGCCTTGACAGTATCTTATATTATATGAGTTGGTAATTATTGATGTCCATTCCCAGAAAAATGATATAATAGTTAATTGTATTTATGAGTAAGTGTTTAATAATCATGTTAAAAATAGTGCACATTAGTAGGTAATGTAAATTTATCTAGTAATAAATCAATTACTGAGGGTAAAAAAAAAATAAAGCGCAAGATTTTACGCCAAGTCTCGCCTCTTTCTAGGCTGCACAGAGCGATCGGTCAACACGCTCAACCTCGCCCCGCCCGCTTTGAATCTGGATATCTCGGATTCTATTGATCCAATCTTCGATTTCATTTTTGCGTTTTAAAGGTGAGATGTGTCTCTAAAAGTTTTGTTTCAAGCACTTTTTCGATATACCCAACGGTTAGAGTAATAAACCGCAAAATGTAAATGTCAAAAAACCTATTTTTCCGATTTTTAGAGTTTTGACCAATAAATACTGGTTTTTTGGTCACACACATGTGAAACAAAAATGTAGCCAGAAGAATAACCTACATTTTGAAAAAACAAAATTCAAGATTGATGAACCCAGTCCCGAGATATTTGAATTTAATGATTCATAGACGTCCGCCATTTTGAATGGCCGCCATGTTTGAAAGCTACCTCCTCATGATGGCCCCCCCCCCGGCTTTTTTGCTCCACATGACCCCAGGAACGTATGATATAAGTTTCATTCAGTCCCCCCCAAATTATAATGACTTGGTCAATTTTGGGGGTCTGGCACATGGACTACATCCAGTAGGCGTAATCATCTCATTTCCACGATTGTTACAGTATCTATGGTGTTTGAATTCAAAGTCAGACATATATACCCAATATAATATTCCATTTTATCCTTATGAACATTTATTATTGAACAATAAGGCAACAAATAAATGAAATTGGGCCTATAGACGAGCCACCGTGACTGGAAGACGTACAGAGAGAGAGTGAAACTAGCGGCCATGGAAGGAACCAAGACAAACCAACATAAACCAACACAAAATTTTTCCATGGGAATGGCTTCGTAGCAGAGTAACCGCGATATATTCGAGCGTTTGGAAATCACGGTAAAGTAGCAATGGTGCACAGGTTTTCTTAGAATACCCCGATATTACTTTTACCCCGGTTTCGAAACAGCTGAGAAAACCGGAGAATGGTGCACTCGGGGCATAAGATTTGATTTAGATATGATTTTTGTTAGTGAGGACTTTAGGTTGAAGGAAACTGTATGTAGCATACCATTCAAAAATTATTGTAAAACCTCCAGGTTAAACACATTTAGGAATCCTACCGATTTTTTACTTAGCATACTTCTCATAGCATCACACACATAAATCATTATTGTTCTAACCACAGTATGCTTTTAAGAACATACTAGCGGGCTATCAATATATTTAGATATCCTAAGCCAAGGAAATGAATCAAAAAAGAGAGCGAAAATTAAACAAAGTGAATAATGGCTATCTTAAATGGGGATAATTCATGAACCTACGTAGTAGGCCTATTATATTTAATATAAATACCTTTCACTTTTTAAAAAAATTCAGATTTGTTTATAAAAATACAGTAATCTACACTGACCGGCAAAAAAATCCGATCACTTAAAGAAATTTTTAAGAATTGAGTTTAAATAAAAATTATGTAGTAGGCCTAGTGCTTGGAATAAAATTACTGCAATTGTATACGTTTTTAAGATTAAAATGTAATGACACATTTCACACTTAATTCCCCATTCTTCCTCTTGCACCGTGGTGAATGGTGAGCCTAAGGTTGCAGGGGCATAACGGAGGCTGCATCCATCATCAATTAGAGCAATAGCTTTGGCAACGTCTTCGAGACTGAGAGGCGTAATTTCAACTAAACTTAATGTCAGAATCACTTCGATGGGAAGGAAGACAGTTTCCGTTCAGTTTGGAAGGAAATGACGCAATACAACAATGAAACACCTAGCAATATGTACGACAAGCTAGTGCACATAATCAGATTGGAATCGCCCTATTGCGATGTTTTTTTTTGTTTTTTTTTTTGTTTTTTTTTTTGTGATAAAGTGAAGATATGAAGAAAGCAGATATCTTGTATCTATAGCTAATGATCCATTAAAAATAATAATTCATCCTCACCAACAACAATGTATAAACATCCAATCAAAATTATGTTTAAAAAGTACAACAAATTTTACATTGATCAGTTTTTTTGCCGGTCAGTGTATATTTAAGTCAATTATTTTCTTTATTCTGTGCTTCTTTTCATGGTAGTTATCGTACTGTGTAAGTATTATATTATCTTTAAAGTATAACCCGGTTATTTATCATACACCGTTGAAGATACATGAATGGCTTAACGGTACACAAATAATGACATCGGATAGGATATTGCTTTTTATTTAATTTCCTTATTTATACCTCTTCCATCGTATTTCTCCATCTAGGCTACATCAACATTAATATATTTATATCACATTTACCTGTAACTACCGTCTGATACCTGGATGGATGGTAAGTATGGTAACAAGAAGACTAGAAGATGAAAATACATTGGACAATCGACAGCGGAGTAGCAAAATTAATTAAAATGGGAATGTATTAATTATTATGTAGCCTATTGTTTGGAAAATGGAAACCACAACAATGTGGAGAAAACCACAAGGAAAATCTGTCATTGCTAAACATTTATGGAGACTCGTTAGCTGATTTCCCTCAAATACAAGGGAGGAAAATGATAAAAAATGGAGCAGAGAACCCGCAACAATGTCCTTTATGATCTTATACATTGTTCTTAAGACGCGGAGAGTTTGGGAACTTGTTAAAACGTAAACTGAAATAGCGATACTCATAAAAATAAGAAATCAGTTTTATTTTAATAAGAATACAAAGTTGGTCCTCCTCTTTAAAACAACAGCAGTGATGTATGCACGGCAGAAACTGCGATAAAATCATACAACGTGGTGGTTCGCGTCTCATGTCTGTCCATCCCGTCCCTTAATTAGAAAACTTGCGTTCCACTCACAACACAACTACAGTGTTTCAACCCCAAGGCATTTCTCGCTGCAACAATTTCTCTCATACTGGTTTTCTCTCCACACCAAGTCTCCTTCCTTAAGACGAAAAAGAATTACTTTGCATCATCAGTTCTGATATTAGTCATAGAAGTTACGTTCATTTATTTAGCCTATTTATTTATTTATTTATCTATCTACTTACCCTTTTCTCTGAGGTTGCCCTACGACAAAGTGCACAACATATACAGTACTTCCAGTAGAACCAGAATACATATCTTTTTAGACAAGTTTTATATTTTTGTTTGGCCCAAATTTTCTTCGTTTATTTCTTTCTGTTTTTGGTGAATTTCTTCTCTTGCGGCTTTTACGGATAAAGATAAACAGAACTCCAGGCGTTTCAAATAATGAATTGTGGCAAATACTTGCTCATTTGTGTTTCCTGAGTAATCCAGTAACTTCTTCATCGAAGAGATGTAAGCGACTGGCGGATTCGTGTTATAATCTAATTTTGAGAGTAATCTCTGATTACCTATAATAATGGCCTGAGGTTTATCTGGGTTTAATTTTAGACCAATTTTAGTACACCAATTAGATACAGCACTGAGATCGTCATTTAGTTGAATCAGAGTGTTTCAGGTCTAGTATGAATGGAAACCGCAGATCATCTTCATAGAGATTATGTCTGCTGTATTGGAGTAGGCCTACTCTCTTCACGGTACTTAACTATATGTACATATCTAGTGTACGGTATTCTTATTACTTGTGAAACCGTAGATGTATTTGTTTTATTCCTTTTTTAAGATTATGTCTCTGGTTAAATGTAGGGGAGGGCCTTAAGGACATTATTATTATTATTATTATTATTATTATTATTATTATTATTATTATTATTATTATTATTATTAGTTTCAAAGGCCAACGATTCTTTCATTCTCAGGGATTTGGTTCTCTGAAGCGTCGTAGCTACTCACCTCGCTGACAACCTGAGAGCAATATAGGCCTACTCTCGATGATATAAAATTTTAGGTGCCGAATACATGTTAATGGATTTAGGAAAGAACTCTGAGGCAAACAAAAAAGGAAAATTTGATTTTTTAAATTTAACTAAACAGCTACTTCAACTGGACTGTTCATGAAAGCTGAGGATGTATTGAGTAGATTTAAATGAACTATCCTCAAGAAAATGTCAAATCCATAATAACCATTTCGTGAGAATTCATTCACCATAAGGATTCAATTGAGGAAATGATCATTATTTTAGATATTAATGGCAATGCAATTCAGAATAATTATTATACCAGGCGAGGGAAGAAGGTTGGACTCAATACAATGGCTCTGGTTTCACGGAATTTGTGAATTTGTGAAATGCAGACACCAGTGAACAGGGGATAAGAGAGGGACTTTAGTATTGTTGACAGCGGAGACCTAGGCTCTAGCACGTAGGTCTTGTATAATATGCCACTCATTCCCACCGTCGTGCGCTCTAGCCTGACGTCACAAACTTGACCATCGTCCATCGTGCACTTCCGTCCCAAGAGCCATCACAAGACTGAATTTGACTATGGTGGTTACTTTAAAAACCAGGAAGTAAAATCAACTTATTTGGGTTCACAGTAGGAAACTTATCTTGATTGGTAACTTAAGTATAATTCTAACCTCCCATATAGGCTACATAGTGTAACCAAGATGTAAATTAATGAAAGACAACAAAATGAAAAAACAACGAATGTGTAAAAGGGAAAGGAAGGAAGGGAAGAAAGAAGGAAAACCAGAAGTATACATAGACAGATGGATGGACAGAGAAACAAATAAAAGTATAAACAAATAAATAAATAAAGATATATAAAAATTAAATGAACAGAAATAAAGGAGGGATGAAAGAAAGTAAAAAATGCAAGAAAAGGGAATGGGATAGGAAGAACGAAAGGACGAAAGACAGATGATTAAATAAAACTTCATGATCATCATGTGAGATAAAAATGCAGAAGTATTTCAATACAAAAGATAAAACTCAAACGAAATATGAAATATTTAAAAGACTGGATGAATATAGTCTGTGTTAAAAATCTTAACTATATTATCTACATTCCACAGAAGTTCCGGCAAAGCCCTTCTCTTTAAAATTTTGCATATTCAAAATCGTTTTAATTCTTTTTATTAATTGTGTATCATAGTGTATTAATCTCTGGTGTGGTGCGTTATTTGCATATGATAACATCATTTACAAATTGCACATACTGTTCATAAAAAAAATGTAAATGAAAACGCGCCGGTGTGATTCATAAAATTATACAAAAGAACAAACGAACAAAGGCAACACAATAAATGAACAAACAAGTACAGGAATATCGGAAATCCGCAGCACCGAACGTACCCTAATGGAACACTATGTTTATGCAGAAGTTTCCGTTACACAAATAATGAAATACATACCGTTATCGCGTGCAGTTCCATATAAATAATTGCATAGCGTGGAATAATAATCTCTTCCTATGGAGTGTAGGTTCTGTCCATTATGTGTAGGCCTATACTTTTAGAATACTATTAGTTTTACAAGGAATTTGAGGATGTACGTTAATTATTCAAAATCTCATATTTTCTTATATCGTGGTTATATAATTTATGGACATGCTTTACATTATTATTGATGAAAATACGTTTAAATATGACTGTATGATATGTTTGCATGCACATGTTCTTTAATTTCCTCCGAAAGTGGAATTTTTAACATTAATATGCATAGAAGAAAGTTTTATGACTCACTCCTACCTGATTACTAGATATGATGAACCACAATGTACAACATGCACTTCTCCAGTCTTCCATATGTTAACAGAATGTCGCCGCTTCGATCTCATCAGGGAAAAATACAAGACACCCAGCAACATACAAGTTCTTAATAATCCCAAAATGTACAAAAACGTCATATTATTTCTAAAGGACATTAGGCCCCTACCATTTATAGTAAAATTTACCATCATTTGAAAATCACTGTCATTAATATTGTTTAAATATTTCTGTATTCATAACTGATTACTTAATTTAAACGTACAGTCGCGATTAGACTCTTACGAGTCAAATTGACTAAGAATAAAACATATTAAAACAAAAGCTTTCTTCATGATGTGTAAAATTCATGTAAAGGCATGTAAGCTTAAAACTTAAAATAAGTAAAGAACTTATTAGAATTTTTAACTTTATTCTCGTTTGTACATTTTACATGGCGTTCATTAACTAGAATGATGATGAATTTATTTGGAGCCTGCTTATATAGAAAAGGGTTTCGAGTGCACCTGTAATATATTATTGTGTACCTTTTTTGCCGTTAATAATAACAATTACACGCTCTCAAGCAGAAAGACAAGTCATCTGATATTCATAATCCACAGACTTTTCTTATTGTGAAGGAGAATTATAAACTCAAATTAGCATAGGTTCAAAGAATTAACAATAAGCAAGAAGTTAAAAAGTAAGGAGTACCTGTAAGAATTTTAGTTATATTGTAACATAATAAAATGCATGTTATATACCGTTGAGCTCGATCAGTAAAAGAAAATATACTTGATACCAGCAACTCAACAATATTTTATTTTAATATTTGCCTAGGCCTTTCGGCGTATTTCTGCCATCTCCAGGGCATATTCTTTTGCTGGTTTGGATGCCTCAATAATTAAAACCAAAACTGCACTGCCTTACATCTTATCACATTTATAAAATAAAAATTCCTAAAAGCTTTATAATACGCCGAAAGGCTTAGGTAAATATTAAAATAAAATTTTGTAGAGTTGCTGGTATCATCTATTTGATTTTATATTGTTATATGTATAAATTCGTTTATGGTTATTTAAAGGCAGGGATGTACTGCAATTTAGGCATGTGTCCGTCATCGGTGGGCAGGAAATTCGTCCCGCGGGAGTTCTTTGATATGCCAGTGAATCTACAGACATGGGCCTGTGACATTTATGCTCGCAGATATGCCATCGACCTGGGCCGGGATCGAACCCGCCACTTTGGGAACAGAATACAAGCGCCATACTGACTACGCCACCAGGCCGACACGTGTACGGTAAATTGAGACGGCAGATCACTCACATGTAGAATATTAATGATTAAAATAGTATAATTGTGATGCTTAGAGTCAATTTAAGCGTTTGTCATAATGCGACTGAATTCAAATTGCAATTACAGTGAATATAATTATGTATAAAACAATGATACGAGGGTCGCCCAGAAAGTAATGCACCACATTTTTTCTTCAACAATTATTTATTGAACATATTGAAACTTACACGCAAGAGAGAACGATGATTCTTCTACACTCCCTATTTTTCCACGTAGGCCTAGTTTCCGTCCCGTTCAATGGCTTTCCTCCAGCGAGACACAAGGGCGTATATGCCCTGTCGGTACCACTCCTCGTTCTGCACTGTGCGAATCACCTCTTCGTCATTCTCAAATTGTCTTCCGCGATTGGCATCCTCTAATGGCCCAAACAAGTGGAAGTCTGAGAGCTATAGGGTGGATGGGGTAACACTGTCCATCCCTGTTTATTGATGTGTTCCGAAGTCCTCAAACTTGTGTGAGGCCAAGCGTTATCATGTTGAATCAAACATTCACCTGGATTGTTATGGCGCCGAAGTCGCTGGAAGCGGTTCTTGAGTTTGGTTAATGTCTTCACATAAGCTTCAGAATTAATGGTGCTGCCTCTTGGCATCACATCAATGAGTATGATACTCTCACAGTCCCAAAACACAGTGATCATAATCTTACCGGCGGAAGCAATTGCTTTGAATTTTTTCTTCTGTGGAGATTGAGGATGACGCCATTCCATCGACTGTCGTTTTGTTTCGGGCTCAAAATGGTGAACCCAGGTTTTACCACCTGTCACAATCTTGGAGAAGAACGCTTCCCCCTCAGCTTCAAACGTTTCAGCAACTCAGAAGGGAGTTGGGAGGGGTGGGACAGTACAGGGCCACCACGTTCTCCTGATCTCAGTCCTATGGATTTTTTGTGGGGGGAGATGAAGCGTTTGGTGTACGAAACACCAATAGATACTCCAGAAGAACCGGTTGCCCGTGTGGCTGAGGCTGAAGCAATTATTCGTGAGACACCTGATTGATTTGAACGTGAGAGACAATCTTTTGCACGCAGATGCCAGCTGTGCATTAATGTAAACGACATTTTCAACAAAATCTTTAAAACATTCATCACACGGCAGATTGAATACAGTCACACCATCCACTGTAAAACCCTTTAAGGACCCTTAGCGGGGAAACGGAGAACCTGTCAGATCTTTGTCACGTAATAAAAGTGTTTCATTTTATCTCCTCTACAAACTTTCCAAATTTGTATGCGGAATTTTTTTACGCCCTGTATATGTATATATAACATATGATCGTTACGGTACAGACACAGATACATATATACGGTATATATATATATACTATAACTACTTTAAATTCATCTATTTCTATCAATACAAACGATACTTACTCGCCGAAGTTGAGTACCTATTTTTCCATCGGTCTGGGGAATTAGTTTCATAAAAGAAAAAACTGGCCGATCGGGAAAAGGTTTGCAATCTATAAATTAAAACTGCTGTGTATATATATTCCCACGTTTAATGGTTGAATTCCCAGGCTGCACGTTCGAATGCACTTGTTGCATCTCCTGGCCTCTCGTGTATTATGCATCGGCTAATCTCAACAGCAACCACAACTGCTATACCAGCCTCACTGGTCAATACGTTCCAGTCATGCGTTCTTTCCAGTCATGCGAACCAAACAGAAACCACGAGATGTGTATTACAGTGAAGATATTGAAGTATACTGAATGGTTCAGAAAGAGTTCTCCACAAGAACACTCAGTACTTTCTAGTACTCTCATTCATCGGCGCATTCTTCAACCTGATAAGCCCACCCAGTAGGTATATTTATTAAAAACATTTCTTTTCTCGAGTTGTAAAATAGATTTCATTTTGTTTGTTTTATAAAACTACACGGGAAAATTCCATCTGCATGAAGAGATATTAGGAAGAAAGCTGAGGGTGCAAACATTACATTTGCAAAATGTCCACAGAAGGAGTGACCAAACTATATGTACTTTTTTTCCCTATTTAGATGGACCAGGAAACTGTTACAATTTATATGAAGGGGTACGACAATAAAAATTATCTCCCAGGTATTTCAACTTAGGGTTATTTTAGATTTCAATTAATATTTAAAGATAAATTGCATTTTAAGCACGTTCTTTAAATTAAACATTCATACCGTTTGATAGGCCTACGCATCACTCAGAAAATATACATAATTACGACGTATAACATTGCTTTTTCCCTTTACTACAAACTGGGACCTTAAAAGGCCTCTACGATCTGAATAGGGAACACTTTTATTCTAATTCCAAATATTAAAAAAAGAATTTCAGCAAACTGAACCATACACCTATAAATCTAATTATTTAATAGCTAATGTATTTAACCTCTTTATCACAGTTAACGATTGAGTGCGATTCCAAATAATTGTAACATCATGTTGTGAATCTGTGGAAGTTCATGGATAACCATAGCACAGTGAATCTAGATCCGAATATGCGAAAGAAATGTGAAGCAATTTTGTGAAGCCCGGATAACTATTTTTTTAAATATGTTTAACCAAATTTTTTATTGAACTTCCTTGTATATAACAGTACCGGTAACTAATGCTATTAGTAGAGCCCGGATTTCCATGCAAATGCATGTTTTTATATACTTTGGTTAGATTTCTCAAACTTTGTAGTTACTCATTACATGACGTATGGATTCCAAATAACCATATTTTTTCCGTGCATGTTTGCATATTTCGGCCTTTTTATGGCCAAATCCATGAATAATGCATGTTTTGGATATTTTTGGTTTAATAAAGCATATTCAGACGTTTTTAATGCATATAAACCCTAATTTTCTGGTTTTAGTGCATAATATCAAGTTACCATCCATAACTGTGCATAATATGAATGTGCATCCCCAAAATCTTGGCTTTTCAGTGAAACATAAACATGTTGTATTGTATTATCATTGTTATTTGATTGATTTGGCAACAGAGTTTGCCACCGGCATCAATTTGAAAGTGCAAACTACTGTTTACCCTAAATAAGAAAATTGCAATTCGCCGACCTTCCATTGAAAGAAAACTGCTAAACTGAATGTTCACTGCTTGAATTTGTCAGTCACTAGCCATTGTTGAAGACGTTGTATTATCTTTAGAATCGTGTTGTGGAGAAATGGGTGTGACAGTTAGGGAAAAACTTAAGAAGGTACTTAGTTCAAATCCTGATCTTAAACTTCTGAAAACAGTGAAAGACGTATTATGTGGAAAAAATGTAAAAGACATGGAATTCGATCTCACCCTTAGTCAAATTTCTTCTCTTAAGTATGCACCTGTTACTTCTTGTGAAGTAGAAAGATCCTTTTCTGCGTTCAAGAATGAACGAGTTTAAGTGAGAAGAATTTGGAAAAACTCGTTGTATATTGTTTTAAGAGAAATTGAAATATATTGCAGTACAGTGCGGATTTTTGATAGTGCATGTTTCGCCTTTCATTGTGCATATTTGGAGCTACGATAGTGCATGAATGCATGCATGTTTTTAAGTTTGATAGTGCATGAAAATCCGGGCTTTAGCTATTAGTAATAATTATTAAAACCTAAATAAGAAAAAACATTAGTGTTTTATCTGCTTGCCACCCAACCAAAATTACTTGAAAGGCCATTACATTGCTCGCGGGCCTAGGGTTTGCCAATTTTACTTTAGGGATTGCTTGTCAGGTGCAAACGATCCATCGAGAGAAACAAAGGCTAGTCTTAAGGCTACCACACACAAAAAGCTTGGATACGCTATGTTATGCTAAGGTAAAAAGTATCTCCAATTCAGCTTATATAGGATGACACGAATAGACAGCTATAGTAGGCTACATTTACAAAGTAAATAGGTATTAATTTAAAAAAGGAAACTTTTACGGCCGGTGCCATTTCAGGTTAGAGACGCCAGTTTTATCGTATTTACGTTTTGCAGTAATTTTCATCCAGCGCGAGTTTTCACAATTTTGCTCCTCCAACGCACAGAGGTATATAAGCGAATGGTGTTATTTCATCCTTATATTTCTTCGTTATCCCTTTAGATGGCAACATAGTGCGTTGCAAAGATTGGAATGCTTTTTGGTGCTTACAGCAGTAAAGTACTTAAAACAACGTCATTGAGCATAGTAAAATTAACAGAAAAGCAGAAGATAAAAAATGGGAAGGGATAAAACTGATGTGTTTACTCACCTTCTACTGGTAATGTTCTTGGAATCTATGGCTCCCAAACAAACTAAAATTACAATTAATCCAATAACTGACTATAAGATGCATCCTTCAGTTTTGCTTTTTATGTAGTTTTTACGTATCTTATCCCATACTAGTTCTGGTGAAACTTCCATTTCTTTCTGACTTGAATTTTAACCTCATAAAAATTTAAAAAACCTTGCCTTCAAAAACTAGATTACTATTTCTTTCGGTTAGACATTATTACCACTGATCACAATGTCTCATTTTATAAGCGAATATATTCCAGTATTCCCAAATAACATACGAAAGTCAACGAACAATGTTGCCACGCATCATAAACGCTTTTTTCAATCCATTTCAAAGTAGATGTCGTAACGGTAGTGATGCAGTTCCAAGGAATGAATTGAAGAGTGAGAAAGATTTTAATTAGTAAACCTTGTAGGCCTACTGGTAGTTACTGTCAAATACTTCGCCTGAATTTTGTCCATGAGAAATTAGATGAGCAAACTACCCTCAAATGTAGCTCCAAAATTCCAAAATTGCATCCAGATGTTTATGGGAGAAGAGTCTTCTTTGGTTTCCAGATAACATGGACACAAAATGAGGATGCCAGTCACCACAGAAGAGAGAATCGCACGAGCGCAGTTTAGACGCTGGATATTACAGCAACTCGCAGTCCGAGCACTGACTTGTAATTAACATCACGACGTTCCTCATCCCATCTGCCCCCCTCCTGTCCGTCCTCATTGCGACACGAGCTAGCAACTGTTCTAATGGCCTAACAACAATTCAAATCTGTGGTACTCTTACCCATGAACTATTTAAAATGTCCATTTCAGGCGGAAATCCTAGTAATCCGGTCCTATAATTAATCCCACATGATAAAATATTTCCTTTGCCGTTTGCATAGTCTTTTATAGTGGTTAGCACTGATGACAACAGATAAATCTGGGTTCGATTCCCGATACGTCCTAGGATTTTTTTTCTTTTAGATAGAATGGTCTGAAACGGGGTGTATTATGTTTTAAGACCAACTGAGAAGCTACTTGATAAGAAAACGCCAGTCCAATATGCCATCAGTAACGGCCGTGGGAGTAGGCAAGCTGACCACATGCCCTCCAGTTCTGCCATCTGCCTACGGTAGATAACGCAGCAGTCAGATGGGAAGTAGAGCCATGGACTTGACACATTTCCCTTGGACTGTAAAATATTTCTTGAAGACTATGATAATAGACTATGAAGTATAATCGTACGAAAAATGTCGAGTCATGGACTTGACACATTTCCCTTGGACTATAAAATATTTCTTGAAGAACTATGATAATAGACTATGAAGTATAATCGTACGAAAAATGTCATTTTTAGTTAAGTTAACTGTTTTCGCGAGATACAAAGAATGCTTACTGTCAGTTGTAAAATTCAGTAAAACAGAAAAAAAAAATACATTTTATCATGACAATTTACGTAATTGTCAACTATTTTCCTGACTTATAGGCTACATTGCTTTGAGAAACAGCAATATGTCGCATTGTAGGATTGTCAGACATTTGATTGTAACCTGACAATTGTAGAAATGTCATGTTTATGGAATAGGGCCCTGTATGTGGTGGTGTTCCTACCAGGTCGTGAACGACTTCAAGAGATCCCTTAAGGGGAAATTCACGGCGGATTTATTTCAGGAGTGCGCCTAACACTTAAACCAAGGGACAACACAAACACCCAGTCTTGAACCCGGGAAAAAGGATTGTTTCACTAAGGAAATCGAACCCGGGCTGCTGGAGTGGAAGGCAGGCGTGCTACAGACTCACCCACAGCGGCGGACATCCTACCTGGACAGTTTTCCATTCATTATTTCACCAAATTCCTATACGATCTAGAGATCGTAAATGTAAAGAGATGAATATATCCTTACATTTTATTGCAGCTCGCCATTTTGTTACATGTACTCTTCCAAAAGTGTTTTTATTTTTATGAAGACAATAAGAAATGAAAGTACAGGGCGCATTAAAATATTTCCAGACAATCAGATTAATTATTCATAAGTTGAAAAGACTTGAAGTGTGATTTTGGATCAAACAAAAACAGCAAGACTGTCTTCAGGGATTTAGTAAAAAAGTATATAAAAAATATATACACACTACATGATTAAGCCACAGCCTGAAAAAATAATAATTTTACCATGACACAACACTGAGCTCTGCACGTAAATAAACTCACGATGTAAATAATGACAAAACACTGAGGTTCCAGTTAATATAGAACAATGCATTTTGTATGTGTGCGACTATTAAAGAGATATATCAGTGTTCAAAATTTGAGAGTCTAGCTTCAAAAATAAGGAAGTTAGTATCTTCAGTAAAGTGTCCCCAATGTTTCAAGCACATTACAACCCCATAAC
Source organism: Ectobius pallidus (assembly GCA_964059195.1). Classification (NCBI taxonomy): domain Eukaryota; kingdom Metazoa; phylum Arthropoda; class Insecta; order Blattodea; family Ectobiidae; genus Ectobius; species Ectobius pallidus. Next base: position 71,308,641 of record CAXKWD010000006.1, read on the forward strand.
GGCAGTAAGTCTGTGGGTGTGCTCAGCATCCTTAAAATAAAAAAAAATTAAAAAAGTTACCTAGATCAAGGTGAAGTTTTGTGTTATATTGAATAAATTTTGTACACTAAATATTATTTAGCAATATATGCGATTGGAACTTTTTTTCATGCACACACAGTCTCAAAGATAGACAAATACCTTTTAGCAACATTGAAAACTTCAGTCCGACTCTTAAACTCTTCGATTTTGCTTGAATAGGAAAAAGTCGCCCCTACTAACAGAGGAAGGAATGTGCAGTCAGAAAATTGTAACATCTATGCTGAAAATAGAGATTATGCTATCGCGTGTTTCACTTCAGAGTATTTTATTTAATAAAAAAATTAATAAAAATGTGTAACTTATATATATATATATTTTTTTTTTTAATATGGGGCATGTTACACTTGCAGGGTTTGCAGTAACAACTAAAACGTATAACTGCTATTATATTCGTTTCTCGTTAGGTCTAAGTCCACCACAAAGCAGTACCGGTATTCTATTATCAACGTACTTGACCCAGAACACCCATAACTTATAGTTTTATCCATAGACGCCGCCAACTAGATTATATTCTTGGGGGAGGGCGAGGATTATAATATAGGATTGTTAGACATAGGCCTACAAACGACAAATTCTGATAAATAAATCTGAGGGTATTTACCATGACTTTTGCTAGTGTTCGTTGTTGCATAAGAACAAACTACCTTTCTTTCGACCTTTTTTATCTACTTTTCCTAGGCATTTTGGTCACACTCGACCAACTTCATGGAACCTTGCTTGTAGATTTACATTCAGTAAGAATAAAAATGCTTTAATACTGGCGTTATGTTTAATTAACTTCATGATGCTTCTTATTCTATGTGGTGAAAACCAGTTCTAAACTTGCAGCGACCGAACTGCGAGGATTCCTTAACACTACCAGGAGAATACCAGATTGAGGACACTTCCCCCGCGACAACAGACAGATGAACAAGAGTAAAATTAACTTAATAACATACCAAAGTAAACTCACCAAACATGTTCCCTATGTGTTCTATGATGAAGAGAAGGTGACGCGAAAATCCTAGAACAAATGCATAATCGGTTGTTGGATAGGAGATATAGCCTATGGCTCAGGTAATCCGGAGGTGGAAGTCGGGGCCCATTAAAGAACCCCAAGTTGCAATTTCTTTTGGTAAATCAACGCTGTGAACATGGATTAGCCTATACTTCATTGCCCAGGAAAAAAGAGAGTGGAAATGATGGTAATTTGGAGAGTAACACATATAAAGCGAATAACAAATTGCTTAAACTGTGTAGTTGGACGGGATTGATTTTCCAGCCTGCTAACATGGATTTTTAAAGCTGCTGGCCGACCAGCAGTTGAATTCCTCCCGTAATTAAGAGTGGCACTAGCTGGATATTGCGGCCTGTTGCAAACTCATCGATCCGCTATGCACTTCGCAGTTAATTTAAAAAACACGCATTCCTATATTTCCTCATCTCTATTTATTATGGATTACACATTGATGGATCATATTCATAATTCATCGGTTTTGAATTCACTCTGGCTATATTTATAAACAGCGAATTTGAAAGAATTGAAAATACTCTACCTAAAAATCCATGCAGCCTTAGAATTAAAAAAATAATCCCAAGAAGATACGGCACTCTTATGAAGTATGAAGTGGATGAGAAAGGGAAGTGATATTCATAATTCATCGATTTTGTATCTTCTCTGGCTCTATTTATAAACCACAAATTTGAAAGAATTAAAAATATTTTCAGCCGCTAAGTATGCCGATTTAGCGATCACCGTGAGAGATTTAATATTTAAAAAGTGTAGTGAAACTTAACATTTTCAATCTTAAGCAAACTGAGTTTACTTGATAAATGTATACAAATAATGCTTAACTAAAGAGAATTTTCCATGTGATTAAAACCAAAGATGGCTTATTTTTTAACCCTAGTCCGATATTGTGAAACTTTCATTTCGTGTATCTTGTGTTAGAACTTCTATTTTTAATTCAAGCTGTCTAAAACATATATATTTAGAAGTTTCCAATAATTTTTTTTATAAGTTCTATTGTTGAACTTACTCGCGTACTCTAGCCTGAATTTTGCATTAGCTAAGAATTACAAAAGCATACATGCATTTCACAAGACTGCGGTTTAATCTTAATTAGGAATGTTTGTTCTAACCACATTGTAGTGCAATGCATGAAGGGAGGACAGAATATTCCAGACTGGATTAGTTCTGCCCAGAACTCACGTAGGAAAAACGGTAGAAGCCCCAAAGGTGATTAACAAGATTAGAGCCGACCCTTTAACCCAGTAATCACCCCAGCAGAGTTGCACACGCACACACACATGCAAAAATTCACTATTAGACCGAATGTATGAAAAGTATACGCGGCGAAATATCCATAGGTAATGTTTTCGTTAATATTTAATTGACCAATCTATGAATAAATATAGGCTAAGCATGTGACTACCACCAACAGCCCCCGTATTTTTAAAAATGGTTATGAGTCAATTCTTATCGAGAGAATAACGGAACATTTTCTCAACTAATTAAAAGACCTTGTGTTACATTCACATAACTTTCTCTACCCCAGGTTTCAAATAAATTTTAGTTCCTTTAGGCTAAGCAGAAAATAAAATTATCTTCACCTCAAGAGGTAACAAAAGTAAGAGAAAGGCATCGCCAATCTTCTTGTCTCATCCCCGTAAGATATCGAACCAAAATATAGGCAAAATGTTTTTATTCAAACACACAGAACACACAGACACATTCACACAAACATAAAGCCAAGTTTCTGGAAATTGCATTTTTGGAATGCAGAGAACTCAAAATGTGTATCAAGCTCAATATGAAACTCAATGTGTGAAAGCTCAGTATAGAACTTATAGTCCTTTGGTATGGGTAGACAAGGCAAGAAAAATATGTTTCATATGTTTAGGAGTTGAAAGTTTCCATGGCAATAATTGGAACATGAGACAGATTCAACAGAATCCTATGAAAGGAAGATTGTGTTAATGTCAATATTCTACCAGTGATCAATTTACAATATAACAATTATATAAACTACTTAAAACTGTCATCTAATGAGAAACAATGGAAAGCCTTAAATCTGCGGACTTAATTTTTCACACAATTTATATAACTCACCCCGAATTACTATGAAAACAGTTTTCACACAGTGATTAAGCCCATGTCACGATTGTTCTAATAGACCCAAGGTAGCTTTTTTGTACTTTACTCTATTTGTTTTATAAAAAAAATAAATGTTACTTCCAACTTATTTTGCATCATTTTATTACAAATATACTTTAAACTACTTTATCTTATAGGATGCATCAATTTAAGGGTTAGCAATGCCAGTATTGAGCATAGGATTGTTCATATTCTGTATTTTAGATGTTATGAACAATATTTTTTAGAAATTAGACGAACATGTTCAATGTAAATGAAGTATAAAATATTTATATTAGTTGGGTAAAGGCATCGTAAAGTGACACTAAAGATGAATTAGAAGCAATAATGAATAAAAGAAAGCAACAATAATAATTATTTATTGTAACCAAATGGTCATACTAAGATGAATGCAGCAAAGATGAAATTATATATGGCAGGGGAAACAGGAGCACCCCGAGAAAACCTGTCCTGGCCCCATTTTGTCCACATGGATCCACATAGATTCGATCCTGGTTCCCAGCGATGGGAAGGCGAGCGGCCCAACCACTCAGCCATGGGGGCGGCCAAAGCAACAATAATGTAGGGTAGTTTTTAGTAGTCTACATGTAATAGAGTCTGTGTATAATACAGATGCACACTTGTTAAGTAAAAAACTAAATAGGTCAGCATTTTACATTATTCCACGTTGCTATTCATGTTCATTCTATTCTGAAGCTGACATTAACTTGTGTCTAGGAAATGCTTAAAGCAGTAATATACATATAAACAAGAGTTTGCTTTGAGCTTAACTGAATTAGCAATGAACGCTTTAGCCACAGGGCGGCTCAGTATACTGCTTCCGGTGCAATAATATTGATACTTGTACATTTTCAAATTATCACGGATGATCAAAATTTATATCCATTGCCTTCTGTGGAAATTTGGAGATCCCCATCAACATCTGAACTGGGAACTGCTTGCATAGTAGGCAAGAACGCTGGCATTAAGAGAACTGGGTTTATTGATAGATTCATGAATGCAAATTTATCACAAGTAATAACACGAGAGATTACGAATTTATCTGATGGAAATCGTAATCTCGAGAGGAATTTATTAATACTACCCGGTGAATAAAATGTATCAAATTATGTAAATACAAGGTGACACAAAAAACGGGAACTTTTAAATCCAATAATAAAACCTAGAGTGATGGACGGAAACATTTTATTCATAGTAATTGAAACCTTAAAACTTGCCATTTAAGAAACATTAATGGAATTTATCATTTTAAAAAAATTACGTCCTATAGATGGCGTCCCCCTGTAAGAATGCATTCTTGAAACCTGATGTTGAGATTCCTCATTGACCGCTGCAATGTTGCTAATTTATTTAAAAAGTTTTTAATTAACTATACTTTTAACAGATCAAAAGCAAATATTTAAGGAATTTCTATTTGCCAAAAGCTATTTTATCTAAAGGGGGTACGCCGTAGCGTAGTGGTTGAGGCGCTGCGCTACAAACCGGAAGGTCGCGGGTTCGATTCCCGATGAGGTCGTTGAGATTTTTCAATTGGCCTAATCCTTCTGGTGGCACTATGGCCCTGGGGTCGACTCAGCCTCTAACAGAAATGAGTACCAGGAGCAATCCTGGGGGTAAAGGCGGCCGGTGCGTAAGGCTGACAACCTTACCACCTTCATGTGCCGACTGTCCAAAATCTGGGAGCCTCAACCTCCTGGAACCCTCTGGGCCTTCATGGCCTGTATAGGGATCACTTTACCTTTTTTATTTTATCTAAAGTCAGAAATAATAATATAGTTGTTAAAGCAAACTTGGATTATAAATTATACATGTATAGTGTTCGGACAATCCTGGCCGCTTTCCTTAATTTGATAAAATAATTATTGAACTTCAAATAGGGAGTATGGATCCCAGTCAACTAGATGTTGCAGTGCCGCTCAACTAATCATAGAAGAATGGTCGAAACCAAACCTACATACTAAACTCATACTGAAGATTCTAGAGTACGTAAAAGTTGCTAAATAACGGCACATAATCTAGAAAACACACTATACAGAAATATCCATCCACTGCTTGCATGTCTGTTACAGTGTTTGTGTAATGTGATAACGTATGAAAGAAACTTATAAACTGGTGCTTATATGATTAATGGAGTTCTGCATATTATATTATCATTAGTACATCAGGACTAAAAGCATTGTACGAAACAACCAGATTGATTATGGGCTGGTAACATATTATACCAAATGCGTAGCTAAAATTTATGAGATTATATCACCCACACAGTGTATTGTAGCTGCTTACGTCATTAATAATGTTAGTTTAAAATTAATTAAATCCTTGAAGATTGGAATGTAGTATTGCTGAGCTGCGTTGAAGTTAAATAATTAACTGCTGAGTCTTTAAGGATGTGTTGTGAACATTCTGAAAAACTGAAATCTTTATTACTGATAGGCTATTTTTGTTGAGAAGAATAAGCAAATGGTTCGAACAAATATTTTGTATACTTATTATTATTATTATTATTATTATTATTATTATAGATTAGTTTACATTCATTGAAATATCTGGTACAATTGTGGGGAAACAGTACAGACGCTGAAGATATTTGGACAAGACCGTCTGGTTTTTGGAAATTTCCTACACAATTAATCGAATTATTATATTCTTATATTATATTAGTAAGACTTATTCTACTAACAAGAATATTCGAGCAAGGGCCTTACCGCAAGGGCGGCGAAATTCGCCCCACCAAGGGCGCAGGCAAAGAGAGAGTGCAAAAATGACCATTAAAGCATCAAGAAAGCACAAGATTGGTACGGAGAAGTGTATAAAAAAGAATATGAGACAGCTCCACATTTGGATATTTTGAATGTTATTTCAAAGAACGAGTTAAGAGATGTTTATCCACATATTGAAATAGCATTGTGGATTTTATGACAATGTCAGCGAGTGTTGCATATTACGAGCGCAGTTTCAGTAAATAAAATATTATTAACTTAAGGTAGAAAATGGGTGAAAGCAGATTATCAGATTTAGCTATCTTGTCGATAGAATACGACAAAGTATCAAACTTTACTTCAAAGGCTTGCTTCGCTCAAAGCAAGGAAATGGAAAGTAAAATTTTAATTAAGACATAGTTCTAGGGTAGGTATATTTTCCACCAGCAGTCAATAACCAACTATTTATATCTATAATCAAACGTTAAATGAATTAAACATTTTGGGTGATTAAACATTTAGAAAATAGCATTGGATATCGTTATTATTTTAATTCGTCTCATATGTTCTCAACTCTTATAGCACTCTTGTATTTTTATTTTTAATCAAAAATATTTATGTACTATATTTTTTCCCGATACAGTGTCTCTCAAGTTTATGAATAAAATTTATTAAGTTACATTCATAGAAATTCTAGGTGGAGTTTTCTCCGGAGTTTTTCCTCACCTGAGAGACAAATGTCGGGTAACTTTAGGCCCTTGTGGTCCCCAGATATCATCTGGCCCTCATTATTATCTTCATCCCATCCTCTCCCTGTTCGGAGTGAGTGTGTGTGTGTGTGTGTGAATGGTGTATCTCGTCCTATGTGTTCGCGTTGTCCCGGAGTTGGCCCCTGCATTGGGCTGATCACTCATCCGGGGAGGTCCTCCATGTCCTTGTCTGGTAAAAAAAAAGTATGTATGTGATCCATAGATAATCCTTCTCCTGACAGGTCAGGGCCCTGTAAGGCCCGGGCGGCGTGGGTTGCTTAAACGTCCATAAAAGGGAGAGGTAAAACTAAGAAAAAGATAGATAGACATTCACAGAAATTCAGGCTTTAGATCACATCCACATCCCCTTGTGCAAGATACAAGACGAAACCAAACAAGTCCTTTAATTGAACCTAAACGTTTCAGATGTACAGGTAAATAACACAGCTTTACCTTTGGTACCAGATTATTCAATTCCATTGTTAAAAATAACCCGGAATTAATTAACCTGAAAATTACAAATTTAGGAAAATAATTAAGTATATTATCTAAGAATTTATTTTTAATGTTTCTGCTTTTTTAAATCTCCTTGCTATTATTGCTGTGGATGGGTGTAATTGATTGTATTTTATTTAAAGTAATTTGCATTTTGTTTAGCGAATTCATATTTATTTCTTGGCAACGAATATGTGCTCATTCGGGTGGCGTTTTGTTGAGGAGAAAAAAAACAAATAATGTGAAAATTGTTCAAGAGAACAACAGAACAACTGTACGTTCGACTGAGAATAGCTCACAGTTGCAATAAAAAAATGACACTTTTCAGTGCTAGCAGGCAATTTAATTTTTTGTACTTTCCTTTTATTTTTTATGTTTATTGCTGGAACTAATAAATACATATTTTATTCAAACACTTCAAAAAAATTCAAAATTATAAATGGTTTAAATATGTATTTAAATTTACCAAAATACCAGTGGGGGAGCCGTTCCCCCCCCCCTATAACCATGGCAGGAAGTTAGTTTTCTGGGGAGAATATAGATGGGATGAAAAATTAACAAAAATGTAGCATACAGTGGGGGCGCAGATTTTGTATTTCTGCCAGGGGCGCAGGATCACCAAGCTCTTCCTCGCCTGTGTGATGTCGCTACCAGAACTGGTGCTTTTCAGTCAACAATGGCCACTGAGGGTGAAGCGAATATAATTCTGCACTGTGGTAATAGCGAAACTTTGCGGCAGTATCCTAGTTATGCAAGTAAATTCCGTCATGATATCTGCAGGCGGATAAGGGGAATTGGGTGTGATGTAACACACAATCAAGTCAAGTGGTAGATACGTCATAGCTCAAGCATTTAATTGAATTATACACACAATATATACTAGCCTATATAGATGTTCATATAGGAAATAACAAATACCTGAAGGATATATTATGAGAGGTCGGAACCAACTCCACCAAATCCACTATTCTCCCTAGGTGCATAAAAAAATAATAAAAATGTGCACTGACACGAAAATATTTACACGGATTTTCTTCCTTTGGGTATGACTGGGGATCGTGTGGATGTAAGCTAATGAAATAATAACTTACATGAAATCAAGCACCCCCGATGATATTTTAGGCAGTTTACATTGGGTACGAAAGACTGACACCCCTCCCATAAGAACATATTTTATACAAACCATAATCCTCATAATAATAGAATTAGTTTCTAAAAGGGGCTCGATATACTAACCGTCGAAGTATACTTAAGTCATTGGTCAAGCAATCGCAATTTTTAAAATAACTTGCCTCCTATCAAATTCTACCTTCAATTAAATTAGATAAATCAAGGGAATTTCGTTATCAGCTGCCTAACGTTTCCGTTCACAGCTGTCTAACCTTTCCGTTCGCTACTATTGGGATGACATGAAATTACACTAGGGCTATAATGGAAAAATCCTTTATTCATTCACTGCATTTGTTTATGTTTTGTTTATATTTGAATATCTTTGTTACAAAACTCACCTTGCCTACAAAATACAGAAACGGAGTTAATGGCATAAGTGGATGGTGATTTCCAAGCTCTACAAGCAACTATAGTCATTTCCAAACAAGAGCTTGTCCTTAAGATCAAAAGTTCGAAACTGACTCTTATCCTAAATTGTCACTCCTTTCTATCTGTGTGCTACCTTCATTATGTAGTTACAAACGTATTCTATTAATTCTTTTTACATTATACAAAAAATGTAATTAATCAGGGACTAAAATGTATAATTTTATTACAAATAAATAAAAAACAATATCAATGGATTAATAGTACAATAATATTCTTCAAGAAATAAAATAAATGATCATGAAAATGTTAATTGTATTAATTGCGTAATAATAAATATGCAAAATAATTAGCAATGACAAAAAACTAAAAATAATGCATTATTTGCATATAAATGGATATCATTACTGGTAATTAAAATAATTATGTAAAATTACATAACAAAGCAAAAGAGTTCTTATAAAACTAAATACTGTAGTTATTTGCTACATTAAAGAAGTAGTCTTCTTATTCAAGAAGAGATGTTTTTGTTAAACAAGCGAACATAATTTTTGCCTAATTCATAATAACAAATTTTCATTCCAGTTATAAAAAGTGCTATGGACCACGCGGGAACTATTCATAAACAACGGAAACCATAGAAACTATCGATACTGTGTCAGTTTTGTTTGAATTACAGGAAGAGGAAAGTGCGCATGCGCGCGCGCAGGAAATGGAAAAAGAAGACCGTTACGTCTCAAGAAGGGAGGAGGGAGTAAGCATCAGGGAGTCGGCGAGAAGAGTCAGAATTGGAAGGCTGAAGTAGAAGGTTGTGGAGTTGGCGGACGAGGCCTGGAATGAGCGGCAGTCGTGACGACGTAGTGGCCTGACGTTCCCTGTCAGACTTAAATTGGGAGGCAACCATCAAAACTGGAAATCAACGATCGATGGCTATGTCGAGATAGCTGTGGATGGGAATGAGCCTGAACGTAGTTGGCTTATGTCGTGGCCGCCGACAGCGAACATCCGCTGGGAGTAGAAGAAATGGGCCGAGTCTAAGTGAGGTTTAGATATGGAATGGAATCCTACAGGAAACTGACATCGGACAGAAGGGTGACAAGAAGAAGGAAGAACCACACTAATCTACTTCTTGTTGAGTATAAAAACTATTAATATCAGACACTTCATTTGGGTTTTTGAACATAAAAGAGTATTGATAACTCTAGTTCTGTAGTTTCTAACTTATGTCTGACTAATAGATTTCTATTGTAGAAATGAGAGTAAAATAAGACTAGCGAAAAGTTAGAAGTTGTAACAGCAATACAGTAATCCAATGTTTCCACTTCCTGTCGGAAAAGTTAAGGTAGAAATAGTTGGGAAGAGAGAAGTAAGTAATAAGTAGAAATCTCTATACTTTGGGTGTTTTTAAGTGGTTGAACCACTCACGAATCCGTAAGCTAGGTTCAGCTGGTGATGCTTATAAATGCTTTTATATTTTTTAAGACAGGTCGCGAGAAGAGTAAGGAAGAAATTATAAGGGGCATGAAAGTAATCCTTATTTGGGCTTCTCCCACTTGGTTTTGGTTCAGGTCAAGATCAGTAAACTATACAGGTTGCGTATTCCGGGATAGACCAATCGCAGCACTTGAGTGCGTGACGTCACCAGATTCCAAATCTCGCAATTCCCAGTTTTTACTCAGTCTAGAAAATCTTACAGCGCGTGATTAAACTCGTAATCCTTAATTAACCCTTGGTCGGATTCCTGTGAAATTTTTACAGAAATAATCTACACACATCAGCCCTACTGATGGTTAAAACAGAGCCTTAAAAAAGCGGATACAAATGTTTTTATTTCATTTTATAAACATCACCCGTTACACAAAATTCATGGAGGGAGAAGCAAATTTCACTATGCGACAATTTTTTGTATTTTTGTGTCCCGAAAAAAACTTCAAGCGAGAAAGTTTTAGTGAAATAATTTAATTTTAATACAAATGAAGTTCCAGCCCTATACCTCGAATGGTTTACGAGTAATTGAGTGGTAATTATTCTGGGCGCTTCTGTTGTCGGAATGATTTGTGACGACCGTGAAATGTTCAGGAAGAAGCATATTTGACTATGCGACAATTTTGTTTATTTCTGTGACCAGAAAATGATTCAAGCATGTAAGCTTCAGGGAAATATTTGAATTTTATTATACATCAAGTACCACGTTTATATCTTGAATGGTTTACGAGTAATAGAGTGGTAATTACTCCAGGCGCTAAACCTATTGGAACGGTACAGAGGTCTTTTTGTTCTATCATATAGACCTACTAGCAATTACGTAAAAATCCTTAAATATTTTAGTCGTGGACTCAATAATAAAGGATATTAACTGGCTACTTGTACCCATACTGAACGATTGACCCTTTGAAACTAAATTATTTTGGAGGACTTCAATAGACGCCGGCCGTGAAAGCCTAAATACTTATAATTAATTATTTTTAATAAATCATTGAATTATAAAAAGAGTGCCGTCATGAATACCTATAACAATATAAGTGAATAATAGTCGCAAAAAATTTAATAAAATATCATTTAGCCTGGTTAAATCCGTGGGCCCTTTACTCCGTGATCTACCGAGAGCTGTGAATATTAATCTTCAATAATTTCGTTCAGAAGAAACGCCAAATATTGCCTTGCTGCAGACTAATTTCCATTCCTCAATAAAAATACCCTTTCCAGTGCAATTAAAGAATTAATGTTCAATAATGATATTCTTCGGAGGTACCTTTCTATTTAGTCATTTCGACATAGCTGTACATATAAAGCCAAACAAAGTTCTGTTGTCCTAAAAGCCCATGTAAATATGATTAATAACAATTACAATAATAATACTAATAAGAATAATACTAATATAAGAATATATTATTTACCTTTTTCTCTTAGGTTTTTCCCTTGGTAAATTCAGCAGTTCAGCTTTGAAATCCCTTTCGTAATCCTGCTCCGTGAAGTGCAAGGAATAAACTCTACTTGTATCAGGATTCCAAGAATCATTTTTTCGGCAAACAACAATCCATTGCTTGTGAACATCTTTGATTTTTGGAAAGACGTAGAACGAAATGTTACAGTCAAGCTTCTTGCAATCTGAGAAATTACTGTTACACACTGCCACAGCACATCTCTGGCCCGGCATAATGGTTCAGTTATTTGCACATTCTAAAGCACTTTCTAATTGTACTATTAAAAACAATATGTATTGGTAATCTCTATCCTAAAAGACTACGGTCAAGTGGCCGAAATCAGTAGGTACAAAAGCCTTGTCAGCGGCACCATGCTCTCTACTGTCCTGCTCGAAACGCCCGGAATAATTACCACTCAATTACTAGTAAACCATTCGAGATATAGGGCTGGAACTTCATTTGTATTAAAATTCAATTATTTCACTAAAACTTTCTCGCTTGAAGTTTTTTCGGGACACAAAAATACAAAAAATTGTCGCATAGTGAAATTTGCTTCTCCCTCCATGAATTTTGTGTAACGGGTGATGTTTATAAAATGAAATAAAAACATTTGTATCCGCTTTTTTAAGGCTCTGTTTTAACCATCAGTAGGGCTGATGTGTGAAGATTATTTCTGTATAAATTTCAAAGAAATCCGACAAAGGGTTAATTAAAGGTTACGAGTTTAATCACGCGGTGTAAGATTTTCTAGACTGAGTAAAAACTGGGAATTGCGAGATTTGGAATCTGGTGACGTCACACACTCGCCTGCTCGCCGCAACCCCCTGTCCTATAAACTCGCCGGAATACGCTACCTCTGTAGTTTACAAGCCTTGGGTTCAGGTTACAGATGGATATCTACATGTTGGATGGCATGCTGGCCTGTAATATTTAGTTGCTTTATGAATAAAGAGATTCACTAAGAGATGGTTTTGAAATAGAGCAGAGCAAGTGTAAAGGTAGAGAAGGATAGGAATGAAAGAACAGAAGCTTGGGTGATGGCGACTCGCTTAAGAATGAAAGTAAGGATTAGTTGTGTAGTTAGTTAAGGATAGGTTGTGTAGTTCAAATTCAGAGTTAGGTTAAAAGAGAAAACCTGGAGGAAAAAAAAAAGAAGATAAGTTACTTAGGTGTGGTTAATTAGTTTCGTATTGGAATTCACAGAGGAATTCAGAAACACAAATGTACACCCAAAACCAAGAATAAGTAATAAGAGAGTATAAAGGTTATAGGGTTAGTGAAATTGAACTAGATAGGAATTTGAATGAATGACGACCAGAAATGAGAGAACTTAAGGGTTGAAGAACTTAAGAGTTGAAGTAAATTTAAGAGAAAGGGCGAGTAGCATTGAAAAATCACTTAAGGTGAATGTTAAGAGGAGAGTAAGGTTAAAAGAGAGAACCTGATAATTCTTTTATAGTTCTTCGATATATTGTCTTTACTATCTATCTTTAAAAACTTCTTCTTCTTTGACTGGACAGACAAGGACATGCTAGCACAGTGAAAAAGTAAAATAGAATGCATCATAATTGAAAATGAACATTTATTAAAAGAAGTATTTACATTGTAGGGTTTGATACAATTCTTTGTTGTTAAATTCAATTGTTGATACCGTAAATGGTTGTTGCAAGAAATATTGATGTAGAATTCGGGAAACAACCTGTAACATAAATTTAGAAATTACTTGGTGGGAAGGTAGTAAACCAGTATAACGCTGAAATTAATTCAGAATACTAACCTTATTAAGAGTAGACAGTTTAATATAGTGCTTCATCCTGTAAATGTTAATTTTGGATAATAATGATATATAAATATTTATAATTGTAAGAAATATATTGCTGATGAGCAAATCATTGATATAAATATATAAAGAATTAAAACTAGTGCAATTTAAAATTAAATCTGTAAAATTAGTACACACAACCAGAATATTGTTGAATAAAATATTATTGTTATTTGTTGGAAGAAAATTTAGTTAAGGTGGCTTTATTTTTCAAGTGATGAAATAAACATATTAACTCCTTTAAATATTAAGAATCCTACCCTATCTCCACTGTATAAAAGCTAAGCCGAGGTACTTGTATATATAACCTTGTATATACATAAAATATTTTGTGACTGGACTTAGAAAAAAAAAAGAAAAAAATTATAATTAAGAGAGAAATTAATAGTGGTGATAAATTAATTTGGGAATTAGATGATGAATTGATGGATGGCGCCCTATATAAGTATTTCCATCAATAAAAGAGAATTTTTTATAACAATGAAATTATAATGAAGAAGTTTGAGAACACCCTGTAGATGTGGTGCATTGATTGTAGCATTGGAAGGCTAGTATGCGTGTGGCGTACCTAGGAATGTTGAAACAGGTGCACTTACGTAACTGGGTAACTAGGTCACTGTTACGATAGTTTATCAGACGTCAGAGCAGATCACGTAAAGATATACTATTGAAATTAATACTAATAAAGTAAAGCAAGTCCGTCGCAACATTAATTCAGATACTACACCAAAACATTTAATTTCTACTTGATATTCTTCTTAATAAAATCATGTTGTTCAAAATCCAGTCTTCTTTAAAACTTTTAAATAAAGTATTCAGTTCTGTCAAACCATAAAGGGGTAACGTTATTTTTAAAATGTTATTCTTTATTTTGATATCTGTTAAAACAATAATCGGGCTTTAAATATAACATTATGGAAAAAGGGAGTTAATATGCTTTAATTCCCACAAATCCTTCTTAATGGAAAAAGAGAGTTATGAAGTGAGGTACTAAATTTCAGTGAAGTAAACACCATTAGGCTATACATTCTTAGTGTAAATTTTCAACATGCAGTAACCTATTTATTTGATTTTAAAGTTCGCATGGGATTACATGAAATCATTAATACAAAAATGAATCCAGCAAGTATAACAAACATAGTAATGAAATAAACAAAAAATAAATACAAACTAAGATCAACTTACGGCAATTATTTGTTATTGCTACTGAAAACTGGTTAGGTTTATATAATAAAAGACACATCTGACAAGGGATCAGATTTTTAAATTCATCAACTACTTTTATTATTATTAATAATATTAATATTATTATTATTAGTTGGTATCATCATCCATATTACCATCATTTCCATAATAGAATTTTCGTAGAGGAATGTAAAATTAAAAGACAAATTTTATGGGTGGAATACATATATATTGGATTTGGATTTAGAAACTAACAAGAAGTTTCCTATATATAACACATATTTTTCGAGGTAATAACTGACTCAATTAGAGGGTGCCTAGGCACTCCCGCTCCTTCCAATAGATTACGGACTGAACAAAATTTGAAACACAGTAAAAGGGCTGTATTTTATACTTTCGGTGTTGTACAGTATATCTCTTGCGTGCAATCCATACAAAAATAGAGTCCAATAAATGATTTGAAATGATGTAGAGGCTATATTACGTTCATTAGGGTTAATTAGGACTGGGATGCTTTTATCGATTACTTGAAAGCTATAACTTTGTAACATGTGAAAAAGAGAGAAAAATACAACTAACTGTTACGGATAGTCGATCAATATTTGGCTAGGGTATATACGAGAGCACAGTGTTGTCATTATTGTCCCGTGTGAGATGAACCATCTATGCACATAAATTAAAACCATCGTGCTGTATTGAATTTTCACAAACATCGTTTATTGATTTAAAATGTGGCTGCGATGTGACACAGCGTAATTCTGACAGACATTTCGTAAAGAATTATAATAGTGGAAGACAGAATATTTGCGTATAAAACAAAATAATTAATCAGAGGCCTTGATGTGCTGTAGGCCTATGTGGGAAGTAAAGAAGAATAATGAAAAGTGACGGATGATGAATACGTATTCCAGATTAACATCACATTAACAATCTTCATATTAATATACAAATAAACATACTTTCATAAGTACATTCCTATAAATACTTCATAAATTAAATTCACATTGTAATTAGTTTCCACTTATTTATACACTGCACTTCAACCTGAAGTTTTACAGCTAACGTTATTCTAAATATTCTTTATTGAGAGGATTACGGGCAGTAGCTCAACTATTTCTTGAGGCAATATTGACTATTCTTTTAATCCAAGTTATACCTGAATAAAATTGATTAAAGTATTACTTGGAATTTATGAATTATTGTTATCAACCGACTGTAAACAATGCGTCAAAAATCAAAAGCTACGAAGTGACATAAATTTTAAGGAACTTCAGGGCAAATTAGTGATTAAAACTTTAAGCTTAATGGTATACATTTTTATTTCTTGAACGTTGCAATGTCTCTACACCACATATAAATGGAAGTGCATGTAACGGAAAACCACATTTCAGATCATCGATGCACAACTGCTGAAGGCACACGATGGTTGGCAATAGGGAAGACTCGATCCATAATGTCTATTTTTTTATAGTTGGTGATTTTTGAATGGCAAGTCATACACGGATATGTCGCGTTCATCTAAGAATCAATGTTTATAAGGAAACCTGTGCAAAGATTTTGCACTTCTCCCCTTTTGCCAGGTATCCAGGAAAAGTGAAATTAACTAAATAATTAAATTCAACTTATACAATGATGTACAGTCACATAAGAAATGCTCAAAATATGAATGCGGTTTTTAAAAAAATTCCCTAGCAATTAATTATGTTTGTATAAGATTCACTGACATAATAGTTTCTAGCTTTAGAGTGGCCTTAAAGGATAGGAATGGAGTATAGCTAAACCATCTTCAAACTTATAACAATCCGTCAGGGAATATATTATTACCTCGACATAAATAAGTTGGGAGCGTTTAAAGTGAAAACACTCACATTAAGTGTTATGTAGTTTTACATTAGATTTCGATAAATGCAGATGTTAACTATTTAATTTATTAAGTGCTAGAAAGGTACTTCATGAGATTGTGTGCAGGACGGGATAATGTCTGAACGTCTGCCCATCCGTCCGTGTGACTGTACGAGCGATAACTCAATACGCTTTATCGGATTTTCATGAAAATTTATAACGTCCATGGCAAGAAGTCTATTGATTTTGGACCAAAAACTAATTAAAGGTCACAGGCTTTTTAAATGGGAAATCATGACTATAGGCCTACTAAATGCCGCGTTGTTTTATTATTGAGGGCCTTGACTCCAATGCAGTCAGATGTTTGTTTATTTCGTTGATCAAGTTGAAATGAGTACTACACCAATACTGTTATATACTGAAGGTATATTACTTTGAAATAATTAGTCCTACGTACATTAAGTAGAGTTCTTTGCCAGTATATTTTGTGAAATGTTGACATATTTTAAGAATTTCTTATATCAGTGTAGACCAGTATGAATTAAGTTCAAGTATTAAACTTTAGACCTTCGTTCTTCCGCAAGCCGTGATTAATGAATCGATGTGGAGCTTAACTTGGAGATAGATTACAAAAATAACTTATTTTCTGCGTATCTTAATTGCAATTATAACTGATTAAACAAATTCATTCTGGCACTTTGTTATATCAGTTGACCTGTTTTTATTTTGTTTCTTAAACATCTTTTACTCATATACTATTTCGCAATTTATCTTTTTACATTTTATATTCAAAATTTACAGAAATAATGAAATAATTACTCTTTTTGTATTTGTTTGGCGGTTGAGATATTTTAACATTCCAGTTTCAGCTTTAAAAGTTACTCCAGTTACTAACTTATCATTTGTACCATTGTTATGACTCGGAATGAATGTCCCTTTGTGGTACTGCGGTTTATCAGAATCAAGATGTGCACACTAAATATCCCATTCTATTTTTAAAAACAGTATGTTTATTAACTTTTTAGTCAAATATCGATTCAAACACTGGTATGTAATTAATTCAAAGCGGAGTGAATAAAAAAAAGTTATCTCATTCATATGTACTGACACAGTTATCGCTTAACAACATAAATGATATGAGCCCATGTTATTGAGTAGTGTATAGGCCCTTTGTTAACGAGAGGAATAAGAATTTTTTGTTTAATAAATCAAGGAGTGAGACAAGGGTGTACTTTGTCACCTGTATTATTTAATATTTACATAGACGATATTCAAAATGAATGGAAAGATCTATTAAATAATGAAGGAATTTTAATCGACAAATGGGTAGAATAAATGCCCTATTATATGCGGATGATGACCTAGTTATGGCAAAATCAGAAAGAGATCTCCAAATGCTAACATACAAGTTCCAAATGTTGGCCGAAAGATATAATTGTAAAATATCAATAAACAAATAAAAAACAATGGCATTTAAGGGTAAATATGGAACGCAAGTAACACATTTGAAGTAGGCCTACATAGGATGTGACATTACTTATGAAGAAGATAAAGATATAGAAAACAAAATATCTAAATTCCAGGCAATATGTGGGACCATTAAAAGAACACTGTGCCAGAAAACAAGAAAAGATACAAAACTTACACTATATAAGTCTTTGGCTGTTCCTACGTTGTTGTACGGTAGCGAAAAGAAAGAAGTAGAACACAAGCAGAAAAGAGATGTTATTTTTGAGGGATGTGAAAGGACGCACACGAGGAGACAGAATACGAAGACATGAGCAAATAAGAGAAGAATTAAAAATATATAAGTTAGAAGCTGAAATTAAAACATACAACAAGAAATGGACAGAACACTTAATGGGGATGAGTGGCGAAAGGATACCAAGAAGAGCCTTCCAATACAACTCAAGAGGAATGAGAGACGTTGGGCGACCCCGTAAAAGATAGACTCAACAGATGACTTCTCCGGAACGGGCTATTTAGCCTAAGCCATGTAGAAGAAAGAGAAGAAGAAATTGCTGTCACAGCGGAAGCTTAGTTGGAAGAAGAATTTGTCTTCAATAATTTTAGGCTTATACACTTGAATATCCTTCTGGTATTATTAACGATCATTACTACAGCAACAAGAGATTGCTGTCGAACCGACCATAACCTGCAAACAGATCTTGGGAATCATTCTATCAGTGTTGACAACCTATGCAAGAACCTTTCATTTCTGCCATTGCTGCGATTCCGATAGCGGATTGGAGGGACAGGGTTTTTTTTTTTATTTATATTTTTTTTATTAAATTATTACTGGCATGCTCCATTCCTTAAGAATACTACATGCCTTTAACTTCAATATACACAATTTGCAAATATATAACTTACTTATAGTATGTTCAGTGAAAATGTTCTAAACATCTGCAATACTTAATTCTAATACAACATGTAAGGTTATTTAGTAAGGTAATTTGAAATTTATGCTTTAGTTACTCTATATCTGTGAAGTTTATGGATTTTACGAAATTAACAAAGTTCTTTAAATGAGTTTTCATAAGTTCTTCTTTGGTTACGGGCCACACGCATCCTCTACTTTGTATTTTCCTGATCATGTCATTTCTTTGTTGGTTTACAATTTTACATCGGAATATTATGTGATCTACCGTTTGATCCTCTTCTTGGCACTTGCATAATGGGCTATCCAGTAAAACAAATCTGTGGCGATATGATCTAAGGTTGCCATGTCCTGTGATCATTGTGGTTATTTTGATCGCTATTTCACATTTACTTATTCATGTACAATGTGTCATCAATTTTTTTTCTTTGACATTCCATCTATCATTGACCACATTTACAGATGTTTTCTCCCTCACCAGAAAAGATTAAAATGGCAGAAAAGCGAAGAACTAAATAATCTGCATGTTTTCGGACATTACGATATTTAATAAGTAAAAACATGACTAATGCAGACGCTTCTGCAGAAATGTCGAAGAAATAATCGAAGCAATCACTCAGAAAGAATGAGGAACAACAGAAACCCAATCGAAGTCAAAGACCTCACTTTGAGGAATAATAATTTCCAACGATGACGAAACTGTTAAGGTTGAAATGAAAGCTACATATCATTTAGTCCTAAGAATGAAAACGTATACCAGTTTTTTCGGTTACGAAGGCCCAAGTTCTGTCATTAAAACAGACGGATTCAGTGGCAGGGAGCAGAGAAAAATGGTTATATTTTGCGTTGAAGTCAAAAGAAAAACCACTTAGGTCAATGTCAACTATGTGTTGTAGTATGTCAGTTTTTCAGGAATTAATACTAAGTGTTCCTTTCTTTATTTAGATTTAGACTTTTCTGTAGTATTCACTTAATTTTTAATTCATTCTAAAGATATTAATCATCCGAAACCTGATCGGAATCACCAGCTGTATTCGGGTGAATTCAGTCTTCTACACTATGAACATTGACTTAAAAAATAATAAAAACTATTACATATTTTTCTTTAAATAAATATTTTCAAGTGTTAGTGCATGCCACTATTCATTGTAAGTAGTTTCAATTGACTCTTTTACGGCCAAATTACCCAAATTCTATCGGAGTCATCCTACTTTACTCTATTTCGAATAAACAAGAATACCGCAGGGACGAAAAGTACACAATTAGGATAATTAAATCAGTTGGTAGGATGACTAACATTACAGCAACGCCTGGATAGGATTTCCATTCAGGAACCCATGGGACCGAATATCATCATCTATTCTCATATGAGGTAATTACTTTCAGTCAAAACACATTAATGCGGAACATGTGCAGTTTCTTTACTCTCGGGCGCTATCCTAATTATAGTGTTATTAATACTATAGTATTACTGAAACTGAAACTGATATGAACATCAAGTTCAGATGATATTGGTTGCTACTGATATTCTTGATTATATAATATATCTTGTTATGGTTTTAAATGTATTAATTATCTCAAATTTTTGTTTAAAATCTTTGTCGTACAAAACAAAATATTTATTCTTGCTCATAATTTGACAAATTTTAAAAATTCATAACTTCTTACACAGAAACGATAATTAAGGATATCATTTTTAATGGAGAGAAAGTTCTTCTTTCTTTCTCAAGGTAAAGCTGTTGGCTGCTCTGAAATCTAAGAGGTTGCCTATAGACAAGATTGTAAACAGGTGTGTTGCTTAGCGAATGTTTTCTTAGATTCTCTTTCTTTAATAAACAGTGTACAGTATTAGGCCTACTTTGTTAATTTAATTTTGTTATATTTATTGTTTAGTGTTTTTTAAAATGTCTAGAAGTCAGAGAATTTTTAAAACGTGGAGCCCTATGTGTGCTTACAAAAATCTTGACTTTCTCCAGGTGAGTGCTTGAATCAAAATAAGTGAGACAGTGCCTCTAAAACAAAATTATACAGTAAAAATCCAGTTATCCGGATTAATTGCGACTGGACCCGATTCATTTAACTTTTATTCTAGACACTCGATTTTAAGTTAGTTATACTTTGTTTTATGTATTTACATTCAATTGTGTATTGTGTAATATAAATAACTGAACTGAACCCGAACACGAACACGAGCATGGCAACTGGGCCCATGGTGACCCGCAAAGGAGCAAAAATGTAAATTAAAAGAACATTTATAATACAAAATACTATGGTAAATAACTTTTTAGGCGAAAAATAAAATGTAAAAGCTTCGCAGCTGAACAATCTTGAATGCAATGAATGATTGAAGTCTTTGAGATAATGAGTAAATGATCGAGTTAAATATGGTTTTTATTATATTAAGTATAATATACACAAAATTTAATGACGGCACTAAATGTCCATACAAAAATTTATTTTATAAAATTCGTAATTAACGTAAAGAAGTATATATAGAGGTGGTGATTTATTGAAGACTCGTCTCTTTTTTTGTTCATTAAAAATAAAAACAAAAGTTTGTATGTTATTAAACTTATAGAAATTTATATTAATAATATCAGTTAAAATTTAGGTGGGAAAGTCAACACTTTGAAGAGAAATTTTATACTATTAGGCAACATAAGCTCGTCTGGTATATCGGTATATATATACAGGGTGTAAAAAAATTCCTTATACAAACTTGGAGGGTTTGTAGAGGAGATAAAATGAAACTTTTTTTATGTGACAAATATCTGAAAAGTTCTCCGTTGGGAGGGTGGGCCAGTACGGTGGTAACCACGTTCTCCTGATCTCAGGCCTATGGATTTCTTTTTGTGGGGGAGATGAAGCGTTTGGTGTACGAAACACCAATAGATACTCCAGAAGGGCTGGTTGCCCGTGTGGCTGAAGCTGCAGCAATTATTCGTGAGACACCGGGTTGTTTTGAAAGTGTGAGATAATCATTTGCACGCAGATGCCAGCTGTCCATTAATGTAAAAGGACGACATTTTCAACAAAATCTGTAAAACATTCATCATACGGCAGGTTGAATACAGTCACACCATCCACTGTCAAACCCTTTAAGGACCCCTAGCGGGGAAACGGAGAACCTGTCAGATCTTTGTCACATAAAATAGTATCATTTTATTTCCTCTACAAACCCTCCAAGTTTGTATACGGAATTTTTTACACCCTATATATATTATATCACTCTTACATTTACTATAATGGGCCTCTTGCATGCTTCACATAATAAATTTATCAGAGGTTTAGGAAGCTGTCACCACTGCTATACCTAGTGATTAGCTTGGAAGTGACGATGACTTCCTAGTACAACTCATAGCAGACCATTATAATTTGCATACATATTTATTTTACTTTCATATTAAAGAAACTTATTTTTAATTTGTGTTTGTGGTACTCAAAATCAGAAATACATAAATCCTTTAACACATGGCAAGAAATTTCAAGTATGAAGGCAGGAGATAAACTAAAATTTTAGTGGTCATTATTTTTACACATTGCGTTCATTACAAGCGTATTCAGAATTATGCAGAACTATCCCCTCTCCTTTGTTCTATATATATAATAGCATAATTATACATTATTCATTTTTAAATATCACGCTTTAGATTCAAAATTTAATTAAGATTACAGAAAATATCACTCATAACAGTTCTAGATCAATGTAGCGCTATCCTTCACACGGAAGTATCGCTTATCATTTAAAATTTTGTATCCAACTCTGTAATATGATCTTTATATAAAATAGGCCTATATTTTCAGCAAATCATCTAATGTGTCGGTCTTGAAAGACTTTCTATAAACATTCTTAAGTTTACCGTGACAACTAATTTACCTCCCCTATTAGATAAAAATCGACTATCTGCGTGGTCCCGTGGTTTCGCAAGCCCTGGTTCAATCCCCGATACCTCCACGGATTTTTCTGAGGTAATGTCGTCTTATGGGGTGTACTCAGTCCCGTGATACAAACTGAGCTACTTGATTGAGAAGTAGCGGTTCCTGTTACGGAAACCATCATTAACAGCCATGGGCGTCAGCATGCTGACCACATGCCCTCAATCCTGACATCTGCATCTGGTACATGACTCAGCGGTAGGGTAGTAGGTCTAGTCCGTCCAGGGATGTAGCGCCACTGAGTTTAGTTAATTTAGTATGAAATAAAAACTAAATACTACTTTCTCTTTTCTGCTAGACACTAATTTGTAACACGTTAATAAATAAAATAAATTAAATGTTTTCGAAGAATTTCAATTCAATTAAGCTTTAACTCCTTAACAAACAAAACCAACATGAACTACATTGTTTTGTTACTAGAGCAGTGATTGGGAAAGGCATAAAAGTCAAAACCAATCAGCCACACAAATTAAAATTATATCTGTCTGTTTCCGAGTAAATACGAACATTCGGCCATCTTGTTCATGCTATTATTGTAGTGATTGTCCAATATCTACTAGGTCTACTAAATTTAATTGTTGAAGAAATTAAAATTATAAAGCAAATAAGACTTTTTATTCTATCTTTGTTGCCCGGCTCAGGATTCAGGTAGTCAATTTCAATCTGGCCCCAAAATTTGGCACCCTGCGTTATCATAATATTAACAGGTGACTTTTAACACAACTACACGTTTTATTCTCCTGTATATGTGTGCGATATGATTTCGGTTGACAAAAAAATCAACATTTTGAAATGAACTGCTCTCATTGTGAATTCCCATCGATTTTACCAAAGAATGAAACTTTAATCAAACGATGAACCCAACGTCATGTGTGCACTAGAGGTGTTGTTTGCTGGAGCAAAACGTGGCTCGGACGTCCACTCTCATAAAAAACAATGGACAGCATGTTGTAAAATTCGCTTCTACCTATTTAGTGGGAGCTTTTAACACTCGTACATGACTGTACAGAACCGGGTTCGTTCCCGGAAAATGTTAGGAATAAGTATCATTTATCCAGTGTGTAACTTTATCCCGTTAAATAACATCGCTTTACCATTGTTCCAGATTACATTAACAGCAACCAAACCAGATGTAATGTGCGAAATAATTGGTCCTACTTAACTTGTCTTTCCCCACAGTCATAACCATTCAAGCACAAATAACAAGGATAGCCCAATACTATCCTACGATTTACAATAAATGTTGCGACGCATTTTAATGGGAACCGTAATGATATGTTTTGTTTTTCACATCATTAATCATGATGGTAATGAATTTCATATTTTTGTATTATGAGGGTAAACGAATAATATTGAAATATTAATTCATTTTTGTCTTATACCACCATAGAAATTTGTTTGTATGTTTTAATGGTTTTAAAATTTAAAAACATTGATTATAATTATCCCAACATATACATGAATTTCAATCACATATTGCAAGTGCACATATAATGGTTTGTTAACAATATTAAATTTATATGACTCAACACAATAAATCCATAAAAGTACTCAGCTTGCACGTTGCCGAACTCCGTCATTTAAATTTTTATGAGGGTATGATAAGAAAGAAAAGTCAGTATTCTAATGTCATTCATTAAATAAATAATAAATAAATAAGCCTCAATAATACCATAAGGGCAAAGGCCTCCCGCCAATAGCAGGGTTAGATCGGAGCGTTACTTGATAGGTGAGCTAAGTCTAACGAGTTAATATTTTCCTACTAATTTCATATTTCCATCATTGACGACTAATCAAAACATATTATAACCTGAGCAGTAGATAGTGATTCTCAACTAAAATAACGAAAAGTGTTCATTGTAGACTACTCAAAACACATTATAACCTGAACAGTAGACAGTGACTCTAAGGTAATATAACGGAAAGTAGTACACTTTATGTAATACAGTTTTTTTATTTATTGTCTTTTCTAACTGTTTCCACCTTCTCCTGTCTCTGACGATTCTTGTCCACTGCTTTCCAGCTGTTTCGACCATTAAAGTTGACCACCGGTTTCTAGGACGGCCCATGGTTATATATTTAAGGAGACGAAGACATAACAACAAGCATATACGAATACGAAAAAAGAATGGAACGCTGGAACAAGTGTAGTGAAAAGTACGGGAGCTATGATGAAAAATAATACAATTGTATGGACTTTACTTTTCTTTAACTAAATTACAAAAAATTGTGTGGGAATACTTACAGACTTACCCCTTATTTTATTTTACTACTGAACAGTTCCTAAAATACAGACCAACAGGGAAAATTAACTGAAGGGCGTCCACCGAAGAGATGAAAGGACCAGTTCACGGTTTGAGATCGGAACAGTCCTAAGCAGTTAAGATTATGATGATGATGATGATGATGATGATGATGATAACGACGACGATGATTTGTTTCTGTCAAAATACGATCGTCGTTGAGCTTTGTTCTTCAATAAATAAAGTCAATTGTACAATTATGTTTTGATTGGTATCTCATTGATGCATATTCACTCAGTTTTCACTTAGATTAGGAGATCTTTACAATGGAAATAAAATAAGATAAACTCATATTACAACGTGCCAGAATGTTTTTGTATAATCAGTAATAATTGCAATTAAGATATGGAGAAAATAAGTTACTTTTTTAATCGATTTCCGAGTTAAACTCCAGATTGATGCATTAAGCAGGGCTTACAGAAGAACAAAGGTCTAGTTTTTATAAATCAGATTAAAATCGTTCAGCATCAGCAGAACTATATAGATCTGTGATATCTTGACATCGCAGACTCACATAAAAATACAAAAAAATGTCAAAGTGGCCTACTACGGGATTTGAATCAGGGACCTCCAGAATGCGAGTTCAAGACGTTACCATCAAGACCACCTCGCTTGGTTTAACGGTCTAGTTTGATAATTACATGTGAAGAAATATGTCACAGCTAACTGTATTGCAACTTCCAAAGCCGTACGGTATATGAACACCGTAAAACAGTATGTTGTCATGAGATCTAATTTGCATTTGATAAATTCTTTCTAATTAACTACCATAAAATAGGCGCTAAATTGGGAATTACTCCGGTATCAGTCTATCGAGTTGGTCCAAAATCAATAGGCTTCGTCCCATGGACGTTATAAATGCGGATACCAAGTTTCATGAAAATCCAATAAAGCGTATTTGAGTTATCGCGCGTAAAGACACACGGACAGAAGGACTGACGGCCAGGCGGACAGACAGACATTTTTCCGTCCCTCACACTATCTCATAAATGATCATTCTGGCACTTAATAATACAGGGTAAAGAGGGTTTGTAAACTTTGTTGAAGATATAGCTGCAATTGCATGTATTTGTAAGCATTTCGAATACGATTCATAAGAGTTAATTACCTACCTAAATGCCCGGTTTTCCTTGGAATTTCGACAGCTGAGTACAGGAGTGTATAACTACACTTTTTTGGAAAGAAGTTATGAGTTTTAAATATACATTATTTCACTTTTTGTAAAAAAGTGGAGTTAGTACTTCAATACTCTGTCCATTTGACAGAAGAGGCGATGTGCAACAGTTTCGCAAGGGTTAAGGCCTACTAATAATACAATATCACAAGACATTTTTACGGAATAGTAGCCCTAGAGCATTTTTTTACACTTCCAATACAGTTAATTTCCAGTACAGTTTCATATGAATAAAGTCTAGTAACAAGAACTCAATACATCTTGAAAACATGTTAGTAGGCTACATTTTAAGACATTCATGAAGAAGAGTAGAAATAATTCTTCCTGGTAGTACTAAGTTCCAGAGCAACTACAGATGAGTAAGGTCTACGAATTAATATCTCAAATTTTGATAATACAATATCACTTTTTAATAACTTTTTTCAGAACAGTGCTATTTTCCAGTAGAGATTCATAGTGCGATATCTGGTTCACAACAAAATAACAAAATAAGTAATTGTACTGTATTTCAGAAACTCTTCAACTGATTAACAACAGATTATATGAATTTACATGCATAGACCTATACAAGTTTCTTGGTTCCCGAAACTACGATTTATGACAATACTTTAACTCAGAATGATAATAACGGAGGTGTTACAAATTCTACTGTTATTATATGCTTAATGTATTGCGTGGTTATATTTCGTTCCTTGGGTTTCTCCCTTACAGAACGGAGGCTAAAATTGCCCTATATTTCAAACAAAGTACCACCATTTATAAAAATTGCACAATTTCCGTATCAAGTATACGTTCCTTTATTTTCTTCTAAAAGCATTTCTTCCGAATCGGAATGGAGATTTTATAGTTACCTCTCTTAATAGGAGATACCTTAAATATATATACTGATATATTTATGTATTTAATTTCTATAACAATAAAAAAGATTTAATTTTAAAACATACCGGTACGTAATATATTACTGTCAAACACACAATTTACTAGTAGCCAAATGCAATAAAAAATTATATTTATATTTCTTTTTCTACCAATCAAATCAATATTTCCCCGCTGTTTATATTTATGGTTAATCAGTAAGTAAACTGTCAGAAACTTACACCTTGTGATGTGGAATATTTACAGTCTCGATCATACCTGTAACAAAAGAAAAAGCGTTATTAATCAACCAAACCTCAAAAAACCTCCCTCTTTCTCTTGGTTTAACCTCTCCCATTGTACGGACTATTATGCAGCCCACGCCGCCCGGGCCTTACACGACAGTGACTTGTCGGAAGAGGGATTACCTTTGGATCACAAACATATATTGTTTAAACCAGACAAGGACATGGAGGGTATTCGCGATGGATGATCAGTCCAATGCTGGGACCACCTTCGAGACAAGATGAACTGCTAGGAGACACGCCACACTCATTTTAAACAAGGCGCGAATGGGATGAAGATAATGGAGGCCAGTGATGTCCGGGGACCACAAGGGCCTAAAGTTTCCCGAAATTCGTCTCACAGGTGAGGAAATACCGTGGGAAACCCCGACCCAGGTAACTTGTTTCGACAGTGAATCGAACCCTGTCCTGTTACGTGAGGAGAGCGAACGCAGTCTCTGCGCCACAGCAGTGACCAACAAGTTACATATGTGTATTCCAAGGAAAATTCAATAAGCAACATTATTTAAACTGTAGATTCGATCATAAATTTATTTCATCAACACATAATATAATACACATAAACAGTTATAGTCCAGTCACCAGGTACTTTTGCCTGGAAAAAGGTCCGAATTTAATGATTTTTTAGTATGTTGTATATGGGTATTCTAAGATGTAGAATCCAAGTTTTCCAATTCGAGAACCTTGTGCTAACTTCAGGGCAGCCGAAAAACCCCGTAATTTTTGGGCTTTTTTCAATGTTTTCCTTATAACTCCTAAACAACGCGTTTTATCTGAAAATACTCTATTATAAAAATTAAAGAGAAATAAGTTTTCTACAATTTGCACTGTTTAAACGTTTTTTAAGTCGAATACGTACCGAGATATGGAGCTTCGAAGTTTCGAGTGATTTTTCAAAATATTGAAAAACTGCAAAAAATGCAGGATTTTCCCTAGTAACTTTCATCTTTCAATATTGCTATATGAATAACGTTCAATAACCTACACAATAAAAACCCCACCCTTAATGAGATGTTCTTTTCAGAATAAAGAACACAATTCTCCATGTATAAAAATGAATTTTATAAAAATGTATAATACATGTAATGACATGTGGATATATTAATTAAGTACAAAATATGTAAATTATTTCAAATTAGTCATTCATATTAATTCATAAAAGCCTTGATCTCTTTGGTCCCAATGGCAAGTCGGCATTATCTCCCAGTGATTCCTCTTCCTCCTGAGCAATGATCTCATCGATGACGTCATCCTCGTCGTCGCACTCAAGTCTGTGTCTTCCTCGTTGATGTCGGTTTCAGGCGAATTCTCACAAGCATTTCATGCACAATTCTTGCAGATGGTTGAGCATCGGAGTCCTGCTTTTTTGCAGCTGCAAGTCCCGGTACTACACCCTGTCATGCACTTGCATTGTATCATGTGCAGCAACTTTTCTGGAGCTGCATCCATGGTCGTTGTTATAGGGATCAGCCCTCGTTTCGTTAAAGTCCAGCCCCAAACTGACGGTAAATTTTCGCAGTCCAGCCACGTCTGCACTTACAGATAGGTACGAAAAAGAATGGTACCGGGCAGCCTCTCGTGTAGGGGGAAATCTGGCAAGGTTGAATTTGGATTTTGACACGGAGTTGGAAAATATTCGGTACCGAAGATCATCCAGAGTATCTGTGTCCATGTTACCACCGTACGCATCACAAGAAACTTTTCCCCTGCTTCCGAAATTTGGCATGGTGTTGCTTCGTTATCTTTGAAAACACTAACGATGTCAGACAGAGAACGGTTTTTTTCACATATAGTGAAAACTTTCTTCTTTCCTTGTCCAAATGGGTTTGATGTAGTGTCACACCCGCTTGCTGCACGAAGGAAAAGATTATCCTGAGTATTGTATTTGCACGAAGCTGGCGAATACAAAACACTGGGTATTACCTCTCCCACTCTTTTGGAAATAAACGTTCTTTTGAGAAGAGCCTAATGCAGTCAGCAATACTAAGAGACCGATGTCTTCACCTGTGATAGTAACACTATCGAAGTCAGAAGCCTTAGATATTGCAGTTTTCACTATCATGAAATCAGCATCTTCTATTGCCTGCTTAACTTCGATGCCCTTTGTTGCCATTTCAGTCATCAGCATTGAAATAAAGTTTCTCTTGTTCGTGTCATTGGACAAAATTTTTTCTTGCGACAATGTAACGGCCGTTGTTAACGAAAATACAAATTTTTTGGACGATTGCAGCAAAGCCCGGCGATATCGCTCAGCTGCTTTGGTGCTCTGATAAGCGACGTCACTAAGATATCCATCGAATATTACTATGGCATTATAGCCAAAGTGTTCCTGTGCCTACTGCCTACTCCACGTAGGTCTTGCACACTGAATCGAACGTGCGTTGTTTGGGTAACAACGTGAACATGCGTGATGTAGTCTTACCCCATACAACCTTATGCAGTCACTTACTACACATTTTCCGCTGCCAAGGTCTTCATCCTGTAAGGAGTGAATGCTGAAATGGCATCAAAGGAGGACATCATTGATAAGATCATTGCTCAGGAGGAATTACTGAGAGACGATGCCGTTTTGCCAATCGGGAGCAAAGAGATCAATGCTTTTATCAATCAATATTAATGGAAATTTGTAATAATTTACATATTTTCTACCTAGTTAATATATCCACATATCATATGTAGTATAAATTTTTATAAAATACATTTTTATGTATCGATTATTGTGTGCCTTATTCTTAAATGAACATCTCATTAAGAACGGGGTTTCTATTGTGTAGGTTACTGAACGTTATTCATACAGAAATGTTTACAGATAAATGTTACTAGGAAAAATGCTCCATTTTCGCAGTTTTTCGATATTTTGAGAATTTTTCAAAACTTTGAAGCGCCATATATCGGTACATATTTGGTTTTAGAAAACATGTAAACAGTTCAAATAATAGGAAATTTCAAGCCCTTTAACTTTCGTAATGGAGTGTTTTAGACTAATATGCATTGTTTAGGAGTTATAAAAAAAACACTGAAAAAAGCCCCAAAATTTCGGGGTTTTTCGGCTGCCCTGAAGTTCGCACAGGGTTCTCGAATTGGAAAACTTGGATTCTACACCACAGAATATCCACATACAACATATTAAAAAATCATTAACTTCGGACCTTT
This sequence comes from Ectobius pallidus, assembly GCA_964059195.1. Lineage (NCBI taxonomy): Eukaryota > Metazoa > Arthropoda > Insecta > Blattodea > Ectobiidae > Ectobius > Ectobius pallidus. Next base: position 71,339,216 of record CAXKWD010000006.1, read on the forward strand.
TTCCAGACAAAATTACCTGGTGACTGGACTATAAACCGTTCCACGGACTTCAAGGAAATCGCCCAACAGAACGTCCTGACGGGGGGGGGGATGATGTTAAATTTATTAATTTAGATTCACCTACCATTACTACTATTATTATCCATATAGAAATGTTGGAAGATGAAATTTACTGGGGAAAATCCTGCATTTTTTGCAGTTTTTCAATATTTTGAAAAATTACTCGAAACTTCGAAGCTCCATATCTCGGTATATATTTGACTTTAAAAAAAAGTTTAAACAGTGCAAATTGTAGAAAATTTATTGCCCTTTAATTTTTATAATACAGTATTTTCAGATAAAACGCGTTGTTTAGGAGTTATAAGAAAAACATTGAAAATACCCCAAACATTTCGGGGTTTTTCGGCTGCCCTGAAGTTAGCACAAGGTTCTCGAATTGGAAAACTTGGATTCTACACCCCAGAATACCCATATACAACATACTAAAAAATCATTAACTTCGGACCTTTTTCCAGGCAAACCCAATTTTCAGTACCTGGTGACTGGACTATTATTGGTTAAGTGTTACTTACAACAAGACACATTCAGTTCTAAGCGACTTCTGCCACCCAACAGTTTTATCAAAGGTAATCCCACGAGAGTTGACGAGTTTATCGATAGATTCGCAACTGCGCAGCAGGAGCAAATTTATCTGATGCAACTCGTCAACTCGAGTTGGATTTATTAAGACTATTCCATAAATAAAATGTAACGGATTATATAAATAATAATTACTTTCGTGCTTTGTTGTATAAAAACAAAACTAACAGTTGTGAGATCACGGCGTACTGTGAATCAACCATCCATGTATCGATTCGAGCTACCCTGGTATAATCAGTGCTACCAATGGTGCTACTTAATTCAGGTAAGCTAACAGCCGAACAAAATAAAAGCACACGAACTGGCTTGCACCGAATCGAAATTGTGTTCATAATCAATGTACATTTCTATTATTTCAATTTCCAAACAAGTTATGTTGTATAAAATAATCTGATTTCATGCCGCTTAGGGGCAGCAGTGACTATTAATCACTGCACACTGATACTTGCGTCTCCAGTAACGAGCAGCCCATTTTATCGCGATAAAATGGGATCCTCGCGATTCCTACAAGAATATTGTAAGATAAACGGCCGTGACTGGTCTATATCCGAGGAATTGCTAAACGTTATTGGTCAATATCAAACACGCGGCGTATGAGTGGGATAGTCACGCCTAAGAGCTATTGCGGTTTATGGAGATGCGCACATCTAGCTACATAAGAGTTGGGTGATGTTTTGTTCCCTCCCCGGGATAGTAGCATTCCGGCGCGGAACGCAAGGCCGCCAGTTGTAAATCCTGCCTATGCAGCTGCCTATTTCAATCGAAAGGCCAAATAGAGTTTATCGAAGCGGTAATGACTAATAAAATATTTACATAGTAGCAGGTTCAAATTCATGGTTCGACAATTACTTTGATTTCAGGGATAATTCCCTATTAGCAAGAAAGATTGAGAGATTAGAATTTATGTTGCATACATCTGGAACAACCTCCTGTCGTTATTATGTATGCAGCCCTGTGCGGTTTCTATGGTTGTTTTCTACTTTGGAACTATTTCTTGGCATTATCTTCCCGCCTAACTCGAAAATTCATTGATTGCGTTGTCAGCCGGGTCGCATCACAAACATGACTACAGTATTTTTCAAATGAGAAGCCATTTCCTTCACCGCCAATCACGTGTACGAGCTAACAAAGCGCCGCTAGCAGTAAGAGTCTTCCCTCCGTCTCGCCGTCTCTGATTGGACCGCGTATCTAAGCAGGAGAAGGACAAAACGGCTTGTCATCTGCAAATCACTGTAAGTGCAGATTTAACTCAGCAAATGGCAGAGTAGTCTACGAATTATAAACGTTCGACGTGTTACTTAGAATGGAATAATATGATGGTAAATACAACAGATTCTGTACATGGATAAAATTAGTGTTAATAGGAATTACCATGTTGGAAATTACGAGTATTACAAACAAAGCATCATGCTTCTTAGTCCGAACGGTATGGAAAGAAAACAAATCCACTGCATTAAAGTGTTAGTGTAGGATAGGTTAGGTTAGGTTAGGTTAGAAACAGAGATATCAATTTAGCACCGGCATACTGGATTGTGCGCGTTTCTTCAAGTGCCTTATTGAATTTTTCCTCATTCCTTTATTATTATTTTTTTTTCCCCTTCTCTGGATAGCACGGTGGCTTGTGACGACCAAATTTGACTGTTCACAGGCATGAGCTGTTGTCAAACATGTGAAACAGGAACCTACATTAAGCTATATCTATATAATGTTAGACATCTTCGCGTAAAGCAGTTAAACTGCCAATCTAGATAGAACTTATTTACCACCAAGGAGTACCGGTATCGGTACCGGTAATAAAAGTTAACAACGTTTGGTGTAGTTAGTTTATACAAATAAGCCATGGTAATGTAGGCTTCACACAACTTTACGCTTCACACATCTTTAAACGCGTCAACCGAGAGCATAGGCGTACCGAGGGGGGGGGGGGTTTGAGGGTTTGAACCCCCCCATTGATTAAAAAAAGGAAAATTGTATAGTTTTTTAAAGTCTGTCCATAAATTACTTAATACAAGTATAAAGCATGGGAAGCTTAAAACTCGTTATTTTGCGTCTTAATTTTTAAAATTTTCCGGGGGAGGACCCCCGGAAGCTTAAAACTCGTTATTTTGCATCTTAATTTTTTTAATTTTCCGGAGGAGGACCCTCTGACCCCCCTCTCCCTGGATGTTATAACCCCCCCCATATGGTCGGCCTGGTTACGCCTATGACCGAGAGATCTACTTTAGAAGTAAACAGTAAAATATTTTCCTGTAACCGTAGCAGTGACGATTCGACTTTCATTAAAACCACTGCAGAATTTACCATTTATTTACGTTTCACCTGATCCGTCCATGGTTGATATCGCATTTAGAAGCCTAAGGCTCCAATATTTAATATTCTGTACAGGTCTGTTGAATGAGATATAGTTTTTGTAGGTGGATACAGTATTAGACTAAAAACAGCACCATGATGCTTATACCGCCATCAACATAATAATAAAAATATATATTAACACAAGTTCTTATACAGGACGTTTCAAAAATACTTTTACAGGTTGGTATCGCATAGAAGCCTAAGGCTCCAATATTTAATATTCTATACAGGTCTGTTGAATGAGATATAGTTTTTGTAGGGGGATACAGTATTAGACTAAAAACAGCACCATGACTAAGTATGCGTATACTGCCATCAAAATAATAATAATAAAAATATACATTAACACAAGTTCTTATACAGGGTGTTTACAAAATACTTTTACAAACTTCGGGTATGGGTTCCTTACACCAAAAGAAGGAAAAAAGTTAATATGAACATAGGTCCCATAATCCTTTGTTTTCTCGTTAGGAACTGTTCAACACATTGATACACTCATAACACGTCAACACACAAAATTCATAACAAATGCTCGAAATGTTCTCCTCTTGCTTCTAGACATGCATGCACTCGTCGAATCATGGACTGTCGCACCGTTTCAAATACTCCGGGATGGTGTCGAATGGTTTCGCAGGCTTCCATGACACGTCGATGAAAAGTCTCTTCATCCGGGATGCCTGCTCCATAAACTGATAGGTTAAGGTGCCCCCAGAGATAAAAATCCAAAGGATTGAGGTCGGGAGAACGTGCAGGCCATGGAACTGGTCCTCCTCTGCCTATCCATCTGTCATGGTAGATACCAGTCAGTGCATCTCGAACAATGAGACTAAAATGTGCTGGAGCCCCATCATGCATAAACCACATGTTTTGTCTTATTTGCAGGGCCACATCTTCGTGAAGTAGGCCTAATTTTGGAAGAGTGTTCTGGATAAAGTCCCTGTAGACAGCACCTGTAAGACGTGCTGGTAGAACGTATGGACCTACCAGACATTCACCTACAGTCCATGATTCGACGAGTGCATGCATGTCTAGAAACAAGAGGAGGACATTTCGAACATTTTCATGAGTTTTGTGTGTTGATGTGTTATGAGTGTACCAATGTGTTGAACAGTTCCCGAGAAAACAAAGGATTATGGTACCTATGTTCATATGAACTTTTTTCTTTCTTTTGATGTAAGGAACCCATGCCCGAAATTTGTAAAAGTATTTTTTAAACTCTCTGTATATCTCCACCTTCTACTCACTACCACTGAGTAAACACGGGACTTATTTTTAAGCTCGTATATCTCTTTATGCACTTCACTAAACAACATTTATTTGGTAGATGCTGTGAAACAATTCACCAGAATAAATATCAAACATATTTGCTTAGGGCATCAATATTTCTGAACCAAAAATACAAAGCCTACAGCTATGAATAACATATCAAGGGATAGAATCTTTTACCACCTTCTGATATGGCATAACTTACTCGTTGGCACACACTCAGACTGTGACAGTTGGATAAGTTTTCCCTCAATATGACCTCTTATTTTACATCAAAATGTGAAGACAGAAAATGGCATTCTCTATGTCCAGGACAGAAAAAGTTATGTGACTGCATCGCATTGTGCATTATTTTCGTGGATTTCATTCTTCAATATTTATTTAAACCAATGAATTCTATTGATAGCTTCTCTAATTTGTCAAAGTCCCATATCATTTATTTCCAAAGCTACCTGTGCCCACTGCCAACAATACACTGTTTCACGAGAACTGTACATGGAATTTGATTTGGATATAATAATTCTGTGTAAAAAGGTATTACCGTATTTTATGGACCATAAGACGCTCCGGACCATAAGACGCACCTTGATTTTAGGATGGAAATTTAAAGGGAAAAAAATTAATGTGATTCTAAACGAAAAAAATTAAAGGGAATAATATACTTCATTGCAAAAACATAAATATAATATAAGTAATATATAAGTAATATATATATATATATATATATATATTTGAATCACAATTTGGATTTAGGAATAATATGAGTACAGATGATGCTATAATGGCCGTTACATCCACAATTATTAAAGCAGTAGATGAAGGGAAAATATGCTTAGGTGTTTTTCTGGACCTAAGAAAGGCCTTTGACACTATAAGTCACAACATTTTGCTAAATAAATTAGAAAATATTGGTGTTAGAGGTATTGCCTTAGACCTATTTCGATCATATTTATCAAATAGATACCAAATCACTAAAGTTAACAACGAAAAAAGTGAAAACGTAGTGCTAAATATCGGCGTCCCACAAGGAACTGTGTTAGGTCCTTTGCTCTTCTTAATATATATCAATGATCTTCCTAAATTAGATATAAATCTCATCAAAGGCAATGTCTATTCCTTCGCTGATGACACAGTAATCATATTTTCTGGAAACAGTTGGGAGCACGTTTTTAGTAATGCTAACATTGGAACAAACAAAATAAAAAAATGGCTCGATGAAAACCTTCTATCTTTAAACATTGATAAAACAACATATTTACCATTTTCACTAAACTCTAAAGGACTTTCCTCGATAAATGCACAACACAATATAATCCTACATGAAATCTCTTGTTCTATCCCTTTTAATTGTAAATGTCCAAAATTAAGTTCATCAACACAAGTAAAATACTTAGGTGTTATCATTGATCAAAATTTACGGTGGGAAAAACATGTTCAATATCTGTGTCTTAAACTGCGGAAAACTATATATAAATTTGTTATATTAAGAAACATTATGCCACAGAGTACTTTAAGACTAATATATCTAAGTTTAGTCCAATCAGTTATACAATATGGAATAATAGGATGGGGTGGGATATGTCAGACTGCACTTCGCTCATTGTCGTTGTTGCAGAAAAGAATAATCAAGATATGTTTAAAAAAATCAATGGACTATCCATCTAAAAGTTTGTATAAAGATTTTGACGAATTGAATATTAAACAATTATACTCCTACACTTTATTAAATTATTTCCATAAACATCAAGAAAAGTTCATAACACGAAATCGCTACTATAATACAAGGAGGTATAATATCTCTTGTCCTCTTTTCGAACCAAAGTGTGCTACAGAAGTAGGTCTAAGGCATAGTATAAATTTCGGACCAAGGCTGTACAACAATTTTACTAGAAGAAACCCTAATATGATACCACTAAACAATAAATTGTTTAAAAAAAGAGTACTCGATTTGATTAAATCTAACTTGTAATTGTACTTTTACCACTTTTTATGTTAATCATTCTCAACTGTAAATTTTTAATTTTTAACATTGGGTATTTTGTTTGTAACTCTGTTATGTTACTGTAATTTATTTTTTCGTATCTTTGTTCATGCATTTATTTCATATAAGCAATCTTATTTATTTTTATTCTTATTTTTTACCTAAAACTATAATATGTATGTTTTTTGTTATTTTTATATAATTTTCAAAATATAATTTTAGTATGATTGAACTGACCCCGAACACGAGCTATGCTCATGCGGGGCAAATAATACTCTTTTCAAATTGTACAAATTGTGTGTATATTATTTGTATTTGTAATAATTTTGTATCAATTTGTATTTTTTAATTTGTAATAAAAAATTTGAAATAAAAAAATATATATATATGTGATAAAATGACAGCATATTTTCGAATAAACTTTTTGTATTTATTTGTTTGCCTTTTTTTTCATTTTGTTAAGACGGCCAGAGAAGCCGAAATATAAGAAAGAAAGCCTTCGGTTGGGATTTCCTAAATAGTTCCCTAGCACTTCTCCGTAAAATACATCTGCTCTCATAGCCAAATACCAGGTGCTTATCAAATGCGAACGTTACATATCTTTTCTCAAGGAGCATTAAATGACGTTTATCAAGACACTAGTAAGTTTATGAAACGCGCTCATAAATATCAGCTTTGTGTGCTTTTGATGTGGGGACCCATAATCCTCTAGTACATCATGCATAAAACGTTTTGAAGACACAATCTCAAGATAAAGCGGGATTAAAATAAGCCGAAAGTCCAGCTGTAAAAAAAACAAGTAAGGTTGCTCTGATAAATGAAAAGTAGGCAGACCATGGGTGGAAAATTTCTGCAACGTTCATGATTGATAAATGTGGTAACGAACCATGCATTTGATAACCATGTTCGTTAGATTCAATTTGCAGTGTTTCATGAACTTATGACAGGCCTGGTTGCTATGTATTGAATCTAATGAAAGGTGCTTGTTGTTGTGAAAAGGAAAAACACAATTAGAAATACATAGAACGTTATTACTTTTTAAATTACTTATTAGTGCGTTTATTTTCCCAGGATATAAGAATGTACACTCATTTCGATTTCTAAATGGATTTGGTATGGGTAGTATTCTGGTTTTTCTATCACATCGTTTCACCTGTTTGGTCCACTCTCGCTAATGTAATTACTTTGCAATTTCATTCCCTGCGCTGCTTGCTAGTATGGAATATCGCACTTTATGGTCTACTAACGTTGTGGTGCCTGTGGTGGTTTTTATTTTCGGTATTGATTTTGTTTGGTCAAGTATAACGCTATGGAAGTCTGTGTCTATCTATATACAAGCTTTGTTTACGTCATTAGGGAGTGTATTTTGCAGTATTATATGCGTAATTATACGCATTACACTGTTCTAAGAAAACTACAGAGCCACTTACATACTAATGTGTTGTGTGGTAATTGCAAAGAATAACACAGACCAACAGACATTTTGGTGCCTTAGAATTTACACCTTTTCTTGGGTATATTTAGGTCGTTGATGCCAAATGTGCCATTACGTTTGCTCTATCAGCTTTAGTTTTGTGAGATATGGTATTACCATTATGCATATTGTCACTTTTTACGTTTGATATAAATAAAAAAACAGTGCCTATTTTTAGCTTCTAAATCATATGAAGAAAAAAGCAACACACTAACATTACATTAACATTTCAATAACAATATAACATGGGGTCTTTCAAAAAATTGATATTATCACATATATTACGGTCGTTTATGACTTACATTTGAGTGCCAAAAAATAATCCAGCTTTTAGTTTTTCTGTACTTCGTACAGTTTTCGTCCTACGTGTCCAAAGTATGGTCAAGAACCTTCACCTGCTATATTTTTTTTTTATCAAGCAAGATTTTGTTTCGCTAGACTAAGAGTTCACGAATAAAATCTATATAAAAGTAGAGCTGATAGAGAAAAACTGTTTACTTATTTGGAATAAGCACACTAGTATAGCCAAAATCCGGTAAAACATCTGAGACACCAAACAAAAAGTTCTTTTTTGCTGGACTGTGTAATTATACGAGAGATGGAGCTTGTCATGACAACTAATTTATTATTTTTTTTGAAAATGTGGGACCATTTAAAATGGAATGTACGTATAACGCAGATTATAGGTACGTACCAGATGTAGGATGGTGAAGGTAACAAGACACCCACAAACATCCACACTTGACTGCATCGTGCCACTTATTGTAAAGGCTCCTATAGCTAACCATCCGCATATCTGCACAATAAGTATCTTAATACGAGAAAAGGATATTGTAACATGAATTTTTTTAGCTTTCAGAGCTGTCGCCTCTCTCTTGATCTACAGACCAGTGAAACAGACACCTCTGAAATACTATTACAAGATCACATTACCGTGTATTATTTTAGATTCCTTCTTTATGCTCTTAACATTTTTAGAACGGAAACTCCATTGTTTAGGGAACCCATGCGCTTCTAAAATTAGTATTTAATTTCTTTACTCCTTTGTTCTGTCATCTCTTTTAATATATCGCATCCCAACAGTGTCTTCTTACAACAACTGCAATGATTGAATTTTTTTCTGTCAAGCTCAAGCCTTTATTCAGGTTATTCAGTTCAGTCAATTTCTGATTTTCCTTCGGGAAAGTAATCCATGTTTTAGATAGACCGGAAAAGAAATTAGAGCAATTCTTCCATGTTAATGAATATTACAGAGTTATAAAAGCAGCAGCTTACAAGTAAATCGAATTGAATCCCTATTACTTCGCACGGAGCATAGGACCTCCAGGCGGATATATCATTTACTGAAGCTAATTTAGCTACGCTTATTTTCCTTAAAGGACGAGTGACAAGTGGTAAGCCCATATCCTCGACGATCGTCTAAAGGAAACAAAGATATTTCTTAGATATAAAAAGGCCGAGAAATTTGGCCAGAGGCTCTGATTTAGGACTAGGATTCTTTAGTGTGTCGTAAATCTACTACATGGGACCGACAGTCTCTCAAGCCCAGGGCTTCTACTTCCCGAAAATCCATTGACTTCGGGATCTAAAGGCAGGCACACTACCTCTGCATCGTCGAGGCCGAATAGCAGCTTTCAATTATTGTATTCCGAAACCGTGTGAAGAAAGTACATTTTCTGTTTATTGTAGTCTAAGAATACTTGTGCTGACTAACATAACATACGAGGGGTATTCCGAAAGTAAGTTTCGTCAATGTATGGCAGAAGCGGCGTGTTCACCAGGGGAACCAAACAAACGCCAGACGAATCCTCACCCGTGGCTGGTTCCACGACGGAAGTGGCGTCAGCGGAGGAGGCATGACGCAGGCGCACTGCGCCGTAGAAGAGCGAGTCGCAGCAGACTGGCGTGCCCGCGGGTATTAGTGTACCGCTCACGATGGCACGAGAGATTTGGCGCCACTGCCATGTACCGCTATCTCCCCTCTTTCAAACGAGCCATTGCTGCAGCCGCTGAACCTTTTATTGTCCGAGATAGAGCTGTTTGAAATTGATCTCCCGATTTCCGTCCCCGCAAAGTGCGGCCTCCACGAACCCATCTCGCACAAACCTTATGGAACATCAATTTGTCACTCAAAATGGTCTGTATGGATCCTTTAGTAATGTCAGGAAGCTGAGGTGGAGCAGGCTGTGCGCCAATTCCTTGCATCGCAGGGCACCTAGTTTTACCACAGTGGGTTCTTCAAACTGATCGCACGCTACGACAAATGTCTCAATGTCGCTGGCGACTATGTCGAAAAATAGTGCACGGTGTATAGTTCATGCTGCCATGCTGTATTGCTTTTGGGTCAATAAAGTGTCCGTGTGACAAACTGACGAAACTTACTTTCGGAATACCCCTCGTATTTGCCTGCGAAACTTTAGAGAAATATAGTATAATTTATAATAACGACAAGAAATGAAAGGAATAGGCCTATATACCCTTCAAAGTATTAATAACATTACTGGTATAGAAGTAATTGGCTGCTTTTAATTTGAGCATATTTTCTATTTTTATTGCATGTTTTACTAGTTTTAGCCCATATTTCCATCATTTCTAATGCAAATAAATCCGCATCGTACTTATGACAGTAGTGACCCACTCACTGATGATGTGAAAGGATGATGTTTTGCTGTGTTGTTAATTAAAACAATGGAGGAAAACTGAGATTGCTGTATTCATAGAACCAGGCTCTGTCCATCAGTTTTGTCACACCTTTCAACACGGAATTGAAAGTTGAAGCAAAATGTGTATTATATGTGCAAGAGGGGTTAGCTGGTGAGCGAGTTTATTGACATCTAAAAATAAACAGCGTACCTGGCGATGCGTTGACCTCCCACTAGCTTTTTTTTTCGTCTATAGTTTACTTGTCAAACTGAACGTTTCTCCACTCGCGCACTTGTGAACCGAAAGCTGTCAGCCGTGCTTTTCCAAATCAGTAACTCTTCAAGACCAAGGGGTGAGCATAAAAGGGCAGAAGCCTTCCATGCAGTGCTTGTACAGGGCTTTACTCAAATCAATTCCATTCAGCATCGAGAGTAATTTGCTAAGAATGAATACGTACAGAGTGGAAGTTATCAACTTTAGTTTTCATGTAGGCCAGGCCGACTTCTGTTTACACGTGAATCACCGGATGGACGGAATCTGATACATTAGTACGGAAGGTGGTCATATACACTTAACAGTTTCAAATGTTATTATCCAAGGTACTTAAATTTTAAAATGTTCATAGTTTTGCAACCGTTAAAGTAGCCCCATGGCTGAGTGGTTAGACCGCTCGTCTTCCACCGCTGAGACCTGGAATCCACTTTCGGTGGGTCCTTGTGGAATTTTTGGTGGACTAAATGGGGTCGGGGCAGGTTTTCTCGGGATGCTCCTGATTCCCCTGATATATATATATATCCTTCCGCCATTGCTCAGTTCATCGTAATATGACCATTTGGTTGCAATTAAGGAGTAAAAAATATAAACTTTAAACTAACATATTTTCAACATTATTTTATGAAAATCTGTCGTTACTTGCTAATAATGAATTCATATGTTTCGAGTTGTACTGGGGTATTGCCATATTTGTTCCCAAACCGTACGAATTTTGGCATATTTAATCTGCAGTCTATAAAAAATTTCCCTTCCCACTTTTATCGAAATCTATTAAAAGTAACAGCTTCAAAATTGGAATTTTCTTTTTAACTTTCGGGAAATACAGACATGTTACGTACTTAAAAATGTTCAAAATTACACTTCTTAAGCTGTTTAGTTTTTGGCGAATTACAAGAATGTATTACCTTTAATTAAAAAAGAAAGAGCTTGTAAATATCTTATTATTTTAGAAGTTATCATTGTTTGAAATACAGAAAATGCTGGGAAAAAATTACATTGCAGTAAATCACATGCAAACATATTAGGCTATATACGCAAAATATGATTGTGCTGTGAAGCTCGGAATAGACTTAGAAGCAATAACAGGTGTTACTATCTGATTGATAAGATGTATAATAGGTCGATCGAGGTCCAAGCTATATCAAAATGAGCCGAAACTCAATAGTAGAATAATTTGTTCGGTAGAGAAGTGTATTTCTTTAACAAGCAGAAAGTGTATCATCTGAACGTCTCTATACAATAAAGACCTTTTACGTGTGAGTAACGTAATAAAGCAGACTTTTTAACACTACAAAAAACTTATCGGAGGACATAAAAAAAGTTGGATTTTGGACTACTTTCGAAGGGATAATGAACATGCACCACTTCCGAAATGTTTTATTTTAATTTTAAGAATGGACTGACCACGTCGTTCCAGTGAAAACATTATCTAGATATCTGCAATACTTACTCGGATTATGACATTTACACGACGCCCTGTTTCTAAATTGTCTTGGCCTTTTAATAAACGCACCTTTAATATCTTACTTAGTAATCAGTATCATTTCCTCCTTTTTAACTTCTTTAATATATGGGACGATGGAATTTTGCATGCACATACGAGTAATATACTTCAGACAGACCAGCAATATGACGAACAAAAACCCTTGTGACTTTTTGGTATCGAAGTAAGCAGTGGAAACATTCATAACAAAAGTTTTAACTTTTAAGAATAGAAACAAAAGAATAATTAAAATATAATTGACACACTTTTAGTTCTGTAAACCCTTTCGTATACCCCAAAATGAATGTATTATTAGTCTACTGATGTAATCATGATCAGGGGTGTCTTTCGAGGGGATCAGAGAGATCGCATCCCTCCTTATCATTTTCCGTGTCATATCCTATGTCAATTTATTACGTTTCTACAATGATAAGTGGAATAATATTGTGGTTAATTTACAGTAATAAAACTTTTAATTCAACAAATGCCATAAATGAAGTTATCATCTTGAGTCGTATTCTAATGTAAGTTACCATGTTAGTTTTAGGGCCACCTGCATGGTTAGCTATGGATCACCAGGCCCGGGATCGATCCCCGGTACCTCCTCGGATTTTACTGAGGTATGAAGGTCTGGAACGGGGTGCACTCAGCCTCGTGATAAAAACTGAGGAGCTACTTGATTGAGAAGTAGTGGCTCCGGTCACGGAAACCGTAATTAACTGACCACACGCACCCTAATCCTGTCATATGCCTATGGTAGATAACGCAGCGGTCGGATAGTAGGCCTTGCCCCTCCAGGGATGTAGCGCCACGAAGTTAGTTATATTAGTTTTAGATTATTAATAATTCTTTATTTATTAATGGTTACAGTACCCGATGCGTAGGTATGTTGGCAATAATGACGTCGTTAACGCATTGCGAACTACTGCGACTGCGAGAGGTTGGAATCATTTGGCAGTTTGATTCAGCTCTTATGGTTTTATTATGCGAATCTAAGTGGTTTAATAACTTCTCTTCGAATTTTAACTTTTTGAGTCTTTTTATACGTAGGCCTATTGGGGTAAGTGGCCGTATTAAATCATTTGGTTAAACTTTTCCGAGCTTTGTGGCCGTGGTCTATCGGTTAAGATACCGGACGTTTCTCCTGCGTCTACGGCAAGCATCCTCAGCGGGGTGGTATTAAATCAGACGAATAATGTTACGTCTTTGTAAGCTTATAAAGTAAACTTGGTTCTTTAATGTAATACTGCCCCTTTGGATAAGAAGCCCGCCCCTGCAATAGTTACTAGCAACCTGTGCCAGTAATCAAGATTACAAGTTGTAATAACTGGAAATGTATTTTAAAGTCAAAATAATGTCTATTAGACATACAAAATCTTAATTGTATTAATTCAACGTAGTATTAAAAAAGTTGCACAAGATAAATAAAGTATTCTGAACAAAGAGGAACTGGTTTATCATTTCTTAGAGTGTCAATATCATCATTATATCTTGGTTTCATGTGTGGCCCTGTCAGTAGCTTAAGGTGAAATGCGATCATGATCAATGACATAACGAGATATCAGCAATTTGTCATTGAGGTAGTTTATTTCACTAAAAATTTATATTAAAACTTAATACAAATATTACATATTTGACTAAATGATACCTATAAACGTCAAATAAAAAGTAACAGCTGATAGTTTTCCTAATCACACACATGCACCATGCAAATAACTCCAGTGCAGGATGAAATGGTTAATGTTGAAATATACGATTTCCTATTCCGTTTCATGCTTTCAGGCTCTAAATGTCAGTTGGTCTGGGTATTGAAAATTGCATTTCTCTTACGTAGCCGCAGCATGCAAATATTTGGGAGAACAGATAGGACGGGATGAACTTAATACAGTTACTTTCCATCGGCGATATTGATTGACAGCGTGATGCTAGTTCAAACATATAGGATCGTGACTGCCTTTAATGTAACGGATTTTTAACAAAAACGCTGCAAACCTACTATATCTTTGATTTTTTCTTTTAACCACACAAACATGTAACTATACTGCACTTTTGATTAAAAAAGCATGTGAAGTTAGGTAAAAAAAATCAATGATGCCCATAATACACAGAACCGAAAATAACCGGATAAGTCAATTATTCCTCTGAATTTCTTACGACTATCATATCAGATAACAATCTTATATTATATTATATTATATTATCACTTACACGCGTCATAAGAGCTGCCTAGAGTAAGAATTTTATCTAAATTATTTTGTCCTTTTTGTGTCCTAAACCCTCGGGTTCAATTTTTCAAAGGTATTACACTTTTGTATAATTTATTGTCAAATTGTTAAGGCTTTTAATTAACTACATTGTCTCCCTAGAAATTATTTTAGAGTAGTAGCAGTATTAGTAGTAGTAGTATTTTTTTGATAATTATTATAATTGATAAACATCGCAACGAAATGGACAACATTAAAGGATTTATTATTATCAATATATATTATTGATATTATTACAATTTAGTATTATTTCCCTTCTTTTTGGAGGGAGGCGGAAGCCAAAGATTTGCTATTACACTTTACTTGGCAGAAAAGTCAAGGAGTGGCCTGATTAATGAAGTGAGATAAACAAATTCAATTTGAAATTACTAGTACAAATTATAATCAACATATGCTAAATAAAAATCCAATAAATTAACAAGAGCTAATTAGCCTATGTTTACTAGTAAAATGTAATTAGAATTACTCAATAGGAAGTATAGGAGTGCATTCTGAATGAGAATAATTAAAAGTAAATTATTAAATCGACAACACAGGAATAAATCTATTTAAAATATATGTCTCGAGAAACATAAACGATATTTAACAATTAAAAATTAATATTTCTAAACTAAATACACCAATGGCTAAAGTGACTGGATTTCAAAACTACGTTAGTAATGTATAGCATAATATCACTCAGAATGATCATGCATTTCTCCTAAAACAGCAGTTATAGTATCATCTGTTCATATGTATTTATACCTCTGATCATTTTAAGCCTGGGTAAATTTTATTTTATTTTGTAATTACTCCATGTTTTTGACAACGTCCTAATACGGTTTTAATCCAAGGATATTACCCATCAACCACGAACCCATCAGCCTATTGTGAAGAATATGTTTGATAATCGATCAGAGGCAACCCTACAGCATGAGAGGGGGGCGGATAATATATGCCTGGTGTATTTACTTTAGAAACAATATCATCCTGGTATGCGTACACATGTAGTAATGATTTAACAATGGAGTCTCTAA
The DNA here is from genome assembly GCA_964059195.1 of Ectobius pallidus. Lineage (NCBI taxonomy): Eukaryota > Metazoa > Arthropoda > Insecta > Blattodea > Ectobiidae > Ectobius > Ectobius pallidus. The sequence continues at coordinate 71,354,607 of CAXKWD010000006.1, forward strand.
TCCAGGCTGGTAGTATGACGTCAAAAGCATCCCCCAGCCCTCTGGGGCACCTGTGTTTGCCACCTCATCACCATTATGCCGGCGCATACGGTAATGATAATGCAGAGCTGCTTAGTAATGCATCATGACCTTACTCAACCCGCCTCTTTAACAGGATACAACCACCCAAAGCTGGTCAAGGATACAAACCCTGGATAATGTTTGCTCAAGTTTAGTTACTGAATTATGCACCTAGTCTCATCTCCCTGTACTTACAAGTTAATCTTTAAATACATTCTTCTTTGCAGATTCATTGAACGATTAATAGACTTACATGGGTGGAGGATACTTTATAGTAAAGTTTGAGTAGCAGTAGCCTTGCGTAAACTACTAAGACCGGTTAATAGGAAAGCAACCCCATAATAATTAACCTTTTTAGGGGAATTCGATGGTAAAATTTCCCGCCTTGAATTTATAGTTGTGAAACTTTTCTAACACGTGATTGATGTTCACATAATACTTATAGTATCCTAGTAATTACTTTTATTTGCCTTCAAAAACATATGAAATGTAAATATTAGGATATATAAAAACTAATAACACAGAACAAGATTATCAGGCCTACATATTTTTAGTTTTTGTTTTTGTGATGAAGTTATTAGGGCTAACATAAAATACTTCATTTTTCGATATTTAAATTATTCTACAATTCATTTTCTTTTCCGTAAGTCTGAATTAATTTTAATTTTAAGATTACACATTATTTCGCTTTCAATAAGGAACAATAAATAACATAAAATAAATAAAATATACCCTTTACTTTTATCTGCTTGAAGCTTCTTGAGTTACAATATTTTTTGCATATGAGTATTTATATTTAATCTTCAAGATAAAATGTACAAGAAGCAATATCTACTGTACAAAATACAATTCATTCAAGCACAAAACATCAATTATTTGATGTATGATTTATATAAAACCCAGAGGACCAGCACGCAATTACGTGGAAAATAGCAATAACACCAGTAAGATTTATCTTTTGTTTTGAGATCTAAGGTAGAGTCAAGATCCACAATTACTTAGTCACAAATCATGTAGGTTTAATCATAATTCTTTGTATTAAACACAATTCTTTACATGAAGATGCAGAATCCAAGATCCCACTTCGGCTAATCTTATGTAGCAATAGGTAATATGAAGGATTATCTTCACATACCTTCAGTTGTTTGACGATGCGGTGCTTGGCGAGAACTTACGACTCTTAATAAGCGGACGTACGTCAGCAACTTGAAATGACTATTGGAACATCCTTTTCCGGATAGTTCACAAATAAGAAATGTGAAATTAGGCCGACGGGTCACGAAGACGTGTGTCTTCGAGAAGGAATGACATAGATGTAGCCTAGTGAAGAATTATGGCAGGCGCTACGGGTCTACAAGCCTGCTGAAAGTTGAACTCTCATTGGTACAGAGCCAGAGCCAAAATATATTACGTAATAACTTAAATTAAATAATAAGTAATGAGACCTCACAAGAAATGTATATTAATGTACGGTATATTAATTTGAAATTAATCCATAATAAAAACAAAGTTAAACCATTAATTTAAATGAACCTTGCATATATGAAATTACTTACATTAGCGTAATGAAAAATACATTAATTCAGACCACTGCCTTCTAAACTGTATTACTCGTGTATACACTGCCTGTCCTATATGGCTAATTTTGCGTACTCGGAGACATTACAGATGGCAGCACCTTTCACACCCAGATTGCTTCTTGTTTTTTGCTACGACATTGCTGATTATGTAGTGCTGTCTCGTAATATAGCATAAACTGAATGTCTAAACTTGTATTATTCTAGGTACCGGTACTTAATTGCTATGAATAAAATTTTGTAAAATAATAATTATAAAATTTACTATCAATACGTCTAATTAATTTATATTTATTTTAATTATTGCTCCGAAATTCCATTTCAAGGTAAGTGTCATATACTGGAATAATATTATGTTCTAAACAAACAGCACAAGTTTCTGTGCCTGTTTAATGCTTATTTTGACGCAGCAAACGCATAGAAGCAATGTACGGTAATGTATAGGACAATGCCTTCTAGACTCTATTACTCGTGTATTCTCGAGATGGCGGTTGTATAGGTGGCGGTGATTGCTGCAATCTGGGTGTGAACTGTGTCGCCTCTACTGGAGAAACTAGGCAATTGAGCAATTCTCTAAACTCCATGTTAAAATAAAGCATAGGACAGGCAGTGTAATCCTCGAGACGGCGGTGATACAGACACAAAGCCTCTTTAGAACAAATTATGAAAGGTAATTGTTGGTGCATGATATGCAAAAAATAGTGTGTTTTCAGCTGTCACAAAAATATACACAGAAGAACATGAAATAGTTGGCAGTGTATAGAGAAATTAGCAGAGTAGGCGAGAAAAGGCCACCTATGAACCAATGCAACAATTAAAATTACCTTTGAGAATTGGCATAGAAAAAATAAAAACCATGAAAGGAATTATGATAAATATCAAATAAATGACAAACAAGAGTTTACATAACTGAAAACAAGGTCGTAATTAATTTGTTCTTTTTAAAAACTAACACCTTGTGAAAGCAGTGGTAAATTGGCAAAAGCAATGAGTCTCAGCAAACAGTTTAATGTCGCCATTTTGTGAATAGTGTACTTGTGGAGTGGCGCCTGTCATGTTTATGTATTTGAGTTGACAAGTCAACGGTGGGATGGGGAAAGGTTTTGTGGTTTCCAGTGGAATCATTCTCATTATGGTCAGGTCGTAACAACACTGAGACCATAAATAATTGTGTACAAAAGCGACCATAAAGTCGTGAGCCCAAATTACATTACACACCTACAGCACGTCCCGCTGAGTTAATCACGCAATAGAATACACGGTAAGACCAGAGTAAAGTGTTACATCTATATGTTTACTTAAAGTAGTGAACAAAATACAGCACTCTAAATAATAAATAAACGAACAAATATATAGACTACACAGCCATTTCATAAAATATGGGAATTTTTCCCTCAAAGGGAGAAGTTATAAAATTATTGTAATTGGGTGGTCAAAAATAAGTTTAAAACCTCAAATTATCTGAATTTTAACGACTTGGGTGTATTTGAAGTGGTTTCATGTGTAGAATCTGTCGATTTACTTATTTGAGTTACTTTTTTTTGCCATTTTTAACATGATTTTAACACTCTTTAATACCAAGTAGTCAAGGGTAATAAGCTATGTCCATTTTCATTTGAGAAAATATACATCTTAAGGTACAATTTGGTATAAGATTAACTTCAAAAACTATGTGTGGTTAATTACTATGTAAAATAACAAACAAGGGAATTTTTGTCCCACCCGTAACAGTGATAGTTTTGTTAAATTATTATTGATGAGTTAAATAAATGTTCTGACAAGCTGGAAACAGTTTATAATATGTATTGAATCCCTCATACCTTCATTAATAACAACATTAAGACCCTAACAGTAATAGCAGAACGGAAAATGAGCTTTTGTTTTGCATCATTAAAATCAGTGTCCAAATTATGTCCCACCCGTAACAGATTTTGAAAAACAAATTAAAAATATTTTAAATGAAATTTTTAATAATGCTTTGCATGTAGAACGAAGGAGAAGCCATAGTAGATTTTACAGAATGTGCAGAACAAGTTCTAATTCATTATTTATGACATGTAATAAACAAAAATAGTTGTTATAATTTGCTAGAATGTCCCACCCGAAATTATGAAATTGCTGTACATCAATAAATACATATTAACAGAGCTATGGAAGAACATGTCTTTCATACCTACAATACCTATTGTTCCAAGCTAATTTTGTAGACGCTATAATTTAACCGATTTCTATGACAACGTTTTCAAAATGAACTTCGAGACAAACTATTTTTTATTTTACTTATATGCTTTTCAAACAAGAATTATTTAAACAAATTAACTTAATTTTCACCCTAAAATGGGAACATTTGCCTTAAGTATGGGCAATATACCTTTCCCATTTCACATTCTCGTACAGAACAAGATGGAGGGAGGGCTTGTTCAGTTGTCTCAACCTCATACAAAGTGTACTGTTCATCATGCAACTCTTAAAACCTGAGTATGTGTACACGATGACTTGCTTATAACTACCTTTCAAATAGTTTTGAAAGGTAAGAAGAAGTTTCGAAAGAAGTTTCATATTAAAGTGCTAATGTACAACAAAGTTCTCTTTCCTTCTGAAAACTCAATAATAGTAATAATAATAATAATAATAATAATAATAATAATAATAATAATAATACTAACAATAATAATAATAATAATAATAATAATATAAGCAGTTCGTGCGAAAATTTAAAATATATTTAGAGCAGTATTAGAGAAAATCTTCGAAAAATAAAATTGTCTTCGTGTAAAATGGTAATAGGCCTACATGTAAAAATGTCGTCGCCAATCCTCCTGTCACAAGCCCAGACGATATGCAACTCATATACAATTGCATTCTTTTTAGCTGCGCTGTTTACATATACTTAGACGCACTGACACCCAGACAGACACGTTTTTGAAAATTGTATTTTTCGATTCAGGAGACCTCAAAACGTGGTGCTTATACTTAAAACTTTACATCGAATTCAAGGTCTAACATAATACCTCCTCTATCTATAATGTAGCCTTATCGGTAAAGAAAGTAAATAAATGGTGCAAAAATATGTTGCACAAACTTTCTCATATATAGCCTACGTATTTAAGGCTAGCAAAAAATAAAAAATAAATTGTAGAGATAATTCAATTTTATTTATTACAATTTCATAAAACTAACAAGTATCTAGAACGGAAAACATCAGGGTCGATCTTTATGTTCAATGCTTTTACCGTGAAATAATAATATTGATAATTATAGGCCTAATAATAATAATAATAATAATAATAATAACTTGGGGTTTGCATGGTTTCCTCAATCTCAAAGGCAAAAATGCAGGATACATTGAGATAGCCGAACAATAGAAGCAAATGCTGCACGAATGAGTCATTACAAGAGTCTACTGGTCAATTTGGGTGGCCACGAGATTTGATTTGAACCCAGGACCTCTTCTTTATTACCCTGTACCACCCGCTCTAATTGATTTCGGTGTGTTCATTATGACTGTGGTAAACTGACTACACTTCACAACAATATTAGATTATAGTATTCTTGTTACTATGGACAACAGAAGAATATTCATATTTTAATCATAATGTATGTTCTGAAATTCGCATTTAAGTCATGTTATTTCATTTTTATCTTGATACCTATTAATTTTATAAATAAATGTATTTAACAAAAATTGTTATTTTTAATTTTCTCTACACCTTGACTGTGCTAAGTTTCCATATATCGCCCAATGAAATGGAGATAGCCTAGAAAAATGGAAAATGGATACGAGTAAAGTACCCTCTAAGTCACTTTTGCAGAAAAACGGATATAGCCATTTCATTAGTTGCAGAGAGAAGCTTCAGATTTTACATTTTTATTAAAATCGTAAGAGCAATTTTTTCAAAAATCAAAATTTTGAAAAAAGTTTCCATGAAAAATTCCCTTAAAATTTCAGTTATGAAAACAAAATTCAGGGCGGTTCGATGAAATATGGAAAAAGTCCTTAATTCAAAAAATAAATAAATACAACGAACCGTTTACCCGCTGTGCTTCTCCACAGACGGACAGACAGACGGACAGACGTCATACCAAAAACACTTTTTTCGGTATCATGAAACATGTTTTCCCGGTGTTATCTCGATTTCGATTTTGGCACGATCACAATACTTTCTCTATACTACGAATATGCGAGAAAGTAAAATGTAAATCTTATACTGCTATGCTTTTCAATTGTCAATATACGGGTCATAAGATGTGATCAATAGAGGTCTATGTGTTAATGAATAAGCCTTCATCTTGTGTTGCTAAATGTGGAGGCGCATGTGGTTTGGAACACGCTTTTCGGATTGAGTATCACTGTTATACGGATTAAAATCTTTTATCCCCAAAATATGAGTTCATCCTTTATAAATGACATGTTTGTAGCAGCTCACATCAATGGTATAGCTTACGCTTGACTTTTAATCTTTAGTCACACCACATGGGTCTTGTATACCAGAATATAATGTGGTCGTTCCATCATAATGAAAACAATAGTCTATATAATACTGTACTAGGATATACTAGGATATCCTCTACCAGAACTTCGCCCACAGTATTATATTACATTCTTTTATGTAAGAAGCTTATTGCTAAGTATTAATTATTTACTGTCAAAATACAACAAATTATCTAATTACGTAATTTTTAGAATTATAGTAGAATATCCTAAAGTACTCTAAACGCAAATTCTAGAGAACAATAATTGTTATACTGAACTACTTTTCCAGTCCCCTTGTCGCTTTTCCATGTCAGTTCCGTAATTTTTATTATCAATCATGCCCATTTTCCACTTTACCACAAACACCACATCCCTTCCCATTTTGCAAACATAGGTCTGTCTTGAAAACATTCCTTTGTTTTCACGTGGTAAACCTGGTTTCCCGCTCCCTCACTGACAAGTTCACTGATGTACAGTCTGTGCCACAATTTGCAGCTAACCTGTCATCACAACACTTGGTTTATGTTTATTGTATTACCGGCATTATTGAACGTAATTTTCTTTTTTAGTTTACTTCGGAACATTAGATACACCTAACTTTGAAGGATCTGTTTTCAAGGTAAAAAGAAGTGCGTCTTATGGTCTGAAAAATACGGTACTTGTTTCTATTTCCGCTGCAGGTATAACGCTTCTAATGCATCTTCAGTTATAGAAGTGTCACCTATTAAATTCAAGGTTCATATTTATTACTATTATAATTATTATTAATATTATTGTTGTTGTTGCTGTTGTTGTTGTATTCTTACTGAAATCCATCCAATCCATTGAATCCGTTGTGAATTCAAAAGAACACCATTAAGCTTGGTTTATAAATTTCAAATTATAATAACAATGTAGAAAGATAATTAAAATTATGTATGTTAAAGGTTTTCATACATCCAAAAGGAAATGAATTAGAAATGGTTAAGAGACAAATAATTTCTACAATAGTTTTCGCGGCCTCGGGAAATATTTACACACCATTCATTGAAACGTGACTACTATTAATCTTCTATCCACGTTCTTTTATCCAGCATTCCAGTTTCCTTTCAACACACACACACACGTTTTATCACCGTCCTCGTCCGAAGTGTGTTGCCAACTGGACAAAGAAACGAAAGCCATGATATATATATTGCGGGCTCCATATATCGCAATCTTTTATGCTTCTCCTTTGATCTCCTTTTCAATAGTAAATGATTTTGAAATAAGACATGAGCTCTAATTTACCAAATATCTAAATATCCCATGAATGCAATTACATTGCTCCCATTCCCTTGATTTTCATTTTTTCTTTTTTGTTATGGATTGTTTAGTTTTTTTACGATCATAAAAATTGTTTGAAAATTTAAGCTAGTTGCACTCAGAAAACTATTTTATTTCAAAAGTATTAAGTTACAAATATTTTGTACAATTAATCTTAGTATAAATAATCTGGTTTTCGGATGCCAGTAGAACTACATTACACGCCCGTTCAAAGAGATTCTGGAAATTAACTGCACTGAGCGGTAATTGATATCACAACATAAATAAATGATACAGCAAGGGTACCATAATGCTTCAAAATGTTATAATTCAATGTCTTACCAAGACGCCTCAAAGATTGAAACTGTTGTGAAAAGAATGGGTGTACTTTACTTTTGCAGCTTCGGCAGATTACCAAACGGAATTCAGTTATTCCAAAGGCAAAGCACTTGATGATTTGGCATTATTTTGTTTAAAAGTCTTAAAGACAGTTAAACTAAATACAATTAAGGGTAGGTACAATTTTCCACCTTCAAAATACTGGATTTACATGTAATATTTAAAATATGCAGTTCCTATATAAATTCATTTAGGTGTAAAAAATTATTCCGATATCTACATTACTTTTAAAGTAATGAATTCAGACTCAAGTTGCTGCACTTGTCCGTAATCAGCTGTCAGCCATCTGTGTGAATTTGATGTTATATGTTTAACGAATTTTTCCCTGAGCCTACACTCTTCATGATTGTTTCCCTAATATTTAAAAATCTACTGAACAGAATGTTATTAATTCTATTGTGCAAGTTGCCACATACATATTTTCTACAAAAAATAACTGGAGGGGGGGTTAAAATTTAGAATATATAAATGTAAATGTTACATAAATTTAAACATAAATAAAATATTACATATTTAACAAGAGTCTTTATGGGGGTAATTTTTGTATATCTATTTTATAGGAAAAAATGAAAATGTGAAAAATTGTTTGAGAAAAGAGGGGAATTGCTAAATTCTATCATGGCCAGTACGAGCCATTTTGAATAATTAATTTATCAATTTACTTGCATGTTACATTTTAAAATTATCTTTAATTTATATTTAAAATACTGTTTTTCAGTGTAATAAGTTGCAGTTCTATATGAGTCGTGTTTAAGTAGGAAAAGGATTGAATATGGTCATATTTCAGTGCTATAAGCTGTACCGGCTCTCTTAAATAAAGGGATTTTTCTAGGGCGTTTTTTAGTTAGACACAGAGAAACCGTTTGTTTCCGACAAACTGTATTAATAAACTCAGAGAAACCTAAAGCGTGTATTTATATTGAAAACTTGACATCGAATTTCTGGAACGAATAAAATACTATCTCTACCCACAGTAGTCTCGTGGTTAGCGACGGACCCGCAGGCCAGGGTTTGACCCTCGGTAACTCCTCGGATATTTCTAAGATAGGAATGGGGTTCACGCAGTCTCGTGGTTCAAATTGAGGACCTACTTGAAAGAAGTAGCGTCTACTGTCACGGAGACCATCATTACCGGTCGTCGGCATTCTGACCACAAGTCCCCAATCCTGCCATCTGCCTATGCTAGATGATGCAGCGGTCGGATGGTAGACCTTGATCCTTCAGGGATGCGGAGCCACGGAGTTTAGTTTTAGTACATACGGAACGGGTAGAGGAATCAATCAATATTTGTAAAATGTATAAATACATTCCATTTATTACATAAAGGCCTTAGACAGAATCGTTATATAGAAAGTTAGTGGATGTAATCAAAATGTACACCAAAATGTAATTACACGATAGAAATAAATCCAATAACTGAGAGTTCGCTACTCCCCTAGGATGAGATCCAGTGATGCGATCAAGTCACCTATGCAGCGTATTTCTATTCATGCAGTAGGTTAATTAGTATTTCCCGTAAACCATGTTACCAGATTTCCAATTAAAACCGTTGAAATTGTCAGACAAACCCGAATAACTTTTACCGAATTAAGTTTGATTTACATAGGTTTGTCTGATCTCTCCTTGCTTACGTAGTTTCAACTGGTATTGGTGATTTTCTCATAAATATATTGTTTTCATCAGTAGGATTATGAGTGTTATGTAATTCATGTAATAAGACCTTAAAGTTGTCGGAAATATTATAGCTTCAGAAGTAATATTTTTGCTAAAGAACTGCAAAATACTTATATAACTTACATTACCCTTTATAGTACAATACAGAATAAGCGGCCGCATTGTCGGAGTGTGCATTCGGCTATTTAAGCCTCATTCAGGGTCGTATTATTAGCTAGGTAAGACTATTATGAACAATTTTAATATTGTAGAAGCAATTATATGAATAGTCAATTCTAAAAACTTGTATAATTCCATTGCCATTGTCATGTTTAACTAATTACCCAGCAGTGTCATATAGTAGCTTTGTTGAATTCAAAAAAATGCTTTACAAGTGAGTTTTTCAGTGAAATCATCATATGGACAACTATAAATCTTGACAGTGAAATAGCGTGCTGTCTTTGTTTGGATACTTTGAAAGTTTAATTTTATCTTTCATTGGTAACAGTTAAGAAGAAAAGTATGTTAAATTTTGTTAGTACACCCTCTCTAAAAACAGCTGCTTATCGGACTGGTAACACGCCGAAAAATTGCATTTTAGCAACCAAGGCCGCTAAAATTGCATAAAACTGCATTGAAACTGCATTATGAATGCAGTTTTATCGGCCTAGTACTTTAAAGTCCTCATGGCAATCTATAAACAAAATCCAGATGGCATTGACCAGTCACATCAACTAACATGGATTTAAGCATATAATTGCTCATAAAACAACAAATTTAAGCCAACGTGTTTCTTTCTGATAATCAGAAACTTTACCAGGGTTTTCACAAAACACGGTAGTCTACTTCATCATATAACAACAAATATAAGCCAGCAACTTTACACATCTTACTTCACAAGAGAATCATTGCTTACCATGGATTGCTTGCAATATATCCCTTCTCGTAGTCTACTGCTGCCAGCTCCAATTCAATGTTTCTGGCTTGGATTGAAATTTCCTCGGGTTTATCATTCATATTTCCACAAGCTTTTCGTAAATATTGGTTCATATGCATTACGATTCACAGAAAGCTACTCATATATTATGCATCTATACCGCATTTCGTATGGGTACGTACGGTTCATTGTTGTTCCGCGATTCAGATGGCCTTGAGAATATGACTTTAACAAATGGCTGACTATCTTCCATTATAATTCATTATACGGTATTTTTGTTTCATTTCATATGATTTAGAGAGCTTTTACTTAAAAATATTGTGTGCACCACATACACAAAAACTTTATCGGACTCATCCAGTATTTCAGCCTCGGCCGCTATACTGTATTCGTTCGCTAAAGCGTTACTTTGCCTACTTGATACATAAAAAGCTATTATAAATGTTATATATTATAACAGGGTATTATTATTGTATTAACTCTTACATTCGCATTGTTGTAATTATAACATGTTCTGTCCTTGCTGTAAATATTATTTACTCATACTCTTATATGTTTAATTTTTTTTTTTTTTTATACTCGAAATAATTATATTAGTGTATTTCATTGTATTGAACTGAACCGGCCCCTAGCACAAGCTTTGCTTTTTCAGATGAGTTCAAATTCACGTTTGCAAAATGTTATATTATAATTTTTAGTAATAAATTTATTATTATTATTATTATTATTATTATTATTATTATTATTATTATTATTATTATTATTATTATTATTATTATTATTGTCATTATTATATTCCATTCGTGGAAAGTTGTTCTTCTCTTCTACATAATTGTATTTTGATTTTTAAAGTGTCATTGTTTCACACTGGTCACATTTTGTATGTTTTTTCATAACTTTACTATGTAATGAAGGGTTAAAAATGCATTCAAGGAAACATAGGCTATGGGGGAAAAGGAAATAACTACATAGTTAAGATTATTTATTTTTGGGCACTGCGTTTTATTTTTTATATTATTAAGCATATAGTATAATAGAGCAATGCGCATAATTAATAAACTAAAATTAATATAATTTTTATAAAATAAGTAGTTATCATTTTATACATTTTTTGTCTCTCCTGAAAAGTTGAAAAAGGAGCTGGTACCTTTCTAAAACGAATGATTCAGTTATATCCACTTTCAAAAGCTATTCATCTGTTATTCTCATTTTATAGTTTATTGAAGACAAGGAATAATGCCATTAAAAACTAATCAATCCGATAGCCTATAATTGAAACCCACTAATTGTTTCAAAACACTATGTTTAATGGAGGTTTTTAAAGATACATCAGTATCTAGGGAACGACCTAATTGCACGTCAATATTGGTGCAGTTTTCCTAGATAAACCGTGTTGTTATGATCTTGTAGGGTAATGATCGGAAATACAAAACGAGGTTCTAAGTAATTGCTTCATTAAAAACAAAACTTTTTCGCTCTGCAGCAACTATGAATGGGACCGTCTCGAAGTTAACTTTTTTAATGGAAATCATATCAGCTATAATCATGAAGTTATTGTAAAACAAGCTCGTGAATTGCTTTGAATATGGTCAAAAACGTTCACCAGGTTGAAGTTTAATACGAATTAAGTAAAAGTCTACTCCTGAAGAAGCAAGCTGAACGGATTCATGGTTTTGTTTCTCTCTAACCACTGCTACTGAATTAACACCCAATACCAAACTGAAATATCGGAAGTATCGAAACCCAATGTTGACACTGTAATAGATAAAAGAAGAGATAGTGATAGATTTTCTATAAAATACTTGTTTTTACATAGCATTCATTGTTATATGCTCTTAAGTGTTCACGGCGGAAGTAATATAACCATGCACATTTTAACACCTTGTTCCTTAGGTAGAAAGAAACAAACAAACAAACAAACAAATAAATATAAAATACCATTATTGTCCTGTGTGAATAGGCCTACTTTCTCAGAAAAAAATGTGTTGTCCCTAAAAGTTATCCGTGCTGTATTTGACAGTATTAATCGTATTATTCTATTTTCGCAGAGAAAAGAGTAAGAAATAAATTTTCCCTTTGTGGCTTTTAAAGAGAGTTGACGGTTTTGGTGGAAATTAAATACAAAAAGCAATGCGTGGATAACATAATCTATAAAACATGGCAACATCTAGACTGGTGTATTCTTCGCGCAGGAAGTTTGTTCTCACACTAATGGAAGATCATTGCCACCAAAAGAGCGATCTGACTGTACGCTGTTGCTGATCTGCGGAGACTGTTATCCTGATTATCTCATAAATCATGGATCTAATCGCAAAATTCATAATAGATTTTACATTTGTTTTAATCGTAATTATTAGATTATTGTAATCGTAATATTAATTATTAGATTAGATTCGCTTTGACTACAGCTAAGTCACACCTTGCTTAGTCGATGGACAAGTGAAGTACAAAGAACTACCCCTGAATTGAACCTTGGACACCAGCCAAAACAAAACCGCTATAAGAACCTAAAAATCCGAGGTCTAATAATTATGATTAAAACAAATGAAAAATCTGCACACTTTAACTACTTCCATTCTGTATAATCATAAGCCACGATAGCCCCTGACGACAGAAAACGGTTGTATAGAAGAAAGACCTATTCAATTAACGTATTTGAATTGTATAACATAATTTGGCAGGAGTATATTTCTTTGACATCACGCATCCGTTACGAAAAGTACGACATAAAGCGGGATAGCTGTTGAGCTACATCATGCATTATTGCATGCTATTTGCAAATCTCGATCTAGCCACAACTTAACCGTGGCATTCAAAGAATGTTTATTAGAACAATATCCCTGTCGCTTTGTACTCATTACTATCCCATTCACTATGCTTTACAGATATTTTAAATGTCATCTGCCATGCAAAGTGTATTTAATTTTTAATGTCCAATCACAAATTATGCATCGTATGTTCCTATATTATGCGTTCCATTTTGAAAAGATCGTGTATTTATTCCCTGCTTAAAACACAACAATGCATTTTATGGCAAACATCTCATGAACGGACATAACCTTTAGGCTACTAGCACATTTTATACGTTTCTGCAAGACCATCAGGCCCTATTCCATAAACATGACAGGCGCTACATTTTAGTAGTTATGTAGTTTCGACTGGTAAAAAATTGTTTCACTGAATTTACCTACAAATCTTATAACCTTCAAAAATAAAAAACTGTATTGACATAATCATTCCATAATCCTGAGAATTATGTACTTTGCCTGTAATACATAAATTTTCCTCAACTATTCACATATGAAAATCGATCGACTGTCCATAAGGATTATTGCAAACTAACCCCGATACTATGAGTACATGTAGGCCTATAATTATACTGTACATGTAGCTGGAAAAGGTTACAACTTATAAAAGCCTAACATATTATATTTGCATTGTTATTAATGTGTCTCAATTAAACATATATATAAAGTTAATTACTGTCATATCAATCTATTACAATCTATTGTGCAATGTGTATGAGTAAAAAAAAAAATAATAATAATCTGTATTTATTAACATTTTTAAATAACAGCCTATCGAGATAATTTTATTCTTCATTATATTATAATTATCACTGTTCGGGACCTGCAGGTATTATAAACATCGAAATCGTGAATGCTTAAATACAAAAGTACGTAAATCAAAATGAACTTGATTGAAAATCCAATAAAAGCCTTATGAAAATTAAAGATCATCAAATTTACCGTGTATTTTCCTCTATGCTACCGGAATAATTAAGCTTCATCGAGTTTTGTTGTACCCATGAAATGAATATTAAAGTTTCGTACGATTTTATTCGGGTACTCTTTTATATTCTTAATCATAGGCGTAGCCAGGCCGACCATATGGGGGGGGGGGTTATAACATCCGCGGGGTCTGGCGAGTATGGAAGGAGAGGGGGGTCCGGGGGCCCTCCCCCGTAAAATTTTAAAAATTAAGATGCAAAATAACGAGTTTTAAGCTTCCGGGGGTTCTCCCACGGAAAATTTTAAAAATTAAGATGCAAAATAACAAGTTTTAAGCTTCCGGGGGTCCTTCCCCGGAAAATTTTAAAAATTAAGACGCAAAATAACGAGTTTTAAGCTTCCCACGCTTTATACTTGTATTAAGCAATTTATGGGCAGACTTAAAAAAATTATACAATTTTCCATTTTTTATTCAGTGGGGGGGGGTTCAAACCCCCAAAACCCCCCCTCGCTACGCCTATGTTCTTAATAATAATATTATAAACGTTTTCATTTAAAAAAATAGTTTGTTTGAAACTTGCAGCGATAAATCTGTTCTTAACTTAATTTCAACCAATTACATCAAACTTCTTCACTCCCCATTAGCTTCTAAGTGGATGGAAATAAGACGATAACTGATCTCCCATGAACATCGAATCTAATTAGGAAAGAGACTTTTATGGCGGCTCGTCGTTCTACTCTTTCTCATGATAATTTTCACAATTAATCATATGTAAGGAAGGAAAAAAATATATTTTTATAGAACTTCACCGCCCTTCCTGCCGAAGAAATAGAAGAGAGTATTTCTTCTAAAGAGGATTTTTCCATTAATTCATTTTTTTTGTTGATACTCCAACACATGTGACCCTATTTTACCTTGGAGGTATGTTAGGGTTTTAAATATAACAAATTAACAAAATTAATATTAACAAACTGTCTTACAAGTAATAATTATAAACGGGAATGAACATAATTTACGAAACGTATAAAATCTTGTTTGCAACACTCTTTTCTAAAAACTGTCAGTGGTGCTGAAAGTGTAGTGTTACAATAATTTAGTTTACACCTTAATTGAAAACGTTGTCTTTCAAATCTGGGACATTCCAGTAAAAGATGTTTCACTGTTTGTTCAATTTCTCCACAAGGGCAAGTATAGTCGCATTCTATTTTTATTTTAAATCTTCGGAAATAGCTACCAAATTTACCATGTCCTGATATAAACTGAGTTAATATAAAATTTGGTACAAAAAATTTTGACTGTAGTCTATGATATATTGTTGGAAAATAAAGTTCTCTTGTAACAGCTCCTTCATCCGAGTGTTCCCATTCAAAATTCCAACAAGATGTAATATATTTCCTTATTTGATTTTTAACAAATGATATTGGACACTTAGCATACACATAGCTCGAGTCCATGGAAGCTGCCGATTTTGCCAACTTGTCAGCACGTTCATTTCCTTCCGTTCCACTATGTCCACGAGTCCATACTATACATATGTGGGTTGCCTTCAGGACGATGTTACGAATTTCTATTAATTAATTAATTGATTGAAAAAGAATAATATTAAGGGCATTAAAATTGGTTTTTAGGCTTTAACGATTCAAAACTGAGGATTTAGATTATGAAGGCATCATAACTTATAAACATAAATTGAGAGAGTTTTTACTAAAAAATATTGAATGCACCACGTATGCAAAAGCTTTAGTGGACATATCCAGTATTTCTAGATTCGTTATTTTGCGTACTTCATACATAAATAGCTATAATGGTTTTGATTCTTGGAGTGTAAACATTGGCATTCAAGATTCCTGGAAAAAGTTGTAAAACATCGTAAGGTTTAGACACAAATAAAAATGGTGCAAAACCTGTTGATAAACTTTCTTATATACACGTAGTGTATTTGGAGATCTCAACGAATTATAGATAAAATATTAATTCGCCTTATAGCATCATACTTATTAAATGAACGAGTAATTGGTCAGGTTATCCTGAACTGCAATGCTAGACGTCCAAAAAACTACTGCATGCTAATTCCGGCAGCTCTAGAACCAGTTCGATAAGTTGTGGCTTAGGAAAACATTGATATATGCCAAGTCTGTATACCCATCCCTAGTATCGTGTGCAATGTGTCATAAGCATATAACACTTTACAACAATTAATCTAGTTTTTAAACAGTCGAAGGTAAAAAAGCACTTCTAACGGTGAATGACATTAATAAAAATGAGAAAATTATGCCACTGAGTGTTATAAAATTATAACACTCCAGGGTCACGAACTTGGTTTTCCTGCTTCACTAATTTCCCTACACTCTCAACTATTGTAAATAAATAAAATAACTACATAACAAATCGCGTAAACGATTCTATTACTACTTCCTCCATGAAAGGAAGTGCCATTACTTGTAATAAACGCACGTAAACTGAGGTAATAAAGTGCCAGATTGCTTTTGTTTAATTAGTGATAATTGCAATTATTATGATATTCATAAAATAAGTTATTTTTTTAATCGATTTCCGAGTTAAGCTCCAGATCGATTCATTAGGCAGGGCTTACGGGAGAACAAAGGTCTAGTTTGATAAGCATATATGAAGGAATATGTGGGGTAGTGTTGTGTGTCAAAGCTACCTATATTGCAACTTCCAAAGTCGTATATGAACAATGTAAAACAATATGTTGCCATGCGAACTGATTTACATTTGATAAATTCTTTCTAATATATTACCATAAAATAGACACAAAATTGGGCATTACTCCGGTACCGCCAGCCGATTTGGTCCAATAGCAATAGGCTTCTTCCCATGGACTTATAAATGCGTAAGTTAGGCCTATACCAAGTTTCATGAAAATCCAATAAAGCGTATTTGAGTTATCGCGCGTACAGACACACGGAGAGAGAGACAGACGGACAGATATTTCCCGTCCACCACACAATCTCAGAAAGTACCATTTTGGCTCCTAATAATTGTAGAATCAGTATTTCTGTTTACGGTTGCTGAGAAAACAAGAAGAAAATAACTAAACACAAATTCTCCCTACACACTCAACTGTTGTAAATCTAAGCAATATAACAAATCACTGATGCTAGGAAGAAACAAATTACCATCTCAGCCGCGCTGAGCGTAACAGATACGAAATAGGTAAAAAGAACCTAATTTTATTAACAATGCACAATTAATTTGTTTATAAATAGTGACGACGTTTGACCGGAGGTAATAAGCTTCATTGCTTGGCACTCCGGGGGTAAGGGAGGGCACAAGAAAAGTGTCCAAAAAATAGTATATGATACTCTTGGTAAAATTATTTTATTATGCTCTTAGGGTTGCTTCACTCACCCTTACGGGCACGTTAGTGACAGCTCATAAATAAAATATTAACTTCTTTTACGCATTAAGAGGTTCCCTTGAACAATTTGTAAAGCAAGGATAGCACCTTTTCATGATGGCAATATTAAAAACTTATCATGACATGCAACTAACATTATCGTAGTAATAATTTGTATATTGTACCTTTGTTACTTTATTAGTAACTTCAGATCTCACGGAAATCTTTATTTTAGTAGCCTGTATTTTCAAGAAGAGAATAAAATAAAATACTTGGGTCAATCTAACAGCGCAAATATTTCGTATACGAGGGTCGTCCAGAAAGACATATCAAAATCAGAAGATGTCAACAAACTTCTAGCCACAATATTATAATAGTATTACCCACAAGTGTAAAATACACAAGAGCGAAAAGTAGAGCAATAGAACACAAGCGCCGAAAAGTTGTTGGGACCGAAGTATGGCCTATGTTCGAGGGTTCCGAGGGTGGTAGAGGGCCAAAAAATAAAGTGCCTACTCCATTTTTTTTTACATAATCGCCATTTTAATAGAAATACAAGGTTTTCTGTATCAGCTCGCGCCAATTCTTTAAGTCATAAGTGAGTGACTGCTCCTTTTGCTCATTTTTTATTTCTAGCTGGGTCTTTTAGTTTGTGGAAAAGGTGAAAAGTATGTAATGAATTGGTCTAGAGATATTTTTATTTATTACAGCACAGTTAAGAAGGAATAGCTTTTGTGCAAGTGTTTATAACAAATTTGAAGAGACCTAGACTGATTCAGATAAAAAAAAAAAAAAGACAGAATGAGCAAGTTTTCCTTTTCACAACTTTATAAAATTGATTGTGACCTGAGTGAAGTGAGTGAAGTGTTTGTATATAGCACCTTAAACGTAGCACTATTAGAAACGACAATGATATATTATGACGAAGGGCAAAGTTCGTCAATGGGTGTATGCACTATGTCTATCTGAACAATAGGACAACCTCTAAATTCGGTTACCGCATAAATACATGCAGATATGCTAAGTTGTAAGCTACAGAAAGTTTAGATTTTTTTTTCTTGTTTGGCTTCAGTAATATTGAGCATGACAATATCCTGCTTTCAGTTAGCATACACCGGGACATTAACTGTGACCTGTTTGATAAGCCTCCGGCAGAGTGGTCCACATTACTCATCCTGTCAGACGATTAGACTGCTGCTCACAAATTGATATATTACTCTTGTTTGTGTTGCTACATCTTGTTCTATAATCTATTATTACTAACAATAAAAGATTAATTGTCAGAACCTAAGTGGATTCACCTGTTTCATTGAATGATTCGAATCCGGATACCAATTAATCTGGTCAAAGTGTTACACAGTGGTAACTTATTCATGAAGGGTATCTATCTTATCTTCGTTCACATAAACATGCTCCGAGTTTGTTATAGAGCACACGCAATGAGTGAGATGCGTTTTGTCCGTACAAGAAGAATGACTATGGAAAATTTCACCAAGCTTGGTAATATAAAACATTACATATAGTCTGTTGCTACTGCGTAGCATTAGTGAATAATAAAAGGCCTAGATTCGTTTTCCTATAAAAAAATAATTAAGGTTAGTTTGTTCGTGTCCAATTTAGACTTTTCTTGTATAACTTATCATGACTATGTTAGAAGATAGGGGAAAGCTTGCACAGTAAACTTGAAGAAACAATTAAAATGCATATGTTACCACTAGGCAAGGCATTTGATGATTTTGAATTCTTTTTTATATGAAGGTTAAAAGATAGCTCGAATATAATAAAAATGTTTAACATGAAATAATTTATTAAACAAGGGCAATTCGTCATTACATTTTTTGCTTTATTTTGAATTTTTCGTCATTTTCAAGAGATAGGTAATTCTTTTGGCAATTTTTAGGTCATTTTCTTCATTTTTAGGTCATGTTGCAGTGGAGGAAGAGAAGAGCTTTTGCATACACAAATCGTTACTTTCAGACAACAGAAAATCGTTTTTATTTTAAAAATTTAAAATAGTTCATTTTAATTCAGGTTCATTGTAAACAGTTTGTCTTGTAGCAATAAAGATTTTTTTCTTTCTTTTTAAATGACACATATTTACTAGGGGCAATTTGATAGGCATGCCTGTTCAGAAAGAATTCCTTTTCAGCTAAGGGTGTCCAAGTAGTATAAATTTACTTACGGTACTTCTTTAGTAACAAAATAAGTGTGTTTTATACTCTTATTGTAAATTAATATATAATGCACTGCCATCCATTAAATTGCGTTTAGCAATTCATTACTTAAAAACACATTAAATTGCTTTTAGTAATCCATTACTATAAAAAAAAGCCATTATAAGGAATAATGGTAAATAATTTGGTCATTTTTTTAAATTTTGTGTTATTTATTCCCTATTTTTAGGTCATAAATGCATTTTTATTTTTAATTGTTTTCACTATTTAATCGTTATTAAATGCCTTGACCTAGTTAACACCTTGCATAAAATCGTATTGATTTAATAAAATACCGATTCTGTGTGAGACTATTTTCTGTAAAAATTATTATATTAAGACTGTTTAATTTTGTATATGAAAATTCTTATTGAATTTTGGAAACCAACTAATGCAAAAATTGAATTTTTGACACATAACCAAGTACCGTCGGAAACCATCATTAACGGCCGTGCGTGGAAGCATGTTTATTACATCTGCCATCTGACAAAATTAGATGATGCAGAGGTCGGATGGTAGGCCTAGTCCCTTTAGGATGTAGGCCACGGAGTTATCTTTGTACCATGCCACTATGTAGGCTATACGTTTTATACACCTTTCTAGCTCGAATATAATTAAATTCTTTTTGATGTCTCCAAATAAGTTTCCAAAGATACGTAAATGCAAGCAAAATTTAAAACAAAGTTCTTAGTGGAGATTTTAAAATAAATACCAGAGAAAAGTGGTACCACAGTCATGTAATTTAAACGTATCAAAATATTAAGCCGAACTCGTCAATTTTCAATGAAGCAGTCTCTTTAATTCTAACCGTTCGAAGTTAATTTTTATTCCACGTGAAGTTGTTTTAAGTATAGTATTAAAAGCAGAAAATAATTTATGTGCATAATACCATTTATGATGTGGCC
This sequence comes from Ectobius pallidus, assembly GCA_964059195.1. Taxonomy (NCBI): domain Eukaryota; kingdom Metazoa; phylum Arthropoda; class Insecta; order Blattodea; family Ectobiidae; genus Ectobius; species Ectobius pallidus. The sequence continues at coordinate 71,375,202 of CAXKWD010000006.1, forward strand.
GAACGTCTTAATACCACCATAAATCCTACCACGCAGATGAAGGCGAGAACGGTTTGTGATAGGGCAGGCTTTGAATAAGTGATTATAAGCTGCCACCGCGAATTCTGTTAATACGCAACTTCATTTCTCTATGCTTTAAACACTTTTCAGGTGAAATATAACGGAAGGTCAAAGTTTCTTCATCACTTTAGGGGGTCAATCACTATTAAGCAGTGTAATGTATGCTACATTTAGAGTGATTTTCTCACTCTTCTGTTAAGACTTCGTTCGAAGTGCGACAATTAAATTTTAAATACCGTTCTCAAACTTGTGTAATGTTTAGATAACTATTTGGAATATAATTTAACTTGAAATTTACAAATTGATAATATCTGTAGTAAATTAATTAAGACAAGTTTTGCTGCTCAGGTTTTTAATGACGTCGACATCCCTAAAAATAAATTGATTATTAAATGTGTTCTTTGTTTTCACAGTATACGATTTTCATAATCTATTGGTATGGGATTGTGCATCTAATATTCAAAGGATATTTATTATTCAGAAAAAGAGTTAATTTTTAATCTTAAACCTAGAAATTCTTTGTGTGAATATTTTAAATTATATATTTTAACTGTTAGGCTTATAAACGGTTTAATTAAAAAGATGGTGTATTGTATTAGAATCGCCAGAATTTTAGATTTAATATGGATGGGAAAAAATGGTTATTATACTTATATATTATGGTTATTATAATAACCAAACTATATATATATACTTAGGTAGTATATAAGCTATACCCCTCGACATACTACAAGTTTTACATTTACAGTATTAGTATGCACAATAATTAACTTTCTTTTCGTTTGGCGTGAAGAGTTTCTTGCGTCCTTTGTCACAAACACAATTACAGTCCTTAATATACAAAAACTAGTGAGAAGATATAAAAATGATTATTAAAAAAGATGATACAATGATGATGATGGTAGGAGACGAACAGTTCTTCACACTACACTTTTCCCCTTGTTTTTCAGGCAGCTGCATTTTCAGTATTCAGTCTTCCTCGTCCTGCTCTCGCCTGTCATCAAGAACTTTCTGTGCAAATGTTTTGAATGCCTCGAAGTTGATCTTTCTTGCCCAGAAGCTTAAGTCTGGGGCCCAGGGTTTTTCTTCCGTCATCGCAGCCACTCTGAGCATGTTGCAGGCCTCTTCATGTCTGGAACATGTGTATAAAACATGGTAGGCCTACTTTGAATCATCTTCGCAGTTCTCACAGCAACATAATGAATCTTCCGCTAAAATGAATCTGGCAAGAAATGCTAAGAGTTTTCCATGCTCCGTTAGAAACTGAGATGTGGCGAAGTCCGGAGTTATCGAGGGTTGTTTCAGTCGCTTGATGACGCTCGGGAAGAAGTCCTTAGTGATAAGCCCAGTTACAGCCTGGTGCCACCTCGTCTGCCAGTTCTGGACGGTCTGTAATCGGATTTGTTTCCGGATTGCCATGGTTCCATACGCCGTGTAGGTGTCGGTATTGGTCAGCCTGAGGACACCTACAGGACGTATACAAAACTATACAAAAAGAAATTATGCATACACACGACTGGACTACACACGACTGGACTACAAAGAATATTTTAAATTGACTATTCCATTCATACTACGCGTAGGCTATTTGATATTAACCAATAAAGCTTAGCAGTGCCTCGGATATCGACCAACCATAATCGTTCATCTTATAATATGAAAATTATTATTATTTACATAATCCGTGGAATAGTCTTAGGCCTAATAAATCTTCCTCGGGTGTACGAGTTTCATCAGATAAATTTACTTGAACTTCATTCCCGCAAATATATCGATAAACTCGTAATTTCTCGTGGGATTATCTATGATAAAACTAATTACCTTTATCTCGGCGATCAGCTGTTAGTAAGTTCTCGTGCTTTGCGATGGTTGGCAGGAGCATGTATTCTCTTGGCGATTTAACCTTAAAGCAATGCACACTAAAACACACGAAATGAACTCTATTGATTATAATATTCAAATTAATATGGGCAGAATTGACTTTAATTTAAATTCAAGTACTTTATTGTCAAGTTTTGATGTGCTGCTTTGAAGATTGTTCAGTGCAAAATATTAATCGATAGTTGGAACAGGGTTATAAAGAAACATTGTATGTTAATAATGTCATTAACATAATATTATGTCAACTGTAATAAAGGAATTGTATTCGATCATACAGTAATGTGCTTATGACATCTACCGTAACAGTATATTAATACCATACTTTTTACTGGAGCCTATTAAAGTACTGTTGTTATTATTTAAACTATCAATTTCCAACTAGACTTAGCTCTACACAATTTTATTAATAAGCTTCGCGGTTCATCTTCAAGCCTTGAAAGCAGCAACTGCAATTCATACTTCATAGTCAAAAACCTGTATTTAAAACAAAATAAATTTTAATCATGCTAATTTTAATACTGCAAAACATAGTTCATTTCGTGGTTTAATGTGCGTTGCTTCGGGTTAAAGTGTCCAAGTAAAGTCTGCTCCCTGCATACCATTTTCGCTTGCCATCTGTTGCTAAAGGTCAGAACAACTAACAGCTGAATGGTCACCGAGATAGAGAGAATCGTTTGTTTTATCAATTTCAAAGTATTCTAAAAACTGAAAATTTATAGATATCGGCACTTAATTATGGTCGCACAAAAACAGAGGTAGAGCCTATGCAACTTGCCTACAACGGTAATTAAGGCGGTCATATGAAAATCATATTCATAGACACATTCACATCTTAATAAATGTTATTAAAGGTTCGTTGCATAATATAAGCATATTATTCTTCACAGTCAGGCCTAAGAATTACAGGAGCAGGAAGTCAATCCTACTGGTATGAGCAGTTTAAAATTAGATACAAAATGCGAAAGGAATTATTCTATGTAGACTGTTCACAATACTTCAAGAAGTTGAATATTAATATGTAGTGCGTGTAACGTAGTGTTACAATAAAACGAAAACTGTAGACATCGTCAAACAATTAGAAAGTAGGCATGTTAACCACTTCAGATTCTCTTGGGCGAGAAGAAAATTACGAGAGAAATGGCGACCTACCTGTAATAACATTCACCAAAATTCTCGGCTTCTATGCCCTATATATTTCGTTCTTAATGTAGCGATATAAACAGGAAATAAAACCACTTCCTTCCCTAGAGCCGTTACGGTATCGCCCTGTACTAAATTTTCATTTCTAAGTATTTATGGTTCTTATCTATGCAGGTATGCTCCACATTCTTAAATTACCTGCTGTTCCTCTTGAGATTATTTCTTCTAGGCCCAGAATTCTAGAAGCTTCGCTAACTTGGGTAATTTTAAGTCCCCGTCCACTGATAGTAAAATGTACAAAACTTAAGCATTGGATGCCTAAATAATTACATGTAACTATAAAGACTTTATCAATTTAAAAAATAATAATAATCTTGTAATACTAATATGGAAAAAATCCAGAACGATTTAACTTAATATCTTAGGTAAGACATCGGACGCGATGGTGCAGAAGTAGCGTGCCAGCTTTTAAATCCGAAGGTCTCCGGTTTAAAGCAGGCAGCAATCGATGAATTTTTCAGGACGTAAAAGTCCTGATCTCAGAATCTTCCGTGAGGACTTCTAGCCGGGGTCCCGTCTCATAGGTTTTCGGTATATTAAGGAACTCCATATCTAAATCAGAGCTTCTGGACCAAATTCCTCAGCCCTTTGTTATCCACGTAATACCTAAATTTCCTGGGCTTAGCACCTGTCCCTCTCTCCTCTCTAGAAAATTAAGAGTAGCCTGACTAGAATTCCTCTACGGTATTGTAACTTCCATTCGGAGGTTCTCTACCTCATTTAAATGGCCGGGCCATGGCCTGAAATGTAAATGAATGAATAAATAAACAATATAGAAATAAATAGTTAAATAAATAATAAATGCCCCATGAGATCATTTTAAAAAGGCCTAGCTAAAGTAAAATTTATGAAAATACTGATATAAAGTTTACTTCTTGTAATATAATCAGATATTTCAATCCTAGCCCTGGATTACTTTTCATTAACAATACAAAATATACTTGCGTTCTTTTTTGTTTTTGGATAGAAGCAGAAACATGCACATGAGAAAGACAGTTGAAAGGATTTGAAGTATAAGTAGATGCGTTGAAATGTTCAGGAATGGAAAGTTGAGGGTGTGGGTATTTTGAAAAATTAATCTTTTCCCTCTCACGTAAACCGTCAAGCTCTGAAAACATCACGTGTTTCCAGCTTTGTAGTGTGCATGTTAAAGCGAAAGTGAGCTTTTGTGTAATATCACGATCTTTCGACATAATGCTTAGGCGCTTCATACTATAATATGGATGCTGTTTTTGTGCTTACTCCTTCCTGGAACTGAGGATTAAAATACATTTTCAATTTACAGTACGTTTGGCCATCGGATAGACAAAGTAGATACGAGTAGGTACGCATAGCCCTATAAAGTATTATATATAGCCTATATATATATATATATAAAATAACATGTCCTGGCTGACAGACAGATTCATCATCACCGAACCAAAGCCGCTGAAGCTATCATAAGGGACTAAAACGTTATATGATAAAACATTATTTAGTGGTTCTATTGACTTTCTTATGTAAAAGTACTAAAAAATATAAGTAAATAAACATTTATATTTAAGGATTCACTCTCTATGGGATAAAAGGGGATGAAAATGGGTATAAATATCGTTATTGGAAACAATATCATTGGTCGACCGCCTGCTTGGACTAGTGGTTATCATAAGTAATGTACGAGTGTTCCAGATTTTATCATAAAAACAAAGAAAATGTATTAAACACATCGCTATTTGTGTCGTTGTAAGATAGATAGCCTACAGCGGGAAAATCTATGTATTATAATATAGCCTATCGATCGTTTCGCCATCTGCGATATCGCGTTTGGTGCGACCTTTCATCAGTCATTTCTTTTTAGATTAATCTTCATAGTATAACCAATGGCATCGTGTTATTAATATATTAATAATTATATGTGGTGACACACACACGCATACACACATATACATGTAGTTTGTGTGAAAATGTACAATTGTTATACACCAATTTCATATCTCATTTTGCTCATTTGCAACTTACATTATAGTTTCAAAACCCCCTAAACGCCATTCAAAAATAAAGGTGTTTTTTAAGTTTAAAGCAGTGGGATAGAGGGGTTTTTTAACTTAACTCTGATTTTCAACTTTTCATTATATAGTACGTTAGGAGGTTTTGAACCTCACATATAAATAAACCAATGAAAGCCATCCGTACAAATCAGGTGTTGTACAAAAGTAAGAAAATATAATTTGGCGTTTAGGGGATTTTGAATCTAGAGGATTCAATATACCCAATCGCTGCGTTCAATGATTGTTTTTGTTCAAAGAAGCTACAGGTATGAAGATATTTCTTTGTTCAGTTCTTGTAAACCTATTGAATTATTGAAAGAGAATTAAAACAGACAAAGGAGGTAAATTCAGAAAAACAAACAATTTTGAACCATGTATTTTACTTCTGTCGGTGAAGTTGAATAGCCCACATGATAAAGTACTGTCAGAGGTCTCCTGTTCGGGCAAGGGGTACGCTTTCCAACTTCACAGAAAACATCTTAAAAATACTACTTTTAAATTTAACTTCCATGAAATCAGGAAAATTCTCATGCAGATTCTGCGAGCCTCGCTGCAAATTTTCACCTTTATCTGAAGCAAAGCAAAGCAAAAAAACCAATTTTTTATTTTCAACTGAAGTATTGCCAAAACGTAAAACATAGTTAATTGTAAATAATACTTTTAATAATTTTATAACACCTAAGAATTCTGTATCTGTGTGTTCATCTTCATTCGAGGACATATGATTTTTTTGCAAAGTCTTACTACTTAGTGTTAATTTGCACTGTAAATTTATAAGAAATATCTACAAATCTAATAGTAACACACAAAGAAAATAATCATCAGTGCCAAAAACAGAGCCACCTGCGGAATTTTAACCAAATGTACTAATCCAATAGCAAAACTACTGAGCCAAGATGTGACTAAGGAAATATTTTGTAATTTTCAGGGCATTTGTTGCTGTAGCTATTTGAAGGTTTTTCATGTATTTGTACTGTTTAACGTAGCCTCTACCAGTTTTGATTAGCAATTTTCATTCAGATGTTAAAAAGAGCTTAGAGCTCAGAAACGAGCCACGTGCCGTTATAATTTAAGAGAAGCGATAAGGAGGTTCTCTTGTCAGGTGTAAGATACCCAATAATAACGCCAAGCGAAACACAAAATTACGCCACGAGTAGTAAAATTAATTAAGACATTTCTCTAATTATTACAACACAGAGAAACAGTTACACCTGTAGGTACACGGAATAGGTAGAGAGCAGAAAACGCTTTCTTAAACAGCTGAGGTTAATGATATCAGCTAAGGGATGCATCTTGATAAGGTAAAAGTAATTAAGTTTCCATGGACTCCGAGGTAGAGTGAATGTCTCTTCTCACAAGATGTATCCGGAGAGCAAAAACAAGGCAATGACGGTTAAAGGAGGAGTGTGGAAGCTGAGTCATTCCAGTGAATATACCGTGAAATTAAATTCAGAAACAATCACGAGTGCAATCTTAATTAATGGTGAAGAATGTGACACAGCAAAGAGTACTCTACAGTCATCTTTGTGGACTACGTAATCATAGATCACGTTTTCATCATTTCATTGAAGTAAGCAAGGCGTCCTTTTTATTTTAGGCCTATAAAAGTAAAAACGTTTCAATGATCTCGTAGTTAGTATCGTCCAGTCATTAATTGCGTGGCCACGCGCCTTCAAAGGAATAAACCATTAAGTCTGTGTTTCTTTATGTTAATTGATCTCACTAAATCGGTCTTCGTTTCCGCTATCGAAAAAAAAAGCAACGTTGCAAATATTCTCTCATTGTTATCACTTATCACCGACCTTAGTTCTTCCCTCGCTTTAATCAATTCACACGTGCTGTCGTTTACTGTTACTTAATCTTGCAACCTCGCTTTTCATTCCACGCGGAGTTGACGAGTAGCTGTCAAAGCCGTCGCAGGACATTCTTAGAATTTGATTGGCTGGGGTAACCAGCTGATTGGTGAGGTAAAAATAAGGAACATAAGTTGAGCTGTCGGCAAACTTTTCCTCGGAACAAAAGGAAGCCGCCTGGCCATGCAATGAATAACTGGACTATACTTTTTCTGTTTCCAGCAATCGTTAAGAACCCCCAAAGAAAAGTTACTTCAGCGTATTCTCATCTATTGTGAGTAGTATTTTCGTTCTACTTCAATGTAAAACTTATCAGCGTTGAATGAAAACGTGCAACGTTTGAAGGTTTTCCGTTCAGCCATTTTATGAGGGTTGTCCAATAAATAAATTTCCCTGTTTAGAAAAAAACACAATTTATTGTTTTAATAACTTTTATTTTAATTACAACTGATCAATCTTTTCCACATAATCACCACTTTATTGCAAACGTTTTTGGAGACCCCCAGTTTTCCAAACCGCTGTGTACGATGTAGTGTCCTGTTGCCGTTACCAACTGTTCACTTCTGACTTCACTTCATCCTCAGTGTGGAAGTGCTACCTTCAAGATGCAACATGAGTTGGGGAAATATGTGAAAATCACTCTGAGCAAGATCTGGAGAATATAAAAGTTGTGAGAATCATGAATCATGAGTCCTCCAATGAATGCAGAGACATACTGTGGTGTCTTGAGAAATCTCCGAGCTGCCATCAAAAGAAAATGCTTTCGCAAAGTCCTCCTGTAGCATGACGCAACAGGACACGGCATGGTACAACAGTGGTTTTGAAAAACTGGTGTCACGTTACCAAAAACGATTGAAAAAATTGTGATTATGTGGAAAAGTAAGAATAAGGGATGTAATGTGTAAAATAAAAGACTTTCAAGAAATAAATTAAGTTCAATTTTTTTAACAGTAGGGAAACCATTTATTGGACAACCATCGCACTGATTATAGGCATATAGTTCTTAGATACATGCACAAGTTCTTACGTGTTTGATAGTTCTTCCCTGTACAGAGGTTGGGATTTCGGGAGGCCAGGCCTAAAGAAAAAACATTGTTGACACACTCACCTATCCAAGACACACATTTGTTCAAAACAATCCTCAAGAATACGGAAGCTAACACATCTAGGTGCACATTATAGAGAGGATAAATTTAAGCCAGATTTGAATTTTAAGTTCTCTCACGAGTAATGCTAAAACTAAAACTAAAATCCGTTGCGCTGCATCCCACAAAAGCCCTACCAGCCGGCCGCTGTGTCACTACCGTAGGCAGAGGGCAGAATTGGGGCATGTAGTCAACATGCCGATATTTTAGGCCGTTAATAATGGTTTCCGTGACCGGAGCCGCTACTTCTTCATGAAGTAGCTTCTCAGTTTCTATCGCGAGCCTAAGTGCACTCCGTTCCAGAACTCCATACTACAGAAAAATCCGAGGAGGTACTGGAGATCGAACCCGGGCCTGCGAATCCTTATCCAGCGGCGCTGACCATGAGACCACGCAGGGGGTTCACAAGTAGTGCCCCTATTTTAATTCTGAGGTTTGCCCTACCTTTTGTAAGTTGGTAACGGAATTGACAAGAACCTAAGTTAATGGTAATATTTTGAGCAAATTAAGAATTTCACAACCCTTAATTATACACCAAAGATCCCAAAATGAAAGCTAATCGCGATTCTTATACATCGTTGAAAATAAGGCACAAAAATGTGTGAACTGGAGGGAGAAGGTGTTGTTAGTTCGCACGTGGATGAGTGGTGATAATCAAATTATTAAAGATTTAATTATTCAGGTTCATCCACTTCATTAAAATGGGTATTTTGCTTACATGATTTTTCTGGCTCAAATGTGTCTTTTTACCAGTTTCCTATGAATTCATTTTACTATCTTCGAGCTACATCTTTGTAATGAATTTAGATTTTTCTCTAGGCTCAAGATAAAAATGAATGTGAAATAATAGGTCGATATCACTGGTATGGCTCAGTGACTAACTTCACTAATATTTACAGTAATTATATATTTTTATTTTTATCTACCATAATTTGAAAGTATGCCGCACTCCCAAAATTACTGATACCACAGTTAATCAGCTTGGAAGTTGTAGGAACTCTTATTCATTAAAAAAATATATATGTTTACTGCCGTTCGAAATTATTTCAGTTTTTAAAAAGAACCCTGGCTTTAATTTCCATGTACAATTACTTAAACATTCATTATGAAAACAAAACAACAAAGAGTATACCAGGTAAATCAATTTCCGGTTCAAATAGTTAAAACACAAGATTCTCTTGTCTACTACTGTTAGGAGTAGAATTTCCATTTATTTTTACCATTTCATAAATTATTCAGCAAAGAAATTAGAAAAATATTGACAATGTAAACATAAAATGTTATCTAAAGCAGCACTTCTAGCTACTAGCGAAATACAGACAAATACTGAAGTTGTTTGCGAATGGGGCTACTTTACAAAGCCTGTAATTACATTCCAGCCGTGGAAAGGTTTGAACGTTTGTTCGTGCCTGTTGAGACAGTCCTGAAGTTTTGTGAACTAATCCTGAAATTGAAATGCTGGAACGAAGTAAAAGAATGTAAAGATTGATGACAATAAGACCACAGAATTTCAACCCGCAGTCAAACAAAAACTTTGCTTTATGAAAGGCAAAAGCATCCACAATATCTATTTCATTAAAGCAATATAAAGTTTCTAGTACCGAAGTTTAAAATAGAACGGCATGCGGTCGATAGGTCTACATCTTGCAGAATAAGCGTATTAATTAAGTTTCTTGTTTTCTCTCTAAGATCCTACGTAAAATCAATTCAAGAAGAAAAGTGTGTAAGTTAGTTAAACCATCATACTCAGAAATTATGCAATCGTTTCGGGACTTAAGCCCAAAATCGTTATGGTACCCTTGTGATGCCCGAGCCTTAAACAAAGCAAATGTTCCTGGTAGGACAGTTTAGGATCCTCTATTGCATGGGTGTCCAAAAATGTATTCAGTACCAAATCACGTCAACAGCTCTGTAAGCATCAAATCATTATTATAATGCTGAAAATTTAGAACTCGACAGGGCGGAAGATGAGATTTGCACAGTCACTACTTTTTTTTTTTTTGGTCCTCTACCACCCCCAGAGCCTTCGGCCATAGGTCATACTCCGGTCCCAATAACTCTTTGGCGCATTTGTTCTATTGCTCAATTTCCCGATCTTGTTCGTCCTAAATCAATGTGGAAACGTGTGTTGAGCGAGCTGTTCACTTCAGCAATAATAGAACTATTTACTTTCTTTATTTTCAGTCATCTGTCTAGCAGGGGTCGTGACTCCGATCCGGTATTCACCTGATAGAATGAGAGAAACACCGTGGAAACCTCACTCGGATCGGCTGCTACGAGGGTTCACGCGTAGTGACCCGGGCATTTTCGACAATTGCCCATTTTGTGCTTCGTCGTGCTTCTCTGTATCTAGCGCACGTGTCGGGTTGACAGTCTTCACAGTAGCAGAGGGAGTCTTCTGCTAGATTGAACCTATGTAGGTTTTCTGTGAGGTATCCGTGCCCCGAGAAGAACTGCGATGTCGCGTAATCTATCGCAACATTTTCGAACACTGGGAAAGTAATCCTTCGTGGTTGAACCCTTTGAGGTTTGCCTCCAACGTCTTTCCAACATAGTAATTGTGTGGGCTCTAAGTTGGGAGTTAAGCACCTTTCTATTTTCTGCTTAATAAATTTTGGGTGTGTTTTCGATTTCACTAATCCTCGTTGGAGGGTGTTTTCTAAGTCTGTAGGTGTTAGCCTTTTCCTCTACCAGCAAGTCCGCTGGAATTTCTCCAGCTATGACTGCTAGTGCAACATTCGACGTAGTTGAATAGGTACGTGTCACTCTAAGCAGGGCTTTCCTTTGTGCTGATATTAATGTCGCACTATTAGATACGGCGCCCAACCATGAGGTGCGTACGCTATGAATGCTTCAAATATAAACGTTTATAATTTGTATATTTATACCCCCTTATTTGGCCAGATAATTTTTCTAATGCATTAAACAAATTTACTGTCATGGTGCAGATCTTTTCGACCTGTCGATCCATTTTATTTCCTACATTTTATTCCTAAGAACGTAGTTGTTGAACGTTCTTCACGGTCATTCCTAGTCCAAGGACGTGTCGGGAGCCTTCTCGGATGAAGTTTCCCTTTTAAGAGTAGAGTCTTAGTTTTCCTGTCGAGAGTTTGAGTTTGGCATTTTGGTAGCAACTGGTGAATGTTAACATAGTAGAATTTCCTTTCCTTTCTAGAGGTGGTCCCCTGTCAGCCTCAATCAAAAGAACTGTGTCATCACCAAAAGTCAGTAGAGACTATGCAGTGAATCGCTTATTCACCAAGAGCGAGGAATGTCCTAGTATAGGCATATCAAATACGCGGCCCTTAGCAAGCATGGCTGCAGCCCGCACAACGCATACATTTTCTGGCCTAAATTTATTTTCATTTTTTAACCGGCGATTATGGGGATACCTGTTTTCATTTCGTACCTTCTGAAAAAGTTTAAAACTTCAGAAAGTTTGCTACAAGGAAAATGGCAATATTCGGTTTCCTGTGTGTGAATACTTATTTTCCTTTACGAAACCGAGAAAAACTACTCAGAGATCAAACTGATTGTTCAACACTTGTCATCACTTGTCGGAACTGATCGAAAACATCAGCCAGATGGCAAAAACTGTAATTCAAAAGAAGTGTCAAGCCTCAGGACAAAACACAATATAGTAGTAAATGTATATTCATTTGAACTGTTGTAATTTTTGTACAACGTATTTGTTGCTGTTGAGTGCAAGTTTATGTAGTCATTACAATTTCGTTTTGTTTTCTATTGCTAAATTACTTTATTACTTTGATTAATGAATATGGCAAGCCACCAAACCAATTTGTATACTTATTGTATGTTTAAGTAACAAAAATATTCTACAATAACTTTTAATTAATGACGTGGCAAAACAAATGTGTTCCATATGACCTTGGGAGACCCTCAGTTTGACATGCCTATCGTAGGATGACGCGACCTCAGAATCAGTAGGCCAATGGTCAGAGTGTTTGTCCGTTCGTCCGAAACGGTATCAGAATTAGTAATTGTTGCAAGAGTCGTCCTCACTCATGGCCGCAGGAATATTTTGCAGTACCATATGCGAACTTACATAAATTACATAAAAATAAGATATACAAGTAATTGACTTTTGGGAAATATCTTATTTTCGTTACGACTGTTCAACAATCCTTTTCTTCAGTAGCTTCCATAAGATTTGATTAAGCATACACACTAAGGGATTTATAATTGTGTATTCATACCAGAGATAGGGTGGATTTCCTGGTGCCTTCTGCAAAATGAACAGTAGTGCAATAAAAATATCAGACATTTGTCTAAATATCTACATAAATCCCTCAAATTCCAAACTTCAATTGAACACTCTTGTTACAAGTCAGAGTTATACTGCCTCAGCTATGATAATCTTCCTATAAAGTAATAATATAATAATGTTAGTAATAATAGGAATAAAAACAAGAACAATTATTGACCGAGTGAAATGAGGTCCTGTTTTAACTGGACCGTTCGGCATTTCGTATGTTTGCAAGTTTCTTTGTTACGCTGTCACAACCAAACGCATTGCTAGATTTTCTTCCAATTTTGCATGAATGTTTATTGAAGTCAATAAAAACGACGTATGTGTATGGATCTTTAATTTTTTATTGCGTTTCTTTAAGATGACCGTTTTAGCTGATGAAGTGCACACCTTAGATTTTTTGGACAACAGATCTATTATTCACAGAACTACTGCTAGAAATAATAATAACAACAACACTTGCCTTTTTATATGTAATTTTTATTATTGGCTTCTCCCTTGAAGAGAAGGATATAATCAGGCTACAATTAATTTTTTCCCCTTTTATGTATAAGTTTAAATACACGTAAATCTTATGGAGTGGCAATTTACAGGAATGATGTTAAAACTGGTAGAAGATATAACAACATGCTAATAAGCAGTATGCTTTGTAGAGTGAAATCAATATAGGCTACTGTGTGCATGGCAGCAGCCTACACTTCTCCTTCTGAACGTTTCGTTGTAATTCTTTTGTAAGCTTACGTTAAATTCCCTTTGTTCACATAATTATCAAAGTACTTTGAGAAGATTTTGTAATAATGTGTATTACACATCTACAAAGTGAACCTACCCGAGGCTAGAGCGCAATTTCCTTGGGCTTGTGCATTTTGTTTCTACAAAAATAATAAATTAACCAAATTATATAATGAAAGAAGCCTCTTCTTTTGATTAAATAGATTGTTAAAATGATAAAACGCCCCATCAAATTAATAAAAAGTAACATAATATTACGTTGGGAATAAATTGAGATTGCCTAAACAGAAAAATTGGGATTGTCTAAACAAACATTATTGTCATTAATCTTTATTTTCTCTATCTGTACCATAAGCAACATAAGTTGAGGAAATATTGCGTTCTACTCAGATATCGAATTTTCAGCATTAATGGATTAAGCGTTTTAAGGCCCCCCTGTAAATAAAAATCAATTAGAGAAGATAATGCACTTTTCCTGAAGTACAAGAAAACTAAAGTTATGTGCATTGGAGATGATGGTATCGAAAAAAAGAAATGATCAAACCCTGCAGACTGTCAATGAAAACAACTTACTTAGGAGTATTGATAAATAACGACGGTTATGTGCAACACGAACTAAAGAGAATAATAAGCCTAAGAAAAGCAGCATTAAGTAAACTATCAAAACTCATGAAAGATTCAGACATATCTAGAAACAGGAAAATGCAAGTAGTCAGCTCAATGGTATTTCTAGTTACATAAAGATCCCGCTCGAAATCTGTGCCGATTGCCTACTTCATTGCATTAAGTTTTCGTGGGGACTGTAGCGAAGATTGACCTGCTACCTATCTCTCTCGCACAACAGTACCTCCCTTTCTATTTGTATAGGCCAAGCTACCTCTCTCTCTCGCACAATAGTATGTCTCTCTCTAGAGAGTAACGGTCTCATCGGCACAGATTTCGTGCGAGATCTTTATATGGTTGCGAAAGCTGGACACTTCGTGAAGAAGATATAAACAGGATTGACTCTTCTGAAATGTGGGTATGGATACTGAGAATCCCCCTGGACAGCAAGGAGAACTAAAATCTCAATCGTAAAGTAATTAAAGCCCGGACCCTCTCTTGTTGCCATAGCCACCAAGCATAAACTACAATATTTTGATCATCTTATAAGAAGGCATGAATCAGTGGAGAAGGAATTAATGTTGGGAAGAGCAGAAAGCAGTAAAAGACAGGGAAGAAGAAGAATAAAGTGGACAGATGAGTTAAAGAGAATCATTAACATGCATGGGATGCAGTTAATTTATTTGGCTAAAAGAAGACAAGAATGGTGAAGTTCGTGATACAACAAATGGAAAAAAAAAGTCAGGCTGGCTACCTAAACTGTGAATATGGATCATCAGAAGTCATCCTTGACTTATATACCTACTACTATTACTGTATCTAGAAATTCAATTTTCAGAAGAAAAGAAGTAGGTGTAGGCTATGTAAACGAAAATTCATATCAAAACAAAATGTTGTATTTGATTTAGATAAGTTTTGGAAAGAATTAATCTTTCCATCAGAATGGAACAACTGAATATGCACTCTCTGCAAACGGGCCCCTTGTACTATATCAGAGTGAAAAGTGAGAAGTGAGACGTGAGGAAGTGTATTATGCATACTCAGTTAAAAGTTATGTGAATGTAACATATATTTTTAAATACATCGTAATTCCAATTATCCGGATCGCTTTGAGGCCGTAGGCTATTCAAGTGGCTTTTTCAGGAGCGAACATTGGGAAACCCTCTTTCAGGGCCGATTATTTGCAAAATGCAAAACTTTTAGCCGACAAAATCGATAGTTTGTCAGCAAAATAACTGATTCTGACCTATATGTTGAAGATGTGACACTTTGCGTAGGTACAGTACTGTACAATTTAGTTTTTTTAATACATAAATCACCTTTATTTTAATTATGTATCCAGTTATCCTAATATTTAATTATCCGGATCAGGTCCGGTCCCAATTAATCCGGATAGAGTTCTACTGTATACACTGAACAAGTTGCTATTCCGACAAGTGGTGGGACATGGCATTAATCTTTTTGAACTCTTAATGAAACATTTCCTTACGACAAATTGAATCATACTAACAATAGACTATAAGCGATATCTGCAGTACCATATTGCTAAGGTAAAGTAAAGTGATCCCTATACAGGCCAAGGAGGCCCAGAGGGTTCCAGGAGGTTGAGGATCCCAGATTTCGGACACTCGGCACATGAAGGTGGTAAGGTTGTCAGCCTTACGCACCGGCCGCCTTTACCCCCAGGATTGCTCCTGGTACTCATTTCTGTTAGAGGCTGAGTCGACCCCAGGGCCAGAAAGATTAGGCCAATTGAAAAATCTGAACGACCTTATCGGGAATCGAACCCGCGACCTTCCGGTTTGTAGCGCAGCGAGTACCATATTGCTACTCACTGAGAATAAAGCTTAGATTGTTTCTACTTAATGGAGTAAAATTTCAGCGATAATGTGGGGTGAGTTATTAGGGCAGGCCTTTCCAACTCGAGCACTTTGCTCTGGGGCGCACCACGTAGCATTCAGAGCAGCACCGGTGATCTTCCCCGCGTAGCATGTGTGCTGACCTCGCTTTCTTAGCGGATATAACGTCTTATTTAAATAATTTAAATATTTAGTTGCAGAGGAGAAATTAGTGAATTAGCATCACGTGTGACAGAAAATAAATATGAGCTAAAGAAAACTCTGTGTCATTGTGATGACACTGAGTTTCCATACAGTGTCTGGAATTTGCTGTATTAGAGTAATAATTACAGCTGGTACGATATTCGGAAAGCGATGACAGACACGTTGTTTGGATATCGAACTTGCACTAATTAGAAGCCATACGATCGACCTGGCATTGCCACGTCATAGAGGAGGGCTGGATTCCAGGGTTGAGTGCAAAGAAAATTAAAACTTCACGAGCGAACGCGCTTTGCACCCGAGATACTCCAATATTCACGATTACATCATTAATACTTTTACCTAACGTTTCCCCTCATTTTAAATCTTCAAGAGTCGGGTAATTTTTGGATTTGGTATAGTTATATTCTGTACAATTTTTTAAATCTAAAATAAATAATATAGTGTGATAGTAGAGTGTTTAGGCTTACATGTTTTTAATAGCAATGTTAGAGCTTTGTATTTAAGTATTAAGTATTAATTAATTGTCTATAATGTGTATATGTGTTACGTAATTGTAATGTAGTTTTTGACTGGTAGAGCGGAAGAGAAGGCCAAATGGCCTTAGTTCTGCCAGAATAAATAATACTATTATTAAATCAATATTAATTGTTGTTAAACATTAGCATTAATTGTTATTTATTTATTATTAGTATTATTACTATAATTATATTATTATTATTATCATATACTGCTATAGTGGTGACCTACTTACTATTTCATTGACAGTGCTTCGATCTTCAATGGCGCCTAGTGCCGACCTGTGCCCTTTGTGCAACAAGGGATTTCAAGGAAGGCAAAAACATTTATACTGTAGTGGGAACTGTAAGGCCCGCTTTCATTTATCTTGTCTAAATATAACAGATATAGAGGCTACCCTCTACCACAAGGATGGCGAGAGCACCTACGTTTGTGGTAAGTGCACTCAATTAAGGAAAGCCCTCAGGAATGATGATACTCCTGTTAGATCTAGATCTAATTCTGTTCCTGATGAGAGTATATCTGCAGCTCATATTCACCCAGGGAGGTGTAATACCTTGGACGGCAAACTTGAAGCCATTATTGAGGCTAATAAATCTTCATCAGTAGCAGTGTCAGCTATTACTGAACTGCTGACAAAAATTCTCTCCGAGGTCTCCGACCTAAGAGAGGAAAACAAAAATCTACGGAAAGAGATCTATGGCCTCCGAGATCTCCTAAACGTATCTTCACCACGAGTCCAACAAGGAGCTAGTTCAAGTGGTACCAATATTCCCCAGCAGCCTAGTAAGAAAGTTGCAAATATCATCCAACCGGCTAAATACTCTGAAGTGGTGGCTGCCATCAATAGAGAAACTACCTCTGCCAACAGTGGAAGTGCTACCTATACCAGTAATGGTTCAGGTGGTGTTTCAGCTTCCTCAAGCGGCAGTGTCAAACTGCCAGTGCCCAATCGGGCCACTACAAGTGCCAGTTCCAGTGCCAGTGTGTCTAGTGCCATTAATTCTAATCTCGCAGTGCCCACCGCACTCAGTGCCCCGGAATCCGATAGAGGTGACACCAATGACGGCTTCACAGTTGTCTCTAAAAAACATAGGGTTAAGAAGGCCCCGCTAATAGGAGTTAGGAATTCTTCCTCACTACCAGTAGTTGCCAAACCAACTAAAGGTAAAGCCTTATTCGTGTCGCGCTATGGTAACACTGTAAACGCGGAAGATATAGCAGAATCCTTACGTACCCAGGTAAATCTCAAAACATTTGCAGTAACAAGGCTGAAAACTAAATTTAATTCTTATGCCAGTTTTCATATTTCTGTTTGTGAGGAAGATTTCCCTCTTATTAATAACGTAGATATCTGGCCAAGAGGGGTGCTGTTTTTTCCATTCCGTGGCCGCCTACAGGAGGATCAAATCGCGCCCACCAGTCTGGTATGTAGCCCTACAACGAAGTCGCAGGGTAAAACTCCTGAAAAAACTCCTGAAAAATCCAGTAGATCTTCCCCTAGGAAGATTATGGATACACTGCTAGCCAGAACATCTTCTAAAAGCAGCCTTGGAGGGGGCTCTCCTTAACCCTAAATGGCAAATAGTTGTGATTATATGGATCAGTCTATGCTTAGTAATAGCAATTTAGGCACTGAAATTTATTACCAAAATGTTCGTGGTTTAAGAACTAAATCCACGGACCTTTTCGACAATATTAACACAAATGAACCCATCATCATTTGTCTTACTGAAACATGGTTAAATGATGACCATTATGATCACAATTATTTTCCTGAAATATATCAGGTGTACAGATCTGACAGAAAATATACACTAGTTAGCCAAACTCGGGGAGGAGGGTCTTTAATTGCCATCAGCAACAGTGTCAGACATAAACGTAGACCTGAATTAGAACAGACAGATGAATGTGTGTGGATTGAGTTAACTCTCAAAAATGCTCAGCCTATTTTAATTGGATGCCATTATTTTGCGCCCAATACGAGTATTGCTGCATTTCAGCAGTATTTTAATTTTCTCGAAAATAATTTAGATTGTAACAACTTTCAGGTCATTTTACTCGGTGATTTTAATATCCCTGGTTTCAATTGGCTGGCAGGTGTTGCACCTAACTTATATCACTATCATAAAATTAAAGGTGAAATTGTACACCAAACATGCTCTTTCCTAAATTTGTCTCAAATCAATGACACTGTCCCTAGTAAAAATTTATTAGACTTAGTTTTTACAAGTCTGGATGAGATCACTGTATCAATACCGGATTATGCACTGGTGAATATAGATAATTATCATCCCCCTATTGTTATGAATTTAATAAGCCAAGTGAGTGAAGGTACTCAGTTCCCAACAGAAAGTTTATGCTATCACAAAGGTGACTATTATAAATTATACAACACATTAGCTTCATCTGACTGGTCTGCAGTGTATAATCAAAAATCACCTGACACTGCTGTTGAAAATCTTGCATACTTAGTTAGTGATGCAATTAATAAGTCAATCCCTAAAACATTTGCTGTTAAACCAAAATATCCGGCTTGGTTTTCAAGAGAGCTTAAATTATATATAAGGAAAAAGAAACATTATCATCGACTTTTCAAAAAACACTCGACTGATTTGTATTATCAATGTTTCTCAGATTACCGAAGATTGGTAAAAGTAACTATTAAAATTGATAGACAAAAATGGTACAAATCAATCGATCAAGATTTAAGGTCAAACCCTGCTAAATTCTGGAGTTATGTTTCGAAGTTACGAAATAAAAATGATCCCGTATTGCATGTTAAAATGAACAATACCATTGTTTCAGAACCATCAAAGCTAGTGAATATTTTCGCAGAGCATTTTCAGATTATAAATACGCCCACTAATGCAGTACCGGGGCCCTATGCTCAAACTGTCACATCTGAATGCCTACATGTTCCAACTATCATAGATTCCGATGTCTTGGTAGCTATTCGACACTTGAAACCATCTAAGAGTTCGGGACTCGACCAGATACCAAGCTTTATTGTTAAGGGGTGTGCCCCAATACTGACACCTGTACTTACATATGTGTATAACCTTTCGCTGGAAACAGAAACTTTTCCTTCAATTTGGAAAATTTCTGCTATCAGACCGGTACATAAGAAAGGCAAAAGCAAAGAATTGGCAAACTTTAGGCCCATAGCCATATTAAATACATTTTCAAAAAATTTTGAAACCATCATTCATAAACATATTTCATTTTTCAGTAAAAATAAATTAAATGATTTCCAGCATGGTTTTACCAAGGACATGTCCACAGCAACCAATATTATCACTTTTCTCAATGACATACTTAAAGAAAATTGCTCACAATCGCAATCAGATGCCATATTTTTTGACCTGAGCAGAGCATTTGATGTAGTAAATCATGATCTTCTTGTTAAAAAATTGAGTAAATTAGGTCTACATAACAAGTATGTCAATTGGTTTTCAAGTTATTTAAGAAACAGATCTGCTCGAGTTAGAATATCTAACTATTTTTCAGAGCCTTTTTACATACCAGATGGTGTACCCCAGGGGTCAGTGTTGGGTCCCTTCTTGTTCTTAGTTTTTATTAACGACATATCTAATATGCTAACATGTAAGAAAATAGCATACGCAGACGACCTATGTATATGGAATAAAATATCTACGGCTTCGGACTGCAAATTACTGCAAAGGAATATCGATTACATACACCAGTGGTGTAAATCAAATTTAATGATAATTAACACCAGTAAGACCCAGAGCATGATATTTAGTAGAAAAACTAACCAAATAATATACAATTATCGTCTTGGCCAAAACATAATAGCACGTTCAGAAAATATAAAATACCTTGGTGTTTATCTTGACTCAAAATTATACTTTCATGTCCATATTGACCATATTTTCAAACAGGCCTTAAAAACTCTTGGATTAGTTCGTTTAATTTCTCATAATTTAAAAAGCATAGAGTCATTAATTACTCTTTACAAATTTTTAATTCGCAGTGGCTTAGAATATTGCAGTGTTGCATATAACAGCATTACAGTATCTGACAGTAATAAGCTGGAACGAATACAAAGAAAATTTGTCTCCCTTATACGTAGTAAGTTTAACAGAAATCTGGACTACGATGATATACTTAAGTTATTAAATTTGGAAACATTATATAATAGGCGTGTTTCTGCAGATGCTAATTTCATAGCTAAAGTCTTTCGTGGGGAAATACATTGCAAATCAATTTTAGATAGCATAGGGCTATCTGTACCCCTTACACGAGGAACAAGAAATCGTACAATTTTTGCAGTACAACAACCGTATGCAATCCCTGCCAACAGAATGGCTATTGCTTGCAATGCCTTATTTAAAAATTTTGATATATTCCACAAGCAGTGATTATTATTATTATTATTTTTATTATTAATTGGTATTATTGTTATTATTATTACTATTATTATTGTTATTATTATTATTATATTCACACAAGACTGACAAGGGATCATTAATTGTTTTTGGTAACACAGTCATATGTTGCTAATAAGAAATGGCAACATCTTATAATTACAAAATATGACCTGCTTTTCTCAAGTACAATGCAATGGAATAACTCTTGAATGTGCCGACTACACAGTGTTCATGCCATTGACATAGCAGACTTATGCAAGCTAACCAGAAATGCTATGACCACACAGTCAATTAGGTTAAAACTGCAGACTTGACAGTCAGATGTTTAATTATGCATTAATATGTAATTCCTGTTGTATATCACTAATAATATCACTATCATTATCATACACATAATCATAAACATCAATTCATCAATTCATCAATTCATCATACATCATTAGAAGCCTAAGGAAGTTACTCCTCTGGGTCGCGAGCGACCCCTGGGGATCCCGTAAGGGGATATTCACAGCGGATTTGTTACCGGGGTGCGCCAGTCCCCTACCTACTTAAACCTAAGGACACATACACACACCCAGTCCTGAACCCGGGAAAGAAATTTTTCACTACTGAAAAATCCCCAACCCGGCCGGGAATCGAACCCGGGCCGCCGGAGTGGAGGGCAGGAGCGCTACCGACTCACCCACGGCGACGGACTCTATTAGAAGCCTACTGTTTAAAATTTGTAAAAATTGTTTGTAGCTTCTTTAAATAAATAATTGAATTGAATTGAATTGAATCATCATCATCGAATCTTCAACCATAAAGAAACATATTTGATATATGTAGCCTATGCTAACAAAAATGCATACTAGAATTTATTAATACAAACAAAAGCTAAAAATATCAAATAATTTAACAGTGAAGTTTTCATCGCTTATCTCCATAGAGTATTGTAGATTTCAGAAAAAAATTTCTGAAAATGTGTGAAGACTTTTTATTGTTATTATTATTGTTATTATTATTGTTATTATTATTATTATTATTATTAATATTTTCATTAAAGGCAGTTCAAATTTACTTTACAAAACTCAAGCTGGAGTATTAAACAGTATCTCTGGCATCTGACCAATGTGTGGTTAACTATTTGGTTCTGGTGCAGACAAGAGCTTAAGTATCGTTTGGATTACCAATTTTAAAGAGTTAAAAATACGGTTTTAATTTACGTCCTGTTGTGAATTGCATCAATATGTAAGTCTGTTCTTATGCCTCGAGTCTATAAATAATCTTAAATTATCTTGGCTATTACAAAAAAAGAACACTGTTTTTGTCAGGTCCTCTTGACAATGAAATAGGAAATTTCTTCTCCTCATATCCCCGGAAGAATAACAGCTGTCGTGGCAGGCTCTTCTACTCTCTCGCCAGCTTCGATCGCCGTATGACCCCTCACCCAGTCTAAGCATAAATGCATTTGACACCTGTATATTGTTTTTAATATCGGCTTCAATTGGATTCAGATTATAAATGCCACCAATAGCTGCAAGTGTTGTAAATAAATCTGTTTGAAACAAGGTGCGAATCTCTCAGATTTCAGAGAATAGCCAGTTTATTTTCTCAATGTTTTACTTTGGGATACTTATGTGGCATTTTCTAAAGACTGTTAGAGTGATAAATTTTGAATAATTATCAAAAACATGTTAAATACTTTCTACCAGATTTGTAAAAAGAGTTTATAAACTTTAGAAAATGAAGGGATTCAAATGCATTGAAAAAAAAGGTTTAAACACTTATTTTTAAACACTTTTCAATATTCTCTTATTCTGGTGGTGTAGGCAGTAACTACGTTGGGAACGTAATGCTCTACTGCAGAATGTTACTGAAGGAATTATACACGAAGTCATTCATGTCTTGTTATTTTAAGATCGTAATTGTTTTCCTTAAGTACTAAGAACCATTTCCAAGACCACTATGATTCATTCTTTGAATTTATTTCCCCATCCTTTCCAATTACAAATGGACCATTCTCGTAGTTTCCAGTGTGGACCATACCTACAATCTCTGATAAGTCACATATTGTCTTTGTTTCTCAGTGCATTCTTCAGTATTGTTTGTAGTGGGCGGTATGACATGTGCTATATTAGTTGAAGTGTTCCATTTTTATACATATTGTTCAATGGTGTGAGTATAAATAAACATTTAAGCATGGCCGAAATATGAAACTGTAAAGTATCAGACTGTAGAAGTTCTATTTTGTCACAATAATATATTCAGTTTTAATTGCACCTTAAAATGTTAAAAGAATCCAATCACTTTATATTAATATATAATCTGTTTACAATAAATTGTTTTTTATATAAATTTCTATGTATAATTGTACAAAATTGTATTTTTTTGGTATTCAATATAGCCTAGAGTTAAAAAAATATTACTAGTCACTAATCATTATCTAGCAAACAATGTTGTTTGCAGTGTTCACATAGCCCTTTGGCAGTTGCAATTTACTGGGCTTTGACAAATAATTACAATTAGTGAGGCTATCGATATTATTCATTTCTGTAAATCAATAATCGAAAATGGAATCCACATAAATAGATATCGGGTGTAATGCATCACATAACTTCCTCTACCCTAGGCATGGAGAATATCATTTTATCGTTTCACATGTTAATGTAGAATAAGAGGTCGTATTGTGGGGACAGCATTTTCAGTTGCCTCAGCCTGTGTTTGTACCAACGATGGGTAACGAGTAATGCTGCTTCAGAAGTCTAAAAAGTTTCTATCCACGGATACATTATTCACCAATGTAGAGTTTGTATTAGTTGAGAAATAGGGATGTTTATTCTAAGCCCTAAGCATGTAAAAAGAGACAAAATAGGATAGAACATTTTTAGTCTTATGTGCGCAGTAATTATTATGTCCCAGATTTTCGGGCTACAATGTGTGAAAAGTGATAGATTTTCTTTTGATTTTAGCCCAGAAACGGTTGTATGGCAACATGAAGTGGCAAACAAAATATTACATAAAAACAGTAAGATGCTGTGTTCCGGAATTTCGGTTCTTCTTATTTCAACTACGACTGACCAGGCATGGTGTGTAAAAGCAATGAGTTCCAAAATTCTAACTCCTGTATGAGCGATAAAAGCCATATCAGGAGTTTTCTGAGGGAATAGTTTGAGTGTAATAAGCCGTTCTTCTTCGATTCAAACACTAGAGCCGTATACCGTATATATATATATATACCGTATGTATATATATGGACTTAAGCTTGGAAATCTCTAGTCCTCCATCACTTTAATTTTGAATTACTCGCAAAATAGAAAACCCGGGCAACGCCGGGTTTGAGTGTAATAAGCCGTTCTTCTTCGATTCAAACACTAGAGCCGTATACCGTATATATATATACCGTATGTATATATATGGACTTAAGCTTGGAAATCTCTAGTCCTCCATCACTTTAATTTTGAATTACTCGCAAAATAGAAAACCCGGGCAACGCCGGGCCTTTTCAGCTAGTAATATGTGACTGGAAGTATTTTTAAATAATTTTACTCACAAGATAATTAACTTAAATGCGACTTATTTAGCGTTTTGTTAGAATTAATAATGTGTTACTAGTAAACGATGCAGTGAACCAACTATATATATAGAGAGAGATTTTTGTATGTAGATAATGCACAGTATTGTATTGTATGAGTAAATGTAAATTCTAATTTAAGTGTATTTTAATAATATTAATAACTTCACCAAAAACTACAATAATATAAAGATAGTGCAAGCCCTCTTTTTGTGAAAGTTGAGATTGTTGCACTATTTATATTTTTTATAGTCACTATTTATTCTAATGTTTCTGGAATAAACTAATTCTGTCGTTAAGTCTTGTTAGTAACAAAATATACACAAAAACTATATAAAAATAAGATTTGCATAGGCCTATTTGAGCAAACTTTAAATATGTAATGCCTAAAATGTGGTTTGTGTTGGTTAACATTATGTTCCCCCGACCCTTTCATATACTTTATATTTATAGAAGTATATTAGTTCGCTTTTCTCGTTAGTGAAAATTTTCAATACTGTGGGTTTAAGGCTTCTTTTCTTAAAAATAAGGAATTGTATTTAGAAATTACTAAAATAATTAAATTTAAAGGAAATGAACTTGATGTTATTTCAAAACTACATGCTTTTCCTTTAAGTATTTCAAACTTTTCGCAACAATTATAATTTGTATGTCTACCCTTCAGCAATCATGTGAAGTTCTGGCGAATCTATAATAAATTTTACATGAGAAGCATCTATTTAAAACATAGTGATCTCATCTATAGCATCCAAGGGCTTATGGTACTTTTATTTAAAATCGTTTGTTAAATACTTTCATAGATTTGGCAATACAGTTCAGTTCTAACTGAGGGAACCGTTTCTGAGGGGTGTTCCATGTGTCTCGGGGAAGAGGGAGGTACTGTAAACAGGTCCGGCGCCAGGAGTATTCAAGTATTCACCATCTCAGAGTAGTCCCCTCCTCCCGATAGGCTTACGCTTCAACAGAACAGCTACAGTTATCAGAACCGTGTATATTGTTGCAAAACATATGGCATCCTGGGGAGCAGAGAAGCAGGTTGGAATTATTAATGATAATAATAATAATAATAATAATAATAATAACAATAACAACAACAATCACTACTTTGCGAAATCGTTACATTTATGTTCAAAATAGTAGCATCGATCTATTCTAAAGAGGGAAACTTAAAAAACCAGCCATGTTGAATTATGCATCTAAATTTCGCATAAGTAATTTTGCTTGTCCTTGCACTACAAGGCCTTAAATATACTTTGACTACAATGATATTACAGTTCTTTCGACCAGTGGTAGTGCACAAGCAAGTCATGTTCTGCTTTCTCTGGAGGGTTTCACCGTTTTCTAAGCACGTGCAGGCAGTATTTCTGCAAGGACATTTCTATACTCTTTGTATGGATACAGATTTCATTACGTAGCCTCATGTTATAAACTGTTAGAAGTTTTAAGGTTTCGCTGTAAAATATTAAAAGGACGACACTGAAAGACTTCCAATGAGCGAAACATAATAGTCTTTTTGCACTCCTTAGCTAGTAAGTGTTACTTACGAAAGTTGTTTACATGGATCGTAACTTGACATTACCACACGCAATCTTCTTGCTAGGGGCGACGGGCAGAAAGTGACTTGTTGCTAGGGGCGACGGGCGGAAAGTTACTTTACCGCCCGCAAATGCTTATTTGCGAGCAGAAATGACCAAGGCCTCCCCGCTTTATAATTATTCGGTTGCCATAAACAATAACAAATGCGAATCCCTTTCTGAAATAAGCACCATTCTTCAAGACTGTATATACATAATATTTTCAGGTAATATCACAATTAATATAATTAAATTGATATAAGTAACCGTCGTGCAAAAAATAGCATGCAACACGGACCGTAAAGGCATTTACGGGTCTCGAAAACTTAAAAACCCTCGGCTGCGCCTCGGGTTTTCAATCTGTTTCCTCGACCCGTAAACGTGCCTTTCCGCCCTTGTGTCGCAATATACTATTAAATAATCTATCATCGACCAGCATTTCAGCGGATAGCTCACAATCAATTTAACCGACACTTTTTCATTACATACCCAAGCGGCTACAAAGGAATACATCATTAAGTCGGCGTTTTTTTTATGTTAATAGATCTGACCAATTGGTTTCTGAATTCCAAAACACAAGAAACGTTGCAATATTCTCTCATTGTTTTCATTGACCTCAGTTCTTCACTAGCTTCAATCAATTCACACGTGTTGTCGTTTACTGTAACTAGATCTTGCAATCCCGCGTTCCACTCCACGCGGAGTTGAGGAGTAGCTGTCACAGCCGTCACACGACATTCTTAGATTTTGATTGACTGAAGTAACTAGCGGATTGGTACTGTAAAAATAAAGGGCATGGGTTGAACTGTCGGCAAGCTTTTTCTGACCATGCAATGAATAACTGGACTATACCTATATGGTTACAAATTGTAAATGTGAAATAGATAGGCTATGCCGATAAAAGTTTATGCAAAATATAAAATGATTTCTTGATATGTTCGAATATATCAGGGTAAGTCAAGTATCCGCACTCTCTTTTTTGTTTATCTTATTGCAACAACAATGGAAAACTTTCAGTTACCTCATTTTTCCACACAGTTCCCTTGCTTTTCAATGCACTTGACCCACAAGCTTCCTCATGCCCTCAGGAAAAACAGGTTTTCGGCTGAGTAGCAAACCATGTATGCACCGCTTCCTTCAATTCTTGCTCTGTGGCATAGGCGTAACCAGGCCGACCATATGGGGGGGTTATAACTTCTGGAGAGGGGGGTTCCGGGGTCCTCCCCCCGGAAAATTTTAAAAATTAAGATGCACAACAACGAGTTTTAAGCTTCCCACGCTTTAAACTCATATTAAGTAATTTATAAGCAGATTTTTAAAAAAGGTGATATATCACAATAATGAAATAAATAGTACAATTTTCCCTTTTTTAATCATTGGGGGGGGGGGTTCAAACCCCCAAACCCCCCCTCGTTACGCCTATGCTCTGTGGTGAATGGACAGCCCATTAAAGCATCTTTAAGTGGGCCAAAAAATGGAAATTTGACGGGGCGAGATCGGGAGTGTATGCAGGATGCTCTAACACCTCAAAACCCTGTTTCGTAATAGTTTGAGCAGTGTGGGCGGCAGTAGCCTATGTGTCATGCAACAAAACAACTCCTTTGGACAATAGGCCTCGACGTTTGGTTTGCACTGTTTATTGCTGGGCGCTTCTCCAAGTAATGTTGCAGTTATTGGCTCTTGTGAGTCCCAGAAAAGTGTGAGAATCATTTTTCCTACGGAGGGTTGACTCACGAATTTCTTTTTTACTGGAGATGCAAGATGTTTCCATTCCATGCTTTGGCGTTTGCTTTCAGGATCAAAGTGATGAATCCACATTTCGTCTCCAGTGACTATTCGTTTCAAAAAACCTTCACCTTCGTTAATATGGCGATGGCGGTCCGGTAAGCGTTGGCAGATGGACACATGATTGTGCTTGTGCTGTTCAGTGAACTGTTTTGGGACCCACCTTGCATAGACTTCATGAAAGCCAAGTCTCTTATGAATAATGTCATATGCAGAACCTTAGCTAATGTGCATACGGTTTGACACTTCATCAGCAGTCACTCTTCGGCTTGTCTGAATCATGATACGTACTTTCTCAATGTTGGCGTCACTAGTGGATGTTCTTTCCTCTTCCTTTACACTTGTCCGACCATTTTTGAACTTTTTAATCCATTCGTAAACGCTTCGCCATGGTAAAACATTGTCCCTATATTGTGCAGAAAGTCTTCGATGGATTTCGGCTCCAGATACACCTTCAGACGACAAAAGTTGTTCTTCCTCGGTGCAAACGCTGAGTGGTGCAGCCATGTTTAATGTGCAACAGCACAACACTCAGCGGAGTCATAACGGTCAAACATTCCACAAGCGGAGATAAATGAACAACATGTCGCTGTGCGTGAGCACAAAGCGGTAAAGGTATATAAAAAAAGCTCAGAGAAACGTTCAGTAAAATACAAACCTGATTAATTACATGTGGGTATGTGCAGTGAGTCCCATGCAAGAGTTGGCCAATGACGCGGGTTCCTGCGGCGCGGCGGGCACAGCTCCAACTCCCGAGCGATCGGGTGAAATATCTCCTATGATAGGCCTATGTTATATTGTCTTTAAGTTCTTCTAACAGTATGTGAATATTATTTATGGGGAAACTTGAAAAATAAAATGTATAGGTCAATTTCCCAAACATTAGAAGAACTTAAAGACAATATCACAAGAGAAATTAACTTTATCTCGGAAGCTGAACTTATGCGCGTGAAAGAAAATTTCCTAAAAGGTGCCAGTATTGTGTGGATGCAAGAGGAGAACATTTCCAACATCTCTTGTAATGAGGTACGTGTTTATTTTCATAGTAATTTTAACTGTAAATGTTAGAACCTGAATCATTACACCGATCGCGGCTTTATTAGCGTAGATATTTCACCCGATCGCTCGGGAGTTGGAGCTGTGCCCGCCGCTCCGCAGAAACCCGCGTCATTGGCCAACTCTTGCGTGGGACTCATTGTATAAACACTTTATAATAGGACACTGAAGAACAAATTGGAATACTACAGTTTGAACATCCTAAATTTAACTCGCCTTAACCTATACATTTTCTCTCTAAGCTAATTGATAATCGGTATAGAATTTTGTATCTGATACTGCACTTTGCTAACAAGTTATTGTGGTATACACAAAAGCCTAACACAATTAGCTCGTACAAAGTTCATGCAATGAAGAACAGACATTTTTAAATTTAATCAGGGCCGTTAATGAAATTGCTAAGGTTCGAACAAACAAGTATGCATTATATATAAAGCACATCAGTCACTTGGAGCAAAGAGATGCGCAGCTTCAGAATGTAAATACACGCCGGCCTCTCCCTGCCTGAAGGAAAAGCGCCTATTTCATTTATAGCAGTATTCACAGTTTCTACGTTCCAAGTTATTTATCTGTAGATCAGATATACGGGCCAGATGTAACAGGTTCAGAATTATTTTATGCTATTATCACAGTCATGAAATTAACAAAGTATTCCGGCCCTACATAATCACTGTAGGCCTATATAAAATCAGATTGTTCATCTCGACAGAACTTTTTTTTTAATCTTATTGACTATTTAGCTCATGAATCAAAGACCAATCAACTATTTTCTTAAATGTGGAATTTCAACCAATCGCAAGTGTCTATCGTCATTATTTTATCGTTTATTTTAAAAGTCATTTTATCACACCTACGTGCATTTGTGTCAATTCAGAGGATCGAACACTGAAATATCTGCATACCTTTAGCTCTGTTGACTTCAAGAGTGTGGTGCATTGAACGCAACGTTTAGGTAAGTAAGCTGCCTATAAAAAAAAAAAAAAAAAAGAGTATTAATTTTATGTGTAATGAAGCATTAAACATCTCGTATAAAAATAAACACAATATTAATTACACCAGATACTTTTATTAGGCCCATGTTACACGGGCCGAAAAAAGTGGCCGATTGTCAGCGACCGAAAAGCGTATCCATTATGTCAATGGGTAGGTAATGTTATAAATTATACGGACCGAATGAACCGTGCCTTCAGAAGCGTAAAAACTAGAGTATGAGCCGAATTTCGGTCGCCGAACTTCAGCGACCGAAACGCGTGAAACATGTTACACGGGCAGAATGTTGCCGAAAAAAACGCAAGCTGTAATTCTGTCGAGGGCAATAGTCATTACAAAATTGATGAGATAGAAGTAGGTTGTGCTGTTGCAGTGCATTTATTTAATTGACTTGAAGTGATATATCCTGAAAGGGAGAAACAACATTGGGGGATCCACCAATTGTTATCAAATCCTTTGACAACTGGACAGTTCCACATCATGCTCTGCGACCACAGGAAATAGGCCTACCCTGACAAGTTTTTCCAGTATTACCGAATGTCATTTGGTTCTTTCAACGAACTCTTGACTTTAGTTGCTTGCAAAATAATAAAGCACGATACGAATATGAGAAGAAGCAAAGAAGGTGCTGAAAGACTTGAAGTAAGTCACTCATTATTAGTCATTAATCAGTTACCACTGTTACTGTTTTAAATATTAACTACAATAATACCTCTCTTTGCACCTCCATTATTTTTCTTTGCACTTTCCTAGTTAGGGTAATTTCGGGAGAGACGCCACCCGGGGAGACGACCAATCGCTCTGATTTCAAGGCCGATAAACGTGTTTGAATGTAACTTAGTAGGCGGCAAGCTTTTGGTACTAAGAGTCTATTGTTGAACACCTGCGCTGTTTATATTTACAAATCCACGATTGATTCAACATTATTGTTTTCTAACAGGTTATTTATTTTGTGTATGCTGAATGAAATAAGCAGAAGTCCGACATTGCCACTATCCAGTTGAACGATACTTACTGTGTGAAGTGAGCGAACCTTATTATTTCACTTGTATTGCTTGTTCTGTTCTAAACCTCTACATTTTTAACTGCTGACTATGGCCATCTCATCTTTACAAATGGGAAAGATGGCCTACTTTTTTCCCGGGAGAGTTGGCCATCAACTTAAGAGCCATATTTTCAAGATCGTCTGATATTTTCTAACACGAATTGATTTTTCACTTGGGACAAATTTCCTTCAAACTGGAAACCCAAGGCTTCGATTCTCAATTAGTTATTTATTTTCTATTGCTAAGGAAATGAAATAAACGAACATATTAATATGTATTGTATATCTTAATTAAACAATTTTGAATATCCAATCCAGAAAGATATATGTAAATAAAAACGTTTGTGACAATGAATTCCTAATTATATAAATTATTCAATTCATTTTCAAAATTATTCATGGGCTTAGAAAGTGGATTGGACTCGTGTTTCTATGCAATTTTGCCGGTCGTTAGGCGTAAAAACCACCTACGCCAGTTTTTCCGTGTCTGAAGGTGTGGTTATTCGGTCCGTATAATTTATAACATTACCTACCCATTGACCCAATGGATGCGCTTTTCGGTCGCTTATAACCAGCTGCGTTTTTTTCGGTCCGTGTAACATGGACCTTTTATAGGGCAGAATGTCGACCGAATGCACGCGCGGAGGATTTTATAGATGTGTTGCCATTATTAAACTTCCAACCCTCGTACATTTTGCCCTCGAAAGAATTCCAGCTTGCGTTTTTTCGGTCAACATAAAATGCTCAAAATCGGCCGGTCTCGGCCCGAATATTCGGCCGCGTTTTTTTCGATCCGTGTAACATGGGCCTTAGTATCAAAGGGGGTAATCTGCACAATAAACCAGCTGATTTCCATGACGAAAAGTATTAATAGTAACTAATAAGTATTAACCGCCCTTCCATCGCCAATCGAATGTATCGCCATTTCATCACATATCCTTGCTTACAATGGCAATAGCTATGTGTTTTATTCATATTTTATTTATTCTTTATATGCTTAATTCTGTAAGTATTCGCTAAAAAGTCACAGTAAATACAACTCGTAATTTTATCGATAAAATTCAGAACACTCGTTATGTTATGTATGATAACATTTTCGTTATGCCCATTTTTACCAGTCTTGTGTGCAATCCAGTCCATTCACATAAGGATGAGTTTTAAGTCAAATCAGGCTTTAATTTTCACATCGAATACGCCAATTAAACATAAATCACCTGTGAAATTCCATCCAATATGGTTGAAGGCAATATTAATTCTAAGATAAAGAAGATGTTTATCTTGGCGACATCGATTTTGGGTACATCAATGCTGGGGGGTACATCAATGGGTACATCAATGAAGGGCTGGCACCCTTCTGCCGAGAATATCCACGGATCGCTAAGGATCGCTCGCGATCTATGCACTACTACTACAATGCGAAATACCTACATTGAGATTATTCAGTACTTTTTTTCCGAACCTGATAAAGTACCGTATGAAATGACGTTCTACAGTTACTCCAGCTTGCGTACTAATGTATTGTATTTTTTGACAACAGTCAGGGTAAGTATCTCAAATTCAATTTAGTTCATTATAGCATATTTCGGTTGTAATTATTTTCTGGCATATCAAAATTAAAGAGGCCATTGCTTTCCTGTACTCAGATATAAACTGCCAATTATAGGATTCAAATAGATGAACTGAAAATATAAACTTTCCCACAATTTACACTGGGGACTTGTTGTTCAGTTGGGTTTCTCACACAGGAAAAGAAGAGGCAAGTGAGTTCAAAAGTCTCCACAATACATAAATAACCGAAAGGAAACTAGTCCATTATGCAACAAGCTTATAATGGCATTTATTACGATAAGAGTATGTTTATGAAACGAGGAACGCGAATTTCATAATTTTAATTCGAGTATATTGAGTAGGCAAGTTGCATATGACTTGTTTTGTTCGACCATAATTAGTCTGAATGTTTAAATTTTGAGATTTTAGATTCACTCAAACAGACGGTCACGCTTCAGCGAGCCATGACCTTCGCACCAGCTGGTTGTAGTTCTTGTCTTCTATGACAGATGACAGCTCATGTCATCGGTCAAATCGAAGCCTCCTTTTCGTAATTTTCATGAAACCAAAGAATCTTGATAATACGAAATTAATTCAAATTAGTATGATATTAAAATTAACACGAACGGAATTGATTTTATTTTAAATAGGCTTACAGGCTATTTATGACGCAGATATCAGCTGCTACCCTCAAGGTCTCGAGATCGTTTCGTGTTCGATAATAATCGATACCACACCGATGTCGAAATGAAAAACAGAGTCGAAATGAGTGGCATTATTATAGTACTGTTATATCACACGTAATAAGCGTGCTATATTATGGTTGAAACGAAAGAATAAGTAATGGTACTCCTGAATCTTGAATTAAATTACTTGACATTTTAAATGACTTTAATAGTTAAATAAACCTGTGTGGATCTCATATTCTTCCCTTAAACGAATTCCGTTCCGAGGAAGCACTGCACAGTCAATTAAGTTTATTATTGAAAAGCAGATCACGAACTGCTCTTCCACTGTCTCCACTGATTCACATTTATTTTCTTTTTTCCTTTCCCACTTTCCTATCTTAACTCGTCTCAATTTGCCTGCCGATACCATGGCGTGCAATAAGGAATTCCAAATTAAGAATGGAATCGTTCAACAGTGCAAGATGTACAAAGCATTATTAAAACTCTCCGGTCTGCTTCGAAGTGATTTAAACATTAATTACTTATTTACATTCTACGTTGAAGTAACTGAACTTATAAAGTTGCCGTCGTATTCAATTTGCTCATCAGAAAAAATCTGAGTGTAGTACAGAATAGTAGTTATTGTATACTAATATCCAGAACATCAATTTTATGTCCTGCCATTCATTATTTATTTATTTATTTACTTAACTATTCTGGTTGAATTGAGGTCAATAGGCCATCTCTCCCGCTCCACCATAAAATGAAACTACAGGGTCTTTATTATAAGTTGAGACGGGGCGACCGGTGTTTTCACTCTCTGCTACGGAGTCCGCATTAGCCGCGGGTGACGCGCGCGCGGCTTCCCTGCTTAAAGTGTAGGCTATATAAAGTATTACATATCTTACCTTATAACATATGTTGGAAGTGTCGTCCTTCCTGTGTTATACAGACATTGTATCTGGAAACCACATTCTGGCTGACGCGAGTGAGTTCTTCCACTGTAATGCCCCTAATTTCATTCGTAATGTTTTCTTTCAGCTCCTCCAATGTGTGAGGATTTGTTCGATAAACCTTATCTTTAAAAATGTGGTTTCCAGATACAATGCCTGTATAACACAGGAAGGACGACACTTCCAACATATGTTATAAGGTAAGATATGTAATACTTTATATAGCCTACACTTTAAGCAGGGAAGCCGCGCGCGCGTCACCCGCGGCTAATGCGGATTCCTTAGCGGAGAGTGAAAACACCGGTCGCCCCGTCTCAACTTATAATAAAGACCCTGAATATAGATCATTCAAATAAAACCAAGACAAAAACTTACCTAAGAGATGGAGCTGCATAATTATGCTGAAATAATATAGAATTTAAATGAACTTAAATGATTGAATTAACTGAACTTAAAATACTTGAGACTAGAGTAATACAAAAAGGATTACAACATACACATTGAAGAAATAGAATAAAAAAAATAAACGCTAGAACTCAGATTATGCATCAGGCAACGTTTTAAATACAGGAAAATGCTATAAAATCATATTAAGGTAAAGAGATTAACTTATACAATGAGTTAATGATATTATGAAAATTTAAATTTAAAAAGTGCCAAATTTAAATTTATTGAAATTTTTAATTGACATTTTTATTATAAATTTAAATTGAAATGTTGTCCGACAGTCCCTGACACAATCAGGGAGAGAATTCTAGCCGTGGAAATCACACAGTAAACGATAATTAAAACGTGGATGTTCTGTGGTGGGGGATTGAAAGCAGGTAGGCCTACTTATGCTGGGATCAAGGCAGTGAGAGGAAAGAAAAATGGGGAAAATAGTTATTAGGAGTAGAGGTATGAAGGATTTTGATAAGAGAATGAATACGTCATCTTTCACTCAAAGAAGTTCAAGATTTTAAGTTTAGTTAACGGGTTGATATGCTCATAGCTTCAGATTTTGCAAACAAAACGAGCATAGAAATTATGTACGCGCTGTAATCGGCTGACTACATCGGCGGTTAGATTTGTGTACATACAGCGCCATGGATGGTCAGAAAACGTAAACAACATCCACGGCATTACCTATATCCTCATTTTAAGGTATAAGCCTGTTCTTCTACTCCACTTCAACAAGTCAGCGAAATAAACAGTGCAGGGATGAACTGGCAGTTTACTAATTGTGATGTACAGAATGGGAGTGAAAGAATTCTGCATATTTATACTGTGAATTTTTCAAGTCTAATACAAAAAAGGATAATACCAAAATGTGTCCCAATACACTCATACCGGTAGTAGAAAAATATATTTTGTCAACACATTTAGATTGCTCCTTTGTGGGCGAGCTTAATATATTTTTGTCTCCATTGTAGAGAATGAAACAGCGAATTGAGCAATGCCGAAGCCTACATATTCATGGTACTGTTATACCACCGCCACAATACGATAGCCGCCTAAGGCAACGAGCGAAAACGCTTGCTCATAGCACCAACATCGCGAAACCGGTTAATTATGGGCTGAACATACTGAACATGCGGCTCATGGAAAACAAATAAATATATTTTCATAACAATGCTGAAACAGTAAG
The DNA here is from genome assembly GCA_964059195.1 of Ectobius pallidus. Lineage (NCBI taxonomy): Eukaryota > Metazoa > Arthropoda > Insecta > Blattodea > Ectobiidae > Ectobius > Ectobius pallidus. Next base: position 71,410,745 of record CAXKWD010000006.1, read on the forward strand.
TCATGTAAAGAAAATTGTTAAATGCGCCCGATCCGGAACTAAACATGTAATTTTTAACGTTACTAGAACGCGGCCTGCGATAGCAGTGCCCTCTTTTCTGCCGCGGAAGACTGGGGAGACGTTTTGTCCCGAGAGTTAGTTGGGAGCATGGCATCGTGTAGAACGCATGTAAAAGTTGTAACGGTGATTTTGGTGGGCGTGGCAGCTGGCAGAAGATGCATACCGCGATTGCATTTTGGGTGAGATCTCTCCTTCACTTCTCCAAATTTTGCTCACCCAAGTTTCGAATCTAAATTGGCGTTCAAATATTGAATATGAATTAAAATTCAACTAAAGTTTATTTTTCGCTATACAAGTTTGGTTGTAGAAATTACGCCCTATCGTGATGTAAAAACAATATCTGTAGTAGTCCGTCATGTCTCGTCCGTCTATTAATATTGCTCCGTACCGCACAAAACAAATCTCTCCAGTTCTCCTGATCTCTAGGGAGTTGTAAATAACTTTAGGAATTATGAATTAATACAGGAATGCCCGGAATGATGAATCCGGTATGCAGGTTATTTTAATAATGCTCGTGAGTTGTGGAACCGAGGCTGTTGGAATATAGTTTCAGAGTTCGGGGAAATTACTTAACAGGAAAAGGAAACGGCATTCTGTATTATATTGGATTTCAGTCATTCAGATTTTAGTAATTAATATAGGATATAATACAGAGGCATGGGAATTGTCAAAGGAAATAGTAGTTAGTTGCCTTGAAAATTAATATAGGTCAGATCAGTTTTAGTCAATGGATCTTTCGTAAAATGTGTCACACTTTCTTCATGTTTCAAGATTCTTTAAATTACTATTAAAATTAGACTTCATAGTAACACTTTAAAGTTATAATTTTTGTGTCTCACTTAATAGAACAATATACAGTAATTAATAAAAAAAATAATAAATAAGCCCGTCACAATCCCTTATAGGGCAAGGGCCTCCTACCATGGTAGGGCTGGCTCTGTTTTACTCTCCCAAGGTGAGCTTTTTCCTTGGAGAGTTGGGTTTTTGCCTCCTGGTGGGTTAAGACCTATGTAATTACTAATTACAAATTTTTCGACCCAGTTTTATGTCTCATCAGTTATTAATGAATTGCGGAATCTTGGCCAATATTACACGCTACTGTGGGCGTTCAGTGAAAATAGCCTTGAAATAGTTGGTCATTTATGGAATTTTGTACGTCAAGATTAATTGTAGTAACATTATTCAGTTATACTGCATACTATGAAGAATATCCGATTCCATCACAAAACGTTTTGAATGTCTAAAATTTTAATAAGGTAATTTATTTATATTTATTCATATTTGTACATAGTCTCCCATTTTACCAAATTTGCTAGTGTCACTGTATTGTAGACATTTCTATTAATACTATTATGTTTACTCAAAGTTAATAATATGTCATTTACCAAATTTATATGGTTATAGTATAGCCTATTTATTCAAAGGTGATGTTTTGAAAATAAAACTATTAAAGGAATTTTGGCATTGTAACTTATATAGTCGTTGGTAAATACCTAGCTGTTTTCCTGTAATTCGATTAAAACTATTCCAAGCTTTCATAAGGGGGTATGGGTCCCAGTCATAAAGACTGAGCAGTGGCGTTCACAGATTTAGCTAAAAATGGTCGAAACTAAAACTACCATCAAAATCGTATATTCAAGCTTCCAACATATACAAATAGTGTCCGTAGGGGCACAATACACGCAAAAGAACTAAAAAATTCTCATGACTAGCTAGATACTCTAGCTTAATACGAAATAATAGTAAAAATCATAACTCCAGATTTCCTAGGCCTAAGCAGCTCTACTTCTATTTCAGACAAAAGTAAGCTGCGGATTTTGACTACCGTGAAATCTAGGCTCCCGGTCGGATTTAATCCCGCCAAACTCGAGCATTTGTCCAGCATGGGAAAAGGATAAGCTAAAGGTGAACGCGACTAATTGGGTCGGTAAATATCTTTAAGATCCTTTCTATTTGAACAAAGGAATATCGGAAATTGCTGTATGTCAGATCAGTCTATTTGTGAAAAGTTCACATACAGTATACACGTATTGAATAGGTCACATTCACATGAAAACATACAGCCACTATCCTAAAATAGTAAGTTTATATTCAATAAATTTAGACTAAGTTATTGGTAAAATCCCAATACAAGGGACCCACTTTGAAAACCAACTTTGTTTTCATAAAACACCCAATATCACATGTACCTGGTATTTTGTTATAAATCGTTCTGCGGACAGGCAATGTTGTCTAGACGAATGACTTGGTCCAACACACGCGCCCCAAATGATGCAATTTCAAATTAAATTTGACTAATATAATCATAATATGATGTATCATAGATAACCTATTTAAGGATTCCCACAGTCTATAGGTAAACAGTAAAATAATTATATAATTGTTCCAAATCTGGTTATTAAATTGCTTAGAAATAAAGCCAATAGGTGAATTGCTATGGACTTGGTCCTGTGCTGGGCAGCAAACAAGCAGTCCTATAAAGGAAATAAAAAAACAGGCTAAATAAGAAGCTTTATCTCTTCTTTAATTAAAAAATAATTTTATACAAAAATACTGACGTACATATTCACGAACAAATAATATAATCTTACTCTTCCTTGTTTTCGGAATATTTTATTTTTAGTTTTTGTTTATTTCTTATAAATTTTAGCCTTCCTTAGGCCAACTTCCTTGAATTATTTTACATGTTGACCTAGTTTTTCCATATCACACACAAACACCAATACCCAAGGAGGGACTCGATCCCATAGCCTCCTTTACCACGGATCTAAGTTAACACGGGTTCTTTCAAATTGACCAGCCACGGGTTTTTGAACCTTCCGAATGCGACTACAAGACTCTACCGTCTCGGTCACTTCGCTCATTAATGAGATGATAGTAGCTAGTACTTGATTATAAATAAATGGTACTTCCGACGTATGCTCCGTGCACTTAACAGTTTTCAGTCAATTGACAATGAAACGAATATGACATCCAAGGTATAGTTAGAAAGTAATTTACAGCGATCTATTTTATATGGAAATTAGATCCTGATTTAGAACGAAAAATAAGGTTATACAATCCGCTCTTGGTTGGTTGGTATATGGTTATTTAACGACGGGGATATACTGCAACTTAGGCCTGTGACCGTCGCCGGTGTGCCTGAATTTTGTCCCACAGGAGTTCCTTTAAATGCCAGTAAATCTACTGACTTGGGCCTGTCACATTTATGCACACATAAATGTCACCGACCTGGGACGGGATCGAACCCGCAACCTTGGGGACAGATAGCCAGCGCGATACTAACTGCGCCATCCAGGCCGACAAGAATCAGGTCTTGAAATGGGAGAATGAATATTTATACAGTATACACAAAAGTATTCATTTCAAACATTCTTACAATTCTTATAAATATAGCATACCAGTATTTAAAAGCAATGGACAGTGCATTGATGATCCTGATTAGAATGTGACTCGCTTGTAGCCTACACGCCGAATGATAACGAAATGTGACTCTGTAAATGAATCCCAATCACACTGCTTAATAATCTAAATAAAAATTTTCAAGAGAAAAGCTGTATTCAATTGCTTCTTCGCCCTGATAACAACAGCTGCTTTCAGGCCATCGTGAAATCGACTAACGCACAACTGGAGTTTTAATTTACTACCAGTTTCGTTCAACAAGAATCTGGGAATCAATATCTTAAACTGTATTACATTAAATTCCATAAGCCTCCCTAACTTTATTTTCTTAAATATTAAATATGAAACTTACGAATTTATTACAAATTATATAATTAAATTATACGGAAGCCTGCAGTTTAAAATGTATGTTTATTACTGACTATTCCGCGTGTTTGATAATGACCAATAACGTTTAGCAATTCCTCGGATATAGACCAATCACGATCGTTTATCTTATTAAATGCTTGCTATTAATATGAGGATGCTGTTTTATCGATAAAATCGTCTGCTCGTTACTGGACATGTAAGCATCAATGTGCAGTGTTTAATACACGCTGCCATTTAAGCATCAAGAAAACAGATTACTTTATACAACATAACTGGTTTGGAAATTGAAATAATAGAAATATACGATGATTAAAACACAATTTCGATTCGGTGCAAGCCTGGTGGTGTGCTTTTATTCTGTTCTTCTGTTAGCTTACCGAATGAAGTTAACTATGTATTTTAAGCACCATTGGTAGCACTGTCACAACATGGTAACTCGAATCGATTCATGGATGGTTGATTCATAGTATGCCGTGATCTCGTATCTGTTAGTTTTGTTTTTATACAACAAAGCACGAAAGTAATTATTATTTGTATAATCCGTTACTCTTGTTATTCATGGAATAGTCTTAATAAATCCAACTCGTCAACTCTCGTGGGATTACCTATGATAAAATAACGGACTTTTAACAACATTAAGTCCATATTTTTTACTGAGCGCAGCAGTGCAGTTTGTGAAGCATTCGTATACACATATGTCTAATAATATTTGTTCCGTTTTATATTTTGTACTTCTTTTATCATCGATGCCATATCAGATGTTCAAGTTCTGTGTGTATTCAAATAGGCCATGCGACTAGTGATGCTATTTTCTTTTGTTGGTGTGTTTTATGGAGTCAGTAAATTTGAACTGATATTAATTTCAATTAATCTGCCTTTACGACTGAGGAAGCCATGAAAAAAAAAAATGTCAAACTGGCCGGCCACGATATTTGAACCTGGGACCTCCCGAATGCGAATCCGACTTCTAGATGTTGATAATCGAACCAAGATTTCTACTGATATCTTAAAATTATTCGATATTTTGGGCAATATTTTTCTCCCTATTTTTATTTAGTGAATTTAGTAAAGTTTTTGGTGTGCAGGAGTTTTGTCCCGCAGAGAGGTAAGTTAAAATATGGATGAAATGGGAATTTATCAACGTTACCAGCTACCAATCTTACCATTGTTATCAGTGTAATTCTAGAGGCATGGGAATGTCTCAATTAAGCATATAAATCCTATCGCCATGGTCCGGGATCGAACCCCTGAACTTTAGACATGGTATTGTTGTACGGTGTAGAGTAGTGTGTATTTTTCGAAGTTCTTGAACTCTAAAACACGCTATAAACAGTTCTAGAAATCATAGGTTTTGCGTTTTTAGTCTTAAATCGTTTTAACGTTGCTTTAAGAATATAACTTATGCCCATTTTAACTGTGCACCACTTTCTTTTTTAGTACATTTGCAGTATTGTAGGCCCATACTATATTTTTGTTTTGCTATTTGTGCTACAATATTTTATTCCTATGTTATTTCTATTCCTATTCTGCCTTAAAATATTGCAGATTTCGAACAATAACACAGTGCTTCTTAGTTCTTACAAATCTGTAGAAGAACACTTAGCAAAATTTCCTCTCCAATCCTGTTTAATATGCATAGTTCTGTAGTGAAATTGAAGACGCGAACTTATTTTGATAGATCTCAATAGTTTTGTTTTGCAAACAATTTTAAGAACTGTTATGTTGGCAATTAATTCTCATATAGCGTCTTCTTGTGCAGATTAGAAGTTTAGGTTAGTTGGCAGGGAAATAATGGCAAAAATGTACGGAAAGTTATTCTCTTTTGGCGTGATTCATAATCTCATTTATTTATTTTCCTAGCCCGAAAAGTTCCTGGATTTCATAAATAATCCATACGTTTCATTGAAAAATCTCGTAAATAAATCTATGTTAATTGTATCGAATTCTTTGATCAATAACACAAAATCAAATATTTTCAATTGTTCGGTATAGATATTTTCAAGGTTTGGTTTGATTAATATACTTGCAGCAAAAGTTTGTTGTAAATCAGAATACGCTGTACACTTTAATCTAGAAGATTTTCGCATTAGTTTATGAAATAGGTTTACTGATATGTAGATAAAGCTTTTTCCTCCTACCTTATAATTCCAAGGCTGCAATGCCGAAGAATTTCTCCCGAAATATACACACTCCTATAATCACCCATGTTCTTCTTGCACTACACAGAACTAAACATAATGAATAGAGTAAGTTCCTTTTCTATTTATGAAAACAAGAATTTCCATTCTACCTTGTTTTTACTACACAGTTTCACTCGTCACTGATTGAACACTGAACAGTATCCTAAAATCTTTTATCGGGGAAGGATTTAAAGTTTATCTATAAAATCACTTGTAAAAATCCATGCAAGCTACGAATTCATTACACCAACATAAAGTTTTACGTGTTAACATGTTAAAATGTCATATAAATCTAGTAGACCTAATAGTATTTAAAATACCAACTTAGAAAAGTGAGGTTAGGTTTGTTAAAAGGAATGTGAGGAACCGGATATCGGAGAAAACTCTATTATATATTTTTTTTCTTTTTCTTTATACAGTTCACAATTGACGTTTTCTACCCGTTGATAATTGGTACAGTTTGTTAAGTGTAAGGGAACACGTTCCGTAGCAGTGTCTACGGTCAAACTGAGCGTACACTGATGGTTAGGAATAGCTCGTCACAGAACGCGCCTATACCGCCGTACACACTACCCTTCTCCTTCTCTTTCCACGCCTTTCGTGCGCCCGATCGCAGTGTCCGAACGCTGCCGAAGTCAGAATCTTTCCCTCCTACTGAAGTGTAGTAGTAACAGAGTCTCTACATACACAAATCCCGAAGGCCTATTTGAGTCAGATGCACTTTCGGTAGTAGGTTTAATTACTAATTAGTATAATTAAGGCCAGGGTATGGTTATAGGGTGTAGTATTAATATAGAGACATATAGAGAGATAGAGAACTGAGAGCTTCAGAAATTGATATCATAGTTCACCAAGTGACCATCGTCGCCCGTTAATGCGAAGCGAATGTAGAGACAAAGATCAGAGAATGGAATCATGAATAATTTACTGCCAACTGAAATCAATGTTTGTTTCAAATCGCCCTTTCACAGTTGTTATAATAACGCATATATGCACAATGAGAATGGGGCTAGTGTAGTTAGCTAATATTGGCATGTTCTGATAACAATATTAGTTTATTAGGTTCCAGCGGATGTGTGTCGAACACTGATTCAAACATATTTAGCAGACTTTTATTTCTATACAATGAATAGTAATGAAACATTATATTAAACTCAATCACAAGGGGAGTATAGCATAAATATATATATACACACACACATACATCATATAATATTGTCTTTGCAGCAATACGGAAAGAATATACAAGCACAAGCGGAGTCACAAAATAGCCTAGCAACTTGTAAGGAAAATATGATTCAACAGGGTGTTATACACGGGTATTATAATTTTAAAAATGTAACATTTAAAATAGGCAGGGAAACCATTTAAATATATAAAAACCATTATCAATCATAAATTCAAATATTTCTAAATTACAAATGCTCTGAAGATGGTGTCACTACACCGAAAGTCCCAGGCGTCCATACAATGGAACCTCGGTTACACGACTCCCTATTCTGGCTTAACTGTCGGGCCAGCCGGTTCCCAAAGTCAAGATTTTATCATTTTTTACAGCATATTTATTAGGAAGTGGCGTTATTTTAGGTACACAGCTACAGATGACGGTTTTTCGAGCTATTTCAAACAACAACAATTTTAGAGGACATAACGTTTCTATTTACATTATGTCACGTGTTTTGTATTGTAACGCAATTCTCTCAGTTTATCGTGTACGTAACCAAGGAGAATCGTTTGCTGAAGTTTTATCTACCTATTATAGTTCTACAAGATAGAAAACAACGTTGGGAGTTTTCGGTACTTACGTGACTGTAGTGGAAGGGACAGGCGTACGACGTTGGCAGTCAACTAGGCCGGGTTAAACCAGTCTATTTTTGGCAGTAAATCCAACTCTGAAACTACTTTGTAAACAATAGTGCGAGCCTTTTTCAACAGCCATTTTAAAGTAATATTTTTACTATGATGAACCACTAAAATAGATACAAGAGCCTGTTCTGAGGATTTTCACGTTACACACTCGAAACGGCAAGTGTAACATGACGTGCTTGTCGGAACCTGTCGGAACCGAATTGCACCGGAACACTACTGACCCGCACCACTAGAACCATGAGCAGCAAACTCACATGGCTTCCACGCAGTTCTTTTCCAACGTTTACACCTATATGTGGTACAACAGACACCAGGGATATTCATTGTGAGAGTGCTGCAAAATCTCATGCATGTATCGAGAATGAGGTTCGTCATTTTGAGCATTGTTGTGATGTCTTATTGTTCTTTTGAGGTTTAAATTGCTTATGGGAATTTAAAAATTAAAAAATCACTAATGCATTTTTTTCTACATAGAGTAAACCGGCGAATTGTGAGAATTGTGAATGATACGGCTGAGAATGAGGTTAGACATAAGGCAAGGCAAGACAAGGCAAGACAAAGCCTGAGTTTGTGGACGAGATGAGTAGCTAATTACTAGGGACCGGATTTTTAGGTTTTTAAAAACACTGTTTTAGGTTTTCCATTAGGTAAAAAAGTTTTTTTTAGGTTTTTTGTCCAAAATATCGTTTTCGGGTAGAATAATTGGTTTAATGAATTTGAATGGGCTACACAGGATTCAATACGTAATCCTTTTAAAGTTTAACTTAGCAAAATTGACTTAAATTTGTGTAAACTTGCTTTAGGACAGTATTATACAATTGAAGAAAGAAAGCATAAACAATCAAAAGAAGCAGTGAAAATAAGATTGCCTAACATTTCCTGGTTACAGTATATCACTAAATATCTGTCAAGATTCTCAACTCTGAAGTTCTTCCTGTTATCTCTTAGTTAATACTTAATACTGTATCTAGACACTACCCTTCTCAGGATTCGAATCCGATGCTTCTAATTTAGTGAATGAAAATACTTTATGGTTGGATGTGTATAATGTGAAACATTTTCATTTCTTCGGTTGTTACGAAAGCTAACCGCACAACAGATCAACTAGGGACGAAAACTTCCCCCTTTTCTAGAAAGGTAAATAATACGTGTTTCTGGCAGGCTTGACAAAATATTACTTTCCCATCTGCAGTGAAATTCAGGTCGTCGCCAATCCACTGCCGTAATAAACTCGATTTCATATGTTTCGGCATAATTAACACGTCTTCTTAAAACTCACAGTGTGACCACTCAGTATGAATAACAGGGAAGTAATAAAGGCAAACAAGCCCTTAAAACAGAAATCTATATCTTTGTTCAGACACGGCAAGTCGGCAACAATGGTTGTTCTGGTTGTTCGTACGAATATTTTAAAAGGAATATGCCGGTACTCCTACACTTCCTCTCTTGATACTGTCCATCCATCCTAGACGACAATCGGTTGAACGAAACGCTGGTGGTATTAATAACGACCCAACAAAAATTAACTTATTGTCTCTCCGCAAAATGTCGATTTCTCAACTGACAAAAAAAAACAAAACAGACAAACAAACAAAGTAGCCAAAATTAGATATTTTAGGTTTTATATTCCGTTTAGGTATATTTAGGTTTTAATACCCCATTTAGGTATTTTTAGGTGCCACAGAATTAATGTGGGTAATTCCCATGGACGTGATTCGAAAAAGTGTATGAGCGGTTTTTGTTTTGGAAGTAAGGAAACAAATAGGTAAAAACCTAAGAATCCGGTCCCTACTAATTACTACCCATCTGAGAATGTATCTGGTAAAATATCTTCATATGTGACGGGAATGTGTTTTCTCCCATCACGGGTTTCTTCGGGTTTTTCCTCACCTGTGAGACGAATGTTGGGTAACTTTAGGTCCTTACATAATCGTAACCGTACATAACCGTACATAATCTAGGCCTCATTATCTTCATCTCATCGGCACCTTGTTCGGAATGAGTGTATGAGCGAATGTTGTGTCTCGTGTTATTTCGAAGGTGGCTCCGGCATTGGGCTGATCACTCTTCAAGGGTGGCCCTCCATGTCCTTGTATGGTAAGAAAGTATGTATGTGTTCCAAAGGTAATTCCTCTCCCAAAGGTGGCGGTCCTGTAAGGCTCGGGTGGCATGGGCCGCATAAACTTTCATACAAAGCGAGAGGTTAAAATAAAAGACAGAAAGAGAAAAGGTTCAGACATTAGTTTTAAAATTCTTAATAAAATAATTACAGTTTGTGTAAAAAAATTTAATAATAGTAGTCTATAGTTTAAGGCAAGCCTATCTGACAAAACCAGGAAAATAATGAAATTTTCTTCATGTCAAATAATGATAAAAGTGAAGAGGAGGTCGCTTTCATGCTCTTGTATCATATCCCCATAAGCCACTGAATCCAAATATACAATTTTGTTCTTACACGATTTTTCGAGATTTTCACATGGGCCTTCACACATACGATTCCGAAAATGGTATTTTTTTGATTCAGGGGAGCTCGAAACACGTATTAATTGTGAAAACTTGGCATAAGGTTGCTTAAAACACTTTTTCTATGTATCCTATGGTACGGGCAGAGAAAATACAAATAAAAACGGTATATTTAACTGTTCCATAAACGTATGTATCATTCAAAATATATCTTCTGAAATACGGATTTCCAGCCGGTGATATCTTTCTTAAAATACTCATCTTATACTCCTTTACAATCTTTAGATTTCGAATGTCGCAGTACTGTAAGACCCGGGTGGTGCGGGCCGCATAAACGTCCCTACAAAACGGGAGGTTAAACTAAGAAAAAACAGATTTTTCGAATATCCTGAATTGAAGAAAACTCTCCCAGTATTGAACATGTAATTCTGTCGATCTCCGGCGGAGAAAATAGACTTACGATAGGATATAGGATATAGGACATAGGCCTATATCCTATATATGTCAGACGAAACCTCGAACATGGTACAGTCATATGGAATCCAATGATTATTAAATTCTCTGATTCAATAGAAAAAGTACAATCGAAGTTCTATAAATTTTTGATGTTCAAAAGTACTGGTCATTATCCAATATGCTTGAATTACCAAACGCTTTTAGAAGTATATGATATTAAAAGTTTAAAGTTTAGAAGAAATAGCCAAGGTTTAATATTATTTTCTTCACGAATTACTACATTCAAAAATTGATGACAATTATATTGTTAAGAAGCCTTCCTTTTATGTGCCAAATAAACTAAGTAGACACCGGAAGCTATTCTTTACCCCAGGGTAAATACTGATATTCACAAAAATTCACCTCTAAATAAAGTAATCACTTTGTGCAATAATTTGTCTTTTAATTTTGATATACTTAGCATGTCCGAAAATGAATTTGAAAATGCTTTAGCTGAAGTTAATTTAGTACTGAACTGAAATTAAATAACGCAGTTACAATAAATTGTAGTTAGTGCATTGGTTTAATGTACGGTACTTTGCCAAACATTCTCCTCACTCTTTCTTATCCTAAATCTCAAAGGCATTAGGTATTGTGTTTAGAGAAGAAATCTGGTGACTGCTGAAACACAGAAGTGGCTAGGAATGTCTTTTTCTTTTTATTAAATTGCAGTAATGTATCTTTTGTGTATTCTTATCTTTGGCACCTTTTGTTTTTATTATTTTGTATGCATTAATTGTATTTTTGGCATGGACATTCTAATAGGGTTCTTTACCTGTAATTTTCATTATTATTATTTATTATTATTATTACTATTATTACTATTATTAAATAAAAATAAAAATAAAATATAACTATAGCCTAAATTTATTAGTATTAGGGATTTACACACTCCAAATCAAATCCATCCTACAGCATGTTATTAAGCACCAGACGGGTCTTTAAAAATTGTTCATTAAGGTAATGAATCTCTCACTGACATTTATTAGTTTCGACAGTTCTCGTATCTGAAGGTGCCACAATAAATCCAGAACAAACATGTAGCCCAGCCATGGCCCAAGAGATTCATGACGTGATTTCTCATCGCAATGAAATATGAGAGATTAGTCAGAAATGTCATTGGAGTAGTTGGGTAGACAGATTAGTGGCTTATCCGATTTCACGTGCTCCGTTATTACGGAGTAATTGCATCTACAAGTGCTAATCATTCCGTCTAGTGCGCAGCCTTGCTTTGCGCAGAACAAGTTGTTATAACAATTATTATGCTGAAATTGAACTCGATCTAATTTGTAGCGTGGTTTATGTCATTATAAACCTCCGTAAATTCCACTATGGTCTGGGCAAAAATGATCGGGTTAATATTCGGGTTTTACGTAATTTTTTTGTTTTATTAAATCATTTTCATTCAATAATTTTTATTTTTAAATATTGGAATGAGGTTTTAAACTCATGATTATATTTCACCACAATGTATTTCAAACCAATTCAGAAGAACGAGGGTTAAATAATTATAAAATGCTTCTATTTTCGGAGTAATAAAATATACATTGGGTTGCAGGATGATTTGTTTTACGCATGCTTAATCAATCCATGTCTTCCGTGCGAAGGAAGAGGTAGCCTAATAACCCTGTGGTTACAGTATCAGAGCTAGTTGAATTAAAATAGAGGATCTTGTCAAGAAAACAGCCAATGATGTGAGAGCAGAACTGAATTACCTTCCCCTTTTCAGAGCTTTTCAATGCTGAGCTGAATGTATTACAAAATGTAAGAAAGCATCGAGTGGAATAAATAATAATTGGACATAAATTAAGAAAATTATGGTTAATTAGATAAAATTCCTGGTAATGCGGAAAAATATCCCCGCATTTTGACATAAAGCATTATTCTCCTAATTTAATCTGCTTTTATTACATGGTTTTGAGGTGACGCATTTGTACGTCAGTAGCAGTGAAAAAGTTATCCATCCTTCCTACGGTCGATCGGTAAGACTTGTATCTGCATGGGATTTCATGCGAGTTTATCTGATTTAGTTATCATGGAAGGATTTTCAAGGTAAAATAACCGTACAACATTCAGTTAATGGACGCTTCTTCTGCAACAGCAGCCTATGTCTTGAGGAGCTGGATCCAGCTCCTGAAGACATATGCTGCTGTTGCAGAAGGAGCGTGAGGTAGCACCGAGATATCATGGCATTTTAGTCACACTCAGAACCGGCCATGAAAGCCTGCACCAGTTTATTAAGGCTTTAAATTTTTCCCCACAAATAATACTACAATGATAACTGAATGCGCACTCCCGCAATTTAAGCGCTTACTCTGGGTTGGAACTAAAGATTAGAGAAAGTGATTTTGCATCAGAACTTTTGTAATTGAATAAACGCATTCCGTTAGGTCCCAAACATTTTTAAGAAAATTTCATTCATTCTATGCGAAGCCCATTGCAAGAACTCTCTGGAATTTGGTTTTTATTAAATGAAGAAAACGTTAAAGTTTGGGATCGAAACATTTTAACTGAAAATTATGGTATATTAGTTTGTTTGTTATGGTTATTTAAGTGGAAGTCAGCTTATCACCTTAAAAAAACTTATTTTTTAAAAATAATGTTTTGAATTTGCAGCACCTCTTTGAAGTTCACTAAGTAAGAACTAAATGGAAGAACTTTTGAAGTACTGTATTATTTTTAAAAGTTATTAAGTTAAATGCAAGTTCCTATACTTCTCTGTTTGCACCTTTATCAGCCATCTGTGAAATTTAATGTTAGGTCGATAGACAATGTTTAATTCACTTCTCCCGGAAACAACACTTTCTAGAACCGTTACCATGATATTTCGAAACTACTGAACAGAATCTTATGGAAATGTTTTGTGCTAGGTGTCATATACATAGTTTACAAACATGACCAAAACCAAGCCGCTTTTTTAAATATGTTGCCTATAAAGAATTAATGTGGGGGGGGGGTAAAATACCTTGAATATCTGTAATATAAATTTAAACATAAATAGAACATATTTATTTAACTGCAGACTTCATGGCAGTCACTTTTACTTCCTCGCTTATACATAACTTAGTATAGAGAAAGTATTGTGATCGTGGCAAATAATCTAAATCGATATACACCAAAAGTGGTTTTGACTTGACGTCTGCCCGTCTGCTGCCCACTGTCTGTCCTCTGTCTGTCTGTATGTCTGTGGACAAGCACAGCGGGTAAATGGTTCATTGTATTTACTTTTATTTTGGAATAAAGGACTTTTTAAAATGTTATCGAACCGCAGAATTTGGTTTTTTATAACTGAACTATTAAGGAGACCTTTAATGAAAACTTTTTTTTAAATTTTGATTTCTGAGAAAGTGACTCTAACTATTTTAATATAAAATTGAAATTCGAAACTTCTATCGATGACTAATAAAATAGCTAGATCCGTTTTTCTATAAAACTGACTTGAGGGTTCTTATTCGTATCCATTTTCAATTTTTCTAGGCTATCTCAATTTCAGTAGGCGATATATGATAACCTACCACAGTAGATAAAATTAAAATGAAGATTTTCTGTTAAAGTCGTTTAAATTAATAGATGTCAAGCTAAAAACTAAATAAATATGTCTTTGTGGAATGTCAGAACATAATTATATTAATTAAAATAAGAATGATTTTCTTCCCCCCCCCCATAGTAACAAGAAAACTATAAGAAGTGAAATGCAGTATACTTCAGTCAAAATGAACACACCAAAATCAATCAGAGAGAGGTAGTATAGAGTTATAGTCAAGAAGTCTTGGGTTCAAATCAAACCTCTTGGACGGCTAAGTTGAGTTGGGTTTTTCATAGTTTCCTCATTCACAAAGGCAAACGCCGGAGTGACAGAACTTTTGTGTACTTTCCATATTTCATCGCCGCTGTGTCATCGGATATTGTAACCGTTCAAAATGAATATCAGAAAAGAAGACATCCCTGAACAATAGAAACAGATGCACACAAATGAATTATTACAAGAGACTACTGGTACACGAAAACCATTCTAAAATATGTTATATGATCTATGTAATGAAGCACGCAAAAATAATCTAAGTAATAATAATAACAATTACAGTAATGCCGTTTTTAATAAACAAAGTTGTAGGTTTAAATGGAGATTACCAATTATTTTCTTGAAGAAGCCTGAATTAAAAATAAATTGAAAAGTTTTCATGCATTGTATTACAAAGATCCAAAAGACATCTCCATATAAATATGGCAATAATTAAAGTGGACTTAAGTCATATGTTATATTGATTTTGTATAATTTTCAATCTCTTTATAATTTATTTACTTGACCAAAGAAATCTAGATCTATTGATAGGTCGAGGCAGTTATTTATTCGATTAACATGTGTGTTGTTACATGGAAAATATTATATCAGAAATTTGGTAAGATCCTTAAACCTATTTAAACTGGAGGTTATACGTTAATTTTTTTAATGGAACATAGGCCTACTGGTTTCCTTCGTGAACAACCTTGAAACCTCAGTAATTCCATTCTTAACACGTATATGTGGGAATGTGTTTATTTGTATACCTATATTTAAACTAAACAAATTCATAATTAAAATGTTTGTTTGAGTTAAGAGGGAAACGCCAAATTCCAATGGCAAATAGTTGTCATTTTGAATAATTAATTATATAGTTGTTAAACTTTTTTAATGGCTGGGTTTTCAGTATATTAATTTGCAGTTTTATATAAGACATATATAACCTACTAATGAAAACAAAGATTGAATATGGTCTATATTTCAGTGTTTTAAGCTGTACCTACTCTTTTAGCAACGGGAATATACAACTACTTAGACCTGTCACCGTCGCCAGTGTGCCGTAATTGCTTCCCACAGGAGTGCTTTTACATGCCTGTAAATATACAGACATGGGCCAGTGTAGGTCTACAATCTAGAAAAGAACCTTTACGAAATGAAGCGTTGTTTGCTGCAGCAAGTAAGATGAAAGAAGACAGCAATTAGCACAAATTTACCAAATAATATGAAAAATACAGACAGAACAAAGACCTCTTCCATTTCCATTTCGGTGGATGTTACGAGAACTCAGTTAATTTATAGGCTACTATATTTGACATTGAAAAGTTACCCTTTTTAATACTGAAATATTGCGGCGATATATACAACAAAATCATTATAAAACATTATCTGACAATAAAAAATCAATTTTGATTTAAGTGTTGGAAGATACAACAAATTAATTTTTATAAGTCTTAGGGATTTTTTTTAATTTTAGATAATCCTGTCTGTGATATTTCAATTTTTAAATTTTGTTTAAATTCTGCAGTACTTCGTCCATGTTTGTAAAAATATACGCCACTTGAAAATAGAAGTATCAGCGATATTCCACAAAAAATAAAATATGTTGAATACTGTAAACTAGAGATAGGATATCGGTATTTTGTTTACGACATCCGATAGCTTATTTTGACATCGATATTTCGGTTCCGATGATATCGTGGCATATTTCACACTTATTTACATGTTTTGTGAAATACTAGGTTATAATTAGATGTACACCAATATTTACATGTATAAACATTATACATAGAGAATTCACTCCAATGTATAGACATGTTGTGATTCATCCAGCAACACAGAACAGAGAGTTAGGCATCCCTCTCAACTCTGTACACAGCAGTTGAAATCTGACCGACACCTCAAGGGATCTGTCAACTGTTGGCATCACACAGATGGTGTTCCAGTATTTCTTGTGTGAACTTACACTCAGTACACTTACACTTGATAAGTAATGTTACGATGCATAAAGACATTTTTTTTTTCTTAAAGGCATAGAATGTATAGTTAAATATTCATTAACAACAGTGTTTAACTTAAAATATCCTCCAAATCATTTGGTGGTTTAAAATCGTTGTCCACTTCATTCTTTATGTTTGCATCATGCACCATATTACTGAAAGCCTCTGCGCATGTGCAAACTAGATGGCAGGAAAGCTAGAACTCCCAATAAGCCTATGGCACGGTATGTAATATAATCAATATTTCACAAATATTAACCGCTGTATAAATAGAGTAAGTATAAAGTAAAGTGTTCCCTATTACAGGCCATGGAGGCCCAGAGGGTTCCAGGAGGTTGAGGCTCCCAGATTTTTAGACATCGGCACATGAAGGTGGTAAGGTTGTCAGCCTTACGCACCGGCCGCCTTTACCCCCAGGATTGCTCCTGGTACTCATTTCTGTTAGAGGCTGAGTCGACCCCAGGGCCATAGAGCCACCAGAAGGATTAGGCCAATTGAAAAATTCCAACGACCTCATCGGGGATCGAACCCGCGACCTTCCGGTTTGTAGCGCAGCGCCTCAACCACTACGCTACGGCGTACCCCATAGAGTAAGTATGCACATGGTAATTGATTTTGTGATCATAGGATTGCTCGTTTCGAAAAACATTCCTACTGGCAAAATAAAATCTCACCATCACCATTTTAACATAAAGAACTATTAAATTCCATTCTTGAGGGACTATAGATCGTCCCAGCCTTAAAAGACAGTATTGAGTTAAATGTAGTATTTGCATCTCACTTGCACTCGTACGTTCTGCAATTAGCTTCGTCCTTTTCTATCCCGACAATGTTGCCATTTTCCAAAGTGATAAATGTAATAATGTGATTGCGTGTTCTGATAGGGAATTTTCCGCCCTTTCTAATGATGTCAATTGTAAAGCCATAAATAATTAATATGAGGCCTATTTTTCATAATTACGTTATTTTGGCGGAAGTCAATATTTTTGCACATTAATAACTTATCACGCGATAGACAGAAAACTAATAATCAAAACAAGTAAAGATTTTTTTCTTGGACTGCCTGATGGTGAAAGAAAGTACTCCCTTTCCGTCGGCAATAAATTTTACATAAGAAGAAAGCTATATATTTTTTTTATTAAGAGCTACCTGAAAATTCTCGGACGGCAACTCAGAAAAGTTAGGTAGTGAGTAACATACTTTGGTATTGACTTTACGTTGGTGACTAAGCGAGAAGAAATGTTTATAGATGTCTGAAAAAGTATTTAAAACAAACCAGAGCTCTCTATCATGTAGCATTAATAAATTATCACAGTTTTCCCGAGCTCAGCATTCTCGCGCTCATGACTTGGTTGCTTTGAGATTTTGTGTACTCAGATGTTTCTAAGACTATCGTGTCTTCTTCAGAGCTCATTGTTATATAGTAGCTGTGTAGTGAAGTTTAACTTTGATGTGAAGTGGTTCTTGTGTTTTTTTAAAATTAAATTTTATATTACTTAATATTGTATATTAATTATGAATAGAGGAACTAGAAATCTTAGTGTTGACAAATTGCGCAGAAAAGAGCGAATTATAGTATTAAATATACTTAATTATTTCTTGAAGAAAATGAACGTTACGCAGGCAATTAAAGAGACAGCAGAAGCTACCGGGTGTCCAGAAAGTTTACTGTATAGAATAAGAAAAGAAAAAACGAAAGGCCCTCTGAGAAGGAATAATACTACTCCCTGAGAATAGTGAACAGGCCTAAAGGCATGTAATGTATTTTAACTATTACTTCCCTTTATAATTATTATATTCTTGAAAATTATAACACAATAATAGTAATAATAATATCAATAATAATAATGATAATAATAATAATAATAATAATAATAATAATGATGAAAAATATAATAATATTATCGAAATGAAATTTAATATTAAATTTAACATTTATAAATTATTAGCTTAAAGGACCCGGCGTCACCTGGTTTTGTATTTTACTTGTACTTCGAAGTCAATTTTGGAGGAAGCCCCTTTAATTTTCAAAATTTAGGCCCTAGAGAAAGCACAACTTGTCACACTCAAGGACCCTATTACTTCTAAAGACCATGGAGGGTGGGGTTGAGGTAAGAAGAGACAGAAATTCCTATTAGTATTTCTTTTCTGTGTGTCAAGTCGTAAAATGAGCCAAAAGAATGTAGATTTAAACGTCGTTTAATAGGGATTAAAACATTTAAGGGACTTTTTTTCCCCCAAATTTAGTTTTACCTAAGTTTTTCTCCTGGTTCTGTTAGCTCTGTGTAAAGTCTGGCAAAAATTGATCAGAGAATTTAGATTTAAATAACATTTATATAATAGGGGTTGCAACATTTAAGGAGTGGTTTCATCCAAATAAACTTTGGTTAAAAATTTCTCTTGATTCAATAGGTTCTTGGTATAAAGTCTGATAAAATTGGTCAAAGGATGTAGATAAATATATATATATATCACAAAATAGGGGTGAAAGATCTAAAATGTGGTTTGTTCCAAAATTAGTTTTCCTACCATTTTCTCCTGATTCTATACGTTCTGTGTACAAAGTCTGTTAAAAACACGTCAAGAATGTAGATCTAAATTTTGGTGGTGTAATAGGGGTAGAAACATTTAAAGGGTGGCTTCTTCCAAAATTAACTTCGCCTAATTTTTCTCTTGTTTTTATAGGGTCTGTGTGTAAAGTTTGGTAAAAATCGTTCAAACAATGTAGACTAGTAAAAAGATCACAAAGTAGGGATTGAAAATTTCGCAAGGGGTGTTTTTTTCGAGAATGATTGTCTCGTAGAATTTTTACTTGATTCCACAGGGTACACGTGTAACATTTTGTAGACATTGGTCAGAAAATGTAGATTTGTGGGCCTATAGAGAAAATATTACTCATGGGGGTTGAAAATAAGGGAAGAAGGGTGTGCCGTCGTTCTATCTGCAGGGCATGATTTACATTAATTATTATGTACAAGAAACAAATTTCGATGTTTTCACGAGGTTTAAGAGCTTTTTCACATCATGTGCCGGGCCTTGTAATGTGAGTAGATCTGGCATCAGTGCGCTGCATAAGACCAATACTGTCTTTTAAGGTTGGGACGGTCTATAGGCTTACGATCCGACCGCTGCGTCATCTACCATAGGCAGGTGGCATGATAGGTGGTCAATGTGGTCAGCATTCCGACTCCCACAGCCATTAATGATGGCTTACCGCAGCCGCTACTTCTTTATCAAGTAGCTCCTCAGTTGATGTTACGAGGCTAAGTAAATCCCGTTCCAGAGCTCCCTTGCTTACTTACTCAATGGCAATAGACAATTCGTAAGCAAGCTAAAGGAATATGACCAATTTTATGGAACCAGAAGGTTCATTGCCGCGCTTACCTGAGCCCGCCATTCAACCCTATTCTGTGCTAACTCCATCCAACCATCCCTCGCAAATCCTACTTCTCTTAAATCTATTCTATTATTTTCCTCCCACCTACGTCTAGGTCTTCCAAGTGGTATTTTCCCTTCGGGTCTCCCAGTCAATATTTGTGACATATGTCTTTCCTCACCCATGCGCTCAACATGTCCAGCCCATTTCATCCTCCGTGATTTAATTACCCTTACTATATCCGGTGACGAGTACAGGAAATGAAGCTCGTCATTATGCAGTTATCTCCAGTTCTCATTTACATCTCTCTTGGGCCCAAATATATTCCTAAGCACCCTGTTTTCGAATATTCTCAGATTATTTCCGAGTTCCCTACCTTTGACAAATCCAAGAAGGTACCGAGGCTCGAACCCAGATCTGCGGAACTCTAGTCAACTACGCTAACCATTAAACCACGATCCATAAATAACTATTATCGACTCTAAATATAGAAATACAAATGAAATGAATTACACAAACGAGCATACTGTAGTGTAGGCCTACCATATGACGAGGAATCTAGTCATTTTATATTAAATCAGCTTCTCGTAGGCTATATTATCTTCACTTTTTTAATAAAGAATTCAGTGAATACATACTTATGGAAAATACAATATATGATTATAATGCACAGAATGTTTACAAATTCCGAATATTGAGTTAATTAGAGTACTCTTATGTAATGTTCAACAGTATAATATCGTGTGGTTTCAGTAATACGTAGACCTATATTTCCTTGAGTTATTTGCTTAGTATAATAATATCTAATGATCTGAGTCAGAAAGTCGTCAGGAGAGTTTACATAATTATATTTTCAAATGACAGGCAGGAAGGAATAATTAATTATAGATCCAACCTTTAGATTCAAGCATGACACAGATGTATATCTAGAGAATAAACTTGTTTATGAGCCTACTATACAATTCCTCAAAGAATAATACAAAAGCAGATGAATATTTGTAAAATGTCTCCTGATTGGCGCAAGGTGAACCATGCATCATTTTTTCAAAAATCTATTAAAAAAAAACCAAAATGTCAATAATTTAATCGAAATCATTGCCAATCCTCTAATAAAAGATCCTGTCAAATCTTAAACAATCTTCTACAATCTACATAATTCAACTTCTAAGTACAAAATACAAAATCAATTGTTATAATGAACTGTTCACTTATTTTTGTAGCCCTTTTGGCTACTTCGTAAACCTCCATTCGATGTAATATATATATATAATGTACGAGGGTGGATAAAAAAAGCGCACAATAATTTTTTACAAGTTCTATAGGTACAATTACAAACAAATGCACACATGAAGGGACATCTTTTGTCTATTTTTCTATATAATTGCCAAGTTTCTCAACACATTTCTCCCATCGTGATACCAGTTTCAAAATACTCTGTTCATAGAAGTCCGTTTGTTTGGAGTATAGACATCTGCGGACTACTGTTTTCACTTCTGCATCAGACGCAAAGCGTTTACCGGCCAGGAATTTCTTCATGGGACCAAACAAATGAAAGCGAAACGCGATAAGTGATCCAAGCTTGTCATCATTCCTTGGTCCTTGTGGTCGTCTTTCAGGTTCTTAGGCACCCAGCGAGCACTAACTTTACGAAACTTCAATGCGTAATGCACAATATCGTATACCGCACCGTATGAATTGTTGAACTGCTGAGATAAGGTTCGTCAGATGCAGAAGTGAAAACAGTAGTCCGGAGATGACTATGCTTCAACTGAACGGACTTCTAAGAACAGGATATTTTGAAACTGGTATCACGATGGGATAAATGTGTTGAGAAACTTGGTGACTATATAGAAAAATAGACGAATGATATCCCTTCATGGGTGCATTTGTTTATAATTGTAACTATTAAACTTTAAAAAAAAAAGAAAATATTGTGAGTTACTTTTCGATCCACCCTCGTATATATATTGTACATGAATCATAACTGTCTACCTTCAGTGGAAGGCAATTAAATTGATAAATCAAAATATACGATAGCTTTGTTCGAAATAGACAAGATTGTAGGGTTTCTTAAATAGAGACAAAAACCCTGTGGCTGTAGCAAAAATTCCGGATTGGAGGTCTTCTCATTCATGAATTCTCGATTAAGTGTTGAAGTATTGGTTTACGATGTTTATGCCCACCTTTCTCGTAATTCACTTTTTGACTAGACATTGCAATTTTAGAGAATATTTACATAGATTCTGAATTTGACCTAGCCCTGAATACTTCTGCGGAGATACGATCTAAAATGCCAAAATACGTACTTTTTGACCGCCTGTTAATTCATCGTGACAGGTATGAATTTGAATTACTGTTAGAAACAGTAGACTGTACATTTTCTAAACCACTCACAAATGTTTTGACAATCTCTAAATCATATAAGATATATCTTATTTCTTAACTAAACACAATATTCCCAAGCATAAGATCATAGTCGATCTCTGTTTTATATATATACATATGAATTCATATCATTACTATTGATAGCCATTTCATGTACTGTGCATGCTTTAGTATTTAGAAATTATTACATTCATGTACTATTCATATATTTCTTAAGTATTGAGGAATGTATCATAATGTTTGTAAATAATTATAACCATTTAGCCGTTAGCCATTAGCCGTTAATTATTTCATGCACTAATATCCATATAATATGATTCAAGTATACTGCAAATAACTATAAGCTTAATATATCCTAGGGTAAAATAAGGTTAAACTTTCGCATAATAAATAATAATAAGTGATGTTTCGCTTTAATTAATTTACATTCCATACTTTAAATTTAAATTTCAAACACTGTAAATATACCGAAGTGATTCTTCAAGACATACATGCATTAGAGAGAACACAATACACGGAGTCAAATGTTCTACCTAGAGGACTAGGTAGAGGACTGTTGTTTCCGAGGTTTCGAGGTGGAAGTAAAATCGGTCCTAGCGAAGCGTATGTTGGGTTAATATTCTGATTGGAATCCAAATGAATGTGGGGTTTCTCAATTCAAAGAATGCATGACCCAACACTCTAAATGACAGAGGGGGATATTCCATGCACTCCCATTGTCTGAATGATCAACCTATAGTCAAGTCCCTCGAGTTCATGGAACACTTTTCCAGCATTGGATAACTAATTATTCTACAATGTTTGCTGTGAGAGAAGACAAAGTAAGTACAATTTGTATACTGCACAATGGAAGAGAATGGTATTGACAGAAAGTTTACTTTTCAAGTTAGATGAACAGAAAGACAGTAAGTCTGGCAGACAGGCATAGCCTAATAAGAGAGCGCAAGAGCATAAAATCAATTCTTTGCCCTCTGTTTCTGCAGCTTTACAACCACCACATTAGAAACTGAAAAGTAAAAGCGTCTAGTGTGAAACCTTGAGTGGGCTCTGTTTAGCAACTGAACTCTATATTTGCTATGTAACGGAGGTAATATCCATTTTTCATCTCGAGCTCAGCATGTCCATGCTAACCTTGTATCCCGTTCAACTTAGGGCTTCTTTACAGGATCTCTAGTCGTTATAATGGATCTATGTACCTTAGAGGTCCCCAATACGTCAGGAAAGGAAATAACCGTCAAAGTGGTTTCGTTTCATGAACACTGTTATCACTGAAAGAGTCGGGGGCGGGGAATTGGTAAGTTAAAATTTATCATTTTTCTCTATTCTAAATTCCTCCGACACTGGGACTTGAACCCAGGACCTTTGGCTATTCGCGCCAATGCTCTACCAACTGCCATGTAATGTCCAACAGAGAAATAATCTGTGGTTCATAAATGCTTATATATCAGCAAATTTAGTTGTGTACAGTACAATTTGTCAGAATAATAGCATGACAAATTCAGAGAAATGCAAATTATAAATGGGATATAGCCTAATAGGACTAGTAGTCTATATGGGGGAAAAATCTGACAAGTCCTAGTGAAACACGTATGTATGTATGTATGTATTTATTTTGGCCCCTGAAGGGGGAAGGCGGGTTGGGACTACCCTAAGCACTTCAGCCTTGCGGCTCATTGTGCCAACCTCCGGAATGGAATGATTTACAAGCCCAACGGTCCCTCGACAACAGACCCCACCGCGAGCCCCCACGGAACTCCCCTACATCCAATAGATACCTCTACCATGCCACGTGTGCCGCTGCCTCGGTACCTCTTATAGAGCCCCCAGGTTGGCAGCACACCAGCCAGCAAATTCAGGACCACAAGCCACGGGGAGGACGGGAGAGGCCCACAGCAGGTGCTGGGGGCGAGGGTATACCGGAAACCGGGAAAGGAAACGGGATGATTATGAGGGGGAGTTTGAAGATGAAATGGAGAGTGTTGGTGGAATGAGAGGGGGAAACGGGGGGATCCCCGAGAAAAACCCCCAAAGGTCACGGCTTCGTCCACCACGAATGACACGACCGCCAGGCCCGGGGATTGAACCCGGGACCGCTAGCATGCCAGGCCCACGCGCTAGGCATGAGCCACCGCGACGGCAGTGAAACACGTAATAATTGAATAAGTATAGTGATTAGTAATGAAAATGCATTGCTTCATGGCTGTCTACACTGTATAACAAATTTCTTGAAAAGTAGTTTTTGTTGAGAGTAGCTTCATTTTTTTAAATCTACCTTTATATTGCATTTTTAAAAATTTGACTTATTTTATATGACCATGAGAGTCTTGAAACTTTCAATTGTTCTCCTGTAAATATAATAAAATGTGAATGATCGGTTTCCCTGAACAGAAATTTCAGTTTCATTTATCAAAATTTGGAAACTCCATCTCGACAATATTTAGAATTTAAAACATAATATCGAAGGTACGTGTTGGCTACACATTTATGCTCATGAACGTTAACACAAAATTGGTGTAAGCTAACATATCTACCTAGTATAGTTATCTTTGTTTTATTTTGCAATTAAGTTTATTAATAGGCCTAATTAACCGACGCTCTCCACGATTGCAGAAAAAAAGCGTCGACGGCTGAATTTGACCCCCGGATAGCTAGTTGAACATCTCTGAGTAATAATATGTTAGCAATATGCTTTATTAGTTAAACTTTGGCAGCACAGTGAAAATAATATTTTCGTAGTTACATAGCCAATATTGGGCATCAGTTTTGCTTTCCGAAGTAGGGTTTTGCTCCTTAGCTCCTTTGCTCCTGTAAAAATAGCTTTTTATTAATTCTATGTCAACTTTGCTCACAAATTAATTGAAATATAACTGTCAAGATATTTTAATTTTAACTAATATTCCGTGTAAGCAGATACAAAGGTAGTTAGGTTAAACAAGACGAAGCAATGAAATTACTCGGTAATGAGCCACCGGAGACCATGGGTTCCTTATATCAAAATACTCAGAAAACATCACAACAGCAACCACCTATTTTCAACACTCATAATACGGCATATGATCTATATGCGATTCTACATTCATTAACATTTTTTAACGAAATCTACACACTGGTTCCGTAAAATAAATGGAGTGTTTCAAAAATATTTTACAAATTTTTTGGTGATGTTTCCCCACAAAACTACAAGAAAGAACTTCATATATACATGTGTTCGAAATCCTTAGTTTCTGAGTTATTAATTAAAGAACATAATAACACATCTATTGGACATTGGCAGCTATTAACAAATGTTAAATCTGCCATCGACTCAGAAATTCGTAATAATTGTTCAAAATGCCCTCCTCCTGCTTCCACACAGGCATTAACTCGTCAGATCATGACCGTCACATCAATTCAAATACCCCCACGCAGACTTCCATGACACGTTGATAAGGTGTTTCTGCATTAGGAATGTCAGCTCTTGAAACCAATTGTTTTAGATGGCCTACAGATAATAATCCCAAGGACTGAGGTTGGGTGAACATGCAGGCCATGGAACTGTTCTTTCTACTTATCATGGTAGATCATGGTAAATCTCCGTCAGTGCATTGAGAACAATGAGACTGAAATGGTATGGGGTCCTATCATGCTTTAACCACAAGCATCATCTTATGGGAGAACATATCAACCTAGAAAACCTCACCTACAGTACAAAGCTACATTGAATGAGGCTGACACAATAAATTGAATGCGCACGACTGCAATACAGCCGCGTATTCTATTCTGAAATATATTAAGGGTAGAGGATGTTATGTGAATGTTTCACATCAGATTTTTTCTTACTTAAAGACTTAGGTTACTCTAATCTTGAGTTACAATTAAGTCAAGGTCAAACGCACAGCAAAAGTGCTGAAAAACTCTTTCCATTTCGTAAATTGAATAATGCGCCATACTCTATAACTTACATATAAAAATGTAAATTGTCGGGTACTCTTTATGAGCATAAAACTTTAATTTCAATAACAATTATAATAGAATTTAATGTTCCTGCATGTAATTTGCTGTTTAATGACAAACCGTTATCGAAACAAAACAAGAAATCATTATGTAGATTGTTTATTATTGTTGTGTTTGCATAGATGGGGATGGTTATAAAACATAATAATATTGCCGTAAAAGGCAGCGTAGCGGTCAGATTAGTGTAATTGCTGGGGCGCTGCGATAGGACAGACAGCTATGCAATACATCTCGATACTATCTGCATTGACCTCTGTGATATCGATATTCACTCCAATTATAATGTTTCTCTATTGATTTGTATAGTTTATAAATAAGCAGAAAAATATATAGCTTTTCAGGTTAAACTACTGTATGGCGGTTTAAAAGTTTAAATGCAGAGGTTTTTTTTTAACCTTTTATATGAGACTATAAAACAGTAATGAAATTCCACTAACAGCACTAGGAAACAAAAAGTTGTTGTTGCATCGACATCAATACATGTTCTACTCTAATTTGGGGATGCTGATTTCAAATGCAAAGTTTTTTTTTTTTGGGGGGGGGTGAATTCTGTATTTAATATTTCTCTTCGTGTTAATTTCTCAAAAAAATTATTTTTAACAAATGAGTAATTTCAACGCAGTGGCCTATACATTTTTTAAATATACCAAAATAAAATCATTTAGTTAATAATCTATACCTTCACGAACTGCTTTTATCAAACCAGTTTTATTTAGAGCGGGAGAAGGTGATCCTGCCCAGCTGATGATTGGTTCGTTTATAATGTTTGGCATCCTTACTTCCAGAGTTTCGCGAATGAGCCACTCATTCTTTTCTCTCAAGCTCTGTTATCCCATATGCACAAAATCATGGGGAATCTGTAATACTTTTGTACACTTCTCGTAGGAAGAAGAGATCATTTTGAGATCTAACGAATACCGTAATCCAGTAATGCTCGCGATCAACAGTCGATGCCAGTTTTTATGTCATTGCGTTTTTCTTGGAATTGAATAGAGCGATCAATAGGAACAGCACCAAATACAATCCCGTTTTGCAAGAAAACACACTTCACACAGAATTTCTATACTAAAATTCTATGAAGACAAAGAATTATGTAGTTCTTGGACTCGCATTCGGGATGTCCCGGGTTAAAATCCTGTGACGGCCATTTTAATTAGGGGTTTTCATTCCGAATTGGATATTTAACTACCATGAATCATCCCCGATATTCCATTATGTATCATATTCATTAAAATTAATATCACTTGAAATTTAACTAACGCGATAAAAACATGTCAACAATAGAAAAAGGTTTCACATCAATAGTTGCACGGCCTATTGGTTTACACACAGGACGAAAAATCCCGATATGCCCTCAATGCTCAAAGGATTATACATAAAGCTGAATTTAAAAAAATTTAGTTTGCATTTATCTAAGTGTCTTTATCCACTTACCCATAGAGTGACCGATGGGTATACTTTTTTTGCAAAATCAAAAGTTTTGAATTACATAATAATTAGAGAATATACAAGAATACAGATTTCAAATTTGAAATCACCATTAAAAATATTTTTAAAAAAATTTGAAAATCAATGCAACAGAAAATGAAAAGAAAATTGTTCCCTAGTGTATTAATAAAATGTAACCAACAATAATAATACATCTCAGGAAGCCTATTTTAAACTGCGATACTACAGCACCGTCAGTTCGTAACATCTACAATGAAGGTCCATAGATAACAGAAGGACTCTACGAGGGAAATAAAGAAAAGTCGTAAAAAGGCAGAAAGTTTTATCTAAAGACGCCTTCATTCAGAGCGAGTGGGTCCTTGAATGTGCCGCGAATATACAACATGGGGTAATTATCAGTAGTTAGGTCATGATATATTTAAAGATGAGAAACAAAGATGAATACAATTAGTATTGATTTCTTACGATAAAAGCATTTATGCTTTGTTTGGACCACAAATAAGAAAATAATTTCACGTAATCTATGATTTTAAGCGTATCCCTGTGATATAGGTTACTCAAAAGTCCTTTGTATGTGATTAGTCATTTTATTTCCACGTCTTCTATATTTATTATAGATTAAACATAAAGGATCTGTAGACATCCCAAGATGACAAACAACCGTTTTATGCCAACATAGGAAATAGTTTTCAAAAACACATTTCACACCCAGTACAAACTTTCCTCTGTACAATTCAATCGACTATGTCCAGGTCAAATGGCATAACAGTCAAAAGTAAAAATCTTACATGAGAGAGAAAAACAGCCCATGTAAAAATATAGTATTAGTAGAGAAATTACGAAATATTGCCCCTTTGAAGATTTTACCAAAATTCTCATGGAAAAATATAGTATTAGTAGAGAAATTACGAAATATTGCCCCTTTGAAGATTTTACCAATTGGAAAGTGGGTTACTCCTTCGTACTTTTGACTTTTACGCTCAGCTGTTGTATGATGATTACACATACTGACCATTTTGAAACTGAGACTATTGTTTGTCAATTGTTTCTACTGTTGGTGTATTTTATGGAGTAAATTTCAACATATCAATTTAAATGGAAAAGATACAGGATGAAATGGTGAGGATGATTCATGTAAATATCCAATTCGGCATTTGCCTTTACGACTGGGGAAACTATGAAAAAATCCATGTCAAATTGGCCGGCCACGGAATTTGAACCTGCGACCTCCCAAATGCGAAACGCTACCATCTCGGCCACCTCGCTCGGTTATTAGAATATACTGTGATAATCCATAGTACCTTCCACATTTAAAGCATTACAATAAATATAATCTATATTCAGACTAATGAAATAAAAAAAATTAAGAAAGAAATTATTTTAAATAGAGAATTTAAACATTATCTAAAATATAGAATTTCAAGCATTTTTACTACAATTTGTACTGGTTTCTGCAAATATTTTATAATTATCAGTCCTCTCAATAGTCCTTAAACATATTGTTTTTTAATTGTAGTTTTAACCTATGTACATCTGAGCAAACATCACGCGCAAAAAAAATTGTTAACCAATGAAGATTGGTAACTGTTACTTAGCGATTCAGTGTTTTTTTTTTTTTTTTTTTTTTTTTTTTTTTAAATAAGAACTCTTAATATCCACCAATGACCACTCCCATGGCTGCATGGTTAGACCGTTCACCTTTCACTGCAGGGACCCGGTTTCCATGAAGAATTTGTGGGGAACAAAATGGGGTCGGTGCAGATTTTCTCGGTTACTCCTGTTTCCCTTCCATGTATCATTTCATCGCTGCTCCATTCATCATGGTTGCAATAAAGGAGTTATTATTATAATATCATCCAATTCCAATGTCACCTAAGCTAAACAAGGATGGATACATAGCTGTAGCTATTTTGGGACTTTTTAATCCATACTTAGTTATAAATAACAGCATGTACATTAACATATTCCACATATTTTTCTTAGATATAAATCCTCCCCATGATTATTGTGTATTTTGTATATAGTCCTATTCTGAATTATATACTATGTTTGCAGTGTAAGAGCAGGCAGCATGACCGGGTTCGTAAAACAGGGAACTAGCACGAGACACTTAGCCTCTCCACTCGCAGGTTATTGTTATTGTTATGGGTACTCCTGCATGCACTTGGGATATCTATGGAATCCACTTTAACCCGAGATAAACACGCTCTCACACCTGACTCACACCTCAAATACACTTTACACTCGGGGCGAACTTGTGCCCTAAGCTCTAGTGAAGTACCTAAAACAGCAACTTTATTTTGTCATATGCCTCTATTTTGATTTGACCAATAACATTTAAGCATTTTGTTATAATGTTTTTCACTTACAACCTTAAAGTCTACCCTCGTACACAAATAATATACTGCATAAATAAAATGTTCAAATAGCATTTATTTTAGCTTCCATGCTAATTAAGGATAATTTCTTTACATTATGTTATGTTTTAACTATTGACTATACACTAGGTGTTATCCCAACTTAATATGTAAGGTAAAAGAAAGACTGTATGAACATTTTCATTTATATAAGGTAATACTTGTGTACGAGGGTATATAATATAATATTACCAAACCTCCATTGACATGAAATTCATTCATGATGGAAGAAATAACACGATTAAACTCCTTTATTTTGATTGTTGCACTTGCATGTCCCACAATAATAAATTCTGGACAGTAAGCAATCACCGCTCACCAATTATCTAATGTTCCTTGCTGAAAAGGCATTTGTTAAACATGAAGTATAAGGCGAAAACAAGTTATTTAGTTATTTATTATAAATTTATATGAAACGATCGTAACTGCAGGGACCAACGTTGTGAAATTAAGACGTCGTTTATTGTAAGTAGTACTTGGAAATATATTAGGCCTACCTAAATTTATGGATCTTATTTAGGAATTTTGTTATTTGTAATATTATATGGTCATGGAACGTCAAAATAATGC
The DNA here is from genome assembly GCA_964059195.1 of Ectobius pallidus. Lineage (NCBI taxonomy): Eukaryota > Metazoa > Arthropoda > Insecta > Blattodea > Ectobiidae > Ectobius > Ectobius pallidus. The sequence goes on from CAXKWD010000006.1 coordinate 71,441,551, forward strand.
TCTATAAAATATTAGAATGGACGGTAAATCGTTCGAACAAGTGGAAAAATTCAAATATCTGGGGGCAATAATTACAGACACAAATAATATTAAGGCAGAGGTTAAGTCTCGACTAAAATCAGGAAATGCTTGTTTTTATGCAGTTCAGAAACACTATTAGGATAGATTTAATTGAAGTAGGATTTGCAAGGGATACTTGGATAGACTTAACACAGAATAGGGTTGAATGGCGGACTCAGGTAAGCGCGGCAATGAACCTTCGGGTTCCATAAAATAGATATTCCTTTAGTTTGCTGAGGAATCGTATATTGTCATTAAGTAAATAAGTAAGCTATTTGTAATAGTTTGCTTCGTTCGTGAAAGAAGAAACCACAGCGAAATGACGAAGGAATACTGGAGAGAACGGAAGAGAAAACAACAATGAAGGATGAATTGAAATCGGCATGTGGTCCTAGCTGACCTCATCGTCAAGAAGAAGAAGTAAAATAAACATTATTTGCAGTCTAATCGAACAGTAGTTCGACGAAATAGCTCTAAAATGTTTTAAATTCTGTGAGTGGAAGAGCAACTGACATTTTTTTAACTCAATGCTTTCGCTAACCTCTGGTAGGTTTTTGGGGTTTCGCCGCAGCCCTGGCACGAGTGTCCCCGCTTCTATAAGTTGGAACACCTAGGAGACGGGACTAGTTCATCCTAATGAGATAGAAGTATGATGGTGTGAATGAAATGGCCAGGGTTAGTTAAACCTATATACAACGCACATCACACCACGGTCAGAAGCAGTATGACCAACTATGCTCCTTGTACCTGTACTGAGAATGGTTGTTGTCCTGTGTAACATATGTGAGATCTGCACTAATAGTCTTTTCTGCGCGCTTCAATCAGATTTGTCTTAGGGTGACAATAATTGAGCAATGGCATTCCTGTGATCGCAAACGTGCTTCTTTACATTGATCATTCGTATCAATCATTTCGTAGTTGCTGTAACGTCATACCACGCAAGAAAGACCGTTCGAGGTGTTTTTCATTTATTTATTTATTTTATTGTCGGTTCCCGAAAGTAAATATGACTTTAACGGCGCCAATCTATGACACAAAAGGATGTGCATAATTTCGGATGCTTGAGTCACAACACTCATGAACACGATGGATATATATATATATATATATATGAACCACGGACTATCATCTCTGTTGGACATTTCATGAGAATGTTGGAGGAGAAAAATTCCTCTGACTCTGGCTCGAAGCCAGGACCTTCGGCTATCTATAATATTCTCACTCATGAACACATTTCTTCTCCCGAAATCAAGTATATATGTTTTTAGCTATTTTACATAGAAAATTCTGTTGTAAAGTCAGGCCAATCCTTATCGAAAAATCCAACGTTTGAAATTCCTTTACTATCATAAATATAAAAAAACTTCCCACAAACATAGGTAAAGATATCAAGACAGTACAAAGCAACAAGTGCCTGCAACCACTCAGGTTGATAACCCTCACCGGTGCGACGAATTCGGTTCATGTTCATGTATCCTACCCGATATATCTCGGTTGCTAACATCTGATCCTTCCCTTACACCTCTACAAGCCTAAACTACATTTCGATAAGGTCCAAGGGAAGTGTCTCTACCAAATTAGCTCATGTTGTTATTGATGTGGGTTGTGCAAGGGGAGATAACCATCACCCATCTCTCATAACAGCCGGACAAACTGACCACAAGCGTGAAAGGGCGTGCGACTCTGGCCTCTCCCTACTGCATGCAGGACTATACTAACGCTAAGGGTGCATATTGCCATTTCCAAGAAAAAGGTTAGTTATCTAAGTTTTGGCAAAAATAAATCTCTATAAAAGCATAGGGTAGTTTATAATTATATCCGAGTTTAGACCAGTATAGTTGTTTCCCATAACGTTCGATTAGTGTAAAAAGTGTGAGGAGTTCTTGGAAAATCATTAAGTTACTTTAAAGTTTGTTTTAAAATCCATGTTTTTTCTAAGTACTTAACTAAACCTTTCCCCTTATTGAAAACCCGTAAATGAAGCATTCATTGAGCCCACAAGGTAGATAAAATTCTAGTTAATCTGTTTAATGACAATATATTAAATAAAATCTAATTAAGTATAAAAGCAAAAGGTATATTTCTATTTTAATCCGCAGATAATATTTTACACACGAAAACATGTTCGACAGAAAACAACATTGGAAATATATATACATATATATCTATATATATAAGAGGCTTTGTCCTGACTGACTGAATGACTGACTGACTGACTGACTGAATGACTGACTGACTGACTGACTGACTGACTGACTGACTGACTGACAGAGAATCAACGTACAGCCTTAACTATAACAGGTAGAGACTTGGAATTTTGACAGTACCTTCGTTTCATAATGTAGATGCTCACTAAGAAAGGATTTTGCAAAATTTTGATTTTAAATGCCAAAAATCAAAGGTTTTTGGGTATACTTAATCCCTTTTTACACAGAATTTTGAAATCCAAATCACAGTTGGCATGGCAACATATTGTTTCCAGTTGTTTCTCAGATGGGTTTGGAAATAATTGAAGTGGGACTTTTAGAAAAGCTATCAATATCATTCATGTTATAAATGAATATTAAATTATGAAATCCACGAAAATAATGCAGTCACATAACTTTCTCTACCCTGGACATAGAGAAAACAGTACGAGGTATGGTTATATGTATATTATTTTATCACATGTTTTTGGGGAGGGATGTATGGAAGTAATATTGCATGTCTGTTTAATTTCATCCCCAAAACGGTTTTATGGTAACATTAGAGTGAGAAATAAAATATTCCGCAAAAACAATACAATTTTATGTCACCGGAATTACTGTTTCTCCTTATTTGAACCCCTACCAGGCTTGCTGTGTACAATTTACCTATAAAAGCAATAAAGCAATAAAGTCATTAGCAATAAAGTCATTAGCACTTTTATAGCAATAAAGTCATTTTGTTATGCTCGACGCTAAACTGAAATTTTGATCTTAAACTTAGCACAGAGTTATGATTTGAAACTTAACACTGAACTATGATTTGACATATGGCCATGCAGATTCGAAAAGAAACGACTAAAACGTACGACAGATTCATGACCTTACTCAAATCATGCAGGAAAGAGTGATAAGTAAAAAGTTAAAAAAAACGGCTTCAAGGTGCATTTCACGATTAAAATGCGCCGCCCGTGAAAAAACGACCTCAGAGTCGAGTTCCCAATCGCGCAAAGAAAAAAAAATTATTCAATGTTTTCCCATTTAGGCGTGAGTTCATGATCCCCTTTTGTCCACCTATGTAAATAATAATAATAATAATAATAATAATAACAACTTTGCGTGTCGTAAACAAATTAACCAAGATATCAACCGAGCAGGCCATCTTCAATTAATCTATCTATATTAATAAAAGGAAGTGTCTGTCTGTCTGTCCGCGATGCCCAGTGAAATCTACTGAACGCAGAGATCTTAAATTTTAAACATGGGTAGACTGAAGGGTCGGAAAATGCACCTCGAAGCCGGAATTTTAATTTTCGCTTTCGTTCGTGAGTTATGAGTGAAAAACGGGCAGAAAACGTGTATTTTTTTTTTGCGTTTTCGAAGCATCAGTTTTCAGTAATACATTTCAATGTCAAATCAGATACAGTTGGCTTTGGCTATTTTTGTCATACCTTGGAAAAAAACCCACGCAGGTCGATTCATTTGTTTATAATGTCAAGGCACGCAGATACCTAAAAATTCCAACATAGACGGAAGAGAGATAATCAATATAGGCCTAAATATGGTCAAACATTGTTCGATTTGGACGAAACTCACTATACAGGGGTTTTCTAGGCCACGGAACTCGAATCTGAGGTCGCTTTTACCAGGCGACGCTATCTAATCGTGGTATGTAGTCCACGTGATTTAGGTTTTAATAAATATAATGATTTAACTATTATGCTCTTAATTTTTAATTTTTTTGAAGGGTCGGAAAATGCACCTCGAAGCCAGAATTTTAATTTTCGCTTTCGTTCGTGAGTTATGAGTGAAAAACGGACAGAAAACGTGTATTTTTTGCGTTTTCGAAGCATCATTTCAATGTCAAATCAATTACAGCTGGTTTTGGCTATTTTCGTCATAACTTGGAAATAAAAGCATCGCGATCGCTTGAATGTTGTGAGCTCTCCCTGGTCTATTCGTTTGTTTAGAACAGGCCTGTCCAACTTCAGAAGTACTGGGGGCCAAAATATTTCGACAGTTGATGCTGAGGGCCAAACACTAAAAGTTTCATTCACATAAATATAACAGTAAAGTACAGCAGACCAAATTGTTGAAATAGGATTCATTACCAGTAGGCCGAAATTAGAACTTAATGCGAGCACTGATGATTTTCAGATTGCTTCACTAAAGTATGGATGTCCACTTCTATGATAGTAACTGCCAGTTTTAGTAGGTGTAACAAGGAATCATCAGTGAGACAGCTCCTATATTCATTTTTTATGAATTTCGTGTTGGAGAAAGCACTCTCACATATATAAGTGCTTCCAAACATTGAGGAAAGCTGCAAACCAAAATCTCTAAGCTGAGGAAACCTGCCCTCTGGAAGTAGCTTAGCTTTCAGACCTGGTTTGAAGAAAAGGATCAGCCCGAAGATCACAGAGCTCCAATTGATATATGGATGGCTGATTCTCAATATCCACTTTCAAAGGGTCATTAAAAAGCAGTAGTTTACTTTTAATATTTTCAAAGTCAGAAAATCTTCCATTGAACTCTTGAATAATAACTTCAATATTTTCACTAAACTCAGAAAAATTACCATCTTCAATTTCTCCTGACAGCTCTTGACAACATGGAAGGTGTGTTAAATAATTTATTGAAAAAGTTGATTACAGGAATTTTAAAACCATTAACATGACCACTAACCCTGAAACACTTTGATTTTTGCCCTGGAGTCTCTGGTTCAATTCATTCAAGTATTGTGTCTGGTCAGTCATGAAAGCAAGCTGCCTTAGAAAGTCTGGATCTTCAACCCGTCGAACAAGATTTTCACTATCTTTGGTAGGCCTGGAATCTCATTCCTCAGTGCATTACCTGCACTCAGCCAGAGTACATTTGCGTGGAGTGCTAGATCTCTATATTGGGCTTGCAGCTCATCCAAAAATTCCCGGAAACGGCAGTGAAGTTGTGCCTTATTACGAACGGAATAAGTTCTGTTTCGTTAATTGAAAGTCAGACAACCCCTCAAGGCACAGTAAATGCAAAGGAAAAGTATTATTCTTAGCTCCACTTCTCTGCAATTCCAACTAAGCAAAACACTCTTGCTATGTTACATAAGATTAGTAAGAAGTATTAGAAGTATCCGCGGGCCACAAAACTGTGAGAGCGGGCCGCATGCGGCCCGAGGGCCGCGGGTTGGACAGGCCTGGTTTAGAATGTCAAGGTACGCAGATATCTGAAATTTTCAACACAGACGGAAGAGGGATAATCAATATAGGCCTGAATATGGTCAAACAATGTTCGATTTGGACGGAACTCACTATGCAGGGGTTTTCTGAACCAGGGAACTCGAATCTGAGGTCGTTTTTCTTAAGTGGCGCTTTTTAATCGTGGAATTCATTTCAAAGCCGGATTTTTATCTGTATCATTATAATTATTAATCGTTTAGGTTAGGCCTATGAATGTTTCGCCTGCAAATGTTAATAAATATAATGTTTTAATTATTTTGCACTTAATTTTTAAGTTCTCAATTAATTAGAGACAGAAGTACGATTGAATTCTAGCAAATATGATTAAAATCCATTGTCTGCAGTAATAAAATATATCAAAATTATAGAGAGATTGATATAATGACGCACGTGGGCTGCAAAAAAGGAAAATATGCAGGTAGGTTAATTTAACAGGATGTTCAAGTTCCCTCCATGACAACATGAACGGGAAATTGACGAAAGAAACTAAGCTTTTAAATGAGTTTCATTCTCCCCGCTGTAAACGCCTGCAACACATCGTTTAGACTACACGCATATCCGGAGAGTTGTCGACGTATGCCTAACCTGTAAGGGGTCGTATAGCATTTTGTAGTAGGCAGACTTCGAATTGAACAAATACGACAAACAGGAAAATATACTGCATGCAGAGATATCAAATTTTAAGCACAGATGGACTAAAGGGTGGCCGAATGCACCTCGAAGTCGGATTTTTAATTCTCACTTCAGTTCGCGAGTTATGAGTGAAAAACTGGCAGAAAACGTAAATCAAAGCATCAGTTTTCAGTAATACATTTCATTTGTCAAATCAATTGCAGGTGACTTTGACCGCTCTTTGTCAGAAGCTGGAAATAAATGTATCGCGATTGCTTCAATATATCGCAGAGAATTATAGATCACTTCGTTCTTAGGAGGCTGTGGGTTCCAGTCCCGCCTCGGGCATGAGTGTTTGTTATAATTATTTATATTTACAACTTGAAATAACATAATTAAAAGTAATATTAAATAATTCATGCAATTTATGTAAAAACGATGTCAGTGTTACTAAATATGTTGTAATTATTTTTCTGTTGAATAACTTATTTAAATAAAACATCTAACAGTTGAGTAAATAATCGCGGGCGAAGCCGCGGGCACCTGCTAGTATATATATAATATGAATTAAACTTATGAACAATCAGATATATTATTATACAGATTATCAAGTCACATGCACTTAAAGCCCAAATAGTTATGTTAAGAAGGCTCCAAATATTATTTGTTCTTCCATCAGTCTCCAGAAAAAGGGAAATAGTCCAGATACAAATAATTCAGATAATACACATAGTCCAGACACACATAATAGTGCGGCCTGGGATGTTTTATTGCATGGCCCATATGCGGCTTGAACCTAAATTACACCAATTTTGCAGAAGAGAGATGACAGGTTTAGATGATCTAAATAATATACAGCATAGGCAAATGTTTTACTGTATTCCTATAAATAGTAGTTTTAATTCAAAAGGCTGTTTGTTTATATTCTTTTCACCATTTGTAAATATCTGTCAAACTGTAGAAATCTCTACGCATATTATCATGTCATGTGGTGCACACTCTCGTGGCAATTTAGTTCTCGTTTAGTCCATAGTGCCTGCCTCAGAAAGCATTTATTTGTTGTCAAGACAATAGGCAAATGGCTGCTATAGGCCTAAGTGACGACCTTTCCAGAATGGATTTTCAAGGAAAGTCTCCACGGGGAAATCATAATAGGCTACAGTGAGTCTGAAGTCTGCAAAATGGAAGAAAAATATTATTTTGCCAAGCTAAACATAGCTTATGTATTCTTGGGTCGTAGCTATACGATACCCATACGTTTCCCAGGTCGCATCTCGACGATCATATAAAAGGTCTTAGACCACACTTGGACTAGAACTCTTATTTGAACCACACGTGGGCATCTCCACAAAGAAACATGAACAGACAACAGAGACGAAATAATGTCATTAGGGTCTTATAATATAATCTGCACAGTCAAGACCCACAACGACACATAAGAAAAATAAAAGCAAATTGAATAAATCGTATGGTCATAAGAGCTTAAACAGCTCGTTTTGAATGTAAGCTATGCTTTTGTTTGTAATTACCTTTATAAGCGGGTTTGGCGTAGTACCTTTTCCTGAAGGCTGTGTTTGACATGATGGTCCCACAGTGATTCCACATTTTATTCGCTCCCAAGGAACTGGAGTTAAGATAGAAGCTACCGTACCTAAAAGTGGAAAGAACAAATTAGATGTTAATTTCGTTTCTTTATATTAAATCCACATTGAAAACAATGTCTGTCACAAATTTAAAATCACTTGAATATTATGCTGCAGTTTTCATTCTTCCAAAACCATCCAGACATCTCGCAATTTTGGCACCAGTTGCATCATCTTCAGTTAAGCAGGCGTATATGGTGATATGTTTCTTCCGGCCGTCATTGTTGTGATCTACTCAGTTGATGATCGGAGGATAAAGATCTTCATAATATACTTAAAATCTGAAGAAGACGCAACTTGTGCCGAAATACGATACATTCCGATACGTCTGCGTTCCAATACAAAATTGAACATCTAATTTCAGAAGACAGAAACTAGAGCATTATCTACAGGTGGTTTTAAAATTGTGACGGACGATCCTTTCAATATATATATATATATTTAAAATTTTCGTTAATGAATGCTGTTTATGATTTTTAATATGTAAAGCAAGACAGGGCCCTGATTAGAATATTGAGGTATAAGGCTGAGTTATCCATCTCTTAATATTATTAACTCCCTCAACTGAATTATGACGTTCATTAGCTTTATGAAGCGAACAAAGACCTGTTGGATTGTACAGCAATCGTAATCTATGAACGCTACTTAATAATATTAAGATATCAAGTAACGAAATACCTCGACAATAAGGAATCTTGTAAACCTTACTTTTGAAATCTTAAAATTCTGACTGCTCCTTGTATGTACATTTACAAAACTAACGAAGCAAAGCGAACTGGAATTAGTTGAAAGCATAGTTCTCCATAATACGAGGGACGTCCACGAAGTAAGTTTCCCTGGGTCCGTTTCCAGAAATAAAACACAATTTCATGTAAATAGTTATTGCAACAGACACAGCCAGTGTTCAGCTATTTTCAACATATTCGCCAACGGAATTGAGACATTTGTCATACCGTGGAACCAACTTTTGAATACCTGTGTCGTAAAGTATGCCGCCAGGGATATGGACCACTGTGTGACAAACATCTCCTCCTCTCTGTCATTCCCTGTCATTTCTTGAGGTATAGGAGAAGATGAAAATCACTGGGAGCGAGGTCCGAGCTGTAGGGTGGATGTTTAAACACCTCCTAGCAAGTCTCCTGCAGAAGTTCGGCTGGGAGGTGTTTAAATATTCACCTTAAAACCCGGACCTCGCTCCCAATGGTTTCCATCTTTTCCTACACCTCACGAACTGACAAATAATGACAGATGGTTGTCACACATTGGTTCAAATCACAGGCGGCAGACTTCTACGACACAGGTATTCAAAAGTTGGTCCCACGGTATGAAAAATGTCTCAATTCCGATGGCGAATATGTTGAAAAATAGCTGAACACTGTTGCAATTACTATTTACTTGAAATTGTGTTTTATTTCTATAAACGGACCCAGGGAAACTTACTGTGTGGATGTCCCTCGTACATTACAATAATCTGCATGAATTTTCTTTTCTTCTGAAAAACATAACACTAGTAAGTATGACAAATCTCCATTACAATTATGCTGGCACTAGGTTTTATAACAAATTGCCTGGACCTACTTTTGAATAAATTCAAAACTGCATTTAACACTGTACTAGCTGATAAATGTTTTTATTCCATAATGAAATTCTTAGATCATGCTTTTTAATTCTTATTGTTCTTAATGTTCTTATGTATCTATTTAATATTTCATCTACTTATGACTAAGGGTGGCGTGCACCAAACTCATGCCATTTACTCTTTTAGTAAGCCTTACTTCTTTAGTTCTAACTACTTTAGTAAGCTACTCTTTTAGTAACCGTACTCTTTTAGTAAGGACGGCGTGCACCAACCAGGAGTAAACTAAACTCGGCGGCTTTCAACATAGAGGAATGTACTAAAGAAGTAAAAATTTTATTTACTCCCAGAGTAAATGAACTTACTCCATAAGTGGTGGAGAGCACCAACACGGAGTACGTTACTAACGTAGTAAGTTGTGGAGTAAATAAGGCCAATATTTACTCCTACTCAGGGGGTGGAGTAAAGTTGTGGAGTAAGTGTGTTCTGTGGCATTTGCGTGAGTTATGAGTTACATATCACATTAAATGGATTACATAGTTAAACTGAGGATAAGTTATTGAGATGAAGAAGGTTGTATACCAAAAATGAGAGTTGTGGCAGGTGATTTAATAAATATTAAGCGAACCATACCTAGTAGGGCATTTAATAACGTAAATAATTAAGCTCATAAATCCTTACATGAAATTTTGGCGTTTGGAAGAAACGATGTCAGATTCTCACTACATCCATGTGATTTCAGCCAGTCAAATGTGGAAATATCATTGCGGAGAGCGATCCAGCTAGGAAGACGTCCACCAAAGGTGAGGGGAAGAGTGAGTGGAAGGGACGTTTGCATTGCACGGTACAAGGAGCTCATGTGCTCTTAAATATCTTCCTAGCTGGATCGGCCTTTAGATGTTGCAGTTCTCCCTAACTTTGGGTCAGAAAACGACGATGTATTTCAAGCTAATCATATGGATACAGATATCGGCGAGGTATAGTACATTCCAATAAATGAAAGCCTCCGTTCTTGGAGCTACCCAGAAAACACTTCCCCCTGCTACTTAACCATAGAATTACTGAACAATAGGTGATTCTCATTGTTAAACGATTTAATGTAATGATTGTAAATTAATTTTATTACATTACACTTCTATACCTTAACTTAAAGCACAACATTGCGAATGCCAGATTATAATAATAATTATAAGAGCTAAAAGTTCAATAGTTGCACCCGCAGTGTTAATGAATAATATGTCCTTTTTTCTAACCCAGGTGTAAAAATGTCCAAACAGGCCACATCGGAAGAAAATTTGACTGACTCTGGGATTAGCGTACATTGAGAAGGGGACACATTGTAAAACCATTCCTTAAAGACTCCCCAAGTCTCGAATGGTGGAGTGAGACGAGACTTTCATGTTTGGGAATAAACTATAACAGATGCTGCAGGTCCATAGTATGCTGCTAACTATTTAATTAACTCTGTGGACAGGAAAGTGAGAAGCATTATAAACTATATAGAAAAAAATGCCAACATGAGTGCCGAAAGAAAATTTTAAGGAGGGGCCCGGAGGTTGAAGCTGCACAGGATCTAGAGAAGTAGTCACTGAAATTATTTTTAAACACACAACCATCTACATAATTATTATTGGAGTTCATAGCTTCCGAAATATTGTACCGCCATTTTTTGTTTAAATATTACATTTCTCAGTTGTAATATTATTATTTTTATAAGGTAATATTTTTTAAGTAAATGTTCTGTGCATTTGAAAAAGGACAGAAATATAATGCCCCTTATTAGTTTTGTTATCCTTTTTATCCCCCCTTTTTCATGATTTTGTGTAATACTTCTTATTAATATTGTTAAACAGTCAATAAGTATTAATAATTCATTATAGTGAGATTTATGATAAACAACTGTAGAATAATTGATTTATCGTTTTTGGGGAAGAATATTTTAATATATTTTAGAAATTTATTATTATTATGAGAGAAATAATTATAATATTGACAGTGAATCAATTATGAAAATCAACTGGAAATTCCAATTGTTTGCATTATAATACAGAAATAGTTTGCACAAAAATTGTAATCACAGTACCCTAACGTAGGCTACTAAACTGAAAATATTCAATTGAAGGAATTAAAATTAGTAATGAATAAAACATTACTATTAGACCTATTTTAAAACATGAAGATTGTCATTGGTAATATTTGGAACAACCCAAATTCATATTCATTGTTTCAGCGAACCTTTCCTTTTCATTATCTGGCACTTGAATAATACCGGCAATTGAAATGCACGTGTTCTGCTGCGCTACACTAATGTTTCTGCTCTGTTCTGCGCAGAATTCGACTACTTCTTTAGTAAAAATCGTTTACTACTTTAGTTACAACTAAAGAAGTAACTATCAATTGAGCTCTCCAACACCAACTAAAAGAGTAAGTTACTAAAAGAGAAGCACTAAAGTAGTAAATCTAAGACGGGAACATGACGCAACAAAAACCGGTTTGTCTGTCTCACTCTAGCACATTACTAGTATGACTTAAAGAGTGAGACAGATGTACTGGTTCTTGTATACTCCAGGTCTCCGTCTTAAATTTACTATTTTAGTAAACCAAAATAAAGTAGTAAATTTAAGACGGAGACCTGAAATATACAAGAACCAGTACATCTGTCTCACTCTTTAAGTCATACGAGTAATGTGCTAGAGTGAGACAGACAAACCGGTTTTTGTTGCGTCATGTTCCCGTCTTAGATTTACTACTTTAGAGCTTCTCTTTTAGTAACTTACTCTTTTAGTTGGTGTTGGAGAGCTCAATTGATAGTTACTTCTTTAGTTGTAACTAAAGCAGTAAACGATCTTTACTAAAGAAGTAGTCGAATTCTGCGCAGAACAGAGCAGAAACGTTAGTGCAGCGCAGCAGAACACGTGCATTTCAATTGCCGGTATTATTCAAGTGCCAGATAATGAAAAGGAAAGGTTCGCTGAAACAATGAATATGAATTTGGGTTGTTCCAAATATTACCTATGACAATCTTCATGTTTTAAAATAGGTCTAATAGTAATGTTTTATTCATTACTAAGTTAATATTAATTCCTTCAATTGAATATTTTCAGTTTAGTAGCCTACGTTAGGGTACTGTGATTACAATTTTTGTGCAAACTATTTCTGTATTATAATGCAAACAATTGGAATTTCCAGTTGATTTTCATAATTGATTCACTGTCAATATTATAATTATTTCTCTCATAATAATAATAAATTTCTAAAATATATTAAAATATTTATACTTCCTAAAGTTACATATTCTTCCCCAAAAACGATAAATCAATTATTCTACAGTTGTTTATCATAAATCTCACTATAATGAATTATTAATACTTATTGACTGTTTAACAATATTAATAAGAAGTATTACACAAAATCATGAAAAAGAGGGGGATAAATAGGATAACAAAACTAATAAGGGGCATTATGTTTCTGTCCTTTTTCAAATGCACAGAACATTTACTTAAAAAATATTACCATATAAAAATAATCATATTAAACTGAGAAATGTAATATTTAAACAAAAAATGGCGGTACAATATTTCGGAAGCTATGAACTCCAATAATAATTATGTAGATGGTTGTGTGTTTAAAAATAATTTCAGTGACTACTTCTCTAGATCCTGTGCAGCTTCAACCTCCAGTGCCCCTCCTTAAAATTTTCTTTTGGCACTCATGTTGTTGTTCTTTTCTATATAGTTTATAATGCTTCTCACTTTCCTGTCCATAGGGTTAATTAAAATAGTTAGCAGCATACTATAGACCTGCAGCATCTTGTCCAACAGAGACAATAATCTGTGGCTCATGAATGCTTATATATCTGCTATAGTTTATTCTCAAACATGAAAGTCTCGTCTCACTCCACCATTCGAGACTTGGGGAGTCTTCAAGGAATGGTTTTACAATGTGTCCCCTTCTCAATGTACTCTAATCCCAGAGTCAGTCAAATTTTCTTCCGATGTGGCCTGTTTGGACATTTTTACACCTGGGTCAGAAAAAAGGACATATTATTTATTAACACTGCGGGTGCAACTATTGAACTTTTAGCTCTTATAATTATTATTATAATTCTGGCATTCACAATGTTGTGCTTTAAGTTAAGCTATAGAAGTGTAATGTAATAAAATTAATTTACAATAATTACATTAAATCGTTTAGCAATGAGAATCACCTATTGTTCAGTAATATCTATGGTTAAGTAGCAGGGGGAAGTGTTTTCTGGGTAGCTCCAAGAACGGAGGCTATACCTCGCCGATATCTGTATCCATAGGATTAGCTTGAAATACATCGTAGTTTTCTAACCCAAAGTTAGGGAGAACTGCAGCATCTAAAGGCCGATCCAGCTAGGAAAATATTTGAGAGCACATGCGCTCCTTGTACCGTGCAATGCAAACGTCCCTTCCACTCACTCTCCCCCTCACCTTTGGCGGACGTCTTCCTAGTTGGATCGCTCTCCGCAATGATATTTCCACATTTGACTGGCTGAAATCACATGGATGTAGTGAGAATCTGACATCGTTTCTTCCAAACGCCAAAATTTCATGTAAGGATTTATGAGCTTAATTATTTACGTTATTAAATGCCCTACTAGGTGTGGTTCGCTTAATACTTATTAAATCACCTGCCACAACTCTCATTTTTGGTATACCACCTTCTTCATCTCAATAACTTATCCTCAGTTTGAACTATGTAATCCATTTAATGTGATATGTAACTCATAACTCACGCAAATGCCACAGAACACACTTATTACACAACTTTACTCCACCCCCTGAGTAGGAGTAAATATTGGCCTTATTTACTCCACAACTTACTACATTAGTAACGTACTCCGTGTTGGTGCTCCCCACCACTTGTGGAGTAAGTTCATTTACTCTGGGAGTAAATAAAATGTTTACTTCTTTAGTACATTGCTCTAGGTTGAAGGTCGCCGAGTTTAGTTTACTCCTGGTTGGTGCACGCCGTCCTTACTACGATTACTAAAAGAGTAGTTTACTAAAGTAGTTAGAACTAAAGAAGTAAGGTTTACTAAAAGAGTAAATGGCATGAGTTTGGTGCACGCCACCCTAAGTCTATAGGTATTTTTTTACTGTTGTACATGAAAGAAATCTTATATGTATCTCACACAACTTCCTCTGCCCAAATAAAGTTTGCCTCTTAGCATAACATATGATGTGTGACATTCTCTTCATGTATAAATTGGTTTAAAAATGAATAGAATGTCGCTACTACATCGTAACCAATCCCCGAAGAATATACAACCCAAATAAAATTTGATTAATGCACTCGAGTAACTTTTTTTACTACAGGCATGGCCAACAATACATATTTCTCGCTTCACATTCTGAGGCCATACAGCAAAGAGAGCGTATTCAGTTGTCGATGCATAGTTTTATTGTTCACCAGGGCAAGCTGAGTTTCTACAAACAGCTGGTGCCTTATAACTACAAAACAGAGAATTTTCAAAAAAAATTCAAATAAAAAGCTTAGATCTTGGCATAGGCACCCCATGTACAAAATTTAAAGAAAATCGTTAGAGCTGTTTTTTAGAAAATAGCGAAAAACGGAATTTTCTTCATGTAAAGTTCCCTTAAAAATAAGAGAAAGTCGTCGCCAATCTCCGTGTCTCATCCTCAGAAGTTACCTAACCCAAATACAAAATTTTCTTATCATACGATTTTCCGTATTGGATTGGCTGTTCTCAGACATTTACACACACAGGCACACATAGACACACAAACATGTTTCCAAAAATGTATTTTTGGATTCAGGGGACCTCAAAAGTGAAAGTTTATGTTGAAGGTATAGGCTATGTTATGTGAAAGGTATTATGTTAAAAACTCAACTTCGAATTTGGGGGTGGAAAACAATACTTCCTCTCTACCTTTAGTATCGATGGTGCGGGCAGAAGAAGTAATAAACATGAATTGCATTCAACCGAATTGAAATGAATATAGGGAAATGTGGACTTTGCAACCAATTTACTAACTAAGCCTTGGGTAATTAACAAAATGCTCCTTATGTTATACTCTTACTGTGCAACTTCTGTATGGAAGGATTATGAACCGCAGCAGTAAACATGGGTAGCGGGGATTTGTGCTTAGGGCATCTTGACTTACGTTGTCCCACTCAGGGAATAAGGTGCGGCTTCCTTTAACTCTCAACAAGTAAGTTGAAAACTACTACACTTCCTCCAATCCCAGGAGATCTCTTCACAGCTATGCTCCTATATCTCGTCTTGGACGTATGTTCGGCCAAACTTCCGGATGCTTGCCTACCTCTCCACAAAGTTTACATGCCGCACAGACTTGTGGCAAAATAATGTTATGTCAGTTCCATAAGAAATGGCTTAATTCTCAAGGACGTAACTTTCAGCACTTTACTTTCGTAAAAGTTAACTCCTTCCTTCGAACTATTGGCGAAAACAGATTTATTTCAAAATAAAATTTTGTTGGCAATTTTCCCTTAGGACTTGAGAAAGTTTCACTGGTTGTGTTTTCCAAGAATGGTCACTTGTAGAGCTAAATTATGTGTTCTTCACTTATTTATAAAGGAAATTATGTTGTTAACCTTCCTTAAGGATAAAAAAACAATTAAAGAAACACTATATGGACAATACTGAAGCAAACAAAAGAACAAATATGGAAGATAACGTATAACTCAAATATTAATTCCCTTGTATCCAAATCGTTTTCGTAATGGAGTCATAAATAATTTTAAATTCCAGCTTCCGGGATATTTTTACAACATAACATATCATGTCATAACTATTGCAATAAACAAGTTACGTTGTGTTGAACATAGGTCTCATAGGACAAAGTCGCTTGATGTACGCTTTAAAACATTCGAATTGTTCACTACAACAAACAAATTTAGAATTTTTTTAATTTCAAACTACCCAGATGTAACATTTATACTTCTCATCGATAGGTGGTGCTAAAGTAAAGAAAGTTAGATGTGTAAGGGAAAGCCTAGATTTGGAGAATTAAGAAAATCTAAGTGTTATTTTGTGTTTTGTGTTTCTAGGATATGTTTTACTGCTTGGGGGTGGGGGGTTACATCTGTGGATACTCGTAGTTATGTAAATAATAGAATATTTTTGTTTTAATTGGGTATTTTTTATGGGGTAATAATTTAAGTGTATGAAGTGAGCACGTATGGTCGAAACCGACCGGTTAATGCTAATAATGTGGTTTATATGTAAGAATTTTTGTGAGCAATAAATACACATATACTACCGGTACATAGCTCTAAAGAAAATGTATAATAATAGAAGAGGAAGTAGTTTCGTTAAGCTGGTTACCACGATAATTCCTTAATATTTTTCTATTCTTTTCTAACACTACACTATATCCAGGAAAATTGGACATTAAGCTAAGTACTTAAATAGGACCTACTCTCTCATGATTCCTTTACGAACACGGCACAAAAGTAATAAAAATATAAACAAAAACATCTATGCAATAAAAACGTTTACAAACTCTTTATTATTTCCTTACTTGTGTTATTATTATGATAATTTTACTTTCAGTTTCCTCCTAAAATATACTTATAACTTTAAAATTGTTATGTTACTAGCAAGAGCCCGAGACTTCGCACGTGTATATTGCTTTCCTAGATTTTTATATCAGTTATTTAACAGCAAAGCAATTAAAACATTACGTTTATAAACATTTACAATAATAGATTAATAATTTAAAATCTAGAAATCCGGCTTCAAGGTGCACTTCACGAGTGCGCCACCCGGGGATAAACCAACTACAGATTCGAGTTCCTGCTAAAAAAAACTCATAGCCTACTGAGTTTCGTCCAAATCGTTCAATGTTTTCGCATTTATTCCAACATTCATGATGCCCCTTCCGTCCACCTAATAATAAAGAGTTTTGTAAAGTTTTTTGATTACCTAGCTGTATATGTTAAACAAGGCCAGCAATTAATCAACTTTATTCACTTGATCACAATAGGTTTTAACATTTTAATGTTCATTTAGAATTGTGCTATTGGTGACAAGGCAAGGTTTCTAGACTGGACTCTTAATAACTCTATGCCGCACAGTTTTTCATTGACATTTTCAGTGTGAAAAGTTTTAAATATATTTTTTAATATAGGCCTAATTTTAACTGTATGCCTATGCTAATATAATAAATCTGTAATTGTGTCCACAGAGTTCAACCAGGTGTTTTTAAGAGTAGTTATTCTATCCTTATTTATACATACTAGGGGTATAAATAGTGACAACCTTTCTTGAATATGTAAACAAATTCATTTAGCCAAATCTAAAATCTTTCTTCACCCACAAAAAAATAGGCATACTGTTCTGAACTGTTTTCACAATAACTTATATTTAACAATTTGGGCAAGAAAATTACTGATCAGATTTGATTTTGTACAAGACTTACTGTAATTACTTTAAAAAGTTATCATTATATATAATTATTTTTGAAACTTTTCATTTTTCTATGTATTTTTTTAACGAAAAGTATATGTAAGATAAAAATCCGTCAGTAAATTTGTAAAGCAAGGCAACAGTGAAACTTATACTGTGTAAAAGAAATTCCGGACCATATTTTAATAATTGTCAGACGAGTTAGATTTCAATTTTTTTTAAATCATTTAAATTCATTGATGTATCAGAAACAATTTGAGACACTAAATTTAAATGTTTAACTGTAATTTCTGTCCAGGGTTTAATTAATTGTAAAGTAAAGTTCACAGCACACATACTTCAGAAATCACTCTCAATACTTCAGTTATTCCTTAACAGCAGTAAGGAACTTATTCTGTAATATAGTATGAGATTAATGAAATTAGATTTCATTAAATTAAGTAATCGCATATTTAGAATTGGAGTTGTTTTCAAAACTCTCATCCAGAGTAAGACTGGTGAGCTGAACATAGACATCGGTATAATACATGAGCCAGAAAAAAAGTTCCGTGATTGCAGCCATGCTCCCCCATGCCTCCGCAAACTAATGCATAATTCATCATAGCTTTCATTATCTACCATCAATTCCCTGATGCAAGGGGATACAAATTGACTAACACAAACCAACTGATTACGGTTTGGGAATGCTATTTAGGGTTGCGCAGATTTTATCGGTACGCTATTTTTGTTCGTGATTCGCGAGTTTTTATGGCTTTATCTTTAGCTCTTCCTCAAAAGCACAACAGGGATTTAAGAAATATAAAGGCATTGAACACTGAACTGTATTATAATAATAATCTGTGAATGAAGGAAAAAATTCCTTAAGTTTTGGCGAAATTTAGTACAATACCTCATGGTAATTGCCTATATTTTATTTGAATAAAAGGATTTAAATCAAAGGACGGGTATTTAAAGGGAAAACAGTCAGGAAATAAGCATATGTCAAATTTAATTCTCCATAATATGGTAAAATTACTTATTACCTTAATTAGCACGTTATCAAATCCATTTAAAGTTATTATAAATCTTCTATATATTTCTTAAAACCACTGTCTGAAATAATTTTTATGCTATCAATCTTTACTGCAAGGGGTGACCAAAATGAAGTTGCATTATTACAAAATATCTTATATGAAATTCGAGGAAAACGCGACAAACTAAATTTTCTTCACGTAAAGTCCTCTTAAAAAAAAGAGAAAGCCGTCACCAATCTTCGTGTCACATCCCCAAAAGTTACCTAACCCAAATACCTTTGTTTTCGTACGATATTCCGTTACAAGAAATCGTACTGCAAAGAGCGCGTATTCAGAGTGGGTGGTTTATAACTACCCTTCAGAATTTTCTCTTTTCGAAAAAAATTTTCAAATAAAAGTTTTAGCTCTTACTATAAGCAAATCATGTGCAAAATTTAAAGCACGTCGTTACAGCCTTTTCTCGAGAAAATCGCGGAAAACTAATTTTCTTCATCTAAAGTCGACTTAAAAATCAGAAAAGCTTGTCGACAATCTTCGTGTCACATCTTCAGAAGGTAGGCTATCTTACCCAAATACAAAATTTTGTTTCCATTCGATTTTTCGTCTTGGAGCTAAGCTGTTCACACACATACACACACAAAGACATGTTTCCGAACATAGTACTCAAAGCGTGAACTTATGTTAAAAACTCAACTTCGAATTTCGGGGTCGAAAATAATACTTCCTCTACCTACAGCAGGCTACCTGTGGTACGGGCAGAGGAAGTAAAAATTCGTTATTCCCGTAGCAGACGGTATCGGCCCCGTTCATTATTGCAGATCTTCTAAATATTATCAACTCTTACTGGAAGAAGTGACAATATGAAGTCACAGAACAAAAAAATCATTAGTTTACTCTCTTAGTAGACACAATATCGGTCCTGTTCATTCTTGTAGATCTAAATACGAGTATAACCAAAATCTGTTGCCTGACACTTTCTTATATCGACAACCCATAGTGCAAAAGAGGAATAAATTTGTTTAATACTTAGGTTATTGGGGAAAAATGGGAATGAATGGCCCTCTTTGTTCCAATGCCAAGAAAAAAGTTTTATGTTTTAAATTTTAGCAAAATCTTACAGAAATATAAATTTCGCCTTGGAAATGTGATATGAAGCATATCAATTATGTTCTCTTATCCGTATTGCCACGTTACATGAAGAATTTTTTCGCGATTTTTCTGGACAGTGGCTCTAATGATTTTGTTTAGACCTACATTTTTTACTTGCTGTATATAGATATAAAGAATTAAAACTATTTTTAAATTACTTTTTGTAGAAATTCTCTGAACGATAATTAGAAGTTAGTAAACACTTCCAGAAAAATCAGACAAACCTCGCGAACAACTTCTCTGCGTGTGCCTGAGGCAATTGAATGTGCATATCCTGGAATGCAGTCACTTGTTCGATGAATGTGCTTAGAGTATATAAAGTTACGTGAGTGTATCACGTCGGGGTTTTTACTTACATAATCTAGCTCTAGTTTCACGTGATAACTAGGGACAGTAGAATATAAGTCAATCCACTATCTGTGCTAAACATTGAATAATACATTCTAACTACTAGCAGTAAATACATGAAGTTGTTCAACTGAGAGGTATAAAAAGCTATGAAGGATTTAGTGGTGTTGCTGTTTATATTTCTGTTGCATTCCGCTTGTATTTCCAGCTCGGCTGGATTTCATATTACATTAAATTAAATAAGCTCGTACGTTTTCATAGGAAAATAAAAGCAGATCACCAGCATATTAGAGCCAGATACAGTAGTTCCTCTGTTGAAACTCGGAACTATTCCAATTATAAGCTTAATTTTGAATATCCGTTAAAGAGGTTGACGATAGTAATATCAATTTGAGGGGAGTGCAGAATCGTCACTAAATTCAAAGTGTGTTGCAGTCGTTACAGCTTGTGTTATTTGTACTTAAATGAAACCTGAACATGGTAATAACCCCGCATGTTATCTCTTCCCATGATTCTTAGCTTCCCCTCCGAGGACGTTACCAACATGGAATTAGATAAAGCTATTATTATATCTCACCTAGTTCCGCCGCGCTCGGCATTATAGATGAGCTTGCAAACACAGGATTAGAATACATCGTATGCTCTTGTGAGCACCGTATCCTGCAAATATTTCATACAGCTTTCGCAGTATTATTTCATATGAGATCTAAGATAAAACAATCTTCTTAGTAATAATATTACTGAAAACTCTACGTTTTACACAAGCACGCCTTTCGAAATTAATTTCTGGGACGGGGGTTACTGACATATTCCCTTCCAGAGTGGCATTTTGTAAATAATGGTATTTTGTAGATAAAGCTTTAAAAATGTATCTTTTTTTAAGAGAGTCTAAAACCCCAGACCTCCCTAAAATACGTTCTTTTTACAGTGTGTACGACATTATGCTTCATGTAATATCAATATGAGGCTCAGTTCTATATTTTCCAAACGCGATAAACAAATTCGAAATGCATTCAACTTGAAATGCCTGCAAACAATTTACCGTACAGTCGAGGGTATACGTAGGCATATTGGTATATCTTCTGTTTAACCTAACTCGTTAACCTCTGCTTTCTGCTTCATTGCGTATATCTTCTGCTTGATTATGTTTTATCTACGTACTTATTTATTTGTATATTTACTAATGTGTTTATTATTTACATATTATAAATGTACAATTTATTGATTTATCTACCAATTCCTTTAATTTCGTTGTCATAGACTTGAAGATATTTATTAAGATTAGGTCAAATGGCTTTCGCTAACCTCAGCATATAAGTTATTACGTGATTTCTCTTTTAACAATTCCCTTACAGAATATGTAGCTGCATTGCAGAAGTGCGCGTTCAGTTCTCTTAGCCTCAAGCAATGCCGTATCGTTTGAAAGGCAAAACAAAGCATGGCTTTGCAGAAATTATTACTAGCCTATAACTATCCTTCAGTAAACGCCTAGGTAAAAATGTGTCAAATAAAAATGCTATATTTCTCTATATGCAGTGAGTATATATATAATTTAAATAAATATTTGGAGTCGTCATTTCAAAACCGCAAAAATCAAAATGTAAAATGGCACCGTAATAGAGGTAAACGACATCGAAATCCTTTGTGTCATATCCCCGAACCAATTTTAATAAAAGTAGACTATAACATTACGTTTTGGGACTGCTTTATTCTAGCTATGATGTTTAGGCCCTACTGACAGATAAGGGGGAGCAGAAAAATATATATAGGTTAAAATTCTGGAATTAGAAACACTGTTTTGTGGCAACAACTCAAATCGGATATCCACTACTCACAGTACCTGTGGTACGGGCAAAGAAAGTAAAAATATTAGGTTATTATTTAATGTATAACCTGGATATTTCCTTGAACTTATATCTCTAAGGGACTATAAGTGGTAATAATTCTCTACTTGAGTAGTCTACACACGGGGCCTACAGGGTGATTTTAACAATTTTAAAATAGTTAAATTCTTAGCTCAGAGAAAGGTTCGTTACAGAAAGCAAATGTCCCTGCTCAAAACAATTTGTACAAATTAATAGCCATTCATTTATTTATTTGCATTCTTTGTACGCGCCATTTATTATGCCAACAACATTATTAATGCAAACCTTTATCTAAAGCTCACAAAATGCTCCCATTCCGATTTATTATTGTGCTCATTGTGCTTATTCAATTACACACATTTTCAAACATACTTTCGATTATCCTTCGTAAAGAGCAATAAAAACTGTTTTCTAAACACTATACTCTTTTCTTGAAGCGTCTCCATATTACTTATGTTCTTAAACTTTTAATTCACTCCCCTTTCATGTTACAACAATAAACATAAATTTAAGAAAATGTTGAAATAATAATTTTCTTTCACACTAAACTATAAGCTATTTCTATTCTTCTTACTTTTGTATATTTCTTCATTAATATCATCATTTATGCTGAATATGCTATTATATTTATAA
Source organism: Ectobius pallidus (assembly GCA_964059195.1). Classification (NCBI taxonomy): domain Eukaryota; kingdom Metazoa; phylum Arthropoda; class Insecta; order Blattodea; family Ectobiidae; genus Ectobius; species Ectobius pallidus. The sequence continues at coordinate 71,464,282 of CAXKWD010000006.1, forward strand.
GAACAAAGCATTTTTATTCACTGATTGTAAATCTAAAATGTTTAATACTCATTAATAAAATAGGGTTTTCATACGTAGCCTCTTTAAATTATGACTTATCTTAATATTTAAGATATATTAGTAAGTAAGTCTACATGTAACATACTCTAACGTGTCATATAAAATACTGTAATGTGTATCGAAAACTAACTAGAAATAACTTGTCACATACACCTATAAGTAGAGTTTTCACCAGAACCGGAGAATTATTATGGTACCTACTATTATTTATTAATATTATTATTATTAATATTAAAGCTCTTTAATTTTCTATTTCAGAAAATGATCTGTTCTAAATTTTACTGTGATACAATAATAACATTTTTTACTGCACTAAGAACTGACGTACCTTAAAATTTTGTATTTCTTGAACTCCTTGCAGATGCTTGAAGTCTTTTTTCAGAGCTAACTTATAATATAATTTCTCAGAGTTTTCATTCAACTCCATTTTAATACAAGTTTCCGCTTTCACTAGCTCTGCTGCTACTGAGGAGTCATTAAAAACACAAAAGTAAAATTTATTGCCACAATCTTGTGAATTGTACGAAAGATGCTCTCAAAGTCATTTGGCGGACCGCATTATTCTTATTACAATTAATGACAAGAATAAATTTTCACTATATTACTAACTTGATTTAAATTCCAAAAAGAAATTTCCCCGGGTCCGAGTTTTCTATTGGCCGCAGACGGATTAATAAAACCGGGCACTCCGGCAAGCTGAGTTTATAACTTTTCTTATACATTATAATAAGACACGCGTCCATACAGTAAGTTTCCCTGGGTCCGTTTGCCAAAACAAAACATAATTTTAAGTAAATAGTTATTGCAACATATAAAGCAAGTGTTCGGCTATTATCCAACATATTCGCCACCGGAATTGAAACATTTGTCATACCGTAGTACCAACTTTTGAATACCTGTGTCGTACAAGTCTGCCGCCAAGGATTTGAGTCACTGTGTGACAAACATTTCCTCCTCTTTGTCATTCTCTGTCATTCCCTGTCATTTTTTGAGGTGTAGGAAAAGATGGAAATTACTGGGAGCGAGGTCCGGGCTGTAGGGTGGATGTCCTAGCAAGTCTCCTGCTGAAGTTCGGCTGGGAGGTGTTTAAACATCCACCCTAAAGCCCGGCCATCGCTCCCAGTGATTTCCATCTTTCCCTACACCTCACGAAATGACAAAGAATGACAGAGAGGCGAAGGTGGCCCACACGGTGGTTCAAATCCCAGTCGGAAGACTTCTACGACATAGGTATTCAAAAGTTGGTACCACAGTATGACAAATGTTTCAATTCCGGTGGCGAATGTGTTGAAAAATAGATGAACACTGGCTGTGTCTGTTGCAATAACTATTTACTTGAAATTGTGTTTTGTTTTGGTAAACGGACCCAGGGAAACTTACTTTATGGACGCGTCTCGTATTATGTTTGGTACCACATTATAAGAACTTGAAATTATATGCTCTATTTTGAAATTAAATCATTTGTAAGGAAAAGGAAAATAATGGCGAATGGCGTTATAATGATATTATATTAAAAGTGCGTTGCAGTCACAAAAATTACTGACCATAAGTATGTAATGTCGTTGTCAGTATTACCTTAATTCAACAGGTACGATGATAAATAATTTTCAAACAAAGATGCACTCAGTAATTCACGACATATCAGTTAGGTGATCCCATTCTCGGCTGCACGCATGGGTTTGATTCTTGATGGCTGTGACTGTCTTTTCTGGCCGGTTGCCTTCTAGGGAGGCAAAAAGCCAACTCCCTATGAGAATCAGGATAAAGCAAGCGCGGCTTGGGTCTGACCGCACAGCCTCTTTGAAGTCAATATGCTAACAAGTAAAGAGCCTAACTTAGCCTCTAGGTTGCCTGGTAAGAGCGTATCTACTTAAAGCACATACTCTCATGAACAGGTAGGAAAGTCTTACAATCGCCCCACCTACCGCATCTTCCTCTCCACAGATTATTTGTTATTAGGCTATGTTGATACAAATATTTTTACTTTCTCTATCTGTACCAAAAGTACTGAAATTCAATAAATTCTTGTAAATGAACACCTCAATTTTCTTTCTTATTTACGCCTAAATACATAAGACGACAACGTTTCATTTATTTGAGTTTATTGATAGCTCTCAACGGTAACATACAACTTGTATTTTAACATAGACACTCGAATGTTTTGTAAAATTTTCACATGAAGCTCACATTTTAAGATTCTTTAAGTGCGAAAACAACATTTTCAGAAGAAAACTCTAACTTTCTCTTCGTGTATATATGTATGTGAATGGTTGACTCGTGTATGTATGCTTGTGTGTGGGTTTAACTAGTAGTGATTTATTCAATGAATATGTTCTGTCTTTTATTTTTACTTTCCCGCATTCACATAGTATAGACAAAATATTGTGATCGTAAGAAAAAATCTAAATCGAGATAACACCAGGAAAACGATTCACAGAAACCAAAAACTGTTTTCGGAATGACATGTCTGTCTGTGAACGGTTTATTGCATTTACTTTTTCGTTGGAATTTTATCATACTGCCTGGATTTTGGTTTCTATAAATGAAACATTAAGGGGGCTTTTCTTGACAAACTGTTTTTAATATTTTCATTTTAATAACGATGGCTGCAGCAATCACCACTTCGTTCCGCGTAGGTTTCTTTCTAACTTAAAGGACTATAAACATATCATCTGCAGGTATCAAGCACAGTTCTACTTTTGGTCCAAAATTATACAATTCCTTTGTCAAAAAAATTCTGAACTATTTAATCTGAACAATTAAAAATTTAAGAAAAATATTTAAGTATTATATAAATATTTATTTTTCAAGGTTCTTCTTTTTTTAAATTTCCTTCCTATTGTTGGTGTGATCGCGTGTTTAATTGACTGAATTTTTAAATTAGAAAAGTTGTTGTTTTTGTTTGGTGCCCCTGACCACGAGCATGTCCTCATTCGGGTGTTGCCTTTAAAAAATGTGGAAATTTGTAAATTGTAATCTTACTGTAATTGAATAAAACTTAAACTTAAAAAAATAATAAATCTTTTTTTTTAATTCTGCTTGTTTCCATCGTAAAGTTCTAAAATGAAAGTGGGTCTTCGAATTAACGTGACATGAATGGCATTCAACTGAGCAAGCCCTCTTCAATGGAGAGGCGGAGTCAAATCTAATCTGAAATTGAGGTACCGGTATATTTTCCTATCATTTACAAGCTTAATTTAATTTTCGATTCCCGGGCCTTTCGGTGGAAATAGGCATCTGAAGTTTGACAGGTGATTTCGTTATAGTATATTATTTCTATATTCAACTAGTAGATTTGGGGACGAATGAGACTTGGGCACTTTCCTTATCAAAGAACGGAAGATAGATTCACCACCAATTTCCTGTTTTCCATTATATTTATGAAAAATTTTGTTTAATTTCATATGTGGGAAATATCTGAAACTTCGAAGAAAATAATCACCTTTAAAAAAGATATTTCAAAGAAATAAAAAAAAAATTTTTTTCCATATAAGTTATGCACAGTAACCAATGAAGATTAAAACACTTTCAGGGTTAACTAACTAGGTATTATGTATTACTTTCCTCAGATCATAATCATAAGGTCTACACTTATATTAAAAACTATTTTATAAACCATAATTTGAGTAAGGCCCTGCTGTTCAATAAATTTAACAATTTCAATATTAAGTTTTTTTAAGTCGTCATTTGCATAGCTAAATAATAAAACGGCAATAATGTTTTGCAAATCTATCGATCAATTAGGTTAGTGAAGCAGGGATAAATTTTCAAAAATTGATAGGTGAGAGGCGCGTTTTTTGTGATATTTTGTCATAAGCAGCAACGAATTAGATAAATCTAAGTATTGATTGATACGTTATAACTAAGCCTTGTATCATACTTTATTAATGTGCTTAATGTTCTTGAAATAATCCTATTAGATCCCACTCGAGCGTTCACCCTTTATCAAGGAATTACCTTTAATAATAAAAATGATGTTACCATCTCATGTAACAAGTGTAAAAGCGTACAGGAAGGCCAGTTCATTTTTATAATAGCGATAATTATGGGAGAGGCCACGTGTCACGCATGCATTTGCTTAATTGAGAATGGAGAAAACAGCTGTCTATTCTCACGGTGACCACTCAGTGACCGGTGCCGCCCATCAACCTCAGCCTGTAGTAGGCCTACCTCCCAGCATCTGTTTCAGCTGTTCTCCGTCCCCCGGCCTGGTTTACACACTCGGACCGGCCAACTGACTTTACGATTCACTCTCTAACCTCTTCCTCTTCTGTGTCATTGAAATTCCGCTCGTGAAAATTTCAACTGGAGTAGAAAGGGAACCAGGGGTGAAGAAAGGAAGTTCACAAGCATCAGAATAGCCTTTGTATCCAGTTTAAGGGTACACAAACGATAGAATATTGTCAAAATGTGTATTTTTTAATAATTTCAAATGATAGTATAATGCTTCTATATAAATTCGCAGTTAAAATTTGCATTTATTAATGGTGTTTTTTGTAGGAATCTTTGAAGTGGTGGATGTAAGAAAAATTGCAAATCACAACTTTCTATAGAAGCGTGTATCCGGAAGTTTCATTTTTCAATACAGAAACCTAATAGTCTATCTCCAAAATCATTTCCGTGATTTCAATAAAAAAAATTTACAGTTTTCACTTTTAGAGGGTGAACCACAATCGTTGAAATTTAACTTAAAAAGGCTAACTTGAAGAAAATCATACAAATAAAATAAAAACTAAATTGCAAATTTCCAAAAATATGTATTTAAATCATAGCAGATATATTGCTTACTGATGTCAATGTTTTAGAATATGATCTTAGTTTAACGGACAAAAATGTAATTGACAATATATCCTTAACTTTTGCTATATTTTATAAAGAATAATATATTCTTTAAGAAAATTTAAAAATATAAACTACTTACCGTATATACCGTATAATTATTATTAGCTCGCTATTTACCAAATGAAACCTATTCTGATGTAAATTTAGTGTAAAAAAAATCATTAAAAATTTGTGCAGTCAATTTCAAATTATTCAAGATTCTTTAAAAAAAATTAATAGGATGGCTATTGTTTGAGGTCCCTTAATTCCAATTCCTTGCAGCGAAAATGTAGCCTACTCTTCATGTAAAACTGCAGTTCAGAACGTATTTAAATCATATAGAAAACTATGTCGAGATTCTATCCAGTTTGCAAGGTTATTTACTTCGGAAGTTTCAGATTCGGATTACGGAGCTACTTTCAAGGAGCGAAGTGTTGATGTGAAAAACAGATCCATGTAGGAAAACTGAAAATAAAGGAGTAGAAGATATGTGACTGAAGAGTATTTTAATTGGATAATAAAGCTTGGAAACATTGTAATTACGAAAGCAAAGGCAAAAGAAGTAAATTAAAAATAAATGCATTAAAAGTCATATGCCTGTATGAGGACCATCGTTATTCAGTTCAAGTCTATGATTCCGTGTTCTTCAATTAATACTTCACTTAGGTCTTAAGGATGTTAGCATTAAAATAAACCATTAGTTTATAATTCCTATCAAAATACTTTATTGGGAAATACAATTTCATTAAATAACCAGACTCATGCATTTTACTTGTAGATTTATGGTATTGCATTATTTCGCGAAGAAAAATTAAGCTTAAATTGTAATACAAGCAAATGCTTTGCCGTAGCTAAAAGAGAAAGAGAAAGACAGATAGAGAGAGGGATAGAGATACAGTAGGCACTGCACTATTTAAGAACCCTGGCTACGGATAGATGAGCGGTCCTGAGAGTTGGGCTTCATGGTCTCTGAGTTCGCGGTCAGATGTCAACTATAACTGCAAATCCACAGAAGATTGTAGGCACTAGGCAGGACATGTGTCATGAGACAGTAGACGGTAGGCTCTCTGGCTGAATTCCATATGTGAATACATCCTCATTTGCTCTCGAGAACATATTCTCAAGTACCCGCCCTTGATTCCCCCTCCAACAGATTCGTGACTGTGGTTTTGGCTTGTAGATATCGAATGGGAAAAATCGTAATTTTCGTCTAAACACCTTAACCAGATGTAGAATGCACCACCTTCAACATAAAGCAAACCTCCTAATAACTTCTGTGGATAAATATTGATAGTTAAATTCATGAAAATATTATAGAAGCGTTTACCGGTAGGCTACTCTGTAATACGGCCCAGAATATTGCAGAATGGTTAATTCGATATGTGCACACTTACAAGTATATGTCAATTTGAAAATGGCTGCCATCAAGTGCAAAGGAGTCTACTTCGGTCTGCACTCGCACCACACAATCTCACTCGGCTTAGGAGTCTATTCTCAACCGCACTTGCTTCCGAGTGCAAGTGCACGAGTGTACATGTTAACGCATTTGGAACGTGGCCTTAATCTACCCGTACTCACCTCTAATAAGTATGTAAGCAAGTGTGTATCTGTGAGTTTATTTAAATTCGCAAATATTTTAACAAATGAGGATGTACAAGTCGCACTTGAACTCAGGTAGGTCCTATAGTTTGCAGTTAGCGAGTTCATGGAGTAAATGTAGATCTCTCTGAAATTTTCTTCTCACTAACATTTCATCAGTTCACTGAGAGCATTAGGAAGTTCAGAAGCTGAGCCCCAATTCACTGCCTGCCGAAAGTAGGAGAGAAGAAGAAGGAAAGCACATGCAAGGGGTTTTATCCTAGAGAAATGTAAGAGAAAGTAAAGAATCATTGTGTATTAGTCAGTGTAATATAATTTCACAGTTCTGAAAAATATTTTTGGCATTGCCAATGGGCATCACCGCAAATCACGTGACAAATTATGACCTGTTAACTTCAATAATTGTTTTCAAATCTATAATCTACTTTTTACAATAGAGCTTAAGTGAGTTTTTGTTTTAATGTTAACAATATAATGCCTGCAATATATGAATTTCAATTTAAAGTGCGAAGTTACTGATTACATTAATGAAGTTACGATAAACACCATTTACTGAAAAAAAAATTGCCATAAAACCGAAAGATTACTGGAAGAAAATTGCAAAATCTAATATCCGTTAGCATACGAAGTACAAAGTTTTGTCATTATTCATTGGTATTTTAAGCCGATTTATCGACGCATTTGTAATACATCAATAAAACAATGATTTAGGTGACATTAAAATACCGATTTCAATTGCAGTTCAGAGAAATATAAACTGTAAACTGGAATATTGCAAATATTACAGTATCCCATTACTGTGAAAACTATTCTCATCAGTTACAACACTGCTTTTTCTCGTATGGAATGTAAGTGTCAATAATTAGCAATTATTCCCAACGCCTATGTTTCACTAATGAAGCTATACTGCATCAAAATTGAACAAACAAGGAAGATTAAACCATGCAAGTTAGTATCATGGAAATGTATAAATATCATATCATGGTTCCAATTTATACAGTTTTAATTTAAAAACAACATCCATAATACATGTTTCGTCACCTGTGGAATGGGCAATCTAGCGGTACGATGGGAATTACAGTTGTGATGCGTTTTTTGAACACTAATCGTAACAGCAGCTATACACGAATCAATATGAGTGATAAAAAAATGTCATGTGATCGCTGGAGTAAATAAATTGGTAGAAGCTCAAACCCAAAAGATCTGCTGACGCACGCGAACCTCTATTAAAACAGTCACATGAAGGATTTTCATCCCATTTCCTTTTTTTAAAAATGTGGGAAAACAATTTTCAAATATAATTTACTTAATAACCTCGTAATGACACCATTACAATAGTAGTAATAATAATAATAATAATAATAATAATAATAATAATAATAATAATAATAATAATAATAATAATAATAATAATAATAATAATAATGACTGCACTCATAACTTCATTGTTAATTTTAATTTAATCTTTAGCAAATTTGACATTCAAAATAAATTTTAATAATGATAATCTCTTAAGAATGCATTAAGTGGGCTTTGTAGGTGTTACATAAATTAATTTTTATTGTCTTCCTCGATCGTATCATTTTATAAAATATAAATTAAAACTACCGTTGTGTCACCTATCTACGATTTATGCTTCATTGATTACTTCATAGCTCACATAATTATTCAGAGGGATAGGGATCTAATCCAGGTCTCCAATAAATACAAAGAATATATAAATATAAAATTTAGATTTTACATAGCCTATGAATGATTAATTCATGCGAGTCATAAAAATAACGATAAATGCCAATCAATATGAGTAGAAAGTCTAATGCAACAATTATGTAACAGTATAGTTCACTAGATGTGTCAACAATTACTTACTGGTTAGAATGTGAATTTATATACTATGTGTATATATATATATATATATATATATATATATATATATAATGTTAATTAAATTTTATATTTATATTTTATTGCTTTTAATTCCACATATTTAATATTCACTATTTCAATGTAACAATAACTCCATTGCTTTTGCTGCTTTTTAAATATATACATAGGCCTATGAAATGTAAGTCCAGGTTTTATAGGTAGTTACACTTATTATGTAACACACTTGTGTGATATACACCAATTTAAGTTTTTAAGTGCAATACATTGCGTTCGAGACTCCTTACAAAATTTTCAGTTAAACCCAGAAGATGCAATGGACAGGGATTAGTGGTACCATGCAACACATTGAACATTCTTTAGAAATACGTTAATTTTATTAAAATATGTAAAATTTGGGTTAATTGAAATCTAAAATTTGGTTAGAAATTAATGAACTTTTATACAAATGTTATTGTAATAGAGATGTTGTGTTGGTGGATTATAACCTCAGAAATGAGGAAATCACTCAATAAAAGAAGTGCAATACTATATGTACAAGTATCCACACTTTTTGTTTAATCTTTTGTAGGTTGACTGTACCGCTTTGTGCTCGCGCAAGTAATCATATTGTTCATTTTCCTCCGTTTGTGAAATGTTTGACAGTTATGACTCCACTTGGGGTTGCGCTGTTGCACATTAAACCGCTCAGCGCTTGCACCAAAGAAGAACAGCGTGCAGTGATCCGTTTTTTCTTGTCTGAAGGTGTACCAGGAGACGGAATCTATCGAAGACTTTCCGCACAATATGGGGGCAATGTTTTACCACGGCAAAGCGTGTACGAATGGAATGGAATGGAATGAAATGTTCAAAAAAACGTTCAGACAAGTATAAAGGACGAGGACCCATCCACATCCACTGGGTTTTGAGGTGTAAGGGCATTCTCCATGCAGTCCCGATCTCGCCCCTTCAGATTTCCATCTTTCTGGCCTATTTAAAAATTCCTTCACACAGACCAAGAACTGAAGGGCGCGGTGCATTCGTGGCCGGCTACTCAGCCGAAAAGCTTTTTTTTCTGAGGGCATAAGAAAACTTATGCAAAGATGGATCAAGTGCATTGAGAAGGAGGGGGACTAAGTTAAAAAATTAGGTAATTAAAAGTTTTGTATTGTTGCAATAAATTTAAAAAGAGAGTACGGATACTTATTAAGTAATCCCAATTAGTTTACTCACTTAGGTTAAGAATATTTGCATAAGTAAAAAAATATTGAGAGTGCAAGGAGGACTCATAAAGTAAATACTCTTATTCAAAATGTTTAACAAATTATACACTATAAAAAACTGTTAATTTATTTAAAGCAATAAATATATAACGTCTAAAATTCGTGGTTAACATAGTAGTTTCTTGAAGCAACATTTTAGAGGTTTTATTATGTACGAATGAATGGGTCATGTTTTATTGTATCTTACAATAAATAAATTAGCATACTGTTTTCAAATAATTGTTTTTTTCTATTAAAATTTTCGATTAATCATACCTTTTCTTATTTATTGTTCTCTACATATTGTGGTTCATTAACCATCAATAAAACTAGATAGAACTGAAGCCACACGCCTTTCTTAAACGTCTTGTTGCAGTCAACATCACGATATGTCTTCAATGTTTAGTAGTGTAGCTTATCTTAATTCGATATTAGCCAGAAGATATAACATACTTGTAACCAATATAACAGTTATTCATCGAAAAGTTATTCCCGTAACAAATTTGAAGTCATAATTACACACTTTTTACTTTGTATTAAATTTTAAAATAATTATACTAAATTAAAGCTTCCTTGCAGAATGAAACATGTCCAGGTAGACGTTCATAACGCAGCCATTTTCTTCCAACAAAGTTTCCCGCCTTCATGGCATGAGAATCAGATGTTCACTACAAAACTTCAAACTTTCCTCTTTCAAATGGTGATAAGATAGTTTATTTATTTTAAGTATTACTGAACATATAGTCTTAGGAAATCGTCTAAACATTTATAGACACGGTGTAAAATTACACATTATTTGCATATCTCCATTTCCTTAAGTGCAGCTTATTCATGTACCCAGTCACTATGCTTAATGATTAGTCGTTTTTTATCAAAGAAGCTAAGAAGATGTTTCAATATTCAGTCCTTGTGAATTTACGTAAAAATACAGGTGAAAATTATAAAAATAAAACGTTAAAATGATTATAGACACTTGTTATTGGTTGAAACTCCGCATGGATTGAACTCTGATTTATGAGCTAATCAGTCATCACCAGGGCCCGGATTCTGATGACCTAAAATTGTTTGAAAAATGACCTATAAAATGACCCTAAATTTTAAATAAAATGACTTAATAATTATAATGAATGATCTAAAAACTTATTTTTATTTACAACAAATTATTGTACACACAAAGTTATAGACTAATTTGTAAATAATTGTAAAAGCCTTAAATGTTTCCGACTGAGACATGGCAACACTTTAACACCAGTATGTCCTTCTTGAATTAAACAAACAACACTTCAAAGACAGCACCACTGGAGACGATGCTAGCTAGACGACAAAAAATAAATTTAATATACTCAATGTAAATGCATGAGAATGACTAAATAAGGAAGCAAATGAAATGAAAATGACAATTTAATGACGTAAAATTGAAATAAATGCTCTAAAAATATAAAATTGCATAAAATGACAAAAAATGACCTAATAAAAATGCATTTTTGTGATCCAGAGGCCATGAATAGGATTTATCTACAAGTTGGCAATGTCTATGCCGCATCAATAAAAAGATGACATGTCATCCGGGCCCTGGTCATCACCATCGACATCAATATTTTAAAGCAATAATATGATGCACGATAGCGCCTGCCGATATGAAGTAGATAAAACGCATCTCAGCTCTGCCGGAGAAGTGGCGCGCGCACATAGTAGTTGAATGCTAAGGAAATTAAAATAACACACAATTAAAATGTCACCTGACAGACAATTTTGCTAATACAACGATTATGCTTTTACTAAAATTATCCTAAGGAATCAGACTATTTACACGCATAAAATTAAGAAATGTATTGTTATCATTTTTGTCTATATGTTACGGATTAAGTATTCTCTCTCTTTGAAGTCACCTTCCAATAAGGGAAACAGGACGACAGTAATAAATATTTTAATAAGTTTGCTTAAAATCATTGTTACTGTAGATCAAGAAGAATGAGAGAGTAAATTGAGACATGATCAGAATAACATATTGGGCTTGTACCCCGGAGAGATGTTTCACCCCAGCTTTCGGAAACACACGCTGTTTATCGTTTAAGGGATTTCCGATGAAATGACCCGGCTGAAAGCTCGAAAAGTTATTTTGAATAATATTCGTAGGGAAAGCTTAAAATTGTAGATACATGGATATTCAAATAGTTGGTATTATCTTCCTACAAAATATTCATTGAAATGAACGTCCAATCAATCCCTCCCTACGGTTCATGGAAATGGAAAACAGATTTCTAAACATGATAATGATCTTTCTCTCTACATTCATTCCATACCTATTTACATTCAACTTCAGCTGCCATTACTCACAAATTAAACATTTATAACTAAGATACTGTCGTTGATCAATGGCATATGCAGATTCCTTTTCCGTTCAATTTAAATTTGCATCAGTTAAAATATATAATAATAAAACATAATAGTAATAATAATAGTAATAATAATAATATGTACATATATTTTTCTTAATCATAAGTGGCATGTATATACAGTATATTTCTAAATACACTAATTTGTGGAACAAAAATTCTTTTCTGGACGTACTAGCCGCCGTTAGGCATTGCTAACGTACAGGCCACGTGTTATCTCTAACGTGGTGTAATTATAGAGGATCCTGACATTCTGTTATACTCTCTGGTCACGTTTCTTCATAAAAATATTTCGGCCTTAGGCCTACATCCCTGTTAATTAAATTAACAAGGTGTGAGGTTATTTGACAGACAATAAGAATGTTAGACTAAGGAGAAGAATAATTATTACCAGGGCCCGGCTTCTAATGACATGTCATCTTTTTATTGATGCTGCATAGACATTGCCAACTTGTGGATAAATCCTAATCATGGCCTCTAGCTTATAGAAATGCATTTTTGTTAGGTCATTTTTTGTCATTTTATACAATTTTATATTTTTAGGGCATTTATTTCAATTTTAGGTCATTTTTTGTCATTTTCGTGTCATTTGCTTCCTTGTTTAGTCATTTTCATGTATTTACATTGAGTGTATTAACTTTTTTTTCGTCGCTAGCGGTGGTGTCTTTGAAGTGTTGTTTGTTTAATGCAAGAAGGAAAAATTCGGCGTTAATGTGTTCACATGTCTCAGTCGGAAGTGAGAATCAAAGAAACGTCAAAATTTTGTATTATATTACTATTGTTATTAGATTGACTTAGCATCAGAGTCTACCACCTGCTTGGATCTGAGAGTGGAAACTACTGTTTGCCCTCAATAAACAACAATATAATCCGGCAGACCACAATAGGATGTGCCGAATTTTGACTCACCAGTGCCTCAGTGCCAGTCTAAATTTCCGTGAGGAAAGAACATTCACAACATTACAGTTTTTACAGTTATGCACAAACTAGTCTATAACTTTGTGTGAACAATAATATTTTTTTATAAATAAAATGTAAGTTTTTAGGTCATTTTTTATAATTATTAAGTCATTTTCTTTAAAATTTAGGGTCATTTTATATGTCATTTTTCAAACAATTTTAGGTCATCAGAATCCAGGCCCTGATTATTACAATACCACATATAAATCAACTCTTACTTTGTATTAACTTATTGCGATTAAAATGGTAGAGAAGGGAATAAATTAATTTTCGTGACAAATATATTTAACGATCTACACTGACAAATGACGGGCTACTAGCTTTGTGTTCGCAAGTTCGTCAGTTCGATCCCGGCCCAGGTAGATAGCATTATGAATGCTTAAATTTGACAATCTCATGTTTGTAGAGTTAAAGGCATGTAATGGCTCAGGAAAGACAGTACGGAAGAATGTGAAACAGGTTGTAATTTGAGAGTTAATATTGCATACTGTTATTATCGGATAACAAATTCCCTGCTATGTAGGGTAAATGTAAGATTCTTTCTTCACCCTTACAAGATACTATGTCTTCATTGCCATTATCTGATTCCGCCATATTTCTTCATTATTCATTGATTTTTCTGACTATTACAAGGATTAACTTCAATATAATTTATATAAAATCTGGATCTGCTTAACTTTACAACCAGGAGCTTTGACTCAGTCATTCCCCTTCTCTTTCTCGGTCCCTATTATTAATTTCTTAGGATAGTTGCCTCGTTTATTTTACATCCGATGAGTTATTATTTTTATTTTAAATAAAAGAGTAGAAATATGTGCAATGCATAAAGTGAAACCTATAAATAGTAATCTACATGAAGATATTCAGAACCTAACATTCTCCAACTGACTCACATATCCCGGTATATCACCAATATGAGATAATAACCCAGTGGCGACTTACAACTCGTAAGTACTTTAAGGGCCGGGCTTCATAGTAAACCACTATTAGATCACAGTGGAATGGTAATTATTTCACCCTGGCCGCGTGTAGGTTAAGGTCGAACTATTTTGTTTCGAAGTCCACGTTCGATTTCCATATTTATGTCGTTTTTATTCCTGATTAATTATTTTTTGGATGAAGATTTAGACTGCATACCTTACATTTTAAACAAACAAAAGGAGTCAATGATTATTCCGACAAATCCACTAACATAAAAGGGTATAACTGCAAACATAGCACTATACTTTAGTAAATTAATACTTTTATTTGAAAACATATAGCTCTGTTTAAAATTTCGTTGGAAAATGCTTAAATAATGATACGGTGACAGAAAGTATTATTGTATTAACATCTTCTTGCGGAGATTTTAGAATACATGTTCATAATACCTAAAGTGTTCATAAGTTAAGTGTTTATAGGTTATAAAACATTGTTCTTCTTCTGAACACAGTGCTTAAAATAAAAGGAATTAAAATCTTAAATAAGTCTGTGGTTGTTTTGCAATTATCATAGTAAGATGGAGTTTGCGTATTTTACTTGAGCCTCTGCTCTAAGTACTAATTGAAAACTACATGTGAAACGCATTGTCCGAGCTGCATCCTGAATTTCCGACGACAACTGAAGAGTGATTGTTCTATTGTTTTGCGAAATGGAACGATAAGCTTACAAGGACGCCCACATTGTTTCTATAAAATGAGTTTTTCGTGAACCATACACTTCACATTTGTGTTGTAATTCTGTTTAAATATTTCCTCATTATGTATCCACCAGGAATGTACCTTACTAGAGCATAACTGTAACTTACTAGAGCATAACTGTAACTTACGTGCTAACGCTGAGCAAAATTTATACAAGTTTTCTAATTTGATATGGGCTTGAATGTATGGGTATAACACAAACATTCATTGTAGTCTGACTGAGAGTATACGATATATTAAGAATATACACATTAATAATTTAATTCGGACGTTTAGTCATTTTCACATACATTAATTTTCACTGCATTTTAATATAAGCAGATATAAATGGGTTCTACAAATTTAATGCAAAAAGCTAAAATTTTTTCTGTAAGTACCACCAGAGTATGATTAACAAAATAGCTTTTTTTAATTTAATCAATTTTTTTAATAAATGGTGATCATGTATCTTTTTAAAAAGTATCAGATACTCATTAAATACAAATTTCGTTTCTGCTGTTGTTCCATAGGTATAGGAAAGCTAACGCCTCATGTTATATTAAATAATAAGTCATTGGTCCTATTTCAGACATCTTACATTTGCGAGACAAGTTTCATTTTGAAATTTCAAATTTTAAAATATATTTTTGAATAACTAAAAAGCTAATAAACTCTCAGAAATGAAACTTCTACCCAACATTGTGTGTTAAACCTAGAGTATGTGAACAAAAGATCAAGTGTATAGCTTCAAAAGTAGGCTATACAAAATAGACGTTTCACTCTTTACCAACCCTTAATAATAAAAATAATCTTCACAGAAATAAAAACGTAGGAGTCGATAAGAGAAAGGAAAGATTTAGAAATAGAGAAAATTCGAAGTTTACAAAAGAAATAAGTACCGGTAATGAAAGAGAAATTCTCCTAACTTTATCTAACCTAGTCCTAGCATATTTCACTTTATCTCCTCCGTCTCTATTTTTTCCCAAATTAACAACCATTTTAAGCCATCGAAACATACAAATACGGACTTAATCGTAAAATGTAAGCTTTTACCGAATACATACATATTAAAAGTAAAATGGATAAGAAAAATTAGTGACCTACGAGCTTTTTTGTTGTATAAGTGAATTTCTGAAAGCCGCGCTCTGTTTAATTATATTTTCATAATATTAAAAAAACATAATAATAATAATAATAATATTATTATTATTATTATTATTATTATTATTATTATTATTATTATTATTATTATTATTATTATTATTATTATAAGTCTCTCGCTTCTTCTGACATATTATTAGCTAATATTATTAATTATGCGTTCATGATCATACATTATTAGCTAATATTCTGTTGCTAATATTAGTAGTAAAGCATTTTCGTACACTGTAAAAGCAATGAAATTAATTTATATTATTACAGTTTTTCTGTGAGTGCATTTGGGTCACTGCCTTTTTTACTTTGGGATTAAATGTTCTTCTCAAATCTATGCCATACAGATTCGTGATCTTAACATTTTAGAAAAAGACTAGCTCTGTTTCAGATAGACGAAGAAAAAGAAAACAGACGCTATCAAATGTTGTGAATAATAAGATTTCATAAATCTATTATATAAAGTGCGGTGTCCGACGCCCCGAATCATTTTGATTGGCTCTCGATGATAGCCAACCAGCGGCCGAGCTACCACAAACGGGTAAATAAATTACACTTTTACGCCTCGGCCACTATACTAGATTAGTCCGCTAAAGCGTTATTTTTGCATATTTGATACATAAATAGCCATTATGCCAACAAAGTGCAATATTATTTGTGTTATGGTTTTGTTTCTTAGTAGGTGCACTACATCCCACAATGGAAAATCATTTATAAATAAGAATCATACCAACATTATGAATCTAGCTAAATTTTAGCTAGCACGAATTGCGCTGGTCGGAAGTAGTACAGATAAGAAAGAAAAATAAACAAAACACAACAATCCAGACGTCCAGATTTAACCTCCAAACCAGTCAATTGATTAACGAAATAATAATATTAGTGAAAAGATTTTATGAGTGGTGTACATATCTCTATGAAACAAAAGATCTTTTATACTAATAAAAAATAATATGAATTCTGCTACTACGAGATGAATCATTAGCCAGTACTATTAAACAAACTATTTAGGTCTTGAAATAACTTATGGAATCACAAATTGCATATACCTTTATATTAAGTTGCTCTATTTCCATTGTTAATTTGAATTTTGAGTTTTTGGTTACATGTAATAGGCCTATAATTGTACTGAATATGTTTATGTGGTTCTTAAATAAAAAGCTACATAAGTTAGAGCTTAGTTGTTTAAGGCTTAGAACGACTATTGTATAAAGGGTCATTTAAACAGCACAAATAACGGCGACTAAATACTGGTATTTCCACGAATTCGTAAATACATAATAGTTTAGTTTACATGTCCATATCTGTTGTATATTCTTACAGGAAATTGTATTACACGAGTAACGTGCTTTCATACGATTAGTTTTCCCCAAGGATGTCATCTGACGTAGTAAAAAATGTAGCAAGTAGCTGTGATGTTAGAAAATCTCAACACGCTAATGAACTCAGTAAAGGCGGGCGTCTACCATACAAGGGAAAGTAGTGGCGGATGGAAGAAGGTCTCTCTTCCTGTAATGTTCCCCCAGGAAAACATAACAAATTGGAAATTCGCGTGTTACAAACGGCTTACCATTAAAATTTCTTTTAGGATAAATATAAGAAAATCAGATGACCTACATGAAGTCTTGTTTCTTTTAAAGAAGGAAAAGGACGATATTACATTATAAGTTTTCTCGTTTATATTTAGATAACTTATATGAGGAACATATATTCTCAATGCTTACAGTTACGTCGATAAAACTGCAGGCCTATAGAAAACTTGTTCTATAATATGTCAGGATAATAGAAGCAATGATACAAAGCATAGAAGAAAATGAAGAGAACTTAACAATTACAATATTCAAATTTTATATCGCTCTATAAATATTTGTCCATTCATATATACTGAATAGAAAATATCAGAGAACCGTAAAATATTTAAATGGAAACACTCTTTTCGCAGAAAACCTCTAGGAAGACTTAGCCTAGAGGTGTGGGTTGATCTTGAAAGCAACATATGGGCAGAAGAAATTAGCGGTAGGAAAATATGGAATATTTGTTGCTGCAATTTTGAACTCTGAAATTATTTATTATAAAGAGTTAGTTATCATCAGTTTATTTGGTATTATCCTTGGTTGAGAAGTACTCAAATCAGACAGAGCTTGTTTCTTTTTTCTGGTGTAAAATTCATAGCATTCCTTCCTTCGGAAAGGAAGTAAAGATCTAAGCTCATGCTTTAGATTTATGCTAAAGAAATACCATTTCCTGAAATGGAGGGACAATTTTTCTGTTTAATTGGCGCCCAAATGGTTATTTCCTGCTCCTCCCTAGTCCTTCCCTATGCGAGGGGCAGATCCCCTAATTGCTACGGATCTTGCAGACAGAAAAAAATATTAAGGGATCTTATCCAAATCATGAGAAAAACGACGTTATCGTAAGTCGCCCTCTGTACATTCGTAAAAAAATATGGAATATTTTACAATGAAAACCAAAACACAGCTGAAGAAACTGTTGTGCTTACGCACACCAAAATTAAATTCCTCCATGTATATCTTGAGAACTTGCCATGAAGAAAGAAGGCTTACCTTTCAAAATATTTGCTTTTTAGAGTTTGAGCTGCTATAGTGTGTTTAGTATAGTGTTAAAATATTTGTGTTTATGTTAGAGCATGTATATGTTTATGTGTATTTTGTATATAGTATGTGTTTGCTTGTTTGTGTTATTGCATATATCTATGTGCGTGTATGTGATTAGGTGTAAGTGCGCGAAGGGGAGATGAATGTCATGCATACCAAAAATGAAAGCATAAATATTTAAACGCAGGGATTTTCAACGATTACTAGTGTCATTGCGTTATTAATTCAAGTTTATGCATATGTAATAGGCAATGTGTTTGTAGCGGACTCTTCGGGAAGTTTCCAAAGAATAGTTTAATCTATCTCTATAATGATGCCCATTTTAAATTGCTATTGTTCAGAATTAGTCGAATATTTAAAAGAGCAAATGAAAAAGGCTGCTTTTTTATTATATTTACATGAAAGGGAAAACCGTGTCCTTTGGCAAAACAATTCACTAAAACATGTATATTGTCCAATCAATCCATGTAGAGCAATAGGCCTAACAATTAATTTTGTGGTACTCGTACCTAGGCCAAATCTGAGGTCCTTAGCATCTGTATTGCGAAATGAGGTCAAGTTTCTAGTGCTCATATTTTACTCGGAATTAGGAACAGATAAAATCGACATACAAATTTTGAATGCCAGAATAAATTTATGTCCATTAGCATGTTATATTTACGATAGGAAAGGAAGAGAAAATCCATTTTATATTTTTAAAAAATTAAATCGTAGTCTCGAATCTCTGAGCATCTAAATGTTGCCGAAGATGCTCAATCAAGTGGTTGAAAGCGTTCCACCAAACTAGTGGTGAATGCAGTCCTGAATGTTACCAAATAGTAAATTAATCTCATCTCATTTTTAAGAGAAAAATTCCTCTGATAGAATTCGAACTCATGACCTTCGGCTTTCCGAGCCGATGCTCCCCCAGCTAATTAAGCCAGATTAGAGTGGAAATTACACGAAAAGTCTACTTTTCAAATTCATTTGTACTAATTAGGACGATGTTTCTTAATGAAGTCAGTGGCGGCTCATAACCACACATTCGCAATAAAAAATCTCGCAAACTACTTGTTTGTGGACCCATGTTTGCTAGAACTGTTTCGCTTCTGTAATCGTATACTTTCAACCGTTTTGGTTTTCGCTATTAATTATAATACACCCTGCATATCTATAATAATAATTATTATTATTTTTATTATTATTATTTTTATTATTATTATTATTATTATTATTATTATTATTATTATTATTATTATTATTATTATTATTATAATATATGGCATACACCTTCAGAATGGTCGATAAAGGAAAATATAGTAGCTCCAAACTATTGTAATACGTTCCAGATTCCAGGTCTATGTGAACTATAGCAGACTGAAGTATTGTTAACGTTCCAGGGACTTTTGTCACACAGACTCCTTAAATAACGGAAGCGGCCAATTCTGCAAATGAGTTCCAATCGGAAGAAGAAGTAGGATTACTTCCGATTGAAATTACACGTAATACAATGTGATTTACACGTCATAGTTTGGTTTTAGGCGAAGCGACTAGCAATCAAACGCCACAAAGCAATTATTAGCTGTGCGGTAGTTGTTTTCACCTTCCTTCTTTGTGAATGACTCCACCTATTGCAACGAATGAATAATTTGTTTCATATACAAGAACCTTGATATATATTATAATATGTCACAAATCTGACATGAAGATGAATTGATAATGGAATGTTAGAGAAATAAACAGCTGTTTTTCTTGCAAGTAGATGATAGTTTATGTACATCTTCAAAGGCGATTTTTTAAAATATTCGTTATGCTAGTTTTTAAGCATGTTTAACTTTATACTTGTGAAAAAATGTTTAAATGTATCTGCAAAACCGATCAAGTTAATTCAAATGTATTGTCACAAAGCCCAGAAAAGAATCGCCCAGAAATTGATAGAAGAAGGCCTCGACTGGAAAGCGCTAGAATTGGAGACATCCAGAAAGGGACGGCCCTCTTATTGCTGATTGGAGCCGCGCGCCGACGGGTGCGGCCTACTCCCTGGCACGGCGCGGTGAGTGACCAAATCGGTTGGCCAGTACCGGAATAATGCCCAATTTAGTGTTTTTATGTTAATAAATAAGAAGTCGCGATAACTCAAATATGCTTTATTGGATTTTTCTGAAATTTTGTATACCCATTTATAATGTACGTGGAAAGACGTCTACTGATATTGGACCAAATCGGTAGACCGGTACCGGAGTAAAACCCAATTTAGTGAATATTTTAAAGACGCGGTAACTCAAATACGCTATACACATTTATTTATAATGTCCATGGGAAGACGTCTATTCATAATGGATAAAATCGATTGACCTGTTTCGGAGTAATGCTCAATTTAGTGCCTATTTTATGGTAATATACGTATTCGAAAGAATTTATAAAAAAAAATGAAAATCAGTTATCTTGACAACATAGCCTATTGTTTTACTGTGATCTTATAAGGCCTTGGAAATTAAAATACAGGTAGCTATGACAGTAGCAATCTAGCTCTCAATACTTCAGGTCTACACATTATCCTCGACCTTGGAAAGCCTGATGATGGTGTAACAACAATACATCGAAATGCATCTCTATTAATTACACAAATAACGAGGATCAAGCAAGGCACGGACTTCAAGACTGGTCAACTAACTCAAGAGGATACCATTTGATGTTGGTCATCATCATAAACAACATACACGCAACTATACTACGCAACATTAAATAACTGACATGCATATTGATATGCCAACTTACATAATTTTAAGGACAGATAGCGAATAACGCTACTACATCAACATATTTAATCAACATTTTATCTCATCCAGTGTCTGGAAATACATATTCTTAAGTGTAAATTTTAATTTTAATTTTAACTTATCAATTTTATGTTTTTAAACAAGGTACAAAACCAGTAATATATTAACACTGCGCTCAATGTTTCTACACTGGGTATGCTACCATAAATAACTAATAATAAATACAAATTTTTATCATTTAAGCGTGTTCTCCTTCATTTTGCATTTTCTTGGTTTTCCTTGCTTTGCTTCTTCTGTTATTAAGTGTCAGTATGGTACTTTATGAGATTGTGTGGTGGACGAAAAAATGTCTGTCCGTCTGTCCGTCTGTCCATAACTCAAATACGCTTTTTCGGATTTTCTTGAAACTTGGAAAACACATTTATAATGTCCATGGGAAGAACCCTATTGATATTGAACCAAATCGGTTCATCGGTACCGGAGTAATGCCCAATTTAGTGCCTATTTTAATAGATTATGGCGCCTTTCTAATAGAAAGGCGACATCACTCAAATACGCTGTATCGGATTTCCATGAAACTTGGTATACCCATTTATGACGTCCATAAGAAGTGCCTTATTGAATTTGAACCTAATCTGTTGACCAGTACCGGAGTAAAACCCAATTTAGTGTATATTTTAAAGACGCGGTAACTCAAATACGCTTTACCGGATTTTTATGAAACTTGGTATACACATTTATAATGTCCATGGGAAGACGTCTATTCATAATGGATAAAATCGGTTGACCTGTTTCGGAGTAATGCTCAATTTAGTGTCTATTTTATGGTAATATACGTATTCGAAAGAATTTATAAAAAAAAATGAAAATCAGTTATCTTGACAACATAGCCTATTGTTTTACTGTGATCTTATAAGGCCTTGGAAATTAAAATACAGGTAGCTATGACAAAAAACATATTGATTTGCATGCACTTATCCAACTAGACCGTTAAAATGACCCAGGTGGCCGAGATGGTAGACCTTTCTTCTTCCGTAAGCCCTGCTTAATGAATAAATCTGGAGCTTAACTTGGAAATCAATTTAAAAAAAACACATTCTGCATATCATAATTGCAGTCATAACTGATTTAAAAAAACATACTGGCACTTTGTTACATCAGTTTACCTGATTTTATTTATTCTCAAGTGGTATATAGGCGGAGATTTATATACTTCTAACAATTACACATTTTTATTTTTAGATTTCTGGACCGAAGACGAGAAGACAAGAATTTCTGAGGCACTAGTCATATAATAATATGAAGAAAATAATGGTAGTATTAGAACTACGAATAACACTTTAAGCCGCCTGGAAATAACGTAAGTCTTAATAATACATTTTATACTAAAACTTGCGAAGAATTCTTTCAAGTTGATCATTAATTAAACATTTGGCGTATCCCTGCCGTCAAGTTCTACAAACGTGTTAAGGATTAGAACTGTTAAAACTTGCCCATTATCCTCATACCATTACTCTATTACGGGGACTAAATTGTATCCGTAGCCTAAATTAAACAATAAGCATAGTGTATGAAGGAACTAGTTGTACCAGTCATCAATATTATTCCGAACATGTGAAAATTCTGAGCTTAACGCATATTATCCTACTTATTTGATTGATTCACAAAATAGTACGATGTGTTTTTCAATATACCGGGACGTCCAGTTCAATAAACAGGTTCTGTGATGAACGGTATTAATTTGTCATAAAATCAGCATTAACATCGATCTTGTTACGGTCGGTAAATCCATAGTCCTGTGGAATAAACGCTCTTCTGCAAAAAATGGATGGGTTTTCATTTCAAACAAAGTGGAAATTTTATACACTTTTTGTCAGTACGATTACTGACGGCTATTATTTATTCTGTTAATTATTTTCAGGAATAGTTAATTCAATGGTATTTGGAACTACTGGATGGTAAAATATTGCGCTCACATATAAGAAATAAGCTGTTCTTAGATGTCAGAGAAACTAGCACTATTTATAATATCTGTATCTGCTCAATTATGAAATATTAAATGCACAACCTAAACTAAAAGCATACATTATTATAATATCGCATTATAGTATAGTAACATTATAGTAACTGATGTTATAATGTGATGTTATAATAAGGCATACTTTTAGATTAGGTTGTGTATTTGATACTTTTTAATTGAGCATAAGTGGAAAACCTATTTTAACAACAGATATTATACACACAGCACAATTGGAAAATAACTGAAATAGCGCTGTTTAGTCTGTCTACCATGCTCGGAAATCAGGGTTTGACGTTACTGACAGAAAACAGTCTGAAAAGAAAAAATTGTTCTGATACCTGAGAACCAGTTTTCAGTACAGCATAATGGGCGAGAAAAAAAAGTTTTGACAAAACCAGAAGGTCCAAATATCAGTGAATGGATTATATGTGTTAGGAAGACATGGCACTTAACCAAGCTAAGAGTCAGGACTGAAGCTCTACTTCTATGAAATTATCATAGCATAGATCTTGATCTATTAACGCGCTGCTTTCTTCCATTGTTTTTTCTTATATAGGAGTGAGTTGTTATGAGGTGTTTTGGCTTTAACATTGCATTGACATTGTACATTGAAGTAAGTTATTTCATTATCTTCCGCTCTGAATAGCTATAAAACCAATCATAAAGAAAGGGCTTTATCTATGTAAAAACTATCTGAACTCCTTATTATAATAACAAAATGTAGGCCTACATAAAAAATCCTAATGCATGTCGCTTGCAAAAGAAACGATTATTGGGTTGACAGAAACAAGATAACAAGCTTTACATGTGTATGATTATACATGTGAAAAGACATCAGTCCAAAGATTGAAAAATCTGTAAATATCAACCACTTATGTTAATGTAGGCCAATAAAATATATTCAGATGGATTCTAATGCGCTATTCTTTATGCTATCTATTTCTACATTTCTATTATCATAGTAAGGACTCCAGAAAGTTTTCCTTCATTTCCCATAAGCTGGCTATTTAAATTGGACTAAAGAGCCCTTTCATTATGAATAAATTCATTTGTTAGGTCTATGTCTGACTAAGGAGACTTACACAACATGAACATCAAACATATCGCACCTCAGCTACAATGAATCTCCAACAAAGACATGATTGCATACAACAACAAGAGGTCAGAAGTTTTAAGATGGTCACTCTCTATTAGTTGTATTTGTCTTGGATAATTCTTCGGTCAATGTTTGACATGCCTATCAGCTCAGACAACGCTCGGGTCACCAGATCTACTTGTCGTTCTTTCCTGTTCATGTTTGTAATATAATATGCTACCCAAAGTGTCAGCAATTAGATAATGTGAGATCCTGACTTTATTATCAGCAACAGATACTATGAAGACTTGCAGTTGTGTTCCATCCAAATGAGGTCTACTCAGTTTTGACATAATTTCACTGGTCACTGAGGAAATATACCTCATTAGAAAAAACTCCATCAGATTCCATTATTACTGAATTTTAATTCGAATCTAGAATCTTTAAAGTGTAGTAGAACACATATTTGCATTATAATCAGAAGCATAAAATTCAGCCTTGTGATTTTATCTTCCCAAATAAGTCATTAATCTATTCATGGTCATCGATGTCATCAACTTAAGTTAACTACAGGTAAAGAAAACATATAATACAGGCCTAAATTATAGCTACGTCTATGTACATATCCAACATTTTTCAGCAACAGAATAAAAAATTAAGAAACAAATAGTCACATGTCACAATAGGTGTAAATGTACGACTTATGTCATCACATTTGTCTGTACACATACTGGTTCTCTCTAATTATTATGCATTTACTTAACGGATAATTATTTTTTTACTACACATGTCGCTTTAGTTACTAAATTTGTATGATTGTCATGTATTATGAATTTATTGCTTAATTTTTGTATCTTAAATGTAAAGAAGAAACTAGGTCAGGCTCTTTGGCCTATTCGTTAGGTTAGTACATCTGCAATGGTAAAGTAGTATACGACACAAGTTTGAAATATTCACCGATGGCAGTAAAAGTGAGAGAGGAGTGGGATCGGGAATAGCAATTTTTACAAATGGAACACCTACACACCAACTAAAATTCAGACTGGACGCCAAATGCTCCAATAATCAGGCCGATCAAATGGCAATTCTGAAAGGCTTAGATGCATTAAACGAACTCAACGACACAAATGCAAATAATGAAGAAACGACAGTTGCAATCTATACTGATAGTCAAATAACCCTGGACTCTCTTAAAAACAAAAACAACCATACTTCATTAATAGAGCAATATAGGACGAAACTCAGCCAACTTAAAGCAGAAGACTGGACCATCGAATTTGACTGGATCAAGGCGCATGTGGGAGAATATGGCAATGAACTTGCAGACCGATTAGCGAAGCAGGCATCACAAGACAGCGAACTGGAAATCTGTTACAAGAGGATTCCCAAAACAGCAGCATCTTTGGAAATTAGACAACACAGCTTATCGAAGTGGGAAAACTTATGGAGAGATACTTCAAAGGGAGAAATAACAAAATCGTTCTTTCCAACAGTAAAATCGAGACTGCAAGTTAAACTGCATTTAATTGGAAATTTCACCACATTTGTCACGGGCCATGGCAGAATACGGACGTACTTCCATCGTTTTAAAATTATACAATCTCCATTATGTCCCTGCACTTCTAGTGACCAGACAATACAACACCTTATGTATGAGTGTCCTAAATTGAACTCACAAAGAGCGATACTAAGGAATGGAATCACACGGAAGAAGGGTAAATGGCCGGTCACCAACAGCAACATGATACAACTGTACTATAAAGAATTTTTGCAGTTTGTAAATTCGGTAGATTTTGATGACTTGTGAACAATTCTAAATGTTGTGACTGCAAATACCATGATGATGTTGACTCAAAATAGGCCTACTCTATAATTAAGAAGGATAAGATGCATGTTACATCAATCTAATAAAAAAATAATAATAATAATAAATATATATATATAAAATAGAACAAAGTAATAGTTCAAAAGTGCTGTAAAAAAATCACGAAATGATTTACACATATTATTATCTAATTATTAATAGCTGTATTGTATATAACATTATCTTTCTAAATTCTTAAATAACTATTGTAGTAAGGTGTACTAGAACGTGTATTGTTGTAACAATCAATCATGTAGTATTACTAATGTAATGGGACATGATGTTAATAAATTAATAAAAATAAAAAAGTAGTAAGATAATAGGCATAGTTGGTTCTTAAACTGGTTAATGTAAGAAATTTATGCAATTTTGTTTATTGTAACATTCATTTAAATTGGCCCATGAAACTTGTAAGCTTCTCATTACTACTTTTTCTTGGATTTATTTTTTAATATTAATGAGGGTATAAGGTTTAATAATAAACGTTCCATTATATAGTGTCCTCATTGGAGTAAAAATTAAGTATTTTTAATCATAATCTAAAAGCATTGATATAGTACGTTGAAACAATACATATATACATGCATGAAGACGGCCGTTACGTAGCAACAAACATGTGTTACTTTATGAGTGAGGTAGGATAGGCTTGTATATAGTTATTTAACTATGGAGATGTACAACTACTTGGCTTGTGACTGTCGACAGTGTGCCTGAATTGTGTACTATAGGAGTTCTTTTACATCCCAATAAATCTACAGAAATGGGCCTGTCACATTTATCCACAAATTAATGCCATCGATCTGGGCCGGGATCGAACCACCAACCTTGGGCAAAGAAAGCCAGCACGAAACTGACTGCACCAACCAAGCCGACTAAGCGAGGTAAGCGTCCTTGAAAAATACTACTACTCTAATGATGTCGAAACCCGTTAATTTCACTTTGGAAAATATGAAATATTAAATCATTTGAGTGAAGTTCATTCCCCATAAAAATCAGTGTAAAAATCTCAATTAATTATAATTCTCAGAATGTAATTTGGATAATACGAAGTATAAATGTTAAAGGAATTAGATACTTTACCGAATTGCCTAGGTTTTCGTATACATTTTCTCTTACCGTACTGTAGATAGAACACCTCGTAAACGGAAACATATCAAAACGAATTTTTATATTTTAACGTTCCATTATTTATAATTATAGTATTTTATATGTATATATTTATAAATATAAACTACTCACTTTTACAAAACTGAACATTGGTACAAGGTGGACTCATAATCAAACCATACACGAAAGATAATTGGTACAGTACACAGTCGAAGAAGTCAGATCACTCGTCTGAACGGTGTCAGGTGTGCTGTACTCTTACTTACTAACTCCTTGGCAATAGGCAATTCCTAAACATGCCAAAGGAATATTATCCATTTCATGGAACCTGGAGGTTCATTGCCGCGCTTAACTGAGTCCGCAATTCGACCTTATTCTGTTCTAATTCCATCCAACAACCCCTCCCAAATCCTACTTCCCTTAAACCTATACCAATATTGTCGTTCCACCTACTTACCTTCATTTCTCTCAGTCAATAATTTTGAGACAAGTCTTTCCTCTTCCATGGGCGCAACATGTTTATCCCATTTCATCCTCCGTGAAGAGTACAGTTTATGAAGCTTGTCGTTATTCAGTTTTCTCCAGTCCCCATTTTTACCTCTTAGCACCATATATTTTCCCAAGCACCCTGCTTTCGAACACTCAGAATTTGTTCTTCCCAAAGAGTATGCTACCACGTCTCACATCCATACAATACACCAGGCTGGATAATTATTGTCTTATAACATTTATTTTTACATTTATGGATAGAAGACGAGAGTATAAAGAGTTTTTGAACTGCATAAAAACAGGCATTTCCTGATTTGAGTCTACACTTAAATCCTACCTTAATATTATTTGTATCTGTTGTTATTGCTCCCACGTAATTGAATATCTCCACTTGTTCGAACTCTACGTAGTCAAAATGGAGCCGTACAGCAACAGCAAAGATTGTACGTGCTTGTCAAGAGTTCCGAGATGATCTGTGGCGTTCGAAATAATTCGAAACTCACTGCAGAGACGAGTGCAGTATTGCATCCAGGTGCAAGGACGACACTTTAACCGGAAGAGAGTGCAGTATTCAAATTATCTAACATACTACAGTAGAATTGTATTCCTTGTTAAGTTAAGGTATGTGAGAATTGTGAGGCAACTTAGAATGGGGTTTACAGGAAAAGTCTACTTTTCAAATTCATTTGTACTAATTAGGGCGACGTTTCTGAATGAATTAAGTGGCAGCTCATAACCACACATTCCCAGTAATAAATCTCGGAAACTGCAAACTTTCGGTTTGCGCTATTAATTATGATACATCCTTTATATGCAATACATTTTTAATATAAAATATAACATGACATTCATTGTAGCCCTCTTCTATAGTGTGTTTAACTTTTTACAGGGTCTTCCAAAGAAAATTACCAGTAACTCAGAAGAGAATCTACAAACTGATGGACCTCAGTACAGTATAAGCTGAGTATTATATTCCTCTAATCAAATACCCAACCTTTAGCACTAAGAATGGTAGGCAGGACTGCATTTTAATTCCGTTCGAAACTTTTTATGCAAAGTAAAAAGGGACGGATGGATAAAATCCAGCGAGACAGCTCGGCTCTTGGAAATGATCTACGTCAAAACACCTGTACTCCTAAAGCTTTTACATGTCTAAGAGGTTATCCTGCTTATAGGAAGGCCTAAATCTTAGTGCAGAAGATGTTGCAACACAACCTTTAGCGCTATGAACGAGTGCAGGACTGCATTT
Organism: Ectobius pallidus; assembly: GCA_964059195.1. Taxonomy (NCBI): domain Eukaryota; kingdom Metazoa; phylum Arthropoda; class Insecta; order Blattodea; family Ectobiidae; genus Ectobius; species Ectobius pallidus. The sequence goes on from CAXKWD010000006.1 coordinate 71,493,231, forward strand.
TTAATGCAGCGAGACATGCTCGACTCTTGGAAATTATCTATGTGAAAACACGTCCCGGGCCGAAAGCTTTTACATATCACTAAACGGAGTTATCCTGATTAAGGAAGGCCTAAATCATAGTGTAGAAGACGTTGCAACGGAAACTTTAGCTCTGAGAATGAAGCAGGACTGAGAGACATGCTCGACGCTTGGGTCATATCAATGTGAAAACACGGGTACTCCTAAAGCTTTTGCACGTTACTGTGGTTTCTTTGAATTCTCAATGAAAACCTAAGTGAAAGGCAAAGGGTTATCCTGCTTAAGGAAGGCCTAAACCTTAGTTTAGAAGATGTAATTAGAGTTATGTAATTATTCAGCAATAATAAATTTTATTTATTTTTCCATAGGGGATTCCAATGAAAGCTGTCTCTAACCTACGACAGATTCCATTCCGACAGTCTCTATAGCATGTGTGGAGGCGAAGTTATGTAAGTATGTGTTGAGTTTTTTTTTTTCAAAAATGGAGAAACTATGCAAACATTCTCCAATCAAGGCCTCTATCCCATCATCAGTTAACGGACTTGAGTTTCCAATTCTTTTGGAAAAGTCTTTAAATCCCATATAAAAATTAACTCCGTAGCTCCTCAATCATCCGACCTCGGCATCATCTACCATAGGAAGATGGCAGGATTAGGGGCATGTGGTTAGCATGGCGTCATCCGTGGCGGTTAATGATCTGGAATACTTCAGTTTTTGGGTTGTGTAGAAGATGGGTCCTCTGGAACTTTGCAGACTTCCAGGTTAGCAACCCGTGCTTTACATAGATAATCGTGGCTCATAATCTAGATTCTGGAACAGTGATTGGGAAAACCTTCCCTTAGGAGTCTGATGGAAAACTAGAGCTGGGAAAAGTAGCTCGATAAATACTTACCGTATTTTACGGACCATAAGACGTGCCTTAATTTTAGGATGGAAATTTAAAGGAAAATAAATGTAATGTGATTCTAAACGAAACATTTTAGAGAGAAAAATACACTTTATTGCATAAACAAATTAACAGTATCAATGACAATTTAAAGCACTGCCGTTGATGACTATTGTTATTCCAACTAACGATTTCCAGTTAGGTATAGCTTATAAGATAAAGATTAATATCGTACACGGAACAATATTCAAGTCTTGAAAGCAGCTGCGGCAATTCAAACAACAGAATAAACAATTCGTAGCCAATCACATTTAATAACGGTCACAAAAAACAGTCGTATGCATCCTAACTACATTGGTAATTAAGGAGCTCGTATGAAAATTCTTAATAAAGATATTAATAGGCTCGCTGCATAATATTATTATATTGTTGAATTTCACTTTTAAGCTCTTTTATAAAAATTTATTTTATTCAAAAACTGAAATTACATGGCATTCTCTTATATAGTAAATTTGTACTTTTGTTGACTTTTTCATCAAAACTTGATCGGAAATCGTTTACGAGGAGCGGAATTTGCCCATAGTTGACACCTAAGGAACTAAGGGTTAACATATTCCGATTATATATTATTAATAAAATCAAGTAAACTGATATAACAAAGTGCCAGTATGTTTTTGTTGAATCAGTTATAATTGCAATTATGATATGCAGAAAATAAGTTTTTCTAATCAGATTAAAATCGACCAGCGTCAGATTTTTGATACCTTGACAATTGCGCACTCACATAAATAAAACCCATGTCAAATCGTCCGGCTCCGGGATTTGATCCGGGGACCTCCAGAATACGAGTCCAAGGCGTTACCATTTGGCCAGCTCAGTCAGTTTGACGGTGTTGTTTAATAAGCATAAGTGAAGGAATAGTGTTAACTGTCAAATTATACCGGTAGACTAAAATTTTAAAAAATGTGACCTTTAATTAGTCGTTACTCTGGTATCGGTCAAACGATTAGGTCTAAAATTAATAGGCTTCTTGCCATGGACGTTATAAATGCGTATACCAAGTTTCATGAAAATCCGATAAAGCATATTTGAGTTATGTGGCCTTTTGTTATATAATACCATAAAATGCACTAAATTGGGCATTATTCCGGTACCGGCCAACCGATTTGGTCCAATATCAACAGACGTCTTCCCATGGACATTATAAATGTGTATACCAAGTTTCATGAAAATCCGATAAAGCGTATTTGAGTTATGGCGCTTTTAAATAAAAACACTAAATTGAGTTTGAGGCCGGTAGCGGTGAACCGATTTGGTTCAGTAACAATAGGGTTCTTCCCATGGACATTATAAATGCGTATACCAAGTTTCATGAAAATCCGATAAAGCGTATTTGAGTTATGGCGCGTACAGACACACGGACAGACGGACGGACGGACGGACGGACGGACAGACAGACGGACAGACATTTTTCGTCCCCCTCACACAATCTCATAAAGTACCATACTGGCACTTAATAATCATGAAGCCAAAAGGAAAATAACATTGTGCATTTCAATGACCACCACACCTAACGTGCCTTCATTTTAAGTCTCCTGTGACACCACTATGAGGTGACTTTTCACTTGTGATGGTGTCGTCACTTAAAAAGTGTAATTTACAGATATCAAACAGGAAGTCTCAGTATTGTAATGAAAAGAGTTAAATTTAATGGTCCATCTTATAGCCTCACCGATATCAAAAAATAATTTCAAGAAAGATTAATATCAAATAGCTGATAAGTTTCAAGTTCTTCATTTTAATTACGTAGAAAATAACAATAAATAAAAATGTATCCTTATCATATTTTAATATTTAAAAGCTCTTGCCCTACATGGGACACGATAGGCTTATTTTATTTTATTTATTTATTATCTCTTCTTAATACCTTGAATGCCTTACTACACTACCACTGCAGTTAGAAGAGAATGAGAACACAAGAATAACTCAAGAATAAAAATTAAACAATGAACGGCTCAATTCTACTAATATGTAGTACCAGTAAACATACAAAAAAATCTACCAGCTTTTAACTTTATCGTAGATACAAATGGTTACCCAAAAATATTTTATCAGTTGTGACACTAACCTTAGCAGTACTGTAACAAGCATTCTAATTCGTTAAGTGACTTAAAATAATTTTAAAGTATTATATGGATTATAGTCATTTTCTAGGCTATTAAACAGATACATCGCTTTCTCCATGAACTCTAATGCCACGTCATATAAAAAATAATATTTTAAGGAAAAAGCGATCTTCCTACATCACTAAACCACAGAAAAAACCTATCACAACCTCCAAAAAAATACATAATCTCCATAAACTATTGATGTATAAGTTATATCATTATCATCATCCTAAAATAACTGTTATGATGCACAATTATTCTTCTGTATCAAAGTAGCCTACAAACCTAGTAATGTTTATTCAGACGTCTTCGCAAAACACCTACACATTTAGTGGTGTAATCTGACTTCAAGAAAAAAGTTATTGCCACAATATTATATTTGTTTTGTCACCCAGTGCATTAAATGATAGTTGGAGATGGAAATAGGATGGACACTTAACAGGTGGTCACAGATAAAATATTTTGGACCAATATCTTGCAGGAAAAAAATGGGATGGTGGAAGATGCGACCGGCCGATTCTTCAGATGAATGTAGGGTGACCAGCGGTCGAGACTGGGGAGAGGCAGACAAGCATGGAGGTGTTTAGAAAAATCTGTTATCCAATATATTTAGTCAGAACGTATAAACATGTAAATCAGATCAACGATTCTGGAGATAAAAACGCACTAACGAACAGACTCACAAAAAGAAGAAAGAGAGAGAGAGAGAGGTTGCTTTTATAGTATGTCTGCAATAATAAATATACTTTGGTCAGAGTCATTTCAGAGAGTGGAATGGGTAGATATTTTCCGCTCTGGAACCGGTCCTAAAGTAAACAAGTAAGTTAAGCCTGCCTCACTCTTACGTAGATAGGAGTAATTACCTAGATTATACTTGTTTACTTTAGGGACAGTTCTACGACGGAACATATCTACCCATTCCACTGTCTCAAAAGACTCTCTATATAAGTATCATCTATATAGAAATTTACACGGTTTTAAATAATGAGCACGCGGGCTGCAAAGAAGGAAATTACTCAGGTAGGTTAGGCTACCACACTGGATGCAGGAAATTCGTGTTTCTACCATGAAAGCACGATTAGGAAATGAATGAAAAAACACTATCGTAGAATAAATAAACGGTGCAAAACGTTTTGAACAAACTTTCTAACATGTACGTGTTAAGACTTTATTTTTCAGGTTTTTAGGATGACAAAGAAACCGGTACCAATAAAAATAAATAACCTTCAGATTAAATAGATTTAGGGACCTGACCATACATTTTATATGATATTCTCCTTAAGCATCACATTATATTAATTGAATAAATAATTGCTCCTACTTTTAAATATATTTATACTACCCAGGTAAAGAAAATAGATCATAAAAGAGAGTGTAAATTAAACTGTTTTTTTTTTCTTTCTTTCTTTTTTGAGCAATAGGAATTCATCTATAGCTTGTATGTCCAACCGAACTACATTTTTTTAATTCTTTTGTTCTTCCTTTAGTTCAATATATCATAAGATTGTGCCCAAAATAAACTTTTTCTTCTATATATTTTGTAACAAAATAATAACACAGTGAAATAACAGCTGTAATGCAACATTTGTTAATTAATGTGTTCCAGTTCCAGACAGTGCAGCAGTAATAATTCGCGCCAAGTAAAGTGCTGCATTACCATCTTCTAATCCTAGAGAAATGTAATTAAAAACTGTACTATGGCGCATAAAACTACACATAACTACTGTAAAATTGAAAAATGAATGGCATAGTTATTTCAGTTCTCATAATAATACATGTCTGTCTATATGCATTTCTAGATGTTACGAATGTGTGAACAAACGTTTATATTATTAAGGTAACCCTGAAGTAATCATTACAAGTCTAAAGCTGAATTTATCACAAGTAAGTCACAGGGTTCTTATCTGCCTAATTACTAAGTTACTGATCACGGTAAATTGTACAGTATAAATCAATGAACGCCTACTCTGTGGTCGAAACTACAAGCTGCCATGATCACACTATTTTATTCAGTCATTTAGATTTTGTGTATATGTAATAGTAATTTTTTTACAGCTCATTACTTTAATTTTAATCCTAGCAATAATAAAATATTTTTTTGTATTGAGTACTTTACCTCAGCTCAACAAATAAATATCTCTTTACATTTACTCATATTACTTTTTATTCTTCTTATAGTTTTAATACAGGGTGCGGCATTTTTAGTTTCTCATTTCCAATACCATGTAACATATTTATTTAACAGAGAAATAAGATACATTGAACATTTTTAAATATCCTACAGTCTTGGATTTACAATGCTGGTCTTACTTTTTTTAATATAATTTCCTTGAGGTGCCCTCTTTTAACTTTAACACATTGCTGCAATCTCCCTCGTACACTGGCCATTACTCGGTGTGTGGTTTCTTGCGTAACATTTGCAATTTCCTACAGAATTGCATTTCTAAGACTGTTAACGTCAGGGAGGGCATGAGCGAAAACTTTAGGCTTCAGATAGTCCCACAGAAACAAAAAATCTGGTTCAGTTAGGTCGGGAGATTTGGAGGGCCATTGGATATCACCAAACTGGAAAGAATTCGGCCGGGGAAAGCAGCATGAAGGGTATCCATTGAAAGATGTGGAGTATGTGCTACAACACCATCCTGTTGAAACCACAATCTCTCAATATCCAGGTTACAATGTGTAAATTCTGGTAGGAAGAAAGTTTGCAGCATGTGATTGTAACGTTCAGAGTTTACAGTCACCGAAGCACCATTATCGCTCTCAAAGAAATAAGGGTCAATAATACCCTGTGCTGCAATGGCACACCACACCACGACCTTAGGATTGCGAAGTGGGCGCTTGTGGATTATGCGTGGATTTGCAGGAAATTGCAAATGTTACGCAAGACACCACACAATGTGTAATGGCCAGTGTACGAGGGAGATTGCAGCAATGTGTTGAAGTTAATGGAGGGCATCTCAAGGACATCATATTAAAAAAGTACGGCCAGAATTGCAAATCCAAGACTGTAAGACATTTAAAAATGTTCAATTAAGCTTATTTCTTTGTTAAATAAATGTGTTACACGGTTTTGAAAATGGGAAACGATAAATGCCGATAAATGTATTATCCATTTAAAGATCTTCCTTTATACTCAATGATTATCACGTAGATAATAAGCACTATAATTTCTTTCATATTAAAAATGTTCGCCACAGCTAGCTCTCACAATGTCTTCCGTTATACTCAATGATTATCACGTAGATAATAAGCACTACAATTTGTTTCATATTAAAAATGTTCGCCACAGCTAGCCCTCCCAATGAAATAAAAGTACCTTGCTCTTCTAATGAAATTTGATGTCTTAACGCACTCTATCTATCTACCTACCTTCTAAGAATTTCTCCCAGTTATTAGACTGCCTGTTCATTCGGAAACACGTTGTCCTTATACAGCGCGTTTCACATAAGAGTTGGTCTATCGTTCATGTTTCTGCGTCGCGGCGGTCACAGCCCTAACTCCCGAAGGAGCACATTTCCAACGTCTCTTGTGATGAGGTACGTGATTCTTTTCATTGTAATTTTAACTGTAATCGTGAGAACCTGAATCATTACACCGTTAGCGGCTTTATTCTTATAGATATTTCACACGGTCTGGATGAACTCTGGAGTTAGAACTGTGGCCGCCAAGACGCAGAAACCCGCACGATTGGCCAACTCTTACGTGAAACGCACTGTATAATTTTACTTGACATATTTCTGCTGTGAACTTACATGATCTGCTAGAAATAAAAAGAGAGATTTGTTTGAATGGTTAGACATAATACAAGAGTAAGATAATATAATTATCATTACTAACGACTAGTTAATAAATCAGTCAAGGACCAACGTAATAGGAAGATAATAGGAAGGGAAAGGAGGAAAGACAATAGTAATCCTAATTTACGTGGATTTTTTTTACCCTCACTGAGGTATTGTGATTTATAGGCTACACAAACATCAACCCAGTTTTCAAAATCGAACTAGAAGAATTGCATTCCAGTCTGAGAAGAAAAAAGTAAAATATGGAAATTGTATTATAATAACAAAACAAGTATAATAGGTTGAAAATACGTCTATCTTCCATGATAGCAATGGAGAGTGTTTCAGAAAGTTTGAGGGAAATACTGGGGTACAAACCCGAAAAGATATTTACAGGTAATAGGCTACAACGAGAGGTCCGGAGTTTACCGAATTTATCTTGAGAGAATCCGGACCTCGCTTTTTGTGTAATTCTATGCTAGATAGCCTACGGCGAGACAATCAATATAATATAATCCATCGATCGTCACGTCATCGGTGATAGTCTGGCTGCACCAACATTTTTCATCAGGTGTTTTATTTTTTAGATTAAAACTCCTTGTTACCAGGCTTCTAATGATATCGTATTATTAATATTATAGTTATTATTATACGAGATCTAAAATGCTTCACCACACATAAATTACACATGTCTCTGTTTGTTCCTATGCATCTTATATAGGCCTACCCGATCAGTATATATATATATATACAGTATAATAAAACATAAAATTATGACAATAGACACTTGCGATTAAGCCACATATTTTTATCCTGAAATGGTTTCTGATTCATGAGCTAAATACAGTAGTTCAATATGTCTTGTATGCGATGTCACGAGTGACTTGGAAATCACCAATAAATTTAAGGAAATTTATCTCGGAGATTTCCAAGTCAGGAATTGCATGTAAATATAAATACTATTTAACGAATAACATGTTTTAAATATATATTTTATATATCAAAATTATAAAATATTAAAATTTTAGATTGAGATAATACGGTAGCCTACTATTAAAAGGCATTCATGAGACAGGCTAATGACACATGGCTGAACAAGCCACGATCGTTCCATGTTCCATGCTTGTTCCATGTCCAATAGTTAATAAACATCCATTTATTTAGGTACTGTTTGCTGAAATGGGGGTACGCCGTAGCGTAGAAGTTGAGGCGCTGCGCTACAAACCGGAAGGTCGCGGGTTCGATCCCCGATGAGGTCATTGGCGTTTTTCAATTGGCTTAATCCTTCTGGTGGCACTATGGCCCTGGGGTCGACTCATCCTCTAACAGAAATGAGTACCGGGAGCAATCCTGGGGGTAAAGGCGGCCGGTGCGTAAGGCTGACAACCTTACCACCTTCCTGTGCCGATCGTCTAAAAATCCTGGAGCCTCAACCTCCTGGAACCCTCTGGGCCTCCATGGCCTGTAATAGGGAACACTTTTACTGTTTGCTGAAATAATGAAGATATCTTGCGTAAAAAAAAATACAGGATATTAATGTTACGGTTTTAGCGATGATTTCGGTAAGCCCTGGAAATATATTACGGACGTAGGAGCAGATGCAAGATGCTCAGCTGTTTGGACGAGATTTCGAAAGGGTGGGGGAACATGGCTTTTTCTCTGAATTCGTTTCCCACCTCTTTACGGCCTTCCGTTCACCAGTGTACAATCACGACGTTCAGGTTATCTTTTTATAATGTTTACAGGAGGTGATATTATTAAATGCCAACGTTGCTGAAGTATGAAATACATTTCCCATAAAATATTATAATGCTGATTCTTGAACTGATGTAAGCGTAATATTCACTTTATTTCCAGAGTATATCTTAAATAGGGACATATGCATAAGTCACTCCCTACAGAGTCTCTGACCTGATTAGAATATAAAGAAAAGAGGAGGTGATAAAGCGAATTCGATCAAGACTGAATGAATCAGGTCTGTAACTGGCTGATTTGAGACTCATTCCTATAATAAGTTATTGGTCCAAATCGAAAGAAAGACCTATGAGCTAAACAGTCAACATAAATATAAGTTGAGGTTCTAGACCTCTCTTACATTGCTACGATAAAATAAGCTATATTGATAGTAAAAGCAGTTAAAAATGCTGAATCATCCCCTGGAACATCAGGAAATAATATGTCATATTTCGCGTAGTTTTTTGCATCATCATTGAAGAAACTATCTCCTTCCGACTAGTAAAGTTCACATAAGTAATCAGTTCCTTACGATGGGCACAGTACCAATAACGATACATTTAAAGATATTGTGAACTACTGACACGTCGAGCTCAGTTCTTTAACCCAGAAGGAAATATGATATAAAGGAAATATGATATGAAGGAAATATATTATAATGATGTATAATTAATACATTGAAAGATATTCAATAAGCGGAAAATTTTAATATTCCTAACATTTCCTTTTCTTTTTCTTTACAAAATTACACATCGTTTACAAATCTTTCTTTTTCTTTACAAAAATCTAAATTTTTATTTATTAATAGTCACTCAAGTTTTTGGACGCTTCTCTGCCAGTCTCGTTCCTTTTATATTTCTCCATATTCAAGATATGTAATATTTTTATTCACTCAGAAATAAGTAACGAGGAACTTCTTAATATACTTTGTTTTTAACGTAAATTATCCACAGTTCAGTTAAAAATCACCGCGCGAAACATGACAGCAACATTGCTTAATTCTACAAGATCAAGCATAACATTTCATCTGGCATATTAACTTTAAGTAGGCTAGAACAGTATGACTATAAAGTCGCCATCTTGTTGGAGTTGTCCTCATCATTGATTATTCTCGAGAGGGTCATCAGTCTCCATCGAAGGTTCTCTTGAATTACAATCCTTTCTATATACAATTATTTCGAATGAGCCTTGATCTTATCTCATACGCAGATGTATTTTCCAATAAGGGTAAGGAAAGGTTGATCTGTTAAATTTTTACCCATATGCAGAGTGATAAAAAGTTGTAAAAATGTAAAAAGTATAAAAGTACATTCAATCATAATGTAATTCCGATGATATTCTTTGCTACCGGTTCATTGTACTGATTTGAGTTAAAACATTTCCCTATCTTAATATGATGAATGAATAACAACCAAAACAAAATCAGGTAAACTGATGTAACCAAGTGCCAGAATTCTTTTGTGTATAATATGCAAAAAATAAGTTTTTTTTTTAATTGATTTCCGAGTTAAGCTCCAGGTTGATTCATTAAGCAAGGCTTACGGAAGAACAAAGGTCTAGTTTTTTTTTTTCAGAATAAAAATCGTCCAGCATCACCAGAACTATACAGATTGTGATATCTTGACAATCGCACAATCACATAAAAAAAATCAAATTGGCCGGCTACGGGATTTGAACTAGAGACCTCGTTACCATCTCGGCCACCTCGCTCAGTTTAACGATCTAGTTTGATAAGCTTATGTAAAGGAATAGTGATATTTGTCATAGTTAACTGTATTGCAATTTCCAAAGCCGTGTTACACGAACAGTGTATAACAATATGTTGTCATGATAACTGATTACCATTTGATAAAATTTAATTCTTTCTAATATATTACCACAACATAATCATTAAATTGGGAATTACTCTGGTACCGGTCAACCGATTTGGTCCAATATCAATAGGCTTTCTCCCATGGACGTTATAAATGCGTACACCAAGTTTCATGAAAATCCTATAAAGCGTATTGGAGTTATCGCGCTTACAGACACACGGTCGGACGGATGGATGAACGGACAGACATTTTCTTATCCCCCACATAATCTTATAAAGTACTATGCTGGCACTTAATAAATGGTCAAAGATAACTGATTATCTTTCACTTAGGAATTAGCAACGTTTGATAGTAAAAATGCTCTACTAACAAAAGTAAAGCATAGCTAGTCTATCGTACACCTTAAGTTCCGAAGAAAATCATTTCTAGAATGCAGTTTCATGTGTCTGTCATTACAGAGTTGTTGATATCTTCCCGCTTAGACCTATGTCTATTTGAGAGAGTTAATATGTTTCAATTGATATAGGCCTATATATATATATATATATATTAGGCTATTCATTAAAATGCTAAAACTATTTTGAATATCTGTACAAAAAATGTTCCTTATGTACTATTATAGTAAACTACCGGTAAGGAGATACAATAAAATAAGAATCGGGGTATAAATAACACTCTAAATATCTTATCTTAAAATTTAAAAAAGGCAATGTTGGCATGTATATTATTAAGGACTACTTTTCAGCTTTTTGTGTGAGAAACTGCCACTAAAGACTAAAGCATAACATTTACAACAATAGCCTATAACAATTCAAAAATGAACAATTATGTCAACTTTCCTTAGATATATAATTTAACATTTTACAATTTATAAACTTCGAGGGGGTTTTGGCATCTTTGGATTCCTTATCTTATATATTTGTTAAAGGTATGCAAAACATGGTAATTTAAAATAAAATTATTTGGGTAAAAAATCATTTCTTTTAAAAATTGGCTTTCTTGAACTTAAAACCACATTTCTTGGAGTAAAAGGTTGCAAATAAGAATGAATGGATGAGTGACCGTATCTGTACTAAATTTAAATAATAAGATCCTATTTTCCCCAAAATTTCGGTAAATGAAGTCACATTCCACTTCTGTTCTAAAATCTTTTGAAACAACAGCCATCTTTTATATAGGTCTATTACTGTACTTAAAACGGTTGACACATAAGGAAGTAAAGAAGAAAGGAATTTTAGCTGTAGAAGCAAAATAAGTAATTTTCCCTTGAACATCCTGGTTTACAAGTAGCCAGCAAGAAAGAGAGCTGTCCTTGTGCCTTAGGAAGATAATTAGACTGTCCCAAAGCATCCATTCAACAGAATATCATTACCAGGCAGACGTCCATTGCGCATTCATGCAACACAGGTTGCTGGACAACTGAGAAACAGGGGTGAACAAATTAATTCAGCTTGCATTAACCATTATAATACAAAAGTGGTGGTATTACAGAACGTCTCTGTTTATACAGCATCCTTTCATAGCAAAATATAAGTGAATAGATCAGTAGAAACAGGGCCCAAATCCACAATTACATATCCTTTAGAAGAGATGAAAGCTTAATAGGTCTAATTACATTTTTAATATTGACATGACTCAACATTTTCTTTGGTAATAACTTTGAAAGGCTATACATAATGAAATGGCAACATCCGGTTTTCGGAAAAGATAACTTAGGGTACATTATTCGTATCCATAATTTATATATGTATATATATATATATATATATATATATATATATATATATTACATATATATATATATATATATATATATATATATATTACATATATATATATATATATATATATATATATATTACACATATATGTCTGTGAATAGGGCCCAAATCCACTTATTTCCTAACATTCACTTTTACTTTATCGCATATAGGCCTACATAGTATATGATCGTGACAAAAAATCGAAACTGGATGTAAAGTTATATCAGGACCCGGATTTTTGTGTGTTTAGAAACCCTGTTTTAGTGTTTAAACTTATTAAAAATAGTTTTATTTTACCGATTTAATTTAGTTTCACTTTAAGAAGTACAATAAACACATTGACAAAATATAGGCTATATTAATTCATGTTTTACTTAAATTTACGTGACTCCGAACCACAAAACTTTAGGAATACTTTTTGCTTAGTTTTATAAATACCCCTAGTCATTTCCAACTCCACCACAAACTCAACAAGAACGTTTTTCATTTATTCATTCAACTTTTAGAATATTTTACTTTCGGCATCTTGCTGGGAGAAACACTGTGAATAGACAGCAACAAATGTAAGCTTCTTAAGAACACCTTTAATTTGTTCCTAAAGAAACCGGGGATTTCGGTTCACGTAAGATTTGTTTTACCGGGACTATGACATTACAAAATTACAAAACATAATGCTATATTTTATATTACAAAATAATATACAGACAACAATGAGCAAGATGTAAAATGTTGGCAGATTTTTAAAAATAAATTTTTATTAGAACAATAATAACACTACTCAACAGGGTTTTCATAACATGGACAAGAACAACTGTTTTATGTAATTTGAACGTGCTGATTATGAATATGGCATTGAAAAGGTTCTACACATCACATTTTTTTTAATTTGCATTTTTAGTTAGCGAATTACCCCTATTATGTGGCTTCACAGAGGGTAGGTCACATCAGGATCTGACTGACTAAGGAAATGAAATATGGTTTCTGTTGTATTGTGAGACAAGAAATGAACAATTTAGTGATTAGTTCTGATTGAGGAAGTGTTGTGAGTAGAACTATTTATTTTGTAGTAGTGTTAAATAGATCTCAATCGTCGTACACGCAAGTTAAACGTTTTCCAAATAGTTTCTGCTATGTTTATGGGGAATTAACTTTGAAATCACAACATTGACCAATTATAATGTAAAAATGTATATTACTTGTATCTTGGCTGTAAAGTGGGTGAACAAGGCACCACACGTTTTAGGTGAAGTTAACAGAGAGGTAGCGGGAGAAAAATAACATGTCTTTTGCTGTTCTAATGATTTGGCTACACCTACCAGTCAGTAAGAGAGATTTTATTACTTGCGCATTACCAAAACAGAGGGCTTTTCAAAGAAAACTGACAGATAAAATTGTGGATACTAATCTCCCCTCAGCCATAAGACCCGTGTCAGAATTCTCCTGATGGATGAGTTAGGTATTAAATATAATCCAAAAGAATGTAGACTGATCATTGATTCATCAATACAGAGTTTTAAAGCAGTTTTATTGCACCGTGATAATACAAAACCTTCCATTCCAGTGGTTCATTCAGGCGCTATGGAAGAAACTCATGAAAACACGTCACTAATATTGAATGCAGTAAATTATAATTAACATTGCTGGGCAATTTGTAGGGATTTGAAAGTAATGGCCTTGAGGGTTTACTAAGCTCTGTTGTTTTTTATGTTTGTGGGACAGTCGAGTAAGAGCAAAACATTATGTGGTGAAAAACTGACCTATCAGACAAGATTATATTCCTGGTGACCATAATAGTAAATATCCTCTGCTAGCGTAACGTGAAAAAGTACTTCTTCTATCATTGAATATAAAACTAAGGCTAATGAAATTTTTTGTGAAAGCTCTGGATAAGAGAGGAGAAGCCTTTCAATGATTAAAAACTTTGTTCTCTAAACTCAGTTATGCTGAATTAAAAGAATGCAATTTAGAAAACTTTTGAACGACAGCATTTTTTAGGAAAGACTTAATCCTATGAAATTACCAGCATGGAGGTCTTTCGTATCTTTCGTATCTGTTGTTTCGTATCTGTGTTTAGGGATTCATAAGGCAGAGAATTATCGCCAATTAATAGACATTAGTAAGAAACCACAAAACAATGGGCTGCCGTACGTGATCAAAGACCCCCTTCTTACATTCACATTTGGAATTTCTTCCTGAGAACTTAGGAGTTGTAAGTGATGAGCAGAGAGGGCAATTTCACCAAGATATTGCTAAAATAGGGCAGTGGTATCACGGAAGATTGGATACGGCGATGATGGGCAGTTATTGCTGGTTTTTTCAAAGAGAAGGCTTCAGTTCTCATAAGAGAAAAAATTTAAAATCTACAATATAGAAGTATACACAGATGGAATTAAATCTAACTATTGAGTTCGTTCAGGTGTAGCAGTCTTCATCGACGGAGAGATAGCACACCAGCTACAGTTCAAGTTGCATGAAGAATGTTCCAACAATCAGGCTGAGCAACTAGCAATAGTGAAGGCACTGGATAAAATAGACGCTCTACATGATAGTATTGACACTCTGCAGAAAATCGCTATATACACAGACAGTAAAATCACAATCACTCAGGAATTAAAACAGAACACAGTCACCTCATCCAAGATATCAGACAGGCTATTAAAACTATCACAAATAAAGGTTGGTCTGTAGGAATTGGATGGGCGAAGGCCCATGTTGGAATACAGGGAAACGAATTTGCTGATCCCCTTGCCAAAAATGCTGCAAAAAGTTCCAACACACTATCATAAAATATAGTACCAAAAAGTAACTTATTAAAAAGTTGAGAGAGGCAACTTATGTAAAATGGGAAACCGAATGGCAAGCCACACCCAATGGAAAGAGTGTGGTGCAAAGACTATCCTCTAAGATTTACCCTACAGTTGGACTAACCACTATGCTCACCGGACATGGACCACTAAAAGCATACTTCTACAGATTTAAAATTTCAAAAGATTCAACTTGTCCCTGCAACGAAGGAGAAGAGACGACTGATCACCTTTTACTGGAATGCTCAAGGCACAACAGAGAAAGAGACAAACTAAAAAACAGCATAGTTCGAAATAGAGGACATTGACCACCTAGATATAGCGATTTAGTAATAAAATACCTTAAATATTTTAATACCTTTATCAATGCAATATACACAAAAATAAACAAATAGATATATTACTTCTTGGCCAGGGAAAATAAGGAATAGAATAGATCAAACAATAAACAACCTAGTAGAATATGCACTTTGTAAAATTACCATAGATTAAGTAGACAATAATTAGAATTTAAGTTATATAGATTATTAACACTATACAAATGAAGATAAAACTGTACAAAGAGCGGAGTACACCAAAACATGTAGTGTTACTACTGCAATGGAACATGTTGATGATATTAAAAAAATAAAAAGGTATTTTTTTTTATCTTTCTCCACTTTATTGCATGAAGACTGGTTTTAATATGTTTTGATAGCTGTAAGGTATTACTTTATCAGTTTTATCATAGCTGAGTTGGCATTCAAACATTTTAATACAAAAAATGAGAACAAATGAAGTTTTGAAGGTCGAAAATCCTGATTTTTCAATGTAAAAAGGAAACATCTGTAACACAAAAACGTGACGTGTTACGAACTTTTCACTAGCATTTTCGTGCTCAGCGCATGCAAATTAGTTAAGATCAGCCTATTTTGTTCATATTATGGAAAAAAGTTAAAATTTGTTGAGTAGTGTAGCCTAATTAGATTAATTATTATAATTATTATTTTATCATATTTTACTTCAAAAGCAGTTTTAGCCATTTTTAGTTTCTAACGTCTTAATTGGCCATTTTTAGGTTTTATAAGATTGGACTATGTGACTGCCATGACAATGAAACGGATAATTATGTTAAATTATCACAGTTAGTTACCAAGGTACAGCATAGTTTAAAACCTAAGAATCCGGGCCCTAGTTATATGTAACAAAAATGTTGTGTCTTTAAATTTGGTAAGGAACACGTTTCATCAGTCTCAGAGTTCGACACACAGGGTCTAGTAGAAATGGCGTGAAGAGACTCGGGAAGCAAGATGGATGATCATGGTGGAATGTGTCCTCCTCCATAGGAAGCGTCTAGATTTAGGCAGTACTCACAAAACGCTACACATACAGCTGCTTCCCCGATATAACCTACCAAATTTTTTTTTTTTTTAAGTTAAATGGCAAATATAAATGGCTTTGCAGAAAACCTAGTGACTTTTTGAATACCAAGATGTGGGATGAAATTTTTAATTCTTCATTGGAATTGACAAAGAATTTAGGAATAGTACCTCTGGCACCTGCCGTAAAGCCTTATGACTTGATAGTGTATTCAGAATTGAAGTAGTTTTCAGTTAGTATATATAGGTATATTCTTTACCTGTTTTAGATGAGAGAATTGTTGGTCTCCTGGCGTTCAGTGACCTCGGTCAGCACCAAGACCGCTCTTCACCTCTAAAAAGAGGCCCCTATCTATGCTCCTTTCTAAATACTACTTTCGTTAATACCTTGAGGTGACCAGCAGTATTAGGAATGGAGCATACACAGACTACACTTCAAAATTCCATGCCCAAGCACAGAATTATGAAGTGAAGGTCTGAATCTTAGAGTTGTCTTCCTCAGCTCGTTCTTGATTTAGAAAAGTTTCTTTCTTGATGTCACAAACACTAAGTAAAAACACAAAAACTATCTTCTAGTCTTCTTGTTTCTTGATAGAGGAAAGTTTGTACACACATCATTATTGTAAACCGATAAACACCGTTAGGGTAAAACTCGACATAAACGCTGGGTACTCCATGATGGCTGCGACAATATCTGCAATTAGAGAAATATTTCATATATACGAACTGTATATTCAAAGCAAAAGAGATAAAAGTTTAATATTAGATAATCATATAGCATTCACATATGAAAGATGGAAATTTGGGGAAAATTTGCACGTTCAATCCCTTCCCCCTTCCAGAAATAATGATTTGTTGTGCACAGAAAGTAGCAAAGAGTTTTTTAAAACAAACGTGTATAATTTACATTGTCAAGTCAGCTGCGAAGAATAAGGTGTCAGAGGATAGAATTACTTACAGATTTCTGACATAGCATACCCTCTAAAATCTTAACTCCGTGGTGCTACATCCCTGAAGGGACAAAGCCTACCACCCGACCGCTGCATCATCTACCATAGGCAGATGGCAGCATTGGGGGCTTGTGGTCAGCATGCTGACACCAACGGCCGTTAATGGTTTCCAAGACCGGAGCCGCCACTTCTCTATCATGTAGCTCCCCAATTTGAATCGCGAGGCTGAGTGAACCCATTACAGACCTCCCTACCTCAGAAAAATCCGAGGTACCGGGGATCGAACCCGGGCCGACAGATCTGTAGTCAGCGACGCTAACCACAAGACCACTACCCATCACTTAATTCCTTCCTTTACGTGAGGCTGACCCAACTGAATATCCCTGCAATACTACCTCTGATTCTATATAAATGTGTGAAGTGAGAAAATGATATTGTCCATGCCCAAGGTAGAGAAAGTTACGTGAGAGCATCACATCAGATTTTTGTACTAAAATGTAACAGTTAAAAAAATCTTATCTAGCGAGTAGGTAAAATCCCACAAAATCAAGTGCAAGCATCGGGAAATTGCAATTAAAATAGGCTATAGTCTCATTTGCATGGGGACGCTCTTCTGTAGGTCTACACTTACCCCAAAATGTTATTTTCAAGAATCGTTTATTAATTAAGAATTATTATTAACATATCGCGACAATGGTGACGTATGCATGAATCACTGCCTAGACATTCTGATTAGAATATAATATTAGAATATATCACTTTTTTCTAGGAAGTGATAAAACAAATTTCGATAAATATTGAATGAATCAAGTCTGTGATTAGCTATTTTCAGACCCATTATTACATGTTACTAGTCCAAATCGAAAGAAAGAAGTAGGCCTATGAGCTAAATAGTCAGTAACACTCGATTGTCATTGCACAATAAAATTGGTATTGGTAGACAGGGCCGTAGCTAGGCGGTGGCGAGATGGGCCCCCGCCAAGGGCGCAGACTGTACAAAGAGGGCGCAAAATTAACCATGAAAAATCCCGCCTTTTTTTAGACTGGTGCAATTTATCAAGCAATAAAAATTCCACGGTAATGGAAGAAATCTTTCAGGTTATTAAAAATTACTGCACATGAACTATCTGTAGTATTATGCCGATTGTCTGTAAACAAAAAGCAGTTATGCTACGTTCTTTAATTAACACGCTTTTTATTGACAGAGTATGATAACATAAATCATGAGCAGTATGGAAAGATATAACGACAATAAAAATTAAAATGTATGTTATTATTGAGATGAAAGTGGTTCAATCGTCTGAAAATAAGTTTTTAGTACCTTGAAAGTCCAACACTTAGTTCATTTTCAAATTGAGGTATAGGGTTTCTTTGATAATAACAATGTTTTTATATTAAAGTAATAAACAATTTTACAGAAATTTAAAAAAAAAAAAAATTTCAGACTCCCCCAGTATTAGAGGGCGCAGATTTGTCAAACACGCCAAGGGCGCAGAAGGTCCTTGCTACGGCCCTCTTGGTAGAACTCGGTATCGGGGGAATTCTTATCATTGCCACGGGTGACTTTGAAATCGCTAGTTCCAACGAAATTAATTATTTGAATAGCATTGTAGATTAAGAAAATTAACTATTGAAAAATATTCATGACATAATCAATGTGGCTGTTTTCTCTGAACTTAGCACGATCAATTAATAAACATCAATTTTTCGTATATTATTTGCTGAAATTTAATACTGAAGATATCTTTTGTAAAAACAATTATATTATGTTACATTTCCCAACAAGTACGGTATCTTGAAAGTTATACTTATTATGCACATAGGATGATACTCAACTGAATGGATGAGTCTATATCGAAAGAGAGGGGTATGATAGCTCCCACCTTCCATCTTTGAACTGTCTTCCCATTACCCACGCGTTTCACCAGTGCACATTATGGTTGAGATTATGTATTTGTAATGTTTTCAGGCGATGATTATAATAATTAAATGCCGACATTGCTGAACTAAGGAATACATTTCCCGCAAAATATTATAATGCTGATTCCTGAACAGATGTAAATGTACTATTCACTGTATTTCCAAAATAAGTCTTAATGTGCCGAGACAATGGTGACATATGAGTAACTCACTGCCTGCCTGATTAGAATATAAAGAATATAACACTTTTGTAGGAGGTCATAAAGTAAATTCTGTAAATACTGAATAAATCAGTTTGGCGATTTCAGACTCATTCTTACATCTTATTGGTACAAATATAAAGAAAGACGTAGGCCTATGAGTTAAATATTCTTGGTAATCTTCTAAGAATTAAAAGTAGTGGTTCATTAACTTGATGGTCATTTCAGTCCCAAATCTAGGGAGGGAATAATAAATGACTTCCTACAAAATTATTTATTTTAAAAAATCGGAAAAATAAGGAACTACTTTACTGGTTTGGTTATAAGCGACAAACATGCATACCACACAGTGTTGGCAGAAGACTTTCAGTCATTAAACATATGAAAAGCATGTGAAAATCTAAGTGTGAAATGTTCCACGCGCAGTTGTGTTTACGGTTGATGTGTAGACTGATTAATTTCTTCTCGTGTGCGATTCACCGATTTAAGCCTACTGGTTCCGGAATGTTAGTGACACAGTCTATTGTCATATATAAAGCCTCAATTTTTTAAGTGAAACTTCTTTAGCCGCGGTAGGAGTAAATCGAGAGCTAACCCAAACTTGCGTTACGAACAAAATCGTCACGAAATTAGTGGCACAGAAAACAATCAACTCAATGATTAAGCTTATCCAAAATTGAAAAAATTCAAAATTCCAAAATTAAAAAAATTATAAGATCAAAAATTTAAAAATCCAAAAATCCAAAAATCAAAACAAGTTTCACTTCTGTCGCGTGGCGTTCCACGCACACTTTTTTTTTTTTTCATAGCTCTTTAGGGTTAGATTGTCTAGTCAACAAAGTATTCTACTGAAATCTTGTTTGAAATAATAATATGTCACGATAATATCCCGAAAATTCCTAAGTAGACATATCATTCGGGGAAACCTTTAATTCTTAATTTACATAAAGTATTTTGTTTACTGTTATATACTCCTTGAAGTAATAAAACTGAAAAGAGTATTTAAAGAAAAATTTACTATACAAATTACCGCCATTTTATAGTAATATTAGTTTAGTTACACATATACTTTTTTGTTCGGGTACACTATAATAAGCTTATTTAGTGACGAAACAGTACCTTAATGGGGTACTTTAAAACACTGCCGTTATTTGAATTATTATTGTTATTCCAACTATCGATTTTCATCTACACATATCCGATATCGATTAATATCGTACATGGAACAATCTTTAAAACATGAAAGCAACAATAGCAGTTCAAACTTCACAATCAAAATCCTGAATTTAGAACAAAATCAATTCTATTCCTGTTAATATTAATATTAATACAGAGATCATTTCGTGTGCTTTAATGTGCGTTGCTTTGGGGTTAAAATGTCCAAGCGAAGTCCAGCCTCCTGCATACCTTTGTCGCCTGCCATCTATTGCAAAAGATGAAAATAACTATCAGATGAATGGCCACGAAGAGATAGAGAGAGTCGTTTGTTTTATCAATTACAAGGCATTCCAAAAACTTAAAACGTAACCACCGGAATTTAATTACGGCCGAACAAAAACAGTCGTTACACCTTGTCTATAATACATTTTAATTAAGATGCCTGTACGAGAATTTTAAAACGTGTATAGCGACTTTTTAAACAAACTCGCGTCTTTATAAAGACCATTAGAGTCTCGTTACATAACATACTAAACTCGAATTACTGAAACTCAATCATTCTAAACACGAAGAAAGTATTTTATTTGTGTTGCAAATTGCAGAACGACGCCTATAGGATTGATTTTTTTTAGGAAGCGTATTATATTAAGTTGGAACTTCGATGCAGAATATGAGGTTGAATTTTATACCATACAGGATTTAATTTTGAAAGGGTAACGATAGTTTAATCGTTTTAACTACCACTTTTAAAATAATTAACTCATGCTTCGATCTCCCCATTCTACCCCTCTCGTTCAAAGTAAAGTACTTAATGGGCTTAAATTATAAGAGTGTATAGAGTGAGAACGAGAGAGCAAGAGAGAAAGAGAGAGAGAGAGAGAGAGAGAGTCTTCGCGTTCTAACAACAGTTAAAACTTAATTCTTAAGTAACAATACCTCACTAAAATAATTAATATTTTAGACAATTGTGGAAAATTATCAAAATCAATAATCAATATAACCATAATGGTCTGACAAAATTTCACAATAATTGCCGGCTACTCAGAACTGGGCATGGGTGTTATCTTATAGTATATTGTGATGTAATAATAATATTAATAATAGCTATGTACACAAAATAGCAAGTCATTCACAAACATAAATAAACATAAATGTCCTAAAACTGATCCCTGCGGCACACCATACTTAAGTTCAGCTATTTGGATTGTCTTTGCCTACACATACAATTTAATGACGATTCTTAATAAATGATTAAATCAATTCAATACTGTTGCCAGTGATTCCATAATAAGATAGTTTCCTCAAAAGTGTATTGTAGTTTACCTCTACATAATCAAAGCCCTTGCCAAGGTCACCAAAGTAGCCTCAGCAAAACACTCATTTTCAAATGCATGGTACTAACAAGGGACTCCATTGCATCAACTGCTGACTTTTCTTTTATAAAACCAAACTGTTCTTTATAGCTGAAAAGGCCCGGCGTCGCCTGGCTTTTGTATTTTGTAATCTGAAATTAACTTATGAAGGACTTTCGATTTTCATACTCCAGGTCCTATTATAGGTAGGTAGAATTTTAAATGAGGAAGAACGATTTACGACACTCAAACTATTTCCTCAGAAAACGCTAGATTACATTGGTTGAGAAAGCTGTACAATTGAGATTATGTTATACTTTCAAGTATTAATAACTGTAATTAGAGCGACGACTTTTGCAATACTTTTTTCCATTTCCACAAATTTCCACAAGAGCCACAAGTTTTTATCAAGTTTTGTGAATAAAAAGGCAGCAATGAACTAAACAAATTCTATGTCAATGTAAAACGCCAGGAACTTCCTATGAGCCTGTTCATTTCTTCATGCATAGATATTCAACTGATAGAGCTAAAATTTTGCAAGAACTCAGTATTTGTACCTGGAAATAACATAGAACTGTAGTCATTCTGAAATGTTAACTGTTTCATGCTGGTAACCGTTTTAATGGTACGTCGTAACAACCTAATTATATTCCTTGCCGATATGCAACTTTACCATGGCGAACCGCTGGTAAAATCTAATTCAGGGACCACTTGCAACATTTAAAATTAAATTTGCTACATTCTTATGTTCTTATGGTTATCAGAAAAGGACGGTTCAAAGGTTCCCATTGAACAGCGAGATTATGATTCTTGCTGATATTGTTTTAGCGCTAGTACAATAATAATAATATTGGTGTTCTGTGGCTAGTAAAGTCAACGACCGTCAAGTCCATTGTTCTTTGTTTTTCCATAAACAGAACAAACTGCAAACGAGAAGGCGTTGTAATCTTTCTATAAAATCTAAAAAAGCCAGAGCTATGTTTTATGCTATGTTACCAGTACGAAAACAGGTAAGCAGCTAGAAAATAAATAAATGCAAAATGTGTAAATAAATAATAACGCATGAGGGATATAAATAAATATAAATAAAATTATTAACTTATTTTAATATCAGAAAAATTATAGGCTAAGTATAAAACCAAATTGTTTGTGGAGTGATAAAACGTAAAGTAAGAATGATAAAAAGAAAGACGGAAAGATGGAAGAAATATATTTTATATATTGATTTCTACAAAATAATGGAGATAGCTTGAATTGACGAAGTGTACGTAAAATAAATTAACAATAAATTCATTAGCATTGTTTCTCGGGCTTCCAACCGGGTGAGTAAGAGGACTGATTCCAAATTTTCGGCAGCTATCTCTGCTGCCACCTTCTGAGAAAAGTGAGCTACTTGGGATTAAATCTGTGTTGTAGAGGAGAGACGAAAATGCTAGGTGGACTGGGGGCCAATAGGAAAACCGAGAAGTGGGACAAATAGACAGACCAATAGGATATTCACAATATGCCAATTTATGAAATATTTGAACCAGTATAGTTATTTTTGTATAAAGTCTGAAGCTATCTGTGCATACTATTATTTTAGGTTTGTAATTTTCTTTGCAGGGAATTAGAAGCTACAAGTGACCAGGTCATGTGGAAAACTTACAAATAGATTGGCTGGAAGGATGGGTCTAATTTTCATATTCAGGAAGAATACCCGACGCACTAAAAAGTAAGTAGGGCCTACAGTAAGTTAGTTTCTAGTGATGTTTCTCAGGTAAGACTAAAAACTTACGAAGGACTGATAACCAGCTAGTTATATTATTATTATTATTATTATTATTATTATCATTATCATCCCATCATCGTCATCATAATTATGACTAGCTGGTTATCCTAAAAAAATACTTCAAATTTTAAGAATCTTTGCGTTTACAGTAGGCCGCGAAATAACTTATGTTGAATTTTAATTATCGTGATATTAGGTGAAATAAAGAAGCTGAGTTAATGACTATAGTCCAATGTTCTTTCCAGGTATAGAAACTATATTCATGCAAAATTCCAGCTCTATCAGTCTTTTTTTTCGGCTGGAACTACTGTATATTTGTACTCGTAGATGTTTATATGATTTTATCCATACTCAAATGGAGCAGGTTGTATTGATCCTCATGATCTCCATTAACTCTCAATGATTGTGTAATATCGTCATATGAACACCCTGCATTATCAATGATTAATGTATGAATCTTTTTTTGGCACACTGATCAGATATCAGTTTTAAATGTATTTATTCCTCTCTTTAAAGTTCACTCTCTCTTCTGAATTCCTTGCAATATAATCTTCATGGCATAAACGTTTTCAGGCGAGTGAGAACAATCTTTATTAGTATAGCCATTCATACAGGCGAGCGCCCCCATTAATCCCTTAAGATCCTCTCTCCCAGCTAACTCCCAATCTCCCCGATCTCTGAGTATGACTGATGGCGACTTTAAAGTTAATCCCCTCAGATGTTTCGAGATGCAAACTATATACAGCGTCATTATTCTCCAAATCCCTCCCAAGTGCGCCTTTGCTACAAGAAACTTCTTTTTCTGTCATCTTTTCTTCTCCTTCTTACTTCTTCCCACTTCTTGTGGCATTTCAGTGCTCCAGCCTTGGGTTACTGCTTACACCAGTTTAATTACTTGATTGGAACCGTGCCAGGTTGGTGTCATCCCTTGTTTCGTCTATCTCTCTAGGGTTGCGAGAGGAGGCGGCGGCGAAGAAGAGGGGGTGTGTTGGATAGACAAAGCAATTAGCGACCAGGATTGAAGAAAACAGTCCTAGAGGCATACAAGAAGCTCTAGAGAATGGAACAGATTCCAGAAATCCGCTCTAGATTTCAAATGTGGAACGCACACACACTAACACCCATGGAATCTTCCTTCGGCAAAACTCTCCAAACGTGTTGGTTGGTGTTAATCTAGACAGAGAATCGACACGACTAACCCCATTTAAGAAATGAAATCTTTTATTAATGGCACGATCGGAAAGTTTTCCACTTGACCTGGTCACTTGTAGCTTTTAATTCCCTGCAAAAAAAAAATACAAACCTAGAAATAATAGTAGTCACAGATAGCTTCAAACATAAATTGGCATATTGTGAATATCCTATAACTTATCATATAATTGCACATGTACCTTTTTGGTTTCAGTTACATCAAAATCGTTATATTGATTCACAAAAACCTACTTCATAGAATTGCACGTTTTGGACTCTACTGAGTTAACTATTTTATAAAATTGAACAAAATAATGATTGTATATACTATGTACCGGTATATGAATTACCGGTACTTTTATTTGTGTTTTGATTTATACGAAAATAACTCGATTTTTTTAAATATTTATTTAAATTGGTTGCTTATATTGTTATTTAATGACGGATTTAGTGTAATTTAGGCTACCGACGCGACGTGTCACCGGTGTGCAGGAATTTTCTTCCACAGGAGTTCCTCTGCATATCTGTAAATCTACACGTAAATCTGTCACGTTTATGCACACACAAATGCCATCGACCAGGGCTGCTACTCTTTAAAATATTATAGAGTGCAAATATTAGAACTAAATAATTTCAATGAAGTAAAGTCCCGGTTAATTGAACATAATTTCTACCAACAGTATTGCACCTCTGATTTGAACAGACCCATTGTTACCCCTAGGGCATAATCCTCATATATGAATGTTTAATAACGTATTCTGTAAACACGCTAAAGGACATATCAATAGCAACTGCAATAGTTTCTATAACCAACAGCACACTGCATGCAAACACAATATTGTAAGTTATGGCTGAAACAACTGTAGCATTACGTGGTTATGATTGTCGCATTCCGCATGATTTCACAAATTTGTTGCATGATTTGTTAGAAACAGCATCCGCTGGCTGAAATAGCACATAATTGAACCCACTACGTCATCACACACACACTCCTCTATTAATTTGCGTTTCCTTCTCTTTGCATCACGTATTGAGCCTTACCGTCACTGCTATTGGAAACAGTATTAACTGGATCTCCATTGAGAATTAAGTCCTGCTTTCGCGACATTGCGAATGTTCCAGGCGTATGATAAATCCTGCCCGCACCTGTCATTGTGTTTTCATTCAGTTCATATTGAAGATGATGATATTAATCATCGCATGAGAAGGGTATTCATTTGCATCCAGACACTAAATATAAACGGTGTAATGATTAGCTAGTCCAGTATTGTGTATACAGTTCTCTGGCACTGCGACCTATTAGAGAGTTTAACTCTTCCGTTTATAATAAACAATGAATGCATAGTTCCTAGCTTGCAGTATTTCCTGCCCAATCGATACAAAACCAACAGACTATATAGTATAACGCTCTTGGTTAACACCTACGAACTGATGCAGTTGACTGGAAGACTAGCATCGGTGGAAATAATAAATAATGTGAAGCATATTGCATAAAGCTGCTGAGGAATATGTACTCACTGTGTCTCAATGAATTGATTCAACACTCTCCACTGAGTGATTCTTCATTATATAGATATTTAAACAAACTATAAATAAATATTTTTAAGTAGATCGAAATTAATTATTCATGTATAGATGATGAGGTAATATTTTTAAATAATCCCTTAGTTTATTTGATACAGTATCCGTTCAAAATTTATTGTTAATTCCAAAACATAATATTGAACCCCTACAAACAAATAGAAGGTCAGCAAGTGACCTCTGTCTTCTGGCTCGTGAACAATTATTTAAAATTAAGAGCATCAACAACAGTGTCACACCGAATTTTCTAAATCAGTGTCAGTGTTGTTCGACTGTTTTCGAGTGAAGGGACAGATGACACTTTCAAACTTAATTCCGGGCCGGAACATTAGGCCAATATTAATGTGTAAAACATATTATAATATGGCAAGAAGTATGATATATCACCTAGATTGCCTTAGAGGCCTAATATTTTACAAACTCAAGCAATATAAGGATAACCTCATACACTTTATTGAGAAAATTGAGCTACATGTTGGTTTACTACAGATTTAATATTAACTTCCATTTGAGTAATGGCAAGCCGCAGAGACGATTTCAGTAAATCTTGTGACAACTTGTTCCCCTGCTTAGTTTTTAACCATATGGTGGAAAGTGCAAACTCACACATATACCTACCATCAAACATGGATTGTATTTTCAAAGCACAACTTCGCAAGGTTGGGTAACACTCTTTGTTAACTAGTCTCCAAAACTCGATTATATAAGAAAATCGTCACTCTGTAGGTCACATAGCTCCATTTGCATTCTGGATCATCAGTCGAAGATGCCTCCATATGGTTGCAGAAAAAATCTAAATCAGAGAGCCTTGAAGTACTACTGGATCTCTGTCAAGACGTGAGATGACAGCGAAAAACAAAAATGTAGAAGGTCTCGCCGCTATCAATTCAACATGACTTTTTCTTTTTGGCCCTCCATCGTCCTCAAAGCCCTCGACCATAGGCCCAACAACTTTCGGCACTTGTGTTCTATTACTCTTATTTTTCACTCTTGTGTACTTTAAACTTGTGGGTAATGTGTTTTGAGTTAGCTGTTTGATTCAGCACGAATAGAACTGTGTTACTCTGTTTGTGTTTTGTCGTCTGTCAGTCGGGGGTCGTCTCCCCGATTCGGTATTCGCCTAATGACTAATGAGAGAGGGAAAACTCCGAAAACCCCAATCGGATCGGCTGCTGCGAGAGGTGCCCGCAGTAACCCGGGCACTTGGGTTATTGCAAGTATGTAGTGATCGGGACAGTGAGTTACTGAGTTTTCGTTAAAAAATAGTAATTTTTTCCACGTTTCAAATTTGTTTCCAAAGAAATGTACACTTTCATGAGGAATACATTAGTGAAGATTTCGTCTCGATATCTTTATTCTAAGTGTGTTTATTTTAATGTTTTTAAAAGCAACGCGTGCAGCTGTGGACTTTAAATCAATCTATATTTGGTGTAGCCTATTTATTGAAAGTTTTATATAGATAGTTATTATAATTAATTATATTTTTCGTTGGTAAGGAAATTAAGGTAATAGAAGGTTGCAGTAATCAGGAGGCAGGAAGCTTCTAGTAGGTTAGATAATCAGTTCACACTACGTAAGTAGTTTTATGTTAACTAAGCACTTCATAAATTTTCAAGTGCTTTTACCGCAGATAATCATATTACATTTAAACTTACTGGTAATAAGATTTCTCCTAAATGGGTAGGCCTCATTCATGAAACTTTGCATACATACTCACAAAGTTGTGTTAATAAAATGACGTATTAATTTAAAAATATAATTATTTTTAAAGGAGATGTGATATTTTTATTTTGAGTAAAGAGTTTAAGAAGAAAAATACTCGTATACTCGTTTATATTTTTTCAATGATCCCATTTGACCAGGGAAAACCCCATGCACCATTGCATAATGCGAAGTATTAGCTTTAATTTAAAGTTTAAAAACTGATTATCTATATGTGCGACGAAGAAAAATGATCACTAAAATTAAACATAGAATTAAATGAAAAAACATTATGGGCACATTTTTTAATATAAACATTTCAAAATACTTTTGAACACGTATTTTGACAGTATCTTCCTCCCATACAAATTTCATGAGGATACATTAAAAACTCTGGAGATAAAAATAAGTGTGCGTGGAACGCCACGCGACAGAAGTGAAATTTGTTTTAATTTTTAGATTTATCAATTTTGGATTATTGGATATTTTAATTTTGGATTGCTGGACTTTTTAATATTAGGTTTTGGACTTTTTTAATTATGGATTTTTCTTCTGAGATATGTTTCACGATTAGGTTACCTCGAATCTGGTAAGTTTAGACATCGTCAATCTCCTGTTGTGTTCTACATGACAGTGAACAATGTTGAAAATAGAATGCCTGTAAGAAGTTAGGAGTCCGGGGACCGGTTTATTAATGAACGCGGCCACGCTCAGTCCCTATAGATATCTTGTATTTATATAAAATCTAGAAAATACTATAGCCTTTTATTTGCAGTTTAGCCCGAGTCACTTTTCACGAGTTGCCCAACGCCTTTAATATGCGTAATAATGCAAGCAATAATTTTTCATTTCGTATAATTAGTCCTATTTAAGAATAGTTATGGCAGAAGTCGGTGGTTATGATTTTTTAATGGCTGTAGGCCTATTGCTAGTTAGACGTATGACCATCGTCGGTATGCAGGAATTTTAACCCGCAAGAGTTCTTTTCATCCCTGAATATGTAAAGATATGGGCGTGTCACATTTATGCATACATAAATATCACCGTCTTGGGCCGTGATACATCACAAAATATTTGGTAAAATAATATGTGCATACTGTCAATCCTCAGTATAATAAAGATCGATATATCGATAAACCCGCATTTAGAGATATTTTTCTATAGTCCTGGCAAATTTCTGTTTTAATAATGTTAAATTTCACTACACTACAACGTTGTAATGTTCACTACAACGATGAATCTATTTTGTAAACACCCTTCTATAGGCCTAACATATTTTGATGTTAAATTCCCATTGCAAACAGTAGATGATAGCAGGTCTCAGATTTGTGTCCATCCCTGCCATTAATAGACCTGAAAACTGTTAGGTCTACATTTCTTAGAAAGTGCGAAAGATAAATGTTGATAAGGGGACCTGAAAATAGAGTCACTGTGGATAAAATCATCCCTTGCATGTACAGAATCACACATTAATTTCGGTTGCCACTTCATGTGTAGTTAACACACAATATAGAGTAAACTGTTTTAGTTTTGCCATAGCTATATGGCGAATTTGCAGTCTCTTTCTTCCCTCTATAGCCCCCTGCACACAGGGACAGTACTGGCAGCCAGTAGCACTAGCCAGTACTGGCCGCCAGTAAATATCCCTCTACTGTCCCAGTGTGCAGGGGTACTTCCCTTCAACGTCCAGAAGCTACTGGCGGCCAGTAAACTTAAGGCAGGTTTAGCCCCCTGCACACAGGGACAGTACTGGCAGCCAGTAGAGCTAGCCAGTACTGGCAGCCAGTAATTATCCCACAACGTGCAGCAGACTACTGGCTGCCACTAAACTCAAACCTGCTTGAGTTTGAGTTTAGTGGCCGCCAGTAGAGTCATTCCGTGTCAGATCAACACACCCTTTTAACCTCACCGTTCCAGATTTTGATGAAATTTTGTAGAGAGGTAATTTTCATGTATATTAAGAGAAATACAAATTTTTATTTAAATATTTCAATCCGTTTTGAAAATACAGCCATGTAAAGTACTAAAAAAATAACAAAAATCACATCAAAAACATATCTTTCAACTAATATAGCAACTCTTCTAATTAACCTATACAGGTGAGGAAAGTGTCATTTTTTAGCATTTTTTACGAGCTTTCCAATGACATGTAACACATAATAGTTCTAATGGTTTCTTTTTCAGAATTCAAAGTGAAAAATTTTGATTTTGAATGTTTTAAAAAGTAAATTTTCAAAAAATCCTAGGAAATAGGCTATACTAATGTTAAATGATGTACCAAGTTTGAAAATGGGATGGGAATGGGTTCATGGTTAAAAAATAAAAAAAGCTTCACTTTACAAAAAAACAGGTCAAAAATAACTTATATATCCCAATGGAAAGCATAATAAAATAATTTCGACAAATAAATTGAATCAAGGGAAGTAACTCACATACTTGACATCTTGTTGTTCAATGAAAATTCTTTTCTAATGCCTTATTGGTTTGCAAAGTGTTAAGATAGCACATAAATCCTTTTGATCGGTGTCGTAGGATACATAATACATTTGTGAGAGGTATTCAATAATACATGAATATGTGTTGAACGTAATAATAATAGCAATAACAAGCAATAAGGTAAAAATCTTTAAATATTTTATTCGTGGACTCAGTAATAAAACTTTATTAACTTACTACTTGTACACATAGTGAAAGATTGACCGCTGGGGAAAATGTAAGAATCAAACTTTTCTCTGACTTCGTAAATTTGCACTATTTTTATTTAGATATTTGTTGGAATATTTATTTTATGTTTTGTTCATTTATGTCAAAACCTTCCCCATGTAACAAGAAAAAAATTAATATCAATATAAGTATATTACTTTTAATACAATATTAATGCAAATTATTAGCCTGCAATATTCTGCACAATGCAATATTAATATTAGTACCACATTACTATTTAAGTATAAAATATCCCTTAGCTGTTTTCTACCCTTATTATATGGCGTAATTCCTATAAAAGTATACATTCTTTAACAAATTTTCCTCAAAGTATATTAACGTACACTCTAGAATGAGGAATATTTTCTAGGCAACAAAATATTAGATCAAATCACCCCTAGCTGTTTTTACCTGTCTTAATCTCTACTCAGAACTACATTTTTTGACAAATTTTACGCGATTTTACAGACAAATCCTCTAAAAGTCAAAATAGCTTTTTAGGCAGCTTGAATAACAGAAGAATCCACATCTTAGCTGTTTTCTACCCATGTGTTGTGATTTCTGCAATATTATTCGATTTTACAACCGATTCTGTTTTCTACCCCTATTACACAATCTATTTACAAGTCTACAATTTTTATAAAAGTTTGCCTACTTTGACAATATTAATACAAGTTCTATAATATTCTATATTCTATAATATAATATAAATACTGTTTATATTAATCATAATCATACATAATTAAATAATTGACCCTTGTACTGCCTACTGGCTGCCACTAGAACATCCACTGACTGCCTCTACTGTCCCTGTGTGCAGGGGGCTTATGAGTTCATAATTTCTGGCATATGCCTAAACTCAAAGTTTGCCATTATCAGTTATGTTAAACTAGTCTGAACAATTAACTTTCAGTGTGCGGATGTAAAGCAGCTATGGTTACCACTCAACGGAAATCATTAGGTTTAGTGGTCTTTTAAGATTTGGATTTGTGAACAATTATAATTTTTCGCTTCTTTTCACGTCTTTTCACAAAGTAATTTGCATGCCATTGTCCTAATATGTGGTACATAACAATAACCCTCATATAACTATGCAATATGCTAGGGCTAAAAATATCGCTATAGGGAGGTTTGATTGTATTTCTATATTATCGAATACCTGCTTAATCTGCATAACGTGTAATTTCAACCCCTACCTTAAAACACATTAATCTAATATCGAAAACATAAAAATCTACTTATGCTTCAGCCATTAATCGTCCATGCAATTTATCGATTTCGTCTGGAACTTACGACCATGTACTGTTACAAATCTCTGTCTTGCATAAACCCATGTACGTACGTATATATCTACTTGAAGTTACAGAGGCCAAGTGGTGGTATCTCTGGACAGCAGTTTGGAAACAGATGGACATGGCAAGGTTATCGAAATATTGGTTCCCATTTGAAGTCGGACTTATATATCAGCGAAACAGTAGCTAAGATAAGATTTAGCGGGAATGGGGAGGGAGGAGTTTAGGAAATTGACGGGATCTGCTACTCGGTATTTGGTTTTGGCCTAGAAGAGCACGCTATTGTATTCTGTAACAGAGACATTGATTAAGTTTGAATTCACTAGTCTCCCGAGCACATTCTACTACTTTGCCTCATGTTTCCCACCACCGAATCCAGATTAAGGGAATTCAAGGGGCGCGAG
This sequence comes from Ectobius pallidus, assembly GCA_964059195.1. Classification (NCBI taxonomy): domain Eukaryota; kingdom Metazoa; phylum Arthropoda; class Insecta; order Blattodea; family Ectobiidae; genus Ectobius; species Ectobius pallidus. Next base: position 71,525,781 of record CAXKWD010000006.1, read on the forward strand.
GAAAGAGGGTAAGGAAACGGATCGACAGAAACAGAGCTATAGGAGTGCTTTTGTCATTAGTGGTTAAGCAAGAGTAAGGTACTAAAATTGGAGAAGAAATTAATTCGGCACCTCCTTCCTCAATAAATTACACTACATACACCCTAATCTTGTTTTTCTGGAACAAATATTTGAATCTTAACGGTCTTACTTCCACGCGGTTATTCTGATGGTCCACCATGGTCTTGCGTAAAATGCGGCTGCCAATTTAATGGCCTCAAAGTTCAGAGTCCAATATCTAGCGTTTCGAAAGTCAGAATGATTTTTAAAAAATAACTCTTTCAAACCATAATATCCCATTTCTGAATCTAGCAGAATATATGTATTATGATCAATAATAGATTTTTGTGGATCTTTATTTGAAATTGTTGTTTAGAAATTGAAGCATAGTCAAATGGAAAAAATCACTTCCCCAGATAAATTTATTTATTACTAGGGATGGGTCGATACCAGATTTTCTCGATACCGATACATGATTTTTTCCTCGATACTCGATACCTTCAACATTTCCAGTTTCAATAAATAGGTACATTAAAAATTAAAATTTGAGAGAACTGCTTAATACCAACTAAATTAATTAAGTCTGCATATTTAATTAGACAGAATTTAATATCATCAGTAGCCTATATTTATTTTAAACTCTACATTAAAACTAAGATTAGTTTTTTAAACAGTCCACTTACAAGTTTTTGTTAAAAAATACTAGCATTCTCACTTAATTGCAGAATTGCAGAATTACAAAAGTATCGAAAAAGTATCGAGCGAGTGTTCTGAAGTATCGTTCGATGCCGATACCATGCAAGTATCGTGAGTATCGAGGTATCGAAAGTATCGAGGACCCATCCCTATTTATTACCATAATATTCAACCTACTGTACTTACTCTGCATGAGAGAGTACGTCCTTTTCTTCAAACCAAAACATTTTTTTTTTCAATTCTGCCTTTTTTACTTGGAAAGATTGGTCAAACGACACACCAACATATAAGCTACATGTGAGTTCTGCTCCTATTAGTCTATTTGTGTTTTGTTAATTTACTCTTAAAATATGAGGGCTAGAAATTTTTGTTGGTTTAGCAATATCAGCAATAGGCTAACCGAAACTATTTCAAAGACAAAGTAAATGAATTAGAGGAAAATAGTAAAGACAAAAATGTTAGGGATCTCTACAAGAGAATAACCGAGTTCAAGAAAAGTTTTCAACTTAGAATAAACATAATTAAGGACAATGATGGCACTATACTCGCGGCTCCAAATAATATTTTGAATAGGTGGAAAAATTTCTTTAATCAATTATTAAATGTAAATGGAGATTTCCAAAGTGTAGAAAGTGAAATATTCACAGCAGAGCCGTTGGTTGCTGAACCAACTCTAACAGAAGTAGAAACAGCAATAGGTAAACTAAAAACAAACAAATCTCCAGGCGTTAACCAAATTCCAGCAGAATTAATTTAGGCAGGTGGAGATAGATTAAACTCAGAGATCCATAAATTCATTCTTATGGTTTGGAGAAAGGAAGAATTTCCAAAGGAATGGAAAGGATCTATTATTATACCAATCCATAAAAGGGAGATAGGGCCGAATGTAATTAACTATCGAGGAATTTCTCTCTCATCAACATCACACAAAATTGTATGTAATATACTGCTGTCAAGATTAACCCCATTTGCGGACGAAATCATTGGAGATCACCAATGTGGATTCAGACGAAATAGATCAACCATTGATCATATATTTTGTATTCGCCAAATATTGGAGAAAAAGTGGGAATATAATAAGTCTGTTCACCAGCTATACATAGATTTGAAAAAATCATATGATTCAGTTAGGGAGACACAATGTACAATATCCTCATTGAGTTTGGGATACCAAATAAGTTAGTTAAGCTGATCAAAATGTGTCTAAATGAAACCTATAGCAGAATCAGGGTGGGAAATTTATATCAGCTAGGTTTGCCATTAGAGGCGGCTTGAAGCAAGGAGATGCACTATCGCCTTTTCTTTTTAATGTCGTTTTGGAATACGCAATTAGGAAAGTTTAGGAAAACAACGTAGGCCTAGAATTATATGGTAGTCACCCGATTTTAGCTTATACAGATGATGTTTGCTTGTTGGGCGATGACATAAACACAATCGAGAGAAATGCAAAAATTATTTTCGATGTCTGCAGGAATGTTGGTGCGGGAGTTTACATACTGCTAGTGCGGGAGTTTACACACTACTAGTGCTGGAGTTTACACATTGTTAGTGCTGGAGTTGTCGTTACCTGAATGTTGTGTTTATATCACCGTGCCGGAGTATACTGCCGGAGTATAGTCTGCGACCTATGGACCAAAAGCCAGGCCTTAGATGCAGTAAGGCCGGACCGCTATAATTATAATGTTCGCCCGAATGCACCTGCATTATCACTGTATATTCGCTGCCCCGTCAAAGTCTATCAGTTTTAAGCGGGACATTGTTGTATACCGCTACCCAGGTCTATAAACTTCGCCATGTGCCGGAAATACAGAACCTTTTTTTGGAAGTATGTGCAGAATAAGCGGTTCTGATTCAAAATATTTTGATGAAACAATCGTGAGTTATCGGGAAATGAGGCACCAAAAGCGAACTAAGAATACAATCGCGAATTACTATTATCGTGTCGTTTCAAAGCTAACTTCACATTTTAAGCTGTTTGTTGCTGGATCAAGTTTCGATCTTCACTTGGATTTGATAAGATCATTTAGAAACATTTCTAAGGATGAAATATTTGCTTGTAGGCTACCTAATGATAGTGAAAACTACGGGTTATCCTTATACAGTTGTGTTGAAACATGTGAAATGTGTAGGATGTTTACTAGTTATTACAAACACATAGTTCATCATTGAAGTACCATTGATTGTAATAGCAGAACAAAATTTTAAAATGTAACTTTTCTATCACATGAAATAAATAATTCTTCATTGAACAACTGAATCTATGTTTACAGTAGTTATTAATTTTATATTGATGTTACATCTTTTTAAAAATGCAATGACCCTGTCATGTTAAATGGTCCATATTTGTGGTACTGGAAAGTATATTCATATCGAGTTAATAATTGAATTCCAAAATGTATACTACAGAACACTAGCTTACCCGTCGCGTGTTGATGCGACTTCAGAATAAAGGGAATTCAAGGAATCTCATTCTGATAGCATTCAAGTTACATTGTGTAATTGTTACTGAAACGGAAAAACAAAAAATTCCGTGTATCACAAGCACTCGAATAAATAAATAAATAAATAAATAGAATTAAAACGACGCTTTGAAATGTTAAAAAAAAAAGGAAGAATAGAGCTCGCCGCTTGGTGTTGGGCAGTACAACAACGACAATGTGCCCATCACGACGCCAAAGAAATGTACTATGCCATAAACCTTCGACACTCGCGCTACCTATCGTAGGATAGATGTACTATGCCAGAAACCTTCACGGGAGTGTACTCAACAACTTCCCAAAGTTTCATGGCGATCGGATGAATGGTGTAATAATGCATAAAGTTTATATATATAGAACCTACCGTTGGATAGATGTACTATGCCAGAAACCTTCGCGGGAGTATACTCAACAACGTCCCAGAGTTTCATGGCGTTCGGATGAATGATGTAGTAATGCATGAAGGACAAACAGACAGACATACATACATTTGTTTTTATTTATACAGATTATTCACAATTTTCATTACTCACCGCCAAGAGTATAACTTATACTAATTACAAAATACCCGCTGACACCAAAATTTAAAAAAGAGAAAATCAAATACGAGGTCCCAAAATACCTGACCCTCTTATTAACTCTAGATTTTAATAAAAATTGGCATACAATCATACATTACTTATCAAACATAAATCACCGATAGATTACCGATAATAGGCCTATTTTAAGGATCAGTAAGCTACTAATGATGTTGTTGGGGCATTTAATAATATTAAATAGATTTCATTTCCAAAGTGAGGTATCCTTTTCCCTAAAACTAACCCAAATTCAGTTAAAAGACAAGCCCGAATTTATGCTGAACCATAAGGAAGTTCAATCTTGAATCTCAAACAGCTTGACTTTTTTCTTCGACGTGAGAAATGGATTTCTAATATTTGTTATCATTCGGTACCATTTTTTTGACGTGAGAAATGAATTTCTAAGATTTGTTATCATTCGGTATTACCTTCACTGCCAACTCTAATATTGGTTGATGACTTACGAATGTTAGAATAAAAAAATACAACTAAATGAACGATCAAACTTCATTACAATGGATAGGTGTAACTGCTGAACAATATTTGTTAGGAACGAATACATAGCGAAAATATGAAGAATATGGTTATGTGTATGTAATTACCGAAGTCATTACTGAACATAATCATGTAATTAGAAGCATAATCGATGTGTGATTAGGCAGATCTGGTGGGAGTCTGTGTTGTAACTACAGTTCGAACTCTACTTTATCTCCCTGCGGATTTCAATTATAATTTGACCATACTGATGCTCACTTCCTAAGCCGGTTAATCTGCTCTCCTCGACATAACGCGATCCCGCTCCCGCGAGCGGGAAGTGGGAGCGGGAGAACAAAACTTGTGTTGTAGCCTCTCACAAAACTAATCACTGCATTCGAAAGCAAAACTAATTTAGATTCAATAGCTTATCCCATCCCTATGGTCTCTCTCTCTCTCTCTCTCTCTCTCTCTCTCTCTCTCTCTCTCTCTCTCTCTCTCTCTCTCTCTCTCTCTCTCTCTCTCTTTGTGGAAACCTAATCCATACGATCATTGTTCAGCGTTCGTATTAACATTGTATCCACATCTATTATTAAAAAAAAGTGTATGCAAACGTTTGGAAAATTTGCTTTTCGTGTGCTCACTCACTCACTTATCACTTAAAAAACACATAGGTTAATTTATAAAAGTAAATTTATATCATTAATGAGGCATTCATATATGGTGTTTACGTGGACATAAACGCTGTAACGGAAGGAAATAAGAGAGCCAACAGAGAAGGTAAAGTTTCAGTTGTAATTTCATTTGAAAATGATATTCATATTATGTGCACACCATGCTTTCAACAAACAAACAAAAGAGATTTGTAATGAATGGTTAAAATTTTGGGCAGAAATATCAAATACCGGTACCAATTATAAGTTACATGATATTTGAGGAATATGTTTTGTTGACTACTCTACTTTCTTTCTTTCTTTCTTTCTTTCTTTATCTTAGTTTTACCTCTCCCTTTTAGGATTTAAGCGACCCAAGCCGCCCGGGCCTTACAGGGTCGCGACCTGTCGGGAGAGGGATTATCTTTGGATCACATACATACTTTTTTGACCAGACAAGGACATGGAGGGCCTCCCCGGATGAATGATCAGCCCAATGCCGGGGCCAACTCTGAGACAACACGAACACAGACAAGACACACCATTCACACACACACACACTCACTCACTCCAAACAAGGCGAAGATGGGATGAAGATGATAATGACGGCCAGATGAAATCTGGGGACCACAAGGGCCTAAAGTTATCCGACATTTGTCTCACAAGTGAGGGAAAACCCGAGAAAAAACCCACCTAGGTAACTTGTTCCGACCAGGAATCGAACCCGGGCCCGCTGCGTGAGAGGAGCGAACGTATCGTGGACACCATGAAACCTCAATAAAATTCATTCCCTTTATTGGTATCCATACATAGCACGTATAAAGCTATAAAGTAGATCTGGGTTCTCAATAATTTCAACACCTCGATACCTTCGGTACATAAAGTTATCGATACTGGGCTATACTACAATAGATGAGCTCGATACTTTTCTGCAAACTATGTTAGTATAATACTAAAACGTTTAATTAATATTATCAATGGGTAGAAGTAGCATAGTGCAAAGTGCTCGCAAGGAGCATAGGCCTATACTTCAACTCATATGTTTCAAAATAATAGATAGCACGTGAAGCTAGAAATTGGGCTTGTTTACAGGGAATAAAAATAACCGGCGTAGAAAGTATACAGTATCGAAACAAAAACATAGGCCTATATCAGCATCCTATATCATGAATTACGGTATTAAAATACTTATACTTAAACAAAAAAAATGGACTACCCTTGGAACTTTTGCAAGTTCTTGTGCCAATGTCTGAATAAGGATTGAATACAAATTTCTTATACAACAGAAGTACAATTATACAGATATTGAAATGTTAACACAAAACTGCCTATTTAGGCCTAATGAATAATAATTAAGAAATAATAGGCCTATTAAACTATTTTATTTCAATAATAAAAGAATCGGAGTGGCAAGTATACAGTATCGAGACATAATTATAACATATATTAGCATCCAGTATCATGAAGTCTTTCTTTCTTTCTTTTTCGTAGTTTTACCTCTCCCTTTTAGGGTTTAAGCGACCCAAGCCGCCCGGGCCTTACAGGGCCGCGACATGTCGGGAGAGGGATTACCTTTGGATCACATACATACTTTTTTGACCAGACAAGGACATGGAGGGCCTCCCCGGATGAGTGATCAGCCCAATGCCGGGGCCATCTCCGAGACAACACGAACACATAGGACGATACACACCATTCACACACACACTCACTCAGAACAAGGCGAGGATGAGGATGAAGATGATAATGACGGCCAGATGATATCCGGAGACCACAAGGGCCTAAAGTTACCTGACGTTTGTCTGATAGGTAAGGGGAAACCCCGGAAAAAACCTCACCTAGGTAACTTGTCCCGACCAGGAATCGAACCCGGGCCCGCTGCGTGAGAGGATTGAACGCATCCCCTGAGCCACAGCGGTATCATGAAATACGGTATTCAAATGCTTATACTACGTAGTGAGGAATTTATTATTATCAGAGTATATGTATTAATACCTACAGGCTACTGTGTTATTATCTTATTTTTATTATCGGTAGGCCTATACGTCTAAACAACTTAAATACTGATAATGTAAATTGTGTTGTGTTAAATAGTTTAGGTCAAAATAATATAATAGTTATTAGTTATTTTGGAACGAAACCAAGATAATTATATATATATATATATATATATATGCTAGGATTGCCATATGCCCGGTTTTTCCCGGACATGTCCTCCTTTTTAGGGTTATAATTTCTGTCCGGGTGGAAATTTCAATTTCGGAAAAATGTCCGGGTTTTCTGAATGGATGCCATTATCAGACTATAAATTCAATGACTTTTCTTTTACATGAGCCAACAGACCTCGAGCCTAACGAGCCTAGCAGAGCATATTGCTAGTTCAATATAATTAAAAGCATTTCACTTGTAAGGAATTCCATGCCTATGTCAAGTAAGAAACCTTTGCTGAACAAGATAAGACCTACAGAGAAATACGCTTGTTCCAACGAAAGTCAAAGTGCATTAAAAGTGAAAAATCTTGAGACAACTGTATTTCCACTAGTACTTACAGTTGCATATAGAGTAGGCCTACTGAATGTATTGAAACACAGTATTTTGTTCTTTTGTCTTTTGAGTCAACATACCAGTACTTGAATATTATAATTACTTGTTAAATGTAAACTAAATCAGTTCAGTTACATAATTATGTATACTGTAATTGAAAATTTTAATGTTGTTACCAACACATTATATTTCCTTTGCTCTATGAATAATAAGGGCTATAAAATAATCTTATTTGGTTATTGTGTAGATGGGTATCGACAAATGTGTCTTCTTTTTTACTCTTGGAAATATGGCAACCCTAATATAGGCCTATATACAATGTAACTCAAAATTCAAATGCTATAAATTATGAAATGCACTAAATCTGCAGTAAAATACAAAAAAGGTGGAAAGGGTATTATGAGCACGGTAGAGAAATGAAGGATACAAGCCCTAAAATGGGGAAAAGTTGTTGGAAATTTGTCTCCATTTCCAACTAGAGACAATGTTTCACACTGGATTTCTTTCACAGGAGATCTAATTTCGCCTATGAAAAAAGGTGCGCACCTAAAAATCCTAACCCGGAAATTATATATTTAATTATATACTTTAGCTAAATAATATGTGAACAAGTGAAATTCAATTTGTGAATTTCTCAATGTTAGTTTACGAACACGTTTTGGTCTAATTCGGCATGATCTCGGTATCATTTTAGTGCGGTAAACTTAAATTTAATCTCACATCTCTAAAGCAGGTGCGGAGCTCATCTAATAAAGTATGCTTGCTACGAGGTAGAGATTTTAAAGTACATATTCCATCAACCGTAAGAGCCATATCCTCGACATCTGCGGAGAGGATCATGATGAGTTTGAACAATATATCACTATGTTTATAATAAGTTTACACAGTTGCTGGCATAAACAAAAATTAATTAACCCTCTATGTTGTAACGTAAGAAAGTTGTGGGACTATCTATCAGTCAGTAAGTTTTCTCCTAAGTTACCAAGTTTCTCGTTACAGACACTGAGCAAACAGCTTGCGGCTTCAGTTTTCAAATAGCGGATCGACACGTTACAATGATTACTAAAGAGTCTAGTGCAACTTACTGTAACTTGCTTTTCTAGTCTGGTCCAAGGGTACTCAAAGTTTTTAATGATGGATACCATTGATTCAATTCAATACTTTATTTAAAAGAAATTTTAAGACCAGTATTGTGGTTATGTGCTTCTGGGTTTATGCGTATCTGCTGTCTGTGTTTGTTTATTTGTTTATTTGTTTGTTTGTTTGCTAGAATGTTATATTCCGCTCAAATAAGCAGATATAAAACCAGGGGCATTGCACATCATCTTACTATTTTATTACAATATTAATTTAGTGATTTGTATATCTTGTTACTTACAAGTTTGTAAGAATCTTTATATCAGGCCTAAGAATCTAAAAACCCGGTATTTTTCTAGGTTATAATAAAAATTTACTACGACTTAGGCCTTATGTAAATACGAGGGGTATTCCGAAAGTAAGTTTCGTCAGTTTGTCACACGGACACTTTATTGACCCAAAAGCAATACAGCATGGCAGCATGAACTATACACCGTGCACTATTTTTCGACATAGTCGCCAGCGACATTGAGACATTTGTCGTAGCGTGCGATCAGTTTGAAGAACCCACTGTGGTAAAACTCGGTGCCCTGCGATGCAAGGAATTGGCGCACAGCCTGCTCCACCTCAGCTTCCTGACATTACTAAAGGTTCCATACAGACCATTTTGAGTGACAAATTGATGTTCCATAAGGTTTGTGCGAGATGGGTTCGTGGAGGCCGCACTTTGCGGGGACGGAAATCGGGAGATCAATTTCAAACAGCTCTATCTCGGACAATAAAAGGTTCAGCGGCTGCAGCAATGGCTCGTTTGAAAGAGGGGAGAAAGCGGTACATGGCAGTGGCGCCAAATCTCTCGTGCCATCGTGAGCGGTACACTAATACCCGCGGGCACGCCAGTCTGCTGCGACTCGCTCTTCTACGGCGCAGTGCGCCTGCGTCATGCCTCCTCCGCTGACGCCACTTCCGTCGTGGAACCAGCCACGGGTGAGGATTCGTCTGGCGTTTGTTTGGTTCCCCTGGTGAACACGCCGCTCCTGCCATACATTGACGAAACTTACTTTCGGAATACCCCTCGTATTTTAATAATATTGATTAATTCAATTGTATTTAATTAACACCGTAACAAGTCTTTCTAGATTCTTAGGAATGATATAGATTCTTATAAAATTGTAAATTACAAGTTTTACGTAAGGATCACTTAATTACTACGGTAATGAAATTGTTAAGTGTAAGGCAGAATATAACATTTTACCAATAGGCCTACATATAAATTATTCCCTCAAAGGGCATTATGATATTAATTAATAGTGTTTATGTATTTATTTCTATGTTTGTGTGAGAGACAGAGAGAGAGTGAGAGTGTGAGTGTGAGAGTGAGAGTGAGAGAGAGAGTGTGTGTGTATGTAAACTAACTCTGAAAAGAAATATTGCTCAAAAGAATTCCATATTCCAGTTTGTCATCTTTTCAGCATATCCATGATTTGAACAACTTAACTCTTACAGTAGAGGGTTAATTAACTTTTGTTTATGCCAGCAACTGTGTAAACTTATTATAAACGTTAATTGCTGAAATTATTACAATAATTCATTTGGGAAACAAATTTGGTATTCTCGGAACTGCTTGTCATAGGCTTAGTTGTTCACCCCTACTTATTAGGCTACATCAAGAGCAATATGTGTTTCAAGTACTCCATGAAAGGGAAAAGTCTGTTAGGGAATACACACACATATATACATATATATATATATATATATATATATATATATATATATATATATAATGTACACACACAAGGTAACGAGATGGTTCGAATAAACACGTTGTATGTTTCACAATTTATAGTGCATGGAATGTTATGTGAGGTTACTGCAGGAAAGATGTACACATAATCAATGGAAATATGTAAATAATTAGCTGATATGTGCAGATCCACCTTATACCCCCATTAATATAGAATATTTAGGTTAAACCTAAGAAGCCTAGGCCTAGGAAATAGTAGGCCTACAATAATCAGATATAAAAATTGTATTGCCAGAAAATAGTGTACAAAAATCTTGTATTAGGTTATATACATAAAATACACCTTACAGTGTAAGCAAAGTGTAATTTAAACCAAATTCACTTGAAAATACTGCAGGAGTATTTAGGATTCAAAGATATTGCTAAATGTAGACCTACATATACAGTGTTAATTAAAACTTAAAAGATAATACAGAAAAATGTACATTATTAAAACATTTAATATAACTTATATATATTTATTTTATATATATATATATATATATATATATATATACACACACACAAAATTAAAGATGTAAAAACACAAAGAAAAATTTCATAAATCAGAGGTCCACAATAAATTTCTGAAAACCTCACATGTCCACTGTTGAAACCTATTCATAGAATGAGTATTGTAAATGTAAGTTTAGAATTAAATAGTAAAATGGCACTGTTGAAAACCTCTTCATAGAATGAGCATTGTACGAGGGTAAGTCAAAAATTACTTACACTTTTCGTTCTACAACTTTATTAAACAAAGATAGGCGGCGGCCGCATGTGCATACGTTGAGTTGGTACATCTGTGTACACGTGTGCAAAAGTTAATCATGATCGCGTCAGTTGTCTTCTAGTTACAACAGCGTAAACATGGGAGCTCCTCTGTCAGATTGCACCAAAGAGGAGCGATGAGGAGTGATCAGATTTTTGTGGTCAGAGGGTGTGAAAGGTGCCTAAATTCACCGGAGACTTTTGTCACAATACGGGAAAAGTGCTTTATCTCGTAAAACCGTTTTCTTGTGGATCGACATGTTTAAAAGTGGCCGAACGAGCGTAACACAAAAAACGAGCTGGGCGACCGTCAACCTCGACCAATACAGAAAACAGTTTTACGAGATAAAGCACTTTCCCCGTATTGTGACAAAAGTCTCCGGTGAATTTCGGCACCTTTCACACCCTCTGACCACAAAAATCTGATCACTCCTCATCGCTCCTCTTTGGTGCAATCTGACAGCGGAGCTCCCATGTTTACGCTGTTGTAGCTAGAAGACAACTGACGCGATCATGATTAACTTTTGCACACGTGTACACAGATGTACCAACTCAACGCATGCACATGCGGCCGCCGCCTATCTTTGTTTAATAAAGTTGTAGAACGAAAAGTGTAAGTAATTTTTTACTTACCCTCGTACATGTAAGCGTAGAATAAAATAGTAAAAATTGCACTTTTATCACTCTTGGTTAAGATCTGGTATTATATTAAAGCCAATTGTCCTAGACACTAATATCTTCCTAGGCCGCCGTTACGGGGATGCATTTCGGCAGAAGTTATGGCATTTTCAACCCTATTAACACAAAAATTAAACAGTGTAAAGAGAAGTTTCTTGGTAAATGTGTTGTGAAAAACTTACGGTACTTGTGAATCAATTCTAATACAGAATGGATAAGTATGGTTATGACTGACCTTTACTTCGTTGGAACACTCTAACCGTAGTGAGCTGATTACTGGACTAAATGCGAAACGGTTATAGCCACCTTTGAATTCTAAATACTCCTGTAGGTCAAGTCAATGTTCAAGCGAGTTTGGTTCAAATTACACTTTGCTTACACTATAAGGTGTATTTTATGTATGTAACCTAATACAAATTTGTTTCTAGCTATACAATTTTTATATCTGATTAATATACTATTTCCTAGGCCAAGGCTTCTTAGGTTGAATCTAAATATTCTATATTAATGGGGTATAAGGTGGATCTGCTCACATTTAAGCTAATATTAACCCCTCGATGGCAAAGATAAAATTCATTGTTGTAAACAATGCTTCTAATATCGACGGTATAAAAGTTGATTTTCCGCTGTAGACCAGCCGTTATTTTGTTCATCAGGTAATATTGATCTGTACGAGTTATATTATGGTATAAATCCAAAGTTTTTACGAATTTAGGATATTATCCTTAACTACTATTTTTGAGTATATGATAAACCGATTATTTTCATTTCTTATATTTTTCTACAAGTCACTGTTGTGGGTTTCTGTATTCCTTCACGGCGATGTCCTGTATAATTTGAACACTGTGTTTGCCTGGGAACAAGTTGTGATTTTCTCACAAGGACGAAGTCGGGGAGTAGACATCCAAAGATTTTTTTTTTTTTTTTTTTTTTTTTTGGTTGCTTGATGTTTCGTTTAAAGAAACAATTTCCCTTGTTGTTTGACATTATAGTCATAGTAACAATATATAAAGGAATTATAATTTGCTTTTCTAAAATGTGCTGGTTATGTGAAAGCCAGTACCGAATCTTTTCTACGGACTAATCGTAATTTTTGGCTTTGGTTATAAATTTAGATTTTTGTTATTTTAATAATTATAATAGGGCATTTCAGAAAGCAGATTAAAGTATATTTTCATGTCGATTCAAAATAATAATAATAATAATAACAATAACATACCTGTATAGAAACCGTTAAATATAAAATATATCAAGCATCATTGACAGCACAAATTCAAGAGTCTTCAGATAAAATATGTTAATGACTGTTTACACTGATCTGTCAACCCTCAGATCCACATCTAAATTAAGCTCTCCAAACATTAATCATTTCAGAGTTTTTCAAAACCTCCGTTCAATAGTGTTCATGTAGTGTCCAACAGAGACAATAATCTGTGGCTCATGAATGCTTATATAACTCCGTTCAATAATTTCAGAAATGCAGCAGGCAGTATTCGCACATTGCATAAGTACAGTATTCACACATTGCATAAGTACAGAGTGTCCCAATAAAATGTATACACTCTTTAAATGACTCTATCACTGACAATAATTACTATTATAATACAGAAAAGTTTCAAAAATCTAAATAATGTGAACAAATGTAGAAACCAGCCAATTATCGAAAGTGTTCAAATTGTTGGCCATTGTGGTCCATGCACAGCTGATAACGCTGACTGATTGAATCCAAAATGTTCCTAATCATTTCAATTGGTATTTCGGCACGTTCTCTTTCAATGGCTGCTCTCAACTCATTCTTGTAGCTGGTTTTGTGGTGGTTCTTATGGACATCCTTAACAGTTCCTTTTTCTCAAACTTTTCTCGCAAACACCTGTCCCTCTACCCTTTCTCGGAAAATAAGCATATCAAAATTAGTATAGGTAATGAAACCTCCATTGGAGGCCCCTTCGCCCCACCTGGGGATCATAGGGTACCAGATACCAGATACAGATATCTCGCAAACGAGAAATTGTGAGTCTCATTGGTGCATCTCGTTGAAACTCCATTCTAAACCGTCCTTGCACTTCACTTAAGTTCTCAGTCTTCCAGTAGCACTTTAGAATGAATTTTCTTTCCTCAAAGTTTAGTCTGACTCCAGCCATTATTTTAAGCAGTCACAACTCAAAAAAGAACAAAAAGTGTGGTTGTTATGAACTGTCAAAGAGTGTATACATTTTATTGGGACACTCTGTATTATCGAATCTCCTTTTTAAGAAAAAACCTTATTGCACTTTTCGGTACGTTAGGGCCAGTTTTGTTATTAACTGATTTCAAGTAGTACTCAATAATATCAATGCAAGAATAAAAATACAACAAACAAAGAATGAACATAATTACATAGGCCTAGTGCTATTAATATCATGGCTACAAATATCTAAAATGCGAAATTTAAAAAAATTAATAAAATAAACAAAATTTTTACAATTATTATAAACAGCTAATTATCCGTTTATATCAAAATCTGTTAGTCCACTTTGTCCAACCTAGAATATTAATTACATTCACTCTAGAAGCCCCGCATATTTCAGTGAAAGTGTAATGCTGATCAAAATTAACACAATGAAAAATAATATATAATATAGGAACCATGAAAAAACAAAGCATAACTTACAATATGATGTAGTTATACGATAAATACTCATGTAATATATAATACTTCGATATGTTAGAAGGGCATGTGAGCAGAATCTATCTGCAAGACAGTATGTCGTTTCACTGGTCCTTGAGGAATACTAAATTTCTTACTTCTGAAAAACGTAAGTTTACATACATTTATGTAAGGCTGCTGAATCGACTTCACTCACCACATATCTGTTTAATGCCAAGCATATAATGTGTGTGTGCTACGGGTATAGCTGGAAATTGGGTAAACCTAACTTTGCCCGATAAAGATCACATTATCCACACACAAAAAAAAAAGAGTCAAATTGAAATAAAATATAAGTATAAGCTTTACCCGGGTAATCTTCAGTTTCCCCAACCTCTACTGGTAAAGTTGGATTTTAAAAAACATTTTCAATGTGCTTTATTACTATTACTGTAGAGTCTCGTTAAGCCAGACCCCGCTCAGACACCCGGTTAATCCGTACGAATTTTAATCACAAAGACGTTTTGTTTTGTTTTGTTTTGTTAATCCTACGTGTACATTAGTATTAAAACTAAAATTAAGTTGTAAATGAAAGTAATATTTATGAAAATCCATATAAACTTGCATTGCAGTACAGTTCGTGCATTTTAAGCAAATTTAGTTTGATATATAAGCTTTCATGAACCACAGATTATTGTCTCTGTTGGACATTACATGAGAATATTATAGGAGAAAAATTCCTCCGACACTGGGACTTGAACCCAGGACCTTTGGCTATTCGCGCCAATGAGCTAAGCCGGAGTTCAATTCACAGCGCCGGATGGAACCTCTCTCCTATGACTGATTGCCCTTAATGGTCTACCTCACTGACAGACAAGTTACGTCATATGCAGTACTGTGAGGGACACTAATTAGTGATTTTTGTGACCGGGCTCCCACTGTTATTGTACAGTTGACCATATTGCGCATGCCCAGACCGCTAACAGCTTTTCCCAGAGGCATGACTGTAGGTCCTGCTTTACCCGGATAAGCCCGAAGTGAAGGAAATGTTTGTAATAATTTTTGCTTTGCCCAAACTGATCGGGTGTAGCATACATTGCCTAGGTAGACTAGGTTTATCCGGTTTTCTAGCTCTACCCGTGACATGTAATATATGTTTTATGTTACACTGAAAGTGAACCAATAACCCGGTAGCAGAGTTACAAATAATTACCAATTATACAGACGCACACATTACATAACACAATACACTATTTACACAGCAATGCCCATATCAATATACATACTGACACAAACAACAATCTCTGCCCATTCAAAACTATAACATATCGAAATATTTACAAACATAACCGTATAATTATACATGGTAATGCACATGCACTGTTATAAGACCTGAACATACCTTCAATTTCACCCGTATCAGAATGTAACACAAACCCTACTCTATGTTTTTAAAAATTTTGGCGTTAACAGGAAACATTTCAAAGATTTCTGCAGGTAAGTCATTCTAATCTTGAATTCCCCTGTATAGAAAAGAAAACTTTGCATTTCTTCTCTGAGGCCTACCCTTAATGTTGTGTTTGCCATCCTTCCCACTGCTGTAATCTGATTACTTTATTTTGCTGTGAAGTTCTTCCCATGCCGGTTGTTTCTAGTAGCCTACTAACCATATATACATTTTATTCTATTTATTTTCCTTCTGAATTCTAAAGATTTCCATCTTATTATTTTTAGCATAGCCGCAACGCTTCAGTTTTTCGGTACTTATTCTTAACAAATCTTGCAATTTTTGTTTGTACCATTACTGAGCTATTGGACCTGCGTGATATGGACATATAACGCAAACAGAACATTTTAAAGTACGATCACAAGGTATCAGAATAAAAAGTTTCGCCTCAGAAAAGCTGATTTCTCAGGTTACACGGCCATTTATGTATCGGTATTATATTTAATAAAAGAATATCACTGAAACGGAACAAATGGAATACTGAAATTCATACATCATGAATCTGTAGGTCACTGGGGTTCCCAAAAAAATGACTTTATGTTAGTCTGTTCATTGATCTTCATCCCTTCCAGTTGGCTGTAACTAAAAACAATTCTCGAAATAGGTGTTCATTGTTCTTCGTAGCCTTGCAGTTAGGGAATTAGTAACTTCAGAAAAACACTCGAATTAAGGGACCATTTTTATTGTACCGCAATCTGATCTTCAAATAAGACAGTAAGAAAATACGACACTCCAAACAGGGGTACATTGTTCTTCACATTTATTGTATAGTTTATATTACCAGTAAAGACACGAATTCATAGCAAGACACTGGCGACACCGTGTGCGATGTAGTAATTGCAACGGCTAGACTGAAACCACCTACAAGATTTCAGTAATTTAGTGTGGTTTTGCTATAAAATAAAATAAATACTGGAAACAAACTGTGCATTAATAAGTTAACTATCTCGCTATAATTTATACTAAGTAGAATGATTTGTTATATACGGCAAGTTGTGTTCCCATAGGCCCTCCCTTCCGCCTCGTTCACTCTTTAAGCAAGTATATAACAAGTTAAAATAAGCTGCCACGTCGCTTTTCAGGAGACTGTATACACATTGAGACTCAGCCAAGCAATCTCTCTTTACATTCCTTTTTATCCGAGTTTCTCTTCTTGCTTTGCTTCACACGATTTAGAGCAACCTTTTCCTTGGTCCAATAACCTCAGCAAACCCCTTCTCCAACTCACTCATCCCTTTCCGCCATTCCTACCGACAGCAAGAGTGGTGTAATTCAGTTTCCGAAATTCCATCAAAGTCTTCCAATTGGTATTCTTCTGTAAGGCAGTATTCACAAGTTAATGTCACTGGTTTTTCTGCCCCCTTTTAAAAGAATTGGTGCTCCCTTCCGCTCCCACTCTCTTTTCCTATTTTCCTTCCACCACTATCTACTAAATCAGTACCATAACGACTGTTGCTTCAAATATAAGAGTGTTTAGACGGAAATCATCCATCTTGGGGTCCTTTCAATAGCAAAAGTAAAAGGAAATTCGCGTTCAAGGAACGGTGCAAAACTTCACTTTAATGTGCTGCTAAACGTATAATCCTTGAGAGGTCGAATAAATGTTGCTTGAAACTGCGATTTCCTCAGATTGAGAGGTATTTTTCTTTTGAAATATTCGTCACATTCTTAAGAATACAAATACAATTTCTATGCCTATTCCTATCCCAAATTTTAACTTATGTACTTCAGTCAGACATTGTTTACTCGTTTTCATGTAGGCCTAAATTTTTGTCGACAACATTAAGTTTTGTCCAATAGCACAGTAACTGTCGAGGCACTTAGAATGCAAGTCCACAGAAACGGTTATGAGTTATTTGGCCTCAAAGAAATCTATCGTCATATGTTTTTACATGATTATTATGTGTATCTACTCACATAGAAGCCTAATATTTGAAGCTTGAACTTATTGCAATCGTTCCATAAAAATCTTACACTGATGACACTGTTAAATCCTCAATTAAACACAAACGAAACTTGGATTTACATCATTTGTATCCTAAGTGCTTCATTTTTTACAACGACGATCCATGCTCCTCCAAAATTGCAAACTATTCGAAACTGCATCATATTAGAATCAATAAGCTGATCTCTATCAAATTTTTTATTATGATAAATAGCAATTTTAGAAATCAGATTTAGCAATGAATAATAATCACCTAATAATTGTGCCATATATTTAACATTACAATGCGTCCATAGCCAGAAAGTAGGCTACCTGTGGCTCTTTTTTTTTAATTATAATTGTCCTGGTATACGACAAATATTGCTTAGTTATTGTTCCCGAAAAGTTAAGCCTATATTCTTTCCAGAATTTCGATAGATTACGGGTAAATTGTTTTAAGATATACATATTTTTAACGTTCTATTAATGATTAAGAGTCTTCTTAATCTTTTCACTGATAAACTTTTCAGTGACCTTCGGTTCTCGTGGAAGTGATAAAATAAAATAAAAACACAATAACCATATTTTAAAATAGAGATCTGCAACGCATTTTAACAAGTGAAATGTATAAAAAAAATATTTTTAACAAGACACGGGCAAAAGTCCCGTTACTTTTTTCTGAATTATATTGACTCATACCCATAACATAATATCATAAAACATCACTAGCACCAGTACGAAGAACGAAAATGTTTCCTAGTAATTCATCAACTTAAAAATATTAATTCTCGTATAGAGTCGTCATTGCGCAGGATTAAAGAAAATCTGAAACTGAAAAAATATCTAGAGAGAGAGAATATCACCTTTAATATATCTTACTGTAGTTTCTATGTTTTCCCAATGACTTCGCGTTGCCCAGATTTACTCTTACTCTTAGTCTGAGAGGCGTCATCTTCATGAATAGAGTTTCATTTTCTTTCGATAGAGAATGTTTTGTATAATGGACAAAGACGTCTCTTGAGACTCCAGGCAGTCTGTTTCGATATAGATCGATACTTCCCATTGTCCTTACACTCCTTCATTCCGCAAAATTACTTACTGCGTTTCACAGATTTAAATCTTTACTGTTGTTACAAATTCCATTTGTAAACCGAAATACGGTACCTTACATAAAACACTGGTATTATAATAATATAAAGTTTAGAATACATGTATTATTGTTCAAATGGTAAACTTCCTTATAGGCTACAAGAAACATAATCTAATAATTATGCGAACTTCCATTATCCCTTAGGGATCAGATAGGAGCATCTATGGTACTCTTCTGAGGGTTTCTACGAGAAATGTGATTATGATAGGCCTATACCCAAATTGTAAGCGTACTTTTTCATTCAATACGTTTAATTATCTTGTGCTTACGATTACACCATAACACAAACACATTTACACTCATATGGGCTACATTACTTATTATTATGTTAAACTTAGAAGATTGGAAACGTTCACATAATTTAAATCGGTCTTTGTTAAGTTTCTCCAAATAATGTGCTTATACACGGTACCTAGTTGTCAAGAATTAGGCTAGACCCTACATTGTTTTCTAACGACCTTCCATCATTCTATAGAGTTTATAAATATTCGCAGCAAAATATAATGTTATGAATGTTGAATTACGATTCTTAAAATCGTAGGCCTACTTTCATTACTTCTAAAATTGAAAATAGAGGTTGGGTCGAGAAAATTGTGTTTGAGAAATGTAGCCTATTGAAATTTTAGCGATTTTTAAAAACACACATGATATGACTGGTATTTCTGTAAGGATCGTGAATGAACTAAAAACGTCAAAAAGACAACATTACCGGTAAGAAGTAAATATGCTATCGAAATGTTGACGATTGCAGGTTGAAGAAATTAGAAAGTTCATAATACCTCTCAAATCGATTTCTCAAAATTCGTTTGAGCTATATTCACATGACTTTCCCCTAGACGTAGACAAGACAACTTTCTCACTTCTTATTCTGATATAGAATAAGACGCCGTATTGTTGGGAATGTGTAGGCCTACTCAGTTGTTTCACCCCAAAAAAAGGTGTATCCGATTTTTCGTAACGCAATACATAGGCCTTAGTTTATGTGAACGATGACAGTTTTATAACTACTCTTCAGAAAACTAGTACAAAACAATTTCAATTAAAAGTTTTAGCTCTTAGTGCAAGCCCCTCGTGTCCAAAATGTAATCAAAATCTCTAGATATGTTTTTCCTCCATCAAATTTATTAGACCTACTGATGGCAGAACTAGGAGACATATCTATGTAATAAACCCCAGGCTAAAAAGGATAGACGAAGACTTTCTCTTACTTTTACTAATATTTTGTATGAAATTTTCATTTTTTGCGATTTTATTGAAAATAGCTATGGCGTTTGGCCATTCTCTACAAGAGAAAGTGTTAGTCTGCCTGTGGTTTATGCCCAGCGAAATCTATTGCACGCAGAGATCTGAAATTTAAACACAGATGGACTGAAGGGTAGCCGAATGTACCTCGAAGCCGGATTTTTAATTTTCGCTTTCGTTCGCGAGCTATGAATGAAAAACTGGGGGAAAAAAACTTGAATTTGTTGCGCTATCGAAGAATCAGTTTTGGGTAATACAATTCAATTGCCAATCAATTGCAATTTGCTTTGCCTTTTTTGTCATAACTTGGAAATAAAAGTATGGTGATTTTTGTCAATATATCGCAGGGAATTATCAATCGCTTCGATTTTCTGAGCTCACCCTGGTCGATTCGTTTAATCATAATGTCAAGGCAAGCAGACATCTGAAATTTTCAACATAGACGGAATAGGGAAAATGGATGTAGGCCTAAATGGGTAAACATTGATCGAATTGGGATGGAACTCACTATGCAGAAGTTTTCTGGACCAGGGAAACTCCTAAGCGGCGCTATCTAATCGTGGTATGCACTCCAAAACCGGATTTTTTGCTGTTTCATTATAATTAACTTATTAATTGAGTAGTTTATTAATGATTCTCGTGTAAGTGTTAATAAATATAACGTTTTCATTATTTTTCTCTTAATTTTTAATCTCCGAATTAATTATCATGGGCGAAGCCGCGGGCACCTACATATAGTAGAATAGGTCTATATGTACAAAATTTCTATCTTCTCTGGCAGAGGGTTTTAAGATAGTTTTAGGTCCATTGGGTTACTCGTGTTATGGAAACCATAAAATATTTAATTTTGAGAAATGCATTTATAAAGTTTCGCTTCTCGTGTCACAGATATTAATTTATAAACTATCTGTTTGTGACAGTTTGTGTCATTTCGTCCAGATTTTTTGAAATTCCAATAGTCTTTCTCTTTATTCTCTTTAACCAAGAACGAATTGAAATAAAAGGTTACCGAAAAAACCTATTCTTCTTATTGTTCAGACCTGTTAAAACTACCAAAGACTACCCCCATATGCAATGGACAAAAATACATTTTACAGTAAGCTAATTTGCAGGGACAACAAGCAACGGACTGGTAGCCTCCCACACATGAGAAGTTACACTGTGTTGCGTTAACCCACTGTCACACATAAACATTTTCTGGAGAAGTTGTAACATGTTTAGCTAGGATGTGCAGAACTATCCGGATTCGAATCTGACAAGCTGTTGTGCCGCTATAATTATCACTCTAATGGCAGTTTATGCTTTATGATGCGTGAAACTGGTGTTCATGTTGTAGTTCCTGCGCTTCTATTGTCGCTATAACAGTTGCAAGTCACACATCATAAAACTGGATTGTAGGGCTGGTCTAGTGGAACAACTGATAGTTCTCGACGTTTAGTCTGTTTTTACATTGAATTCCATGAGAAACTATAAAACATAAAAATATAATTAATAAGTCATTAAATAGTACATTATGCAAACGCCTATAATGACAATTATTAAGACAAGAGTATGTTTTTATAAACATCGCTTTGCTCGTTTCATAATTTTCATACGAGTAACTTAATTACCATTATAGGCAAGTTGCATACGACTGTTTTTGTTCGGCCATAATTAAATGTTTAAGTTTTTGTTTTCAGAATACGTTGTAGGCTAATTCATTAAGCAGACGACTCTCGCCATAAACTGTTGTAGTTCTTGTCTTTTCCTATAGATGGCAGACTGTAAGGCATGAAGGCTTGCAGCACTTCTCTTGAGCATTATTGTCAAACAATGCGTATGCATATTCTCTCTCTCTCTCTCGAATCCTATACCCCCATGTTGGAGAGAAGGGCCTCCAAGTGGAGGTTTTTGTTTACTGGTGTGAATTTTTGTTACGCTTATTTTCCTAGAGAGGGCAGAGGGACAGGTGGTAAGCCCATCGTTCCTTAACCCCCCTCCGGAAACTAAGGTATTACTTGGACGTGAAAGGGCCGAGAAATTTTGTCCAGAGGCTCTAATTTAGGCTTGGAGTTATTTTACGTGCCGTAAATCTACGACACTGGCCCCCCAGCTTAAAGTATCTCCCGGACGCTACCTCTAGACCACCGCAGCCGACCGTATGCTTATTAAAACACAGAAAATAAATTAAATGAAATATAACTTTAAAATTAAGACGAACAGAATTGATTTTATTTTAAATACAGGTTGTTTTCATTTCCTGCTCTGAAGATTTCAAGATGGTTCTGTGTTCGATAAAAATCGATACCACACCAGTTTTGAAATGGAAATCAGTGTCGAAATGAGTATCATTATGAAACCATTACGTCACACGTAATAAGCGTATTATAGTATGATCGAACAAAAATGTTATTTATGTAGGCGTACATATAGGCCTACAGCATATATACATAAAACTCACAACCATGTTGGTAATATGAATTATCTTGTTGGAGCGCTTTCAGCTGCATGTGGCAGCCATCTTCAGCCAAGTAGTAGTAGCAGTGCCAGTATAAAAGTTTAATCTATTTTTACTTTCCCTGAGTTTACCTTCCCCTTGTCGGTACATTAACGCGGTCCACTCCGCCACAGGACCCGTGGGGGGAGGGAGTTCGTGACCAGAGAAGAACATTGAGGACCTCACCGGATGAGTGATCAGCCCAATGCGAGTTCACGTACGAGACAACACGAACACATAGGACGACACACACTCGTCACATACACACATTCATTCATTCCGAACAAGGCGAGGATGGTCGAAGATCCAGATGATATCTAGGGACTAGGAGGGCCTAAAGTTTCCCGAATTTCGTATTTCAGGTAAGGAAAAATTCCGGAAAACTCCCACCTACAGACTTATCCCAACCAGGAATCGAACCTGGGCCCACTGTGTGAGGAAAGATAAAAGTTTAATAAACAGTTATTAAAAATTTGGAAAAAATCCAAGAATAATATAATTATTGTAATTATTCATGTAGTCATTATCCTTTTATCATATAAAAAACGAGTCAATAGGCCTACGTATGAATGAGATATCACTTTGATTGTGCAAATTTCCTCAAAGCAGCTAGCACATGTCAAGTTAACCATATATTTTTATATACCGAATTGATGTTACAAAATGTTAGTGCTTGAAATGCAATATTAAACAATGTCGCGATATAACAAGTTAAGGGGAAACGGCAAGAAATACATTTAAACGAACAGAAGAAGTAAATGTAAACAAATGTTTTCTTATAACCTAGTGCGAAATAAATTTAATTTTATACTACCCATGGAAAGAGTGTGTGGGTATGTGTGTTTATATAGGCCTAATTACTTAATAAATTATACCATGGTCCCATATTATATTATGTATATATTACTAATACAATAACTTAACGAAGTTAATAGTTTGCTTATCTGCTTTATAGCCTATTGGAGTTAACTTACGATTTGTATTTCATTTCGTTAGGAATGGAGTGTTGTCTCTTAGTCTAGACTTTCTGGGTCACTGGACACTCCGCACAATTGTGCTTCAAAACATGTTCTCGCTATACTCCATTTCTGCAATGACCGCAGTGAGTAATTCCAATTCTTATCCAATCCCCACCATTTTCCATTAATGAATTGTCGCTTCGATGCTGGGTCACTTTTGTTTTGCACAGAGATAGGGGGGAAGTGAGAGGGCTCAGCTGCAAGTTTTAGTTTGAGAACCATAACGAAACTTCAGATGTAATCAAAGTTGCTACGCTTTCCTCCAGACTGCTTGTCACATCTGATGACCGTCAAACTCATGTTACACCCGACCCCATCCCTTCCCCGTCACATCTTCTGTCTCTCACCTAGGATCCAATGAAAACAGCACCTCTCATCATCCCTCTACACTACCTCTTACAC
The DNA here is from genome assembly GCA_964059195.1 of Ectobius pallidus. Taxonomy (NCBI): domain Eukaryota; kingdom Metazoa; phylum Arthropoda; class Insecta; order Blattodea; family Ectobiidae; genus Ectobius; species Ectobius pallidus. Next base: position 71,549,897 of record CAXKWD010000006.1, read on the forward strand.
TCCTCCCTCCTTCCATCACCTGCAACGCAAAGGGTTTTCCATCAACTGCGTTTTCTCCACTCGCTGTTAGGCCTCTCATTCAAACTCAAGCTCAAAACGCCAGGCACAAAGACCATATCGTAACAGAAACCTCATCTAAGTAACGATATTTATGTTCAAAATATTAGACATCAAAGAGATTCAGAACGTTACGTTCGAGCAGAAACAACCTACATTTTTTATTAAAATGGTGTATAATTAACAAAGCATTTTTCAATTTCCCTCCGACATTTCAAAGGCTTCCGCACGAAAGTAGAATACAATGAGCGTCTATCATCAAACACTGAAAAGCATATTTTAATATAAGTTTATTTCGAAAGCTGTAAGTTATAGCATTCAGAATGAACGTTGTTTGCTTAATGTACCATGGATTTTTTGTCTTCCTCAATTAACATTCAATTAATAGAATCGAATTTATCGTATTCAACTTCAAAAGGGAGCTTAAAATTGACACAGAGAGAAACATCTATATGAAAACAATATTAACAATAATATAGTGATCTCCTGATCAAGTTCACAGTTGTGAAGATTTAATGAGAATTTAGAACTGCAAGCATGATGAATCACTCGGCAATATTATAACCGTGTTTTAACAAAATCCATTTACTTTACAACAAACCGTACCTTGGCCTACTGCAATTAAGTATCCCATAATAATTGTAAGAGATATAAAATTGTGTCCAGTAATAAGCGGTAGGAGCAGGTTGGCGAAATGTGATTATTATGGCCCGGATTTTTAGGTTTTTATAAACCCTTTAGTTATTAAAATAGTTTTATTTTAATTTTTTACCATTTGCAGAATTATTTTAGTTTCACTTTGATAAAAACAATAAACACATACAAAAATACATTAATTCATTTTATTTGTACTTAAATTTCCATGGCTGTGAAACAAAAAGCTTTAGGAATATGTTTGCTTTATTTTAGAATTAGTCCTATCATTTCCAAATCTACCACATAGTCTCAAGAAGAACGTTTTTCAATTAATCAATCAACTTTTAGAATACTTCACTTTCGGCATCAAACACTGTGAATAAACTGCAAGTGTAAGCTTCTTAAGAATGTCTTTAATTTTCTGCTAAACAAACCCGTGAATTTCGGTTCAGTAATGATTTCCTTTACCGGAAAAATGGGGTACAAAATGACAACATTACAAAAGCAATTTATATGTTATCTTAAAAAATAATGTTCTGGCAACAATGAGTAAGATGCAAAACGTTAGCAGATAATATCTAAAACGTAATTTTTAGTAGAACGATAATAATTAGATTAATTACATATTATTAGTAGTTTAAGTATTTTTTAGTACTCGCTCTCTAAAACAGCTGCTTTTCGGACTGGTAACACGCTGAAAAATTGCATTCGTAATGCAGTTTTGTCGGCCTAGTAGGCTACTTTAAAGTCGTCATGGCAATCTATAAACAAAATCCAGATGGCATTGACCAGTCACACCAACTTAACATGGATTTAAGCATATAATTGCTCATAAAACAACAAATTTATGCCAACATGTTTCTTTATGATAATCAGAAATTTTACCAGGGGTTTTCACAAAACACGGTAGCAACTTTTCACATTTTCGTTCACAAGAGAATCATTGCTTACCATGGATTGCTTGCAATACATTCCTTCTCATAGTCTATTGCTGCCGTGATGTTGCTGGCACCAGCTTCAATTCAATGTTACTGGCTTGGATTGAAATTTCCTGGGGATTATCATTCATATTTCCACAAGCTTTTCATAAATTCTAGTTCATAGCCTATGCATTACTGTTTACAAAAAGCTACTCATAATGCATCTATACCGCTTTTCGTATTGGTACGTACGGTTCATTGTTGTTTTGCGATTTAGGTGGCTGTGGGAACATGGCTTTAACAAATGGCTGGCTACCTTTCATTATAATTATAAGGTATTTTTGTTTCATTTCATATAATTTAGAGAGCTTTAACTAAAAAATATTGTGTGCACCACGTACGCAAAAACTTTATCGGATTCATTCAGTATTTCAGCCTCGGCCGCTATAGCCTACTAGATTCGTCCACAAAAGCGTTATTCTGCGTACTTGATGTACATAAATAGCTATTATCAAAGTTCAATTCCGGGGTGCGCGGGAAAAGAGAGTTAAGTCCACTTTCTTGTTACTCAGAATTAGAGTGACTTAACACACTATACCAGCCCAACATAGCTTTAGAGATGGATAAACCAATGAGGCACACATCCATTACTACCGTACATTTTTTAATATGACTTACTGGACTTAACACAATTGTAGAGAACATTTTTATCGATAACTCTATAGACATATCTCAATTTTTTAGGATGGTGGACTTAACTCTCTTTGCCCGCGCACCCGCGAATTTAAAAAGCAGTTTTAGCCATTGTTAGTTTGAATGTCTTATTTAGCCATTTTTAGGTTTTATAAGATTGGGTTGTTTGACTACTGTAGCAATGAAACGCATGGGCCTAATTATGTTAAAATAGCATAGCTAGCTACCAGGGAACAAAACAGTTTAAAACCTAAGAATTCGGGTCCTAGCGATAATACTTGGGAAACCCGAGTGATTAGAGTTCATAACTGGCTTACTCCACGGCTTATAGGATTGTCGGGGGACATATGTGCACAGAAATCCACAGCCACCCCACGGACCCTAGTTCTTATAGCTCCGCTAGGCTGCCTTTGTAGTGTTGTTTGTTTAATGCAAGGACACACTCGTTAATAGCCGAGTGTTGAAGTGTTGTCATGTCTCAACCGAGAATGAGAATAAATAAATAAAAATAAAATAAAATAAAAAGTCAAAATTTTGTATTATATTAGCTACCTGCTTGGATTTGCGAGTGTTTACCCTCAATAAAAATAATATACTTCGGCAGACAGCAAAAGAGAATGCCGACGTTTGACTCGCTGAGTGGGGACGAAGAAAACGAGAGCACTAATACACCTTCAATTTTTTTTATTGTTGTTAATAGAAAGCTTAAATTTTACCTCCGTTTTATCTAAAGTAGTAGCGGCAAAGAATTTTGTGCGCTTGGGAGAGGAAAGACACTTCAAAAAGACCCGAAGGGCCGAAGGGAAGAGACCACTTGGAAGGCTTAGACGTAGGTGGGAGGACAATATTGGAATAGATTTAAGAGAAATAGGATTTGCGAGGGATGGAGCTGGCAGAGAATAGGGTTGAATAGATGCCGGTCTCCTTAGCCACGGTAGCTAAGGCCTTGAAGCCGGATGAAGGAAGCTGTGGGTTCGAGTTCCGCCTCGGGCATGGGTGTTTGTGTGTAATGAGGAAAAATGGTAAACAAGGAAAACAAGATCAATCATTCTGGAAAATTGGCCTATGGCCGGCTAAATCTATAAAAAAAATGTTGGGCTCATGTAAGCGCGGCAATAAACCTCTGTTTCCATAAAATAGACAGTATTCCTTTAGCTTGCTTAGGTTTTGCCTATTGTACGTAGCGGCAAAGACACGCGCCCACATGAGCATCCTCATGAACAGGTTGCCTTCAGGGCTAGGGGTTTGTTTGCTTTTCTCGTGCAATGTGCGTTAGAGGAATGAGTGTAATAACTAACAAGCAAAGGTGAACAATTGTGGGGATGTGCCACGTAACTGTTTAAAAGTTAGGTTAAACATATTTAGTCGTTATTATCTATAAATGTTCTCAATAGTCATATGGGTTGTTTTCCTAATGGATTATCTATGCAAACGTGGTAATGGAATAAATCATACTTCATACTTGGACAATTAATTTATTCTTCAAAATTATTTCTCAATGCATGATACCACAAAGCATTATGCAAAGTATGAAGAATTATGTCCCCTGAAAAAATCAGCCAATGATCTTCGCACTCTGTAAAACATTATCCCTGTATATCATACCCATGGCTGTAATTTTATTCATTAACTCAGTAGAACAAAAGTATTACCAGGCGAAGTGTGCAAAAGTTTCAACAAAATCATAGGAATGCTGTTAATTCCCACCATTTTCCCACACAACTAGATCATTAAATTCATCAAACATACTTGTGAGCAACTTTCTTATTTATAAAACCTATCACTTCATAATAATTAACCTAGGTATGAAAAATATCGTTGGAATATTCCATTCACTGTTGGTTAAATTTAATCAGAAGGGAAGCATGGATGCTGTACCTGACTTATATAGGGCTCCTTGCAGGAGTAAAAAGTGAACGACAGCGGGTAGTGTCGAAAAAGCATGATGAATGGAGCTGCAGGCGTGTTTTGCTCTCCACCAACTTGAGATCGTTTGTAACGGTCACTGTAAATCATGTGGCTTTTCAAAACGAGTCACTTCCTTTGTCCTCTACACGGTTTTTCTTAACGAATACTCTGTACAGATATGAAGTAATTTGTCTTCTGAGAAATGAGCAGAATTCAGTTAAGATTTTGAAATATGTGAAATGAATTAAGTTTTTCATATGTAGGCTATATTCAACACTCAATGAAATTAAATCAGAGACTTAACATGTTCCGTAGAATAATTTAGTGAATGCGAAAAGAAACAGAACCGTTATCACAGGTAACAGAACAAAAGAGTTTAATCTTGCAGATTATTTTCAAGCAAAATAGCGAGAGTAATTATTGATGAAAGATAAAATTAAGAATAAAGTGCTGATTAATAAAGCATAAAACGTAATATAAAATGTATTTATGGTCCTTTTATATTGTACTTACTTTAAATACAATTATGAAGCTACGCGATACCTTAATAAACACTGATATCTATTCACGCCAACGTTTGTTTTCAAGTTATATGCTTCACATTGCCCATGTGCAGTAGTGTCCAAAATTAAATTTCATCTTTGCTGGTTTATTTTGCCCCAAAACAGCATAAATAGGTGATAGTAACGTATAAAAAATATGAAGAATAAAGAAAGTAAACTATTGCAACGTTTGTGCTTACCGGTACCAGTAAAACAATGTACACGTTTGTACACGTAATGACTTTCACACACATCCAGAAAAACGCGTTAATGTGCTCAGTATGGGGTGTGACCACCTATGGCAGCAATACAGGCCTCACAAAGGCGTGCTGTGAATAATGTCATCAATCTCATTTTGAGGCAATAAAGCCCATTCTTCCTGCAGAGCAGCTCGCAAGGACTGGAGAGTGGTTGGTGGCTGTTCAGTGCAGCAAGTCGTCTCCCTAGTGCATCCCAGACATGCTCTATAGGATTCAAATCGGGAGAGCGAGTAGGCCAATCCATGCGTGCAATATCTTCAGTTTCCAGGAAAACATCCGCAACCTGTGCTCTATGAGGACGAGCATTATCATCCATCAGTACGAAGTCTGGGCCCACAGCACTCCGAAACAACCGCACATGAGGTGCCAAGATCTCGTCATGATATCTGACAGCAGTTAAACCTTGCCGATTTACCCGTACAACTTCATGAAGAGGTGTTCGGGTAGTCAACAGAATGCCTGTCCACACCGTTATTGATCCACCTTCATATCGGTCTCTTTCCACAATGTTTGCTACCCGAAATCGTGTTCCAGATTCTCTCCAGATGCGAATCCATCGAGAATCGTTTTCAAGACAAAATCTGGACTCATCTGTAAAGAGAACATTGGCCCACTGTTCGACCGTCCAGTTGGCATGTTGATGACTCCACTCTAGACGTACTCTTCTGGGAATACGCGTCAGGGGTACACATACAGCAGGTCTCCGATAATAAAGGCCTCTCTGCCGAAGTCTTCTGTACACTGTTTGCCTCGGTACAACTGTTCCAGTGGATGCTGTGAGGTCAGATGTCAGTTGTCGTGCAGTACTACGGCGGTACCGTCGTGCCCTTACAGCCAAATAACGGTCCTCTCTTTCTGATGTGACTCATGGTCGTCCTTGCCCTGGTCTTCGGGATACATTTTCGGGCTCTACAAACTGTTGCCACATCCGAGAAACAACAGAACGATTCACATTAAGCCATCTGGCCACATCAGCTTGAGACTGTCCTGCTTCCATTCTTCCTATGGCCCTCTGTCGAAGAGAATGTTCTAGGAGTCTTCTCTGTGCCATCCTGCACCAGCAGTAAACGTTTACACAGCAAACGTCGATATTGGACTAAGCAACAACACTATGCTGCAGTGTCCCTTTTGATAGGTGCAATGCCCTTTTGATTGGTGCACTGATGTCATCGTTTGCATGTTTGTAATGCCTCCTTTTTCATTTTTATGAATATTACAGTAAATGCAGAGCGTATAGAGTTACATAAAGTAAAATTTCAGCTACCTACTGTAATTTTTCCAAATAGTCAACATTTGTATGCACTTTTGTCAGTCATGAATAAGGGCCTATAGGCCACGCTCGTAAAAATCTGTAATAGCAGAGACAAGTCGCTTTCTTACAGCTAAGGTCATTTCATCCTTGTCCGGAATCCAAATGACACAACAGCCATTGGATTGGAGACTTCGTTCACTTGATAAGATAGCTTAAATGTAATAATTTAAATTACATGTTTATTTTAATTAAGTTCGTATGTTACAGACGCACATGAGTGGAAGCTTGATTTCATATCGAGATAAAATTGTACAAGAAGAGAACTAGAAGGTAGAATTTGTATAGGTCTATAAACTAAAGCCATTATATAATATATTGAACATTTGTCTTGTATTTATTGTTACCGTAAGTTGCTGAAATTAAATTATTTTTTTAAATCACTGAATAATCTTGGAGCAAAATTTCAGCAGTGTTTCAGACCCGCAATAGAATAATAGGCCTATATTGGTTCATGAAGAGCAGTCAGATCTAAATTTAATTTCGTTTTTATGAACATCCCCTGCTATTGTAAAAAATAAAGTCTGAAAGGTCTTGAAGTCGTTGAACTTATTATGGTAAGGTTGAGAAATACAGCTACATCTTTCCTGAAAAACGCATTCAAGATATTAGGAATCCTTCCATCTATCATAACAAGTTACTTTGGCAACCCTCAGAGGATCCGTAGCCATATTGAGAATCATATATAAAATAATTTAATATACTTTGTGGTATAAGGTGGATATTGTTTACTACATTATTATATCTGTTATTGTTAAAATGTTCTAATTTTGCGTTATCTATTTCTTAAATTGTAATCCCACTTCTTTGCATGTTCAATTAGCTTTTGTCATTTTTCGCATTCTTTATCTCTGTAGGCAACGATAATTGCTGATCAAATAATATAATGCCTAAATATTTTACATGGTCAGATTCTTTCCAAGTAGGTCTACACAGATGTTCGCAGTAAAATAGTTAGAAATGTGAATTATTAAATTTAAATTGCATTAACCTTGTAAACCAGTAACAGTTAAGGGAAATGGGATTGATTTTTGGATGAAAATTGATATTTTGTTATTGTTATTGCGTTTTATTTTCTGAACTTTCCTCTTTAAAATTATGTATCATATGTAAGTGTACAATAATTTTATCCTCCCCCCCCCTTAGAAGATCCAGACAATGGCGCAGGGCTTTGAAGCTCGTTTCCCGTGAGTTTACTTTTTCTGTATAAAAGGCACATTTTCTCAGCTTCTACTTAACCTAGGCCTACAATCTTTAAATTTTGAGAATTTGTTTACAGTAGTCAGATGTCTTATATACACTGAAAAAACTTTCTGGATTGGTTAATTTATTAAATATTCACATGTCATGAGGTGCTTAAAAACGTTGATAAAAAATATAAAACTATAAAAACCCATATTTTAGTGAATAAGTATATTTATACAAATCCTTTTGTAAGTACAGACACAGGATTGGTATCTAGATACTGTAAAAGATCAAGTGCCTAGCTTTATGAGTTTTTGAGAAAAGGTACGTTGTATTTAACATTGTAAAGATAGGCCACTCCGTTTCCCCTTAATGAAAACGGAACCACGGTAGATTTCTTAATATTTAGCTAGATTTAATTTGAATCTTCTCATGTAGTAGACTACAATATTTTGGTTCATAAAAGGGAACTTTGTAGCGAACAGCTTTGAATAATGGTGGATATTAAGTACAGTCAACGAGAATCATGAACCCAGAGATTAGTACCATACTACAATGCTAGGAGAAGGCTACCGTCGCAGTCGTACGGAGCAATAAGTTACACATACCCACAAAATTAAACACAAGTCATAAAGTGATGGCACAAAAAAGTTATCGGTTCATGTTTGGTTCCTCTTTCAAACATTTAACTGTAAATTGTACGTAATAAAACGGAAGTAATTTCAATTAATCATACAGATAAATAAATAAATAAATAAATAAATAATGGTAAATAAATAAATGCCGGTACATTTGAAGAATCCAGTTGTTTTTCAGTATTGTGTGTAAACATGCCTCGATTCTTTCTCAGGTTTCTGTACGTCTTGGGTTGCGTCGCTACAGGTATTAGTGAATCTTCTCTTCTTACAGGTTCAATACAAACAAGCTGTCTTTATTGTTCCTTTCTCTTCTTTATCATCAACCTTCTAGACACTATTGCAGTCTTTCTTGACTACTCTGTTTGGTACCTTCTACCGCGTTCCTTACATGCCCCTATCAATCAGTCACTGTTGCAGGGGGCTCCAAACTTCTCTGTATGACCTAAATTGGTTGATTTTTATGATCCACGTTTGGAGGTAGAGTAAGATTACTTCCACAAAGTCTCTGGGTTTTTACGTATATACCTTAGGAGCGAGTCTCACCGTTCCTAGAGTTCCTGCCATGGGGAGGTAGCTGCACCCTGATTGGCTCAGCTCTTCTATCCCACTCAGCGTGTGTTCTGTCTCTGTCTCGCTGCGGCATTATCCTTCCACTTAACTATTATAGTATTTTCTACGACTGGCAACGTTCTGCATGATCTTCACTCTGTGCTCAACAGTAGCTAAGTGATCTTACACGCATGCGAGTCTGCGCCAGCTGGTAACGAGAAGCTCGCTGGCTGGAATACTCTTCAAGGCCAGAGACTTTGTGGAAGTAATCGTACTCTAAAGTAGCATATACACTATATATTATCACATGTTTGTAATATATTGCTAAACCCAAAATTTAGGTATATTCCATGACTTTTTATAAACTGTTATGAGGAGCTTTCGTGCTTTTGAAGTTACTCGACTGCACATCAATGCTTTCAGATCCGGTATGAATTTCAAAAAAATTGTTTATCATGAGTAGGGTTCGGATGTTTATGACCTAAAAAATTGGAAAATATGACTGCAAATATGACCTTAAAAATGGCTAAATATGACCCAAAAATCCTAAATATGACTTCATATAAGATCTTACTTTCTAAAAATAAATAGTCCAATTTGAAACGTTTAATGACACTATATTATCATATCACATTAATTCAATCAGATAATCACTTTTCAATTTTAAAGGTGATTTACAGTGACTTCAGATCTGTTAAAGTTTCCAGATACCACTGAAAATGTGAACTGAAAATCTTTTAAAAGCATGTATATTGGAAGTTGTTAACAACAATGAGGAAGAGGTAATTGTGCTATTACTTGTTATTGTTCCTTCACATTTCAGTTATAGTAAAACCAAAATATTCGTTACTCATTTTCTGAAAAAAATATTAAGTCAACAATTTAGTGCACATATTTTATCTAATTTATAATTGAAATATGACGTTAAATTACAAATATGACCGAAATATGACCAATACCATGAAAATGACTAAAATATGACTTTATATGCAAAATAAAACCGGTCAGATTAGGATAACAGATGTGCAATTCGTGTTTAATATGTATTTGCGGCGAGAATGGAGGTCAGGATGAAAAATGACATATCATAAACAACCGAACCCTAATCATGAGCGATGAGAATTTTCCTAAATACCTAATAACTTATCGCATTTTATAAGAACGGAGTAATTTCTTGTGATAAGATAAAGCCAGTTAAGGTGGCTGTATGACAAAATTATTTCCAATTAGCGTTCTTTCATTTACAAAAAAAAAGACCCCATTAAAACACACCAAGTCTATATACGATTACTTTTTATCACAATAGCAAGTCTCTCAAGCTATTAGCTAACATTGCAAATAATTAGACATATAGGCCTACCATAGCAATAGCTTCAAACATTACACGAATTAACAGTAAGTTTATATTTGAAACGCGGCTAAGTTTGTCGTTTTAACGGTTGAACAGAATTGATTGGAAAGTGATTTCAGTAGGACTACCTTTGTAATTAAAGTAGAAATTACAGTTATATACAGGCGGAAGTCACATTTTATAACATATATAATATAATATTTTTACATACTATAATATATATTATATAGGGCAAGACCGGGTGACGCGCCGCACCGGGATAGATGCCGCACCCCCTCTAACTCGAACATTTGACGCTAGGTACCGCTAATTGTCGTGATACCATCTCCAGTTCCCTCCCTAGAGTAACTGGATCACGTGTCTTCATTGTTTGCGGTGTTTATGTCATTGTTATAGCGGTATTTATCAGGTAAGTGCACTAGTTTCACTGCGAAACTTTTTTGTACTCATTACTTTATTCTTTCCTGATCTGTATTTGTTCCATTTTTTCTGCGTGTACTACTTTTAATAGACTATTTAGAGGTTGTAAAGATATTGTGAGTGAAGTTCGCCATAACAACAATAACAATGAGCTCTACAGGTGAGTCGGCGCGTGTCCCTGAGTTTTGGGTCACATGCCGCATAGCTTTCAAGGGTGACACGCCGCACAATGTTTTTCAGTATAATTACACACAAGAATTATTTTTTCTGCTCTTTTCAGCAATAAATATGCCAACAAGGTATAGGGAAAGGGAGGGAGCTAAACAACGTGGCCTATGGAATGACAGTGACCTACAAGAAGCCGTTCGCGAATTAAGGCGGGGGAAATTTCCATTCGGGAAGCCGAACGTTGCTATAATATGCCAGAGAGGACTATTCGTAGGCGCACGGACACAGGAAATTGGGAAAACCCTCACTTGGGCCTGAAGGAATATTTGGTACAGAAAATGAAACAAGGCTAGTCGCCAATATTCAGAGATTGTGTAGATAGGTTCTCTGTACGTGCCTTTGAAGTAAATTTAAACTAATATTATGAATGCGGCATGTCTCCCATGCGTGCGGCATAGCACCCTGTAACGCGGCATCTCTCCCGCTTTGCCTTTCAATATAGTAATTGTATTTACACGTTTAATTATTATTTTATAAATATTTCCTTTGCTGAAATATAGGCAGGGAAGATCATAGCTTGGAATCTCAAAAAGAGTTTTCAAAATATTCAATCCTGTTTTGAGGTAGACGAATTTCAAGGAAAGTGCGGCGCGTCACCCTATCTTGCCCTAGACTATGTTCTATCTAAGACACGTCGTTTTATGTTAAAATGTAATTTTAAGAATTCCAATTTAAAATATAGTTAAACTCGTATCTAAAATTTAACAGTTAGTTTAAAATAAATAAAATAAAATGTAATGCAATTTACAACCTTATACCCTCTACAAAATATTATGTTAAATAAATAAGATGTTAAAATACCTTACGTTGCACTTACCAATTTCGTTAAAGAAACATAAAAGTAGCCTACAATAAAAGTTTCTCGCAGAGTAAAAGAAATGCCTGTCCTTCATTGTATCTATTTCTGGGGATACATTTCGGCATAGAAACAACATAGTCAATGAGAACACCATTAACACAACGCACTGTTTGAACTCGCTTCCGCTTTAAGTATGAAAACCTACAAATGGATTTAGTACACTGTCAACGTTGTAAGTTCAATTGTGCAAGAGTTTTAAAGGTCAGTTCTATTCGCAATAATAAATCTCGCATACGGCTTGTTTGCGGACCCGTGTTTGCTGGAACATTTTTGCTTCTGTTATCGTATACTTTCAACCGTTTCGGTTTGCGCTATTAATTATGATACACTCTGTATAACTTAATGTTTTTTTTAAAGATAGGAAATGCATAACATTGTAACAAAAGATAAAATAACATTACGCATTTTAAGTGAATAGGGCTGAGGAAGACATAACCTAGCCGAAATGCATGCCCAGAAATAGGTAGGCCTACAAATGAGGAGGATCAGAATTTCTTTTACTCTGAAAGATTATTTTATTATAGGCTAGGCCTACTTTTATGTTACTTTAGCGATATAACTAATTTCAGTTTTTATTATATTGAATTTGCATCTTAAGTTTCTTGAACTTCTGACTAAATACAATGTATAATAATATAATGTACCTCCCTACCTCGGAAAAATCAGAAGAGGTACCGGGGATCGAATCCGGGCCAACGGATCTGTAGTCAGCGACGCTAAACACAAGATCACGCCGGCGGCCAATGTACCATGTAATGTACGTTATTTGAACATCTAATTTTTTAAGATAATACTTTTTGGAGGGTATAAGGTTGTAAATTTTAATTCACATTTTAATATCACTTCTCTCTACGGAAATGGAGTTCATTAATGTTAACAGTTTGTGTTACAAGGACGGATGTCCTGACTTCTGGTCTTTCAATAAAAAAATGTTAGTGATCCAAGTTGGAATAACCAATCTCACAGCAAGTTGTACAATTTCAAGAATTGGTGGCGGCAAAACTGTAGTAAATTTCCTGTACCCATTGAAACTTCAAAAAATAAATATTGAGATAAGAGAGTATAGTTTGGAATTGGTAATCGTTACCATTTTGTATACGATAATCAGCTTCAGGGACAGTTGTTGAAAAACATCTCATCAGTGGGTTAAATAACTACACATTCATTCTTCAACACAGTATTCAACTCTCAAATAATTCAGTGCATTTCTTGAAGAAAAGTTACCAATATTGGAGGGAAAGTCAACGACTTGAAAAAATTTTCACATACACTGAAGATAACTATTGATATTTATGAAAAAATAATAAATGCTCATTTTAAGGTTGTGAACGTAAAAAGACTTAAATTTTTCTGGCAGAATCTATTTTAACATTGACTGCAAAATGTGTTTCCTATAAAACTTCATAAAATTCTGTGAATGATCATTTGCTTAGGGAAAATAAGGTTTACACTTTGGTTAATAATTATTGTTTATAATTTAATTCAATAACTGTCTTTATATTCCATCCTCTTTTTAAAGGTAATATGTGGTGTTGCAATTTTTAAAACAAACTTATTTTTACAAAACCCCATTATCTGTTAAAAGGGTCGAAAACCCAAGGTATATTAAGGCCCTATAGGTTACCGTACGTAAATTAATGCAACACTTTAAAAACAGCTATAGGCCTAATATAAAATCGTAGACCTTTGCCAAAACAAATTATTCAAACCTAACAGAAAGTTCCAACGTGCATAGTATAGCTGAAAAATGCTTTTTTGTTTCTCCTGTAAAATTAGCATTTTTGGACTTATGCCCTTTTAACAAAAACACTACTCAAATAATCTATGTTCATGAGGTTCATCTATGATGAATCAGGAGGCTATGAATTTGTTAAATGATCTAGTCAGAAAAATGCAGCACCATACTTGGATGAATTGTTGAAGTTCGAGAGACCTAGATCAACGCCAACTTGGCGTTGCCTGGATCATTCGATAATCGTATGTTTTTTTCTGTTGCCTACTTTCCTTTTCCTCAACTAATTAAAAGCCACATAGGCGTGCAGACTATTTTACTTGGATGTGTCTCAAGACAGTTAATATTTTTTTTTGAGATTTCCAAATTAGTTTGTTATGACCTCATGTGCCATAAACCATTACAATTAAGTAATATCTAAATGAATTATGGCAAATAAAAAGTTAAATCATTACAACAAATTTGTAAGCACGTTTCTACACTTACAGAGCCAGACGTCACTAATGCCTTAAATTCCTCAATGACATCATTGATAACTACACAGGGAGCCATTTCCTGTTCAATATACAGCAGCACGGAAGTCAGATGTGCAACATATACACTAAACTTGTAGTAGGAAGGAATCATTACCACTCAATTTTATTTCCAAAATGGAGATTTTCAGGTTTGCTAATAGATCTCTCTCTATTCGTGCATTAAAGAATACGTCTAGCATAGGTAAAGATAGGAAGATTCATGTTCTCTTAAGGAGACTGGGAAGAGCGGCTGACTCCACTTTCCTATAGACCTATATAGGGTGTCCGGGAAAGACCTGACGAAAAAGAAATAATTATATATCTGAAACTATTGCATTTATTGACGTGATGTTTTCACGGTTACAAAGAGAAACACGATGAGTTTTAATAAGCCTCTATGTGAGCAAAATTTATGGCCCGATACTCAATTTCATGCCACACACGCGAAAGCATCTCCGGTGTGACTAGTGCTATTGCATCGTAGATTCGGCCACACAAATCTGCATTATCGGTCACAGGCGTGCGATACACTTTGTCTTTCACAAAATCCCAGAGAAAGAAATCCAGTGGGGTCATATCAGGTGACCTTGGTGGCCATGGTGTAGGTCCTTCTCTCCCATGGACTGTGGATTTTGGCATTTGCAGTTGTCTTGCCGCCTCACAAATGGATTTCCTCGGGCTTCTTACAAAAGCAGCCAGTACACTTTCAATGTCATTATCGTTTATGCGCGATTTCTTTGCCTTTCCCCGCTGTGACTCAACATTACCTTTATCTCCAGAAATTGCTTGTGCCAGTGAAGGATGCTGTTTCGGGCGGGAGGATTTCGGTCGTTGTCTGTTTGGAAACGACGTTGTAGCCTACGCACAACTTGCATTCCCAGTTATCAGAATAAGACTGACTACACACGCTGCGCAGAAAAAGAATTTTTTCGTGTCTCCTCGTGCAACAACAATGTGCATGCTCATGCGCATTACGGGATGCTACAAAACAAAACTTTTTGAGTTTGTCTTTCTAACTGTGAAAATACTGAGGTAGTAGGCCTAACTGTAATAGTTTCTGATATATAATTATTTCTTTTTCGTCAGGTCTTTCCCGGACACGGTGATATTATTATATATTGTTATTATTTTCTCTGCTTCTATCAAACACACACTAATTTTCTTCGTATATAGTAATAAACAGATATGAGTGAGTTTATAGCAGGTCACAGAAATAAATTACGTCCTCTCTTTTAATAGCCTAGAGAAGGAAGAAAGAAGAGTGTCAAGAAAGAAAATGTTCTATGATTATCATCAGTTAGGTACACATATTATAGAAACGGGGTTAAAACGTTCTATGAATATCATCAGCTAGGTAGCCTACACATATTATAGATACGGGTTTAAAACTTTCCCAAATGTCAAGATCATACTTTTTGAGAAAATGAGCAGAACAGAATTTGCATATGCACGATTACATAATCTTCATACGAAAAATTCCTATGTCTCTCATTTTTATATAAAAGTAACATTTGTGGTTCTACGCTTTCTTTAACTGAATTCAATGATAATAGAAAATATTCCGCTCATTTTGAAGAACTTTATAGCTTACTTTAGCGTAAAAAGTTTTCATCTCTCTGTCTTAAGTAGTTTCTAAGTAATGGTACAAAAGCTCAAAAAAAATAAGTTTACGGGAAAATGCAAAAAACAAAATGGAGGATGTATGGCGTGGTGTGTACAATGCTATTTTAAAACCCAATAATTTGAGCATTTACACTTACAAGTCTAAACCCCAAATATTTTAGATGCAGAAAACTATGCTGAATCCAAAAATGGAAAATCAAAAAACAAAAAACAAAAATAATTTCAACATTCAGCTCTACCCTGTGTCCTCAATATATACGTGTGTCTATTGTGATGTATACTCTTCTCAGATTGGTTGGTATATGATTTTTTAACGACGGGGATGTACTGCAACTTAGGCCTGTGACCTTCGCCGGGGTGCCGGAATTTTGTCTCGCAGGAGTTATTTTACATGCCAGTAAATCTACTGACATGGGCCTGTCACATTCATGCACACAAAAATGCCATCGACCTGGGCCGGGATCGAACCCGCAACCTTGGGCACAGAAAGCCAGCGCCGACTCTCTTCTCAGGAAAATCAAACAGACACAACCTTAACAAATATTTACTATGTACTCGTACATACAGCACTTCACTTTCCTCCCTTTTCTGGATTCAATTTTGGGCACCACTGCTTTATAACCTAGTTGATTCTCTATCTGCCGGCATGTCTGCCTGTCTATCTGTTCGTCTTATTCTATCCTTTTCCTTGTGACACAAGATATACTAGCAATCCCATTGGTTCTAAACTTCTCAATTACTGGAAGACTCCTTTCCTTGTTGCAAGACCCAGAGGGTCTAAGATGCTGCGAACCTCCCCTACACCCTCCAGTCCCTTTCCTAATCTTGAAGCAAGGCTGCTTACTCCCTCCCGATTCTTGTTAGGGGACGAACCACGGTCCTTCTCTTTTCTATACCACGCATCACAATGTTTGCATTTTGGCTTCTCCTTCATCCATATTTATGCAATCCCACAGATCTTTTCCGCTTACTACTTCTAACCGTAGCTAACCGTCTTTCTTCTCTTTTGTAACAATTTCGTTCTCTTCAGGGAAAGAGAGATATAAGTCAAACGTTTTGGTACACTTAAATCCGCATGGTAGCTAATTTAAAGGAAGCACATTTAATTTGTGCAGCCTTGCTTCAAACGAACTCCAGATTCAGGATAAAAAGAATATAAGAAGACGTGGGAGAGAGACAATCGAACGCTACATATTATGAATGCTATATTCTTTCTTCTTTTTTTTTCGCGAAATGATCAAATAAAGCGAGCTTTGAAGGAAGGGTATAATGCAGTTGACTCCATTATATATTTCGCATTTGCTTTGTGAATTCAAATGAGATGAATTTTATCTTCTAGAAAGAATAAGATTTCCTGATAGTAGAATATGAAACATGGTAGTTCCATGTTAGAATGTAAAGGGAATAAATTGAAATTAAATAATACTTTTTACATACACAACTGCTTCATATATCGCAGAACGATAATAATAATTGTTAATTAAGTAATAATGTGTATTATTATTATTATTATTATCATCATCATCTTCATCTTCAATATCGTCATAATGGCAACAAGGAATTTTAGTGAGAAAAATTTCACCAGAATTCGAGGAAGAAGAGAAAAAAGACATCATCGGAAACACAAAAATAAATGAATAGCAAAGAACAGATTTGATAAAGTAGTGCGAGATAAAAGTCAACATAGTCTAGTTGGCTGATAATAGTTGTGCTAAATACGGTTAACATAAAAATAGGAGCTGTCATAAGAAATATGTGGAAACTGGTTTATCCATGATGCCTGAAAAACACTGACGAAAAGAGGGCTACACACCGTGCTCCTTCACCAGCAGACTTGTCAACACAAATAAATAAAGAGAACATTTTCTGCAGTAAAACAATGAAATGTCTAGTATGGTCGATTTGTTATTTTTACAATAGAACTCCTATCCTGTGTAATGAATAGTTTCTCTGCCACTATACATAATATTAAACTACGTAATTTTAATTAATTGCTTTTGAGTATTAAATGCCAGCTATTTATTTACTTAGTTAATTCATACTTTTTTACACCCGTCCAACAGCCAAATATCTAAGTTGTCCTTAAACTCCAAGCAACATAAGATAAAAATAATATATATATATATATATAAGGAGTAAAAAGATCTAATTAATGTTTATTTTCGTACCTTCATTCTTGCAGGCCTGGATAACACAATGAGTATGGCGCTGGCTAGGTCGCGGGATTCGTTTCCGGCCCAAGTCAGACGTTTTATGTAAGCTTAATGTGACATTTGTAGATTTCCAAGCATAATTATAAAAGAAAAATTCCGACACGCCGCCACAGGCCTACATATCTGTCCTTAAGTGACCTTGTAACCAATCATAGCTTCATTCTCAGTTTTGTAACAACTTATTTTTTAAACTTTTAATGTAACCGGAAATTACGAGAGACAACACGAAGCATGAAATACAAGTAAACTAACCGTATTTGCAATACTGTTCTTGATTTTTATTAGTTTAATCGGTACCGAAAAATAGAAGCTTCTTCTCAAACTAAGATGATGCACAAAATAATAAGCAATGTCTCCCCTCAACAATGCCCGATGTTCAGTTTCTTTATTTCCTGCTTTTTACTTCCTCTCCCAGTTTCACTATTTCCTGCTTTTTACTTCCTTTGCCCTTAACCATAGGTGAAATAGGAAGAGGAAGTAGGCCTAATGTTCGACCCCCAAATTCGAAGTTAAGTTTTTAATAAAAATACGGTACATGTTTTGAGGTCCCCTAAATAAACAAAATACCATTTTTAGAAACATGTCAGTTTGTGTGTCTGTGAGAACGAAAAAAAAAAGTATGAAAACAAAATTTTTTGTTTGGTTTAGGAGTCTTCTGGAGATGTGACATGAAGAATGGCTACGACTTTCTTATACTTTTAAAGCTACTTTACACGAAGAAAATGTATTTTTCCGTTATTTTCTCGAAAACGGCTCTAACGATTTTGTTTCAATTTTCTACATGAAGTGGTTATACTAAGAACTTAAACTTTCAGTTGAAACAATTTTTCGCGAAAATTGTCTCAAGGGTTGTTACAAGGCACCCACTGTTTATGGAAACCTAGTCTTGCTTGGTAAAAAATAAAGCTTTGCATCAAGTTCAAAAAATATATATACGCGCTCCTTGCAATACACAATGTGAAGAATTGACCATAGTTTGGATAAAAAAGTTACCTGAGTATATTACATCAGATTTTATTTGGATGTGTATCCTTCGGGGATGCGACGTAGTGTGGTAACAACATCCTCTTCATGTTTACAACCTATTTACATGAAGAGATTATCACAGTTATACTGTAAAAATATTATTCTAGGGTCTACTGCATCCTAATGGTGCAAATTCGACGCATGCAAATTTCCCGATCTGATGAATTGCATGAGCTTTTTAAAGAAAGAGCATTTTCAATAAGTTACTTCTTCGCTCCAATTTTGGAGTCTATAAAATTAGTTCAATCTAGGCTACTTAGGGGGCCTATTTACAGTAAATAAATTTTGTTACATACAGTAAAATTGAATAAAAATTTAAATAACAGGAGCTTTCCTCCATAGCTGCCAATACCCATCACACTTTTTTATTAAGATAGAATTACAGAGTATCCTGGAATACATATAAAACATATCATTTCATATTCACATTTCCATTCGATATGATACTCAGAGCAAAATGTAATTTTATACTACTTTAATTTAAAATTATATTTTTGATTGGAAATGAAATTCATTTCAATGAGAACGCTTTTCTGTGTTGGCGCGAAAAGCATGTTTTATTTCGTAAATTCAGAAGTCTTATTTTATAGCAATCATGGGCAAACCCCTATCCATTGACACGCAACCCGTAAACTTGGTCAACTTACACATAGTTCGAAAAGAACGGGTAGATGGAGACACATACAGACAATAAGTGCAGTGGCGGTTGCTCATTCTTAGGGAAACACTGATTTCACTTTATAATATACACTACAATATACAAATAATACAAACAATTTTGTATTTTTAATTATTATTTTACGTGTGCTATTCTTTCATTATACAAAGGTTTAGAATGTGCCATAACGCCTTTCCAGTCGGAACTGTATTGCGACCCGTTACTGCTTGTAAAGAGATATGACTCATGCATGGGAATAATCCACCACGTACACCGAATGTTCGCAATGCCATCTTGTGTCTTATGCGGGAAGGTCAAGAACCGCAAGTGGTTCGCGAACCAGTAAATGCCCATGTATGCTTTATAGCTCAAGAACCTCTATAGTTAACCCAATGGCAATTTCTTGAACTTGGTGTTCTTTCCATGTTCCCCATATCTTTGACTTCCTGTTTCAGTAAACAGTAGCCTATTTACTTTCCTTCTTTAAACCATCTGTCTGTTAGGTTCTTCTACTTCCAAGTCCTGGAGTTCCCTCCAATTTTCCTGCGATGGCGTCATGCAGCAGACAATAAATAGGTCACACCTCGAGAATAAATTATTTATTCTCGAGGTGTGACCTATTCTATTTGCTTTCCTACAAGAACTTTGTTCAGGATTTCTCTCTTCTCATCCACATTTTTTCATAATTTCTTCATTTGCATCTTTCACCTTCCATTTCATATCCTTGTCGTTATTTTGCAGTATCCTACCATGATTCAAAACTGCCCATGAATGTCCTTTTTGTTCTTAGTGTCCGTATTTTCGACCGGTATTGAGCAATGCTCCAGATGTAGCACATTATCAACTTCTTCCTCAAATCCAAGCTCAAAGTTATTACTATTCAAAAGTGATATCTTTTTTGAGAATGCAGTTTTGGACATGAAGATCCTTGACCTGATTCCCTTAATGCAGTTGGCATCCATCGCTCAGCATGTTTCTTAAGTAGCCTATTTGAACTTATCTACATTTTCTAACTTGGTTTCCCATTATGATTTGCATTGGTTCTTCCATTGCGATGAACTCATCACTTTCGACTTGTGTATGATACTTGCTTCTTGTTTTTACTAACTCATCCACACATTAAAATGCTTTCAGGATCAAACAACAGTAATCAATATTTCGACCAAAGTATTCCAAGCCTATTCTTTTCGGCAGAGTCAGAAAGTTCGCTATATCTACAGGGTTTGGACTTGAGGCGCAATAAAAAGGTTTTCTTCATGACGTGTAAAATGCGCATAAAAACGCGTAATTAACGTAATGAATGTAAGATACGTAAAACATTTTTAAATTTACAAACATTTCACGAACTATAATTGTAACCTGCGAAATTGATGAGCAACATTGTTCATTTAACAAGTGATGATTATATTTACGGGTCATTCTCCAGAAAAGGGCAGATTTCAATGTTAGATTTTTTTTTTTAATATTTTTTATTTTGAATCATGTAATTTTTTATGTAATATTTCCTTCTGCAGAGTACTACTGAGGTACTTTCCCTACTTACCGAGTGGTATTTTGCATTAAATTAACAAGGTTAGAAAATGGCGCATTCATGGAGGTGAGAAAATAGTATGAAATAGTAATTATAATAGAAGTTATGTGAGAATTAGAATTAATTTACTGTATTAAATGTTATCATGAAAATGAACAATATTTATTACCATACAACTGGATTAACACGCAACTTTTTACTTATTTTTATCTATGTTAAAATAGATTATCACCTTAAAATCAAAACTTTAAATCAAAACATGATATATTGTCATAAACTATTAGGCTATACCAGTATCTTCTTTAAACAAAAATAAAAAATGCAGACAGTTAAATATGTCATCAATTACAACATTAATTACACCTCCATGGATAGGACTCGAGAGTAACAGTAACGGAGGTGAGGGTAACGGAGGTGAGATTTTTCTCTAATTTGTCAAACAGCTTGGGAACATTTGAGGTTAGAAAATCTCAGTTCTAGAGTTTAACTTTGCATTCCTTATTATTATAATTTATAGCAAAAGTAAATATAAAAACATACAACTTTACCATTGGGTGTAGGTAACGGAGGTGAGGAAGTCCAATTACCAACTCTGCATTTAGCCCTTTTACACAAACAAAACAACACTTAAAATCACACTAACAGCTTGGCTTTATATAAATGATAAGAAAACTGCCAAAAGTTGGAGTCCAAGGAAAATAGAAAGACTACGGTCCCATATCTGTGGAAATAATTGAACTTTTATATTGTCTCACCTTGGGACAAACATGTTTAGTGCAAAAAATTGTCTTTACAAAATGATATATTTTATTTTCAGTTATTAATGACTCATTTTTTTAGCTGTTTGTTCTTGTTATATCACTAAAATGGAATTAAAATTAAATCCTGTTGAATTATGAAAGAATGAAAATGACATTGGGACATGACACGGAGGTGAGATCTCACATACTGTGCCCTAAAATGCAGAAAATTGTAACTTTTGTTTAAAAAGTGGAATATGGGATCAAATAGACCTTATTTCAATCTAACTTATCCTAATAATTCATAATCCATAAGTACTTATTTTACACCAGAAAATCAACTGCGACATGAATCTGCCCTTTTCTGGAGAATAACCCTTACAAATAATTAGTAAATATAACATGAATCAGATGACTACACAATTACGGTATATATAGTAATATAGAATAATAATTTGTTATGCTTCAGGTCAATTCTAGATTTTTAATAATGTAACTGAATTCAATTTGCAGTTATACGGAATATTTCGTCAATATAAATAATTTATGTGTATAAACACTGATCGCATTTACAATACAAATAATAAAGTAACGCGTGATTATATTCTCCAAATCAATTAAATGTTAGCGTATTACATCACGTCTATAAAACTGTTTTTACAGTATGCATTTTACACATATTTTACTCGTCCAACCCTGTATACGTACAATCTAAGTCAAGTTTTAAGTAAGTTGCAACCAGGCGAATAAGAATCTTCAGAGGACTTACACTTAGATCGGGCATTTACGGAATTTGAACATTTGAGCTCTCGTGGTGTCCTATTACAGAGAAAACAAATCCAACTTTCACATAAGTTTTCTGCATATTACTTAATCACAGAGATGGTTAAAATTTCTGATTTATTTTATTTTTTAAATACATTTTATATTTAAATTATTTCGCGATTAATTTTCGTTCACATGTTATACTCAAAATATATGTAAAACTTAAAAATTAATATTCAATTATTTTCAGTTTTTATTTGTTTTTAGTTTTTATTTATGTTAATGTTTCAATTTCAGCTTCAAAATTGACCAAAGTCACTTGCAACGTCTTTAATTTGATTTACTGTTATGAAGCAGGCTGTATAAGTGTATATCCCCTATGGTTTGTCAAAATCGAGATATCGAAATGAAATATTTAGTTTAATTTAGTTTAGGATTTTGGTTCGGGAGGGGCCCACCGGGTGGTCTGGGGGATACCCCATATTTTTTGTGTAATTAACCCTTCAAATTTTATTTGACGTATTTTTCACTTACAAACAAAACACCTTTATTAACACATACTACATTATTCCATAATAACATTCCATAATAACATACTAATGAAATTTGAAGACTTAACTGTATGTTTGAGTGTCCATTCTTGATTGCTTTTACAAAAGTTAGTTGTTAAATTTTCACTTGACAAGCAAACTTAGATTTACCTTTACCAGTAGCAGTTCGAAAACCGCTGATGATGCACTAAAATAGTGCGAAACGGCCGTCCGGATTACCAAAGGTAAATCTAAGTTTGCTTGTCAAGTGAAAATTTAACAACTAACTTGAAGACTTAATTCTATTATTAATAGATCGTCTAATACAAAATGCCATAAGTGTAGTATAACACTTTATTAAGGAATATTAAAAGATAAAAACATTTTAATTTAGTGAAATGAAACGTTAATAAACAGTTATGCATTATTAGGCTTATACAATTAGCGTAATACTTATTTAAAAGGGGAATAGTGTATTCATGGTGACTACATAAGACTAATTTTAACTCTTTCAACATAATTATCTATCTACAACACCCTTAAACAAAATGAGAAATTATAAGCTAGGTTTACACAATTAAAACAATTTAATTTGGCAAAATAAACGTATTTTTAAAAAATAACTTTGATAAGGGGCTTAATTAACCATATAACTTAACGTCAAAAATACTAATAAAAAGACTATCAATAATAAAAAAAACTTAGAATGTCAAAATACATAAAAAAAATTGTGAATGAAAAACTCAATGCACTGTATAAGTTACTTTTCAACTTAACATCCTATTTTAAAACTAAAACGTTTACAATATTCATATTTGTATTTGTAATAATTTTGTATTCATTTGTATTTTCCAATTTGTATTTTCTAATTTCTAATTTGTAATTTTCATGGTAAATAATAAATAAATAAATAATAATAATAATAATAATAATAATAATAATAATAATAATAATAATAAAAATAATAATTGTATTTTCGTAGCCTAGGCTATTTTTTTATCATTTCGGGAGGGGCCAGGGCCCCTCGGGCCTCCTCCCTGGCTACGTCCCTAGTTATAGTTTGATATTTCATCTTGTTTTTTAATATATTTAGTGAAAATATTTATTAAAACACAACAGTAGGTCTATGTAAGTTTTCCAAACCGGAGTGAAAAAATCTTTTCAAATTGATATGTCTACACATGTTAAAGAGTTTTACGTTGCTAAATTTTCGAAAACATAAGGGAAATATTACCTCTTGGTTTTTTTCAACATTTTCTTCACAAATACAGGGTGAGTCAAAAAGGACTTTACAACTTTGAAATCTTATAGAAATTTATTGATTAGACTTACAGAATCAGTAACGGTGTCATTTTGTAGCAAAACACTTCAAGTTTGATTCACGTTTATTGTAAAGTTCTCATTTTCGTTCGATGTGACTGCCATTTGTGATTCGGCAAACATCCCACCGAAAATCAATTTCTTGCCACACTCGTTCTAACAAATCGGGCGTAACTTCATGAACTGCAGCAGAGATTCTGTTTCTAAGATCGTGAAGACACTGTGGTAGGGGTGGAAAGTACACTTTATCTTTAATGAAACCCCAGAGGAAAAAGTTCATAGGCGTCAAGTCGGGGGAGCGAGGTGGCCATGCAATTGGCCCTGCACGTCCAATCCACCGACCAGGGAAGCGACCATCTAGGAAATCCCGAACTTCTGTGAGGAAATGAGGTGGTGCCCCGTCTTGTTGGTAGTAGAAAGGCACAGCTTGTTGTTCATCTTCATCTAATTGAGGAATCAAAAAGTTCTCCAACATATCAAGATAAATAACACCATTAACATTTCTCTCCATGAAGAAAAATGGCCCGTAAACTTTAAATTTACTAATTGCACAAGACATATTCACTTTCGGACTATCACGAACGTGTTCAAGGGTTTCTCTTGGGTTTTCAGACCCCCAGATTCTGCAATTATGGGTGTTTACCTTGCCACTAATGTGAAATGTCGACTCATCGCTGAAAATTATTGAGTTTAAGAATGTTTCATCTTCCTCTATCCTATTCAGCATTTCAGCACAGAACTCTAAACTAGCAACTTTATCTTGGTCAGTAATGTGTTGTACCATTGTAAATCTGTATGGTTTTAAGTGTAAGCGTTTTCGTAGCACTCGCCAAACAGTCTTTTGTGGAATTCCAATCTCTCGAGAAGCACGTCGCGTAGATTTTTTTCGGGCTACGGGCAAAGCTTTCCCTAACCTGTTCGACAACAGCATCACACACGCTCGGGCGACCTGGTGATTTTGCATGACGAACAGAACAACCAGTCCCAACAAAATTATTGTACCAACTGTAAATAGTAGGCCTGCTTGGAGGGTCTTTTCCGAATTCGTTGCGAAATCTACGCTGCACACTAGTTGCAGAGTTTGTTTCATGAAACAATAACACACAGCGAGCACGTTCCGCACCAGTGAAAGTAGCCATTTTAACAACAATGCTGCTGGCGCTAGCAGTGGCGCAGTTTGGTACTGCAAGACTACGTGAATCAAACTTGAAGTGTTTTGCTACAAAATGACACCGTTACTGATTCTGTAAGTCTAATCAATAAATTTCTATAAGATTTCAAAGTTGTAAAGTCCTTTTTGACTCACGGTACAATAAATTGTTCCTGATATTAAGATTGTGTTACCAATACGAAATCAACACAAAATTCCGGAGTTGCACGATCTCTCGTGGATCATAATTATCATGCAAATGTATGTTTTTTTACTCAAACGATATGCAAAATCATACTTTTAAAACATTCAGTGCTCCTTGAAATAGGAACGCGATCTGATTTGCATATTTCAACTCTTAGACCAGGGTTTTTTTTCAACCATGCATATTTTACCTTTCTCCTTCATATCCCTATTCATATGTACGTACTCGAAAGTGCGTATGTAGAAGTGCTTCTAAAATATTAATTAAAAAGAATAGCGGTGACTGTATCTTCAGACTTTTAGAGGTGCATGTTCAATTCACTTCGTGATATCATCAGTATACATGTATGCTCTTACGTTCATGTTATCACTTAACCCTTTTCAGTGTTCTGACACATGTAGACCTACTTATACAAATTCAGCATATTCTCCTCAGAGTAAAGCCAGAATTCATACTTCTTTCATATAACTGAATAATTGACCTATCAATTATATGAAATCTTCCCATAACTTACGTTACGTCACACTTTCAGTAAAGGAAGCCTATATAAATTTTCTCCAAAAATAATCCAAAAAAAGACCGATGATTAAAATACAAAAATATACTAGAGATGGCGTATAAGTCAAGGCAACTATTTTTTATTCTGAAAATGTAGAAGCATTTAAAAAATTTTAGATATACAAATGAAAGAGCAGGGTATGGAATGTACGTATAATGCAGATTATGGGTACTTGATGTAGGTTAATGAAGTAAACAGACACCTATAAACATTTATCGCGACTGCATCGTGCCATTCTAACGTACTGCCGTAGTTGGAAGATGAAAGCACACATATACACTCCATGAGACCTTAAAGTTCGGTACTGATGGACATTATTCCAAGAATGCTGTTCACATCTTGTCATATCCATACCAGATTCGACCGCTGAGGCGTTGGTTTGCTATTTAATTTTTAAAAAGATAATACAAACCCTCAGATACGGATGTAGATACGGAACATGAATTCATGCAAAGCATCGTAGTGTTTTCATTTAACATGATAAGCCAGCGTAATGACTTGGGCATGCTTCAGATCTGAATAAAAATAAAGCTGTGCCACGACGCTGAAATTAAAGGTGACCTCCTCTAAAATAACAAAGCATAAAACCAAAAAACCAACGTGCGAAATATAGCACAACGTACGCCTGTCTTCCTCTACGTAATAATAGAAGAACTGACGCCATTTGCAAACCCCAAGGAAGGTGCATCCGCCAGATGAAAACATTCTTTTAAGAGAAAATTAAGGGGAAATGCCTCCCAACGCATAATGAGACAGGGATGTTGAAAAGAAGAATAAGAGGTGGAAGGAGATGAAGCTGAAGAAGATATGGCATGAATTACGCGTTGAGGAAGTTTCATAAAGTGCTATTAGGTTAGGAGGGGGTCGAACAAGAGATCAAAAAGACAAGAATGAGACCAGAGTTCACCCCCTGACATCTTCGTCACGTAGACACATTACTTAATATTCAAAACAGTCTGCAGGAGACAATTGCATTTCGCAGCTCTAAAAGATGCCAAATGACTTAACAGATTCAGTGTCGGAGAATGTAAGAGGAATGCATGGTGTTTGTTTAGCCATTTTCTCGCTAACAGCTCTTATCTCAAAGATAATTAGTTTACAGTTCATTCGGAAAGGCTCGCCTTAAGTATGAATATTTGATCGTATTTAGACCAGTACTGTAATTCAGTTTTGACGTGAATCGTTATGCTCCAGGTTTGAAAGAGAAAGACCAGCTATTCTAAAGTCACTACCTTTGCCATTTGTGATGAAATACCACATCAACGCGATACAGTTAACCAGCTTTATCAGCAACGTTTTTTGCTCCATTACATAACCTGTTCTGTATGTTATATTTCTGTAAATTTCCCGCGATATTCCTGATGGCGAAACACGGGTTGTAATGAAACTTGAACAAATAATAATAAAAAAAATGCCTATGTTTAGATGTGTAAATGATGAAAAATCTGCAATGCAAAGCTATTGCGCAGTCGTGGCTCGTGGCAAAAAACGAAGATGTGCTGCAGATACCATTTTATAGGCCTACATTTAAAATAAAGAAAATATTTTAAGCCTATTTATATAATGAAGAGGGTACAACATGGGCGACGGCAGGGGAGGTTAAGGAAGTAGATGCCCTCCCTCTGGATTCTGGAATGTCTTATGATTTCATTAATTTTTTGGTAATTTGTACCTCTGTCAACCAGCATCGTTCTACGAAGAAAAAAGATATTAATATTTTATAATGAGTTTAGCAAGTATTGTTATAACCACTGCCTTCTAGACTGTATCACTCGTGTTTACTCGTGTATACACTGCCTGTCCAATACGGTTAATTTTGCGTACTCGGCGACATTACAGATAGCAGCACCATTCACACCCAGATTGCTTCTTGTTTTTTGCTACGACATTGTTGATTATGTAGTGCTGTCACCGCCGTCTCATAATCACTGCCTTCTAAACTGTATTACTCCTCGAGACGGCGGTGCTCATAATATAGTCTATCAATGCGTCTAATTAATTTACATTTATTTTAATTATTGCTCCAAAATTCCATTTCAAGGTAAGTGTCATATACTGGAATAATATTATGTTCTAAACAAATATCTGTGTCTTTTTAATGCTTATTTTGACGCAGCAAACGCATAGAAGCAATGTACGGTAATGTATAGGGCAATGCCTTCTAGACTCTGTTACTCGTGTATTCTCGAGACGGGGGTTGTATAGATGGCGGTTATTGCTGCCATCTGGGTGTGAATTGTGTCGCCTCTACTGGAGAAATTATGCAATTGAGCAATACTCTAAACTCCATGTTAAAATAAAGCATAGGACAGGCAGTGTAATTCTCGAGACGGCGGTGGTTATAACTGCATCAGTGTGTCACCAAGGCTGATGCTCGAAAGAACGAAATTTCTGAATATTTAAAATTTTACCCGTCGACTGCCGGCACAGTGTTGAAAACTTAAAGACGGTGTCACACTGGCTTGCACCTGACGTTCATTCACCAGTTTATAATGGTAATTTAAACTACCCAATGTCGGCAGTGGGTATT
Source organism: Ectobius pallidus (assembly GCA_964059195.1). Classification (NCBI taxonomy): domain Eukaryota; kingdom Metazoa; phylum Arthropoda; class Insecta; order Blattodea; family Ectobiidae; genus Ectobius; species Ectobius pallidus. The sequence goes on from CAXKWD010000006.1 coordinate 71,578,549, forward strand.
TACCCAGTCTTCCCAATGGTAAACGCGGGCCTGGCCAGACAAATTCCCTCGATTGGCAGCGTAACGTTTTATACTTGAGTTCTGAAACCACAATAGGATGTAAATAGGATATAACAAACAGCACTTCACTTGTACAGAATCAAGATTTAAAGCAATCTGAGCACAAGTGGTGGCGGTGTCCTTGGCTTAGGATTGACCATAAAGCGGGAACGTTTCCCTGAACATGGAAGGCTAGGGAAAATAGGGAATAGATCAAACAGGAAAGAACCTAGTAGAATATGCCTCTAATAACTGTCACTTTGTAAATTACTACAGATTAAGTAGACAATAATTAGAAATTAAGTCATATTAGATTATAATACTTTACAAATTAAGATCAAATTGTACACCAAAACATGTAGTATTACTATTGTAATGGAACATGTTGATGTTATTAAAAAAAAGGAAGGAGCTAGAGAAAAACTTGCCACATCTTTCAGCCTAATAAATAATAATCGTTGTAGGTACTTTGTTCATGTTGCGCATATATTCTTAAGAGTCGCTGTGTTTAGGATTATGTTGAGTCTCCCCCCCCCCCCTTAATAAAATTCCTGGCGACACCCCTGGGGTATAAGATTTATTTATACAGGCCACTAAAATTTAAAAGATTCGACAATGTTGACCTTCAAAATATAACACAACTTGACATCGCTATGCCTACTACATTGTCTCTTTAAGAAAGAAATTATGAATATTATTTTCTTGCTTAGTCTGTAATAAAAGTACAGTTCTGCAATGCTGTCCCAAAGCCAAGATATGTTAAGAAAAGTTATGTTGAACATGTTGAACATTCCGAACATTGCACCAGCAAATCATACACTTTCTCGTATATTCGTTTTTTTTTACCGCCTTTTGACCGATTTAAATTTGGAGTAGACCTACCTAACTCTTTAACTCACACTTTCTCCTCCAAATATTTCTTGAAAAGGGTTTCTTTTAACATAATCATCTACAGAATTCGCCACATTACATGTACAATACAATACGTGCACTTTAAAAAAAATCCACCATACGACAACATATCAGCCTACAATCAATGCTTGACCTATAGTGGCTGCGTGAGTCATAGCATCGTAACAGCTGGAAAGGAGGAAAGCCCAACCGCGCATGCGCAATCATGTCTCGCAGTAACGTGGCTTTTCTCTGAGATCGTAGCAGCTGAAGCCAATTCAGCACTATACACTGTAGTTTCTAGTTTTCCCAGAGAGAGCGCTACACTTTTTTTTGTATTTTTTGCATAACGGTTCACATTCAAAGAGAATACGCGTAAATTTAGTGTAGTGTGCTGTAGATCAGCACATGATAATTGGCCGCCCCTGCTGTCGCGAAAAGCGGCGTTCCTAAAACCTGTGCACTGAACCACTGGTGTCCCTAGTTACGATCTGGGATACTAGAAATCGAAGGGGGGACTGCACACATACACCTCAGGTGACGTTGAGACACCGTACGTTCATTATGCGTGCAGTTTGTGCCGCCGTTCCCACAGCGCCGTAAGGGTTACCACACATGCAATTCCGACCTCGCATTAACACGTTCTCTATTAAACAATACGGTGATTTGCCGTAGACGCAACTCATACCTCACAGTTACAGCTATCGTTTCCAGTGGAAGTGTGGTAAGTATCATCCATGTATCTTGCCTCTCTGTGAGATCACTATTTATAATGTTAATATAGTATATTGCGATACAAGTGCCGTAAGCGGTGCATACGGGTCGAGGAAAGAGTTTGAAAAAACGAGCCGCTTGCGCCGAGTTTTTTTCAATTTCCGAGATCCGTTATGCGCTTACGGCACGAGTATTGCATGCTATTTTTTGCACGATGATTATTTATATCAATTTATTTATACTAATTGAGATATTAGCTGAAAATATGTTTATACACTATTAGCTTAAAAGACCCGGCGTCGCCCGGGTTTTTTATTTTGTAATTGGAAATTAACTTATGAAGGACTTTCGATTATTAAATTCTATTTATAATCTGAAATAGGAAGAACGACTTATTACACTAAAACTATTCCCTCAGAAAACGCTTGATATAGTTTTTTATGGCTCATAGAGGATGTAGAATTCTGCATCGCATCGCTTGTACACAGCAAGCCTGGTAAGGGTTCAAATAAGAAGAAACAGAAATTCCTGTAACATAAAATTGTAATACCGAGGTGGAAAATTTTATTTCTCCCTCTCATGTTACCATAAAACTGTTTTGGGGATGAAATTAAACAGAAAGCAATATCACTTTCATACTTCTCTCTCCAAAAACCTGCGATATAATAATATATCATATTACCATACCACGTATTGTTTTCTCTATGTCCAGGGTAGAGAAAAGTTATGTGACTGCATTATTTTCGTGGATTATATTCTTTAATATTTATTTATAACATGAATTATAAATTGATACCTTCTCTTATTTGTCAAACTTGCATTTCCCCCCCCCCCCCAAAGCCATCTGATACTATTAGCAACAAAATGTTCTGTGATTTGGGTTTTATAATTCTGTGTAAAAAGGGATTAAGTATTCTCAAAAACATTTAATTTTTGGCATTTAAAACAAAAATTTTGTAAATTCCTTTTTTAGTGAGCACCTACATTACGAAACGAAGGTACTGTCAAAATTCCAAGTCTCTACCTGTTATAGTTTAGGCTCTACGTTGCTTCCTGTCAGTCAGTCAGTCAGTCAGGACAAAGCCTTTTATATATAGTGAGAAGAGAAGAGATTGAAGACGGATGTTATATTTCAGAAAGTGATTCGCATATGTTGGTTGTTATGGGGACCGAATATTTGTCCTGTTAAAGTCGCCACAAATTGGGGGGCCTTGGTTCCGGTCTCCCATAAAGGCTTGTATTATGATGGTTTTACTTAAGGAAATTGTGCTTTTTGTAATTTTTACCGCACGGAGATTACTTGTGTTTTCATAGCAACCAGATTGCGTGCGGGAATGTCAAGTTACGATCCACGGCAACAATATTCGTAAGTACCACTAATTAGTTACGTCGTGCAAAAAATATTTTGACAATACAGTGTTTTTGTGTAATTATTTATTAAGTGCCAGTATGGTACTTTATGAAATTGTGTGGGGGACGGGAAAATGTATGTCCGTCTGTCCGTGTGTCTGCACGCGCGATAACTCAAATACGCTTAATCGGATTTTAATTAAACTTGGTATACGCATTTATAATGTTCATGGAAAGAACCCTATTGATTTTGGACCAAATCGGATGACCGGTACCGGAGTAAAATCCAATTTAGTGTCTATTTTAAAGGCGCGATAACTCATAATCGCTTTATCGGATTTCTATGAAACTCGGTATACGCATGCATAATGCCCATGAGAAGATGTTTTTGATATTGGATCAAATTGGTTGGCCGGTACCGAAATAATGCCCAATTTAGTGCCTTTTTATGGTAATAATTAACAAAACGCGCGATAACTCAAACAGGTGTTACTAGATTTTCATGAAACTTGGTATACATATTTATAACGTCCATGGCAAGAAGCCTATTCATTTTGTACCAAATCGGTTGACAGATACCAGAGTAACTACTAATTAAAGGTCAATTTTTTAAATCATGTCTATACAACAATGCCGCATTTCTAATCATTGCGGACTTGGACAATATATTAAGTGTCAGTATGGTACTTTATGAGATTGTGTGGGGGACGGGAAAATGTCTGTCTGTCCGTGTGTCTGTACTCGCGATAACTCAAGTACGCTTTATCGGATGGCCTATACGCGTTTATAACTTCCATGGGAAGAAGTCTATTGATATTGGACCAAATCGATTGACCGGTACCGGAGTAATGCCCAATTAAGTGCCTATTTTTATGGTAATATATTAGAAAGGCGCGATAACTCAAATACGCTCTATCGGATTTTCATGAAACTCGGTATACGCATTTATGACGTCCATGGGTAGAACCCTGTTGAATTTGGACCAAATCGGTTGACCGTTACCGAAATAACGAGTATATCAATATTAATTTTGTAATGGTTATAAGACGCACGGCCCAAAATATATTAAACACAACGTAACAAATTACCAATCGTTTATTGACTATTGTTAGCCCGCCTTGATTGATTCGTTTATTCATAACGATGTCAGTGTAAATAATTTAAATAAATAAAAGATTTAAAACACAATTAGCCATTGAATATTGATATAATATTATGCATTCTATCGATCACTACCGATATCTGCATTATGTGAGTATTTTTCTTATTCGTTCCTGTGCAGCAATATACCTAATGTAAATCCTGGCAGATATTTTTCAGATTGACTTTTTATTCATTCATAACCTATAAGGATGCTTTAAACTTGAAGCAAACATTTCATCGAATCTTAGGTCTATTGCATCATTAATATTATTTCCAGCCAGTTTTGTTTTTGAAGTTTAAATCTGAGATCTATTACAAAAATAACTTCTTTTCTGCATGGGCCTATCATAATTGGAATTATCACTGATTAAAAAAAAGCATTCTGGCACTTGTTATATCAGTTTACCTGATATTTTCTTGTGTAATTGGGATGAGTATTGAAAGAAGAAAAATTCTGTGAGTACACGAGAAGCTGTCCTCTCTGATCATTAAGACGAATTATTTCCATTACTGTCCCCAATTCACAAATAATAGTAGTAGTAATAATTATAATAATAATAATAATAATAATAATAAAATATTGCTAAATTAAAGCAACTGCGAAAATAGGATTGTTTGCCATGCCTTTTATGCATCGTATGACCGTTATTTGATTTTCTATTATAATAGTCTTGTATGACATAAAAAGAAAAATATATATGTATAACAACTTGAAAACAAAACAATTACACAGCTAGTTAACATGAAGGCACTCATAAATTGTACTTTATGATTTTAATAGGTGGATCATTTCGGATGCATTAAAACTACACTCTTTCATTCGCCGAGAGCCTCCTCGTCAGTGCAATTAAAATTCCTTTTTCCCCAGATTACTATGCAGTATCTACATTTCATGGCTATTTGCTGTCTGCACAAGTACTACTGTATATTCTTTACTCAAGAGGTACAATTAGCTACGCCTATGAACTTGAAATGTCATCTGAGGGAAGAAAATGATAAATGTTTGTCATCTAGTAGTCTACTACATTACCGTTTCATGACGTGTATCCGATGGCAATCTCCGTTCATATATTTCGTTAAACATATTTCGGGGGGTCCAAGCGCTATGATAAAAGTTTAAATGTCCGTGCATAAAATTACCTGGCCTCCCCAAAGTCGGAGAAATTGCACGCAGCAAGTCCAATATATATTGGACTAAATAATATATTCAGCATTGAAGTTGACAAGCCAATGGTAAATGACATTAAACTTCTTTTCCAAGTCTTCCCTTTAATATCTCCCATTGTTGATGACTTTACTGCAAGGAGAAAACAACCCCCCCCCCCAAAAAAAAACTGTGATTCACTCATATAAATTTCTGATCCCTAAGCATGGACAATACAACTTACACGTTTCACATTCTAATATAGAAAAAAGTCAGGTAAACTGATATAACAAAGTGCCAGTAGGCTTCTGTTGAATCAATTATAATTGCAGTTATGATGTGCAGAAAATAAGTTTTTTTTTATCAGACTAAAATCGACCGGCGTCAGCAGAACTACAGATTTGTGATACCTTGACAATCGCGCATTCACATAAAAACAAAAAATAAAAAAATCCATGTCAAATCGGCCGGCTCCGCGATTTAATCCAGGGGCCTCCAGAATACGAATCCAAGACGTTACCATTCGGCCAACTCCGTCAGTTTGACGATGTAGTTTGATAAGCGTATGTAAAGGAATAGTGTTATTTGTCAAATCTCAATGCATTGCAACTTGAAATTCTTAAAATATGTCAACATTTCGCAAATTTCAGTGGCATATAACTCCGCTAATTATTTCAAAGTAATGTACCTTCTGTATATAACAGTATTCATGTAGTAGGCCTACTCAATTTCAAATATATCAACGAAGTAAACAAACATCTGGCTGCATTGCAGACAAAGCCCTCAAATGATTAAAAAATGCGCCATTGTAGTATAGACATGATTTTAAAAAACATGTGACCTTTAATTAGTTGTTACTCTGGTACCGGTCAACCAATTAGGTCCAAAATTAATAGGCTTCTTGCCATGGACGTTATAACTGCTTATACCAAGTTACATGAAACTCCGATAAAGCGTATTTGAGTTATGTGGCCTTTTGTTATATAATACCATAAAAAGGCACTAAATTGGGCATTATTCCGGTATCGGCTAACCAATTTGGTCCAATATCAACAGACGTCTTCCCAAGGACATTATAAATGTGTATACCAAGTATCATGAAAATCCGAAAAAGCGTATTTGAGTTATCGCGCGTACAGACACACGGACGGACAGACATTTTCCCTTCCCCCACACAATCTCATAAAGTATCATACTGGCACTTAATAAGTGGCCGTATTGCAGGAAGTGTCCGTTCTGAGTAAAGGACTGAGTTTTTTTAAAGGGTGACTGATTTATAAATGCCCTTCAGAATATTTTAAACAAAGACTTTTTCAAATAAAAACCTTAGCTCTTAGTATATATAGGCTACCTTGGGTAAAAGCTTTAAAAGAAATTGTTAGATCCGTTTTAGAAAGTAGATTGAAAAATGAAATTTTGTTTATAAAGTCATTGCCATTCTTTATGTTCTATCCCCAGAAAGTTGCAACGCAAATGTAAAATTTAATTTTATACAATTTTTCGTTGTCGAGCTATGCTGTTCACAGACGCAACACGGAGGCATTTTTCTGATAATTGTGAAAACTCAAGATGGATTTTCAGGGTCGAACGCAATACAGCAAACAAAAGCAAAAAAGTCCAGTTAGAACAAAAGAAATACTATACTTTAAATGAAACGACTCTCTTAAAAATTATAAGCCTCCATCCTTTTTATTAAATAATTCCCAAATAAATGTGCTTAAACTTTAGGATGTTGTTGCGAATAATTAAGTCTTAATGAATATATGGGATATTTCTGTCAAACCAGTTAAGTCATGAAGATATGTAAAGAAAACACTGGAAAATATTTTTTTCATTCATACATAGAATTTATTTTTCGTTCTCATCCCAGGAATCTGAATATTGATATTCTGCCTAGGAACTGTTCAAAACAAAGAGAACCAACTGTTATTTCCAGATTCAAGCCGGTCATTAGCACTTAGTAATGTTTTCACACAACATAGAGAAATACATTTCTTTAAACAAGTTATGTACATGTTGCCAAGATATTACTAAATTGTTGTTCGCCATCAAAGAATTTTGTTGCTAAGAGATCGTTCTTCATTTTCAGCGTGGATCAAAATTAGTAGTTTTTTTAGAAACTTTTAAATTTCTCAAAAGCATATAAAATGGAATCTCCGAAGACTACATCTTCCGACACCACACTCGATACGTTTAGAATTCAGGTATTTATAGCCTGTGGTTTTTGTCCTGTTTTCTTATATTACTTCGGCATGAGTATTGTATTCTTGTGTGGGTTTGCAGCTGTGCTGATGTGAGTTTTTAAATATCTTCATTTGAAACCTGGGGAGCGTATTTCTTGCGTGAAACACCCAAATTAGAAGAAAAAGCGGATAATTTTAATAAAACATGTTGTCTCATTTAGTATTAAAGAGCCCATGATATCCATGTAGGAGATAACGGTTTAAGAACTTCTGAATTTTATAGCCTATCACTTTGTTGCAAACCGCATTTTGGAATGTAGTCTAATGGAATTAGTCCTGGTGTAATTTTATCACAATATTTTTTATGAAGTTATAGCAGCGCGTCCCATGCTGTACTGTAGATACGTTTAAATTAACAGGTACTGTTAGTCTACAGCAGAGGTCCACAAATTATAACCCGCCAGCCCGCGAAAGAGTTTGATTATGTCTTTAGCGTAGAGAAAATGTTGATACAAGCGAACAAAGATAACATTTACCTGACTAGACAAAAGTGAATAAGATTGTTTTTAAATTCATAGCACTCTCTTGTCAATGGAACTGATTTGTTGTTTGTTGGTTTTATGGTTATTTAACGATGAAGAAGTACTGCAACTTAGGTCTGATCTCGTCGCAGGTGAGCCTTAATTTTGTCCAGCAGGAGTTACTTTATATGCCTGTAAATCTACAGACATGGGCTTATTACATTTAATCATACATAAATGTAGTAGACCTGGTGAGCCAGTATGAAAAATGGTATACGTCATCATATTATTGAATTCGCATCGTGAAGACAAATGAAGTCTTGCGCATGCGAGCTTTATCCTTCCGGTTTCTTCAGAACCGGTTGGGATGGCGTTGTGTATAGATGTTCGTTTTGGTACTCTGTTCTATTTTGGCTTTTAATTGAATTTAAGAAGTATTTAATGTTATATTAGTGAAAGTGTGTTCTCACGGGTGTATGGAAGCACAGTAAGTAATTTGTCTGGGCGGATGGTAACATATTTTTGAGATAACGCATGTTTAAGAAATAGCCCAGGTCTTGCCATTGCCGCCATATTGATCCTTTGGTATTTAATATTTGAATAGGTAATTGAAATTAATATTAGCTTCCCCGTCTTTGTTATGTTATTTTATTGTGTTACAATGAGAGCACTTTCAGTTTAGATTATATTTGGAGCAGCCACGGGTTATATTTAAACGTAGTAGTAATTTCGCGTCTCAACCGGATTCTCCTCACGGCTTGGGGATTTAGTAACGAAGGCTTCCCAAGCGTGAGTATGGTGTGTTAGGCCTTCGATAATTTAGGTGATCACCATGTGCTGATGGATGGATGGAAGACAAAATTAGGGTGAGTGCTTATTTATTATTATTATAGAATTTCTAGAGTATGTTCGTGTGAGGCAGAGAGCTGGTGTGTTATTTAATGATGTTTAATTTGGCCCAGCATATTATATGTGTTTGAAACAAAATATATTGTTATAGCAAACTAAAAAGGTAGCAGAGTATTAATTATTGTAGTTTGCGGGTTTTGTGATTGTTCCCTCCTTTAGGACATAGGTTCCCTCTGGGTTGGCAGCTTCCACGAGTGTCCAGAGAAGAAAGAGAAGAGGAAAGGTGATGATAATGAGGATGGTTTAAAAAGGGGGGGACACTGGGCCGGGATCGAACTTACCATCTTGGGCAAAGAAAGCCAGCACGATACTGACTGTACCAAAGCCGACTCACTTATTTGTAAACTGGTACAATCCAGACGGACAAGTTCAACAAAGGGAGCCTTGCTCGGTTTATAACATCCTTCCAAACAAATCTATTCAAAATCAGAGTCTGAGCACAAAGTTTATTTGTGTTTGAGACTATGAGAATGTTTGGAGAATCCATGTTATTAAGTGCCAGTATGGTACTTTATGAGAATATGTGGGGGACGAAAATATGTCTGTCCGTCTGTCTGTCCGTCTGCCCGTGTGTCTGTACGCACCATAACTCAAATACGCTTTTTCGGAGTTTCATGAAACTTGGAAAACACATTTATAATGTTCATGGGAAGAATTCTATTGATATTGAACCAAATCGGTTCACCGGTACCGGAGTAATGCCCAATTTAGTGCCTATTTTAATAGATATTAGAAAGACGCCATAGCTCAAATATGCTGTATCGGATTTCCATGAAACTTGATATACGCATTTATGATGCACATGAAAAGTACTCTATTGAATTTGAACCTAATCTGTTGACCGGTACCGGAGTAAAACCCAATTTAGTGTCTACTTTAAAGGCGTGATAACTCAAATATGCTTTATCGGTTGTTTATGAAACGTCGTGTATGCATTTATAATGTCCATGGGAAGATGTCTATTGATATTCGACTAAATCGGTTTGCCAGTTCCGGAATAATGCCCAATTTAGTGCCTGTTATGTCAATATATAAGAAGTCGCGATCACTCAGATATGCCTTATTGGATTTTCCTGAAACTTTGTATACCCATTTATAATGTACATGGAAAAACGTCTACTGATATTGGACCAAATCAGTAGACCAGTACCGGAGTAAAACCCAATTTAGTGTCTATTTTAAAGACGCGGTAACTCAAATACGCTTTACCGGATTTTTATGAAAAATTGGTATACACATTTATAATGTCCATGGGAAGACGTCTATTGATATTGGATAAAATCGATTGACCTGGTTCGGAGTAATGATCAATTTAGTGCCTATTTTATGGTAATATACTCGTACGTATTTGAAAGAATTTATGAAATGCAAATCAGTTATCATGACAACATAGCCTATTGTTTTACTGTGATCTTATAAGGCTTTGGCAATTAAAATACAGTTAGCTATGACAAATAACACTATTGCTTTACATGCGCTTATCCAACTAGACCGTTAAACTGACCCAGTGGCCGAGAAGGCCTTGGCCTCACATTCTGGAGTTCCATGGTTCTAATCCCGAAACCGGCCAATTTGACTTTTTTTTTTTGTATTCCGCATATCATAACTGCAATCATAACTGATTAAACAAAAACATACTTGCACTTTGTTACATCAGTTTACCTGATTTTATTACATCTATTTCTTGGAGTATTGTAAATAAGTTATAAATAAAATCGCTAAAAAGTTCACACAAAATTAACCTAAAATGGGACCAAGAAATAATGCGTGTTCACAGAATCGACTGCTCAGGGGGAGGGAATCGTTGGGTCAGGTGGTGCAGGCAAGGGCTGAAACTTGATGGCGGTCTATATGGTGGTCAGCAAATAACTAGCTTTAATGAAATTAGATTAGACCATGTACCGGTCTCACCGGCGAATCAGTTTCTTTGGTAGTGACTCCTAAAAGAAATCGGTAATGCTTGGTTATTTCATTTTACCGGTTAACTTATTCTATATAAAATACTACCGTAATCCCAAAAAGTCCTGCAAATACCTCCAAGGGTATCGTTACGCATATCACATTCTAAGAAGCATTGCTTTCTGCATAGGCCTACTGGACCAATTATATTATTCTTTAACTTAACTTATTCTTTTAAAATACTACCTTACTCCCTAAAAGTCCTGCAAATACCTTCAGAGGTACCGTTACGTATACCACATTTTGAGAAGCACTGCCGCTCTATGCATATTCTACTGGACCAATTATACTCACTTCATGATTGTCGACCTAAGTTGCTTTTATTTCAGGGTCCGGTCTATGATAGCTTTTCAGTAAACTAAAAACAAACCTAGGAGGTAAAATCCAACCTTGCATCTTCATTAACACTTGGTAGGATGGTGAGGCCTGTGGCCAACGTGCAATCTGTCGTGTCCGATATTGTTTCCTGATCAGATTGCTAGTCCTATCAAATAGTTCTTCCATGGAACTGATGCTTCCCAAATTGAATCTGAGAAGATCCGTGGTCAACAATGCTAACCACTTGCGACGGCTTATAAGGGCAGTACTAAGATAAATCATACTATAACGTAGACAATCCTTGGATAATATTTTAAAATACCTTTTAGACAGTCGAAGGTAAAAGAAGCTCTTTTAACGGTAGATGATATTAATTAAAATGAGAATATTATGCCACTGAGTAGTGTAAAATTATAACATTCAAGGGTAACCAAATATGGTTTCCATATCAGGGAAAATGTTTACTGAGTTTTTTAAAAAAAAGGCATATGAATAATAAAAATACTCAGTTTGATAAAAATTGATAATGTTGAAATTCATTAGACCTACGCCCTTTTAAATTATGAATTTCTCATGGTAGTCGCAAAACTAGTCACTTGGTGGCTGAAAAGCGTTGTCCGCTCCATCTCATAATATGTTGGCAGCCGTGCACCAGAAAATCAATAGCCTCGTCTGCGCAAGTGCATACTAGGTGGCAGGACGGCTGGAAGGTCCCAATTTGGCTGCATGGCACGCAATAAAATTAGTATTTCACAAATATTAACGGCTGTCTAAAGAATATTGTATAATACAGATGGTAAAATGGTTTTAGTTTGCTCGCAGGATTGCTACACACGCCCTTACGGGTTCGTTTCGCGTACACAGAAAACTTCGTTTCGCCGCTTGTTTCATAAATAACTATTATTACACCTTTGAATTATTGTATAAATACCGTATATTTGCTCTTAAATAATAATAGGCATATCTTTGTTTTAATATCTTTTTGCTAAGAATTCTTATTTCTTAAAATAATTAAAGAACTCATTTTTTTTATTATCTCTAACCCTAATATACCGTTGGGTGAATTAGGGTTTAATCGAATTTTGGATATTCAATAAAAATAAAATATGTTTTCTTATGGAGGCTAGTGTTCACGGAATGACAGTGATGAAATTCACTGCTTTACTAGAAATTCTTATAAGATAGAAGAATAATTTATTTAACAGTAAATGTTTGTCTTCTTCTCTTCTTATTCTTATGATGTAGGATGGCATCCTGTTTATTTCCCCTTAATTCCTCAGATGAGTCATGTGTACTGTCTTTCCATCTCGTAGCAGGTCTTCCTCTTAATCTTTTTCCGTCTGGTCTGCTTTCTTGAGCCTTTTTTGCTAGGCGATTGTTTTCCATTCTATCAACGTGTTCTTTCCAAAATTTTCTTCTGTCATTGGTAAATTTAGTTATGTCCTGAATTTGGCATTTGTCCCTAATTTCTGTATTGTGTATCTTATCTAATAAAGTTTTCCCCTGAATTGTTCTTAGCACCTTCATTTCACATGTGCTTAATATCTGTTTAGTTTTGTTTGTGTCTGCTCTCGTTTCTGCTGCATATGTTAAGATTGGTCTTAATATTGTTTTATAAATGCGCACTTTACTGTCTATCGCCATGTACAGTCGGTCAAATAAAAAACGTCGGGCGGTATTTGATTAAGTATCACGAACGAGCATATGCGCATGTACAGGAAGACTTAAGGTTAGGTTCACACACGCCTCTTGTCTATCCATGTATTTTCTTGATTATTTAGTCAGTTTTTTTCCAAAACAAACATGTACTGAAGGCTGTGGCTATATGCCTCAAATCCGCCATATTCTTGGTTGCAAATTTTTATAATATTAATAATTAATAGATTCGCGAGGAATATGTTTATTCAAGAAGCATTTTTTTAAGATTTTATTTTACAATACCGGTACTTCTAGTGCAAAATCAATTACTTACGCTCAGCATCTGCAACCAATCTTAGCATCGAAATACGCGTCCGGCCAGATCAACGTTTGCTATGAAAACTTCCGGTCGCATTATAGTAACGTTTCCACCTCTGAGCTGCTCTTTCATAAATATGGAACTTTCTCGTTGCTTCAGAGGCCGAAAAATGCAGGTCAATTACAGCCCTAACTACACTTTCTCTCACGTTAGCATTTTTATGTGGCGATGACACAAAGCAAAATGAATTATGACAATGCATTAAGTTGAATATCGTGTGTTGCGCTTTCCGCGATGTTCATTTTTTCCCTCCTTGTTCATATTTTCCCTCCTGCCGCATGGCCTCATATGTTCCGAAAATGGCCTGTATTTTGTGTTTTTATAGGAAACTTGTGAACTAATGCGTCAAAACTTTAATTTTAACAGCATACGAGTCCCGACGTTTTTTAATTGACCGACTGTACTTGTTTCTCCAAATTTTGTCTTTCATACAACCTGATATCTGCATTGCTCTGTTGGCTTGTTTGTAATTGTTTTTATTTACGTTATTTTTTATCCATAAGTAAGTTAATAATTTTAGATCTTGTTTTTGAAGCACCCTATGTCATAACAAAGTAAGTAAAAAGCATTTGAAACTTTGTTCACGTCTTATATTAATGATACAATAGAAACCTGTACATGCATGCATAAATTTGGCTTTAGGCAATTGGATATACAATATGCGAGTGTTCAAGGTAAGTGTATATGCATTGATTTTATTAAGGCGCGCAACATAAGCAAGGTAAATTAACTTTCCTTCATATTGCAGAGGTATCTTTATATCTTCAGTTATCATTGATTAAAACTAAGTCAATACCCTGGACAGATTTCTTATTATTTGAAATGAGTACATTACCACGAGCTCGTTTTAATACATTTCTGAACTGTTTACCACGAGCTCGTTTTAATACATTTCTGAACTGTTTATTTGGGTTAATCACACAACAACATACTCCACCATCAATGTCACTCACCTGAAACTAAGATACATATCACAGTTTAATTTCTAGCACATTATTTGCTAATATTGACAAGTATGATACCATATTACGCAATTATAAATATTACATAGGCTCTTTTACAGAGTTTCAAGAATTCAAAGAAGAGGTGAATAGCTATTTATGTACAAGTATGGAAAGCATGGCTTTAGCCTGAAACATGGGATGTAGATTTTGACAGCGGTAGAATAAAAAACTTTCCGATCTCCCTGGGGCCGGCCCTTTGAATATATTAGCTGATTCTCCCCTCTGTGTCTAGATCCTCAAAAACTTGCACGACACTGTGCTCTTCGAGCTACGAGATCTGCCCATCCACGTCTACATAAATTATTAAGTGATAGGCTATATAGAAGTTGAATTTCATCCCTAAATGTGTCCTTCATTCCCTTTTCATACATCTCGTTATTGTCTGAAAATTTTTCTCTGTAGGTCTACCTTGTTCTCGAATATTCTGAGTGTTTTGTTCTGAATTGACAAAAAACAAAATCTAGTTTCGCACCTACAGAGCACTATTCATAATATGATTGTTTTACATAACCCAAATTTAGGATCCGTATAGAGCCAGAGAGGTTATATGAGCTTTGGATGGAGCTGCCTAGGATGGAACGACGTAGGATAGCGCGAGAAAGAAAAGAGCGGGCGCGCTAGAGAGGTGTAAAAGTCATAATGAGGGGAGAGCCTCGGAGGAGTAAGCAGCCCATGATAGAGCACCGGAAGAGATGGATGCTCATGATAGACCAGCGGAGAAGATGGCAGCTCATGAAAGAGCAGCGGAAGATATATAAGCTGACGATGGAGCAGCGGAGGAGATAGTAGCTCGTGTTAGAGAAGCGAAGGAGATAGCAGCTTATGATACAGCAGTGGAGAAGAGAGCAGCGGAGTAGGTAACAACGGAGGCGATAGCATCTCATGGTAAAGGAGTGGAGGAGATAGCGGCTAATGATAGAGCAACGAAAGAGATAGCAATTCATGATAGACCAGTGGAGGAGATAGCAGCTCGTGATAGAGCAGCGGAAGAGATAGCAGCTCATGATAGAGCAGCGGAGGAGATAGCAGCTCATGATAGAGCAGCGGAAGAGATAGCAGCTCGTTATAGAGCAGCGGAAGAGATAGCAGCTCATGATAGAGCAGCGGAGGAGATAGCAGCTCATGATAGTGCAGCGGAGGCGACAGCGGATTATGATACAGCAGCGGAGGAGGTAGCAGCTCATGATAGAACATCGGAGGAGATAACAGCTCATGATAGAGCAGCGGAGGAGATAGCAGCTCATGATAGAGCAGCGGAAGAGATAGCAGCTCATGATAGAGCAGCGGAGGAGACAGCAGCTCATGATAGAGCAGCGGAAGAGATAGCAGCTCGTGATAGAGCAACGGAGGAGATACCGGCTCATGATATAGTAGCGGAGGAGATAGCAGTTCCTGATAGAGCTGCGGAGGAGATAGGTCATGATAGAGCAGCGGAGGAGATAGCAGCTCATAGTAGAGCAGCGGAAGATATAGCACCTCTTGATAGGACAGCGGAAGAGATAGCAGCTCATGATAGAGCAGCGGAGGAGATAGCAGCTCATGATAGAGCAGCGGAGGAGATAGCAGATCGTGATAGAGCAGCGGAGGAGATGGATGCTCATGATAGACCAGCGAAAGAGATAGCAGCTCATGATAGAGCAGCGGAGGAGATAGCAGCTCGAGATAGAGCAGCGAAAGAGATAGCACCTCATGATAGTGCAGCGGAGGAGACAGCGGATTACGATACAGCAGCGGAGGAGGTAGCAGCTCATGATAGAGCATCGGAAGAGATAGCAGCTCATGATGGAGCAGCGGAAGAGATAGCAACTCATGATAGAGCAGCGGAGGGGATAGCAGCTCATGATAGAGCAGCGGAGGAGATAGCAGCTTATGATAGAGCAGCGGAGGAGATGGATGCTCATGATAGACCAGCGGAAGAGGTAGCAGATCATGATAGAGCAGCGGAGGAGATAGCAGCTCGAGATAGAGCACCCTAGGATATAGCAGCTCGTAATAGAGCAGCGGAAGATATAGCAGCTCATGATAGAGCATCGGAGGAGAGCGCAGCTCATGATAAGAGCAGCGGAAGAGATAGCAGCTCATTATAGAGAAGCGGGAAAGATTGCAGCTGGTGATAGAGCAGCGGAGGAGATAGCAGCTCATGATAGAGCAGCGGAAGAGATAGAAGCTCATGATACAGCAGCGGAGGAGATAGCAGCTCATGATAGAGCAGCGGAGGAGATAGCAGCTCCTGATAGAGCAGCGGAGGAGATAGGTCATGATAGAGCAGCGGAGGAGATAGCAGCTCATGATAGAGCAGCGGAGGGGAGATAGCAGCTCATGATACAGCAGCGTAGGAGATAGCAGCTCATGATAGAGCAGCGGAAGAGATAGCAGCTCGTGATAGAGCAGCGGAGGAGATAGCAGCTCATGATAGAGCAGCGGAAGAGATATCAGCTCGTGATAGAGCAGCGGATGAGATAGCAGCTCATGATAGAGCAGCGGAGGAGATAGCAGCTCCTGATAGAGCAACGGAGGTGATAGGTCATGTTAGAGCAGCGGATTAGATAGCAGCTCATGATAGAGCAGCGGAGGAGATAGCAGCTCATGATAGAGCAGCGGAGGAGATAACAGCTCATAGTAGAGCAGCGGAAGAGATAGCAGCTCATGATAGGGCAGCGGAAGAGATAGCTGCTCATGATAGAGCAGCGGAGGAGATAGCAGCTCATGATAGAGCAGCGGAGGAGATAACAGCTCATGATAGAGCAGCTGAGGAGATAGCAGCTCATGATACAGCAGCGCAGGAGATTGCAGCTCATAATAGTGCAGCGGAGGAGATAGGAGCTCGTGATAGAGCAGGGGAAAAGAAAGCAGCTCGTGATAGAGCAGCGGAGGAGAGGGCAGCTCTTGATAGAGCAGCGGAGGAGATGGATGCTCATGATAGACCAGCGAAAGACATTGCAGCTCATGATAGAGCAGCGGAGGAGATAGCAGCTCGATTTAGAGCAGCGAAAGAGATAGCAGCTTATGATAGTGCAGCGGAGGAGACAGCGGATTACGATACAGCAGCGGAAGAGGTAGCAGCTCATGATAGAGCATCGGAGGAGATAGCAGCTCATGATGGAGCAGCGGAGGAGATAGCAGCTCATGATAGAGCAGCGGAGGGGATAGCAGCTCATGATAGAGCAGCGGAGGATATAGCAACTTATGATAGAGCAGCGGAGGTGATGGATGCTCATGTTAGACCAGCGGAAGAGGTAGGAGCTCATGATGGAGCAGCGGAGGAGATAGAAGCTCATGATAGAGCAGCGGAGGAGATAGCAGCTCATGATAGAGCAGCGGAGGAGATAGCAGCTCATGATAGAGCAGCGGAGGAGATAGCAGCTCCTGATAGAGCAGCGGAGGAGATAGGTCATGATAGAGCAGCGGAGGAGATAGCAGCTCATGATAGAGCAGCGGAGGGGAGATAGCAGCTCATGATACAGCAGCGGAGGAGATAGCAGCTCATGATAGAGCAGCGGAAGAGATAGCAGCTCGTGATAGAGCAGCGGAGGAGATAGCAGCTCATGATAGAGCAGCGGAAGAGATAGCAGCACGTGATAGAGCAGCGGAGGAGATAGCAGCTCATGATAGAGCAGCGGAGGAGATAGCAGCCTCTGATAGAGCAGCGGAGGAGATAGGTCATGTTAGAGCAGCGGATTAGATAGCAGCTCATGATAGAGCAGCGGAGGAGATAGCAGCTCATGATACAGCAGCGGAGGAGATAACAGCTCATGATAGAGCAGCGGAGGAGATAGCAGCTCATGATAGAGCATCGGAGGAGGTAGCAACTCATGATATAGCAGCGCAGGAGATTGCAGCTCATAATAGAGCAGCAGAGGAGATAGCAGCTCGTGATAGAGCAGGGGAAAAGAAAGCAGCTCGTGATAGAGCAGCGGAGGAGAGAGCAGCTCGTGATAGAGCAGCGGAGGAGATGGATGCTCATGATAGACCAGCGAAAGACATTGCAGCTCATGATAGAGCAGCGGAGGAGATAGCAGCTCGAGATAGAGTAGCGAAAGAGATAGTAGCTTATGATAGTGTAGCGGAGGAGACAGCGGATTACGATACAGCAGCGGAGAAGGTAGCAGCTTATGATAGAGCATCGGAAGAGATAGCAGCTCATGATGGAGCAGCGGAGGAGATAGCAGCTCATGATAGAGCAGCGGAGGAGATAGCAACTTATGATAGAGCAGCGGAGGAGATGGATGCTCATGATAGACCAGCGGAAGAGGTAGCAGCTCATGATAGACCAGCGGAAGAGATAGCAGCTCATGATAGAGCAGCGGAGGAGATAGCAGCTCGAGATAGAGCAGCGAAAGAGATAGCAGCTCATGATAGTGCAGCGGAGGAGACAGCGGATTAAGATACAGCAGCGGAGGAGATAGCAGCTCATGATAGAGCAGCGGAGGAGATAACAGCTCATGATAGAGCAGCAGAGGAGATAGCAGCTCTTGATAGAGCAGCGGAAGAGATAGCAGCTCATTATAGAGCAGCGGGAGAGATTGCAGCTGGTGATAGAGAAGCGGAGGAGATAGCAGCTCATGATAGAGCAGCGGAGGAGATAGCAGCTTATGATAGAGCAGCGGAGAAGGTAGCAGCTCATGATAGAGCAGCGGAGGAGAGAGCAGCGGAGGAGATAGCAGCTCATGATAGAGCAGCGGAGGAGATAGCAGCTCATGATAGAGCAGCGGAAGAGATAGCAGCTCATGATGGAGCAGCGGAGGAGATAGCAGCTCATGATAGAGCAGCGGAGGAGATAGCAGCTCATGATAGAGCAGCGGAAGAGATAGCAGCTCATGAGAGTGCAGCGGAGGAGATAGCAGCTCGTGATAGAGCAGCGGAGAAGATAGCTGCTCATGATATATAAGCGGAAGAGATAGCACGTCGTGGTAGAGCAGCGGAGGAGATAGCAGCTCATGATAGAGCAGCGGAGGAGATAGCAGGTCATGATAGAGCAGCGAAGGAGATAGCAGCTCATGATAGAGCAGCGGAGGAGATAGCAGCTCGTGATATATCAGCGGAAGAGATAGTATCTCATGATAGAGCAGCTGAGGAAATAGCAGCCATTATAGAGCAGCGGAAGACATAGCAGCTCGTGATAGAGCAGCGGAGGAGATAGCAGCTCATTATTGAGCAGCGGGTGAGATTGCAGGTGGTGATAGAGCAGCGGAGGAAATAGCAGCTCATGATAGAGCAGCGGAGGAGATAGCAACTCATGACAGAGCAGCGGAGGAGATAGCAGCTCATGATAGAGCAGCGGAGGAGATAGCAGCTCATGATAGATTAGCGGAGGAGATAGAAGCTCATGATATAGCAGCGGAGGAGATAGCAGTTCATGATAGAGCAGCGGAGGAGATAGCAGCTCGCGATAGAGCAGCGGAAGAGATGGTAGCTCGTGATAGAGCAGCGGAGGAGATAGCAGCTCGAGATAGAGCAGCGAAAGAGATAGCAGCTCATGATAGTGCAGCGGAGGAGACAGCGGATTAAGATACAGCAGCGGAGGAGATAGCAGCTCATGATAGAGCAGCGGAGGAGATAACAGCTCATGATAGAGCAGCAGATGAGATAGCAGCTCGTGATAGAGCAGCGGAAGAGATAGCAGCTCATTATAGAGCAGCGGGAGAGATTGCAGCTGGTGATAGAGAAGCGGAGGAGATAGCAGCTCATGATAGAGCAGCGGAGGAGATAGCAGCTTATGATAGAGCAGCGGAGGAGATAGCAGCTCATGATAGAGCAGCGGAGGAGATAGCAGCTCATGATAGAGCAGCGGAAGAGATAGCAGCTCATGATGGAGCAGCGGAGGAGATAGCAGCTCATGATAGAGCAGCGGAGGAGATAGCAGCTCATGATAGAGCAGCGGAAGAGATAGCAGCTCATGAGAGTGCAGCGGAGGAGATAGCAGCTCGTGATAGAGCAGCGGAGAAGATAGCTGTTCATGATAGATCAGCGGAGGAGATAGCACGTCGTGGTAGAGCAGCGGAGGAGATAGCAGCGGAGGAGATAGCAGCTCATGATCGAGCAGCGGAGGAGATAGCAGGTCATGATAGAGCAGCGAAGGAGATAGCAGCTCATGATAGAGCAGCGGAGGAGATAGCAGCTCGTGATATATCAGCGGAAGAGATAGTAGCTCATGATAGAGCAGCTGAGGAAATAGCAGCCATTATAGAGCAGCGGAAGACATAGCAGTTCGTGATAGAGCAGCGGAGGAGATAGCAGCTCATTATAGAGCAGCGGGTGAGATTGCAGGTGGTGATAGAGCAGCGGAGGAGATAGCAGCTCATTATAGAGCAGCGGAGGAGATAGCAGCTCATGATAGAGCAGCGGAAGAGATAGTATCTCATGATAGAGCAGCTGAGGAAATAGCAGCCATTATAGAGCAGCGGAAGACATAGCAGCTCGTGATAGAGCAGCGGAGGAGATAGCAGCTCATTATAGAGCAGCGGGTGAGATTGCAGGTGGTGATAGAGCAGCGGAGGAGATAGCAGCTCATGATAGAGCAGCGGAGGAGATAGCAGCTCATGATAGAGCAGCGGAGGAGATAGCAGCTCGCGATAGAGCAGCGGAAGAGATGGTAGCTCGTGATAGAGCAGCGGAGGAGATGGTAGCTCGTGATAGAGCAGCGGAGGAGATAGCAGCTCAAGATAGAGCTGCGGAGGAGATAGCAGCTCATGAAAGAGAGGAGATTGCAGTTCAGGATAGATTAGCAAAGGAGAAACCAGCTCGTAATAGAGCAGGATGCTGTGGTAATAAAAATTTAAGAAAAAGAATATTGAGACATGTTCAGTTTCCAAATACTGTTCCAACAACAAATGCTCTTAACCATATAGTCTGTAAATTTTTGTTGAGTTTCTATGAACATTGTACACCTTACAATAAAGAAAGAGGCAGATGAACGTGGAAGGTCTTTTATTTTAGTGTTATGAATTTAGTCCAGTCACCAGGTACTGAAAATTGGGATTGCCTGGAAAAAGGTCCGAAGTTAATAATTTTTTTAATATGTTATGTATGAGTATTCTGTGGTGTAGAATCCAAGTTTTCCGATTCGAGAACCCTGTGTGAACTTCAGGGCAGCCGAAAAACCTCGAAATTTTGGGGCTTTTTTCAGTGTTTTCCTTATAACTCCTAAACAATGCATTTTAGTCGAAAACATTTCATTACAAAAGTTAAATAACATAAACTTTCCTGTTATTTTCACTGTTTACACGTTTTCTAGAACCAAATATGTACCGAGATGTGGCCTTCAAAGTTTTGAAAAATTTTCAAAATATCGAAAAACTGCGAAAAATGAAGCATTTTCCCTAGTAACTTCATCTTTAAACATTTCTGTATGAATAACGTTTAATAACCTACACAATAGAAATCCCATCCTTAATGAGATGATCATTTAACAATAAAGTACACAATTATTTTTGTATAAAATGTATTTTATAAAAAATTACACCGGTTACTACGTGTGATGATATGTGGATATATTAACTAAGTAGGAAATGAGTAAATTGTTATAAATTATCCATTAATATTGATTCATAAAAGCCTTAACCTCTTTGCTCCCGATAGCAAATCAGCATCATCTCTCAGTAATTCCTCCTGAGCAATGATCTCATCGATGAAGTCCTCCTCGTCGTCGTACTTAATATCCGTGTCTCCCTCGTTAATGTTGGTTTCAGGCGAATTTTCTCAATTATATCGTGCACAATTTTTGCAGATGGCTGAGTACAGGAGTCCTTTTTTCAGCTGCATGTCCCGGTGCTGCACCCTGTCATGCACTTGCATTGTAACATGTACAACATTTTTTTCTGGAGCAGCATCCATGGTCGTAGTAATGGGGATCAGCCCTCGCTTCGTTAAATTGACAGTAACTTTTCGTAGCCAAGCCACGTCTGCACTTGCAGATAGGTAAGAAAAGAATGGTACCGGGCAGCATCTTGTGCAGGGGAAAATCTGGCAAGGTTGGATTTGGATTTGCCACGGAGTTGGAAAATATTCGTCCAGAGTATCTGTGTCCTAATGTGACACCCGCTTACCGCATGAAGGAAAAAAATATCCTGAGTATTATATTTGCATGAAGCTGACGAAGACAAAACACAGGGGGCATTACCTCTCCCAATCTTTTGGAAATAAACGTTCTTTTCAGAAGAGCCTAATGCAGTCAGCAATACTAAGAGATCGACGTCTTCACCTGTGAAAATAATACTATCGAAGTCAGCAGCCTTAGATATTGCAGTTTTCACTATAATGACATCGGTATCTTCTATTGCCTGCTTAATCTCGATACCCTTTGCTAACATTTCAGTCGTCAGCATTGAAATAAAGTTGTCGTTGGACAGACATTTTTCTTGTGACAGTGTTAACAGCCGTTGTTAACTGAAATAAAAGTTTTCTGGACTATTGCAGCAAAGCCCGGCGATGTCGTTCAGCTGCTTTGGTGTTCTGATAAGCGACGTCACTAAGGTATCCATCGAGTAGGCTACTATTATGGCATTATACCCTAGTGTTTAGTTTCTGTACGTAGTCTACGTAGGTCTTGCACACTGACTCGAACGTGCGGGATGTAGTCTTACCCCAAACAACCTTATGCAGTCAATTACTGCACATTTTCTGCTGTCAAGGTCTTCTTCCTGTAAGGAGTGAATGCTGAAATGACAGCAAAGGAGGACATCATCGATAAGATCATTTCTCAGGAGGAATTTCTGAGAGATGATACCGATTTGCCATCGGGAGCAAAGAGGTCATGGCTTTTATGAATTAATATTAATGGATAATTTGTAATAATTTAGACATTTCTACTTAGTTAATATATCCACATATCATCACATGTAGTATAATTTTTTATAAAATACATTTTATGCATCGATAATTGTGTACTTTATTCTTAAATGAACATCTCATTAAGAATGGGTTTTCTATTGTGTAGGTCACCGAACGTTATTCATACAGAAATGTTTAAATATGAAAGTTACTAGGGAAAATGCTCCATTTTTTGAAGTTTTCGATATTTTGGAAATTTTTCAAAACTTTGAAGCGCCATATCTCGGTACGTATTTGGTTTTAGAAAACGTGTAAACAGTGAAAATAATAGAAAATGTTGTGCTATTTAACGTTTGTAATGGGTGTTTTAGGCTGACTTGCATTGTTTAGGAGTTATAAGGAAATCACTAAAAAACCCAAAACCCAAAATTTCGGGGTTTTTCGGCTGTTCTGAAGTTCGCACAGGGTTCTCGAATTGTAAAACTTGGATTCTACACCACAGAATACCCACATACAACATATTAAAAAAATCATTCCTAGAGGAGTACGCCGTAGCGTAGTGGTTAAGGCGCTGAGCTACTAACCGGAAGGTTATGATATGCAGAAAATAAGTTATTTTTGTAATCGATTTCCGAATTAACCTCCAGACCGATTCATTAAGCAGAGCTTACGGAAAAACAAAGGTGAAGGCATATGTGAAGGAATGTGTGGGGAGTGTTATTTGTCAAACCTGTCTGTATTGCAACTTTCACTGTTAGCCCAGTCAAATTAGATAAAAAAAGATGGTTTTGCTGCAAAAAATCATGTAGTTCCAACTGTTTCAGGAATGTGTAGTGGGAGATCCCCTGAACAACGCCTAATGTTTTCCCGCCAATTTCAGGTGCCGCGGGGGGTGGGGGGGAGGCTCAAAGGTCCCTTTTTTCAGTTTTTGGCGCAAATCTCGAAAACAGTGCATCGTACAGAAAATATTATGGTATTCAAAATTAAAGCTTATTAAATTCCCGACAAAACGGTATATTCATATTTATCTTTATATGTTACCGTCTCCGAGAATGAGCCGGCAAAAATGGAAAAACTGCAGAAAAATTTGTAGCGCCTCACGTTTTTCGTCGAACTCGCCCTTCCAATTCTTCAGTCTTCCATTTTACAAGAAACTTGTAAGAAAAGAAGTTGTAGAGAATTACATGTTCTTCAAGAATATACATACATTTGATAATTTATCTTCACTTAGTCAAAAGTTAGACCGTTTTTAAATTTCGGGGTCGATTTCGAGATTCCGCTAGGAAACTGCCCATCATTTTATTATCCGTTTTCAAGTGCTTTAACTCTCTTTATCACTTTATGTATTGTTTATGTAAACATAAATGGTATTTATTACCCATATAACTAATATATATACACACACACACATATATATATATATATGCATGTGAGCCTTTATACCAGTAGAGTATGTATAAAATGTGAACTTTTATGTACGTTATTTATTGTTTACATAATCGACGTAGTATACATAGTTAGGTAGTCCATTCTGTGAGTGGAGAACAGCATGTCGACTTTCGAGCATCACGAGTTAGCAGAAATGACCAAGACAGAAGGAAACTTGCTCAGAGGTTGGCTGATCACCCGCCATTTTCTGTACGCGATTCTTTGATGTCCCTTTCAACCGGAGTAATAGGAACCAATAACATCAACTGTTACCAAGCAATGGAAATCGGAACCCGTACAATGGAAACTTTTGTTGGAATGAACTTCGCAGAAATGAAGCAGTGTAAGAACGCAGTAGTCCCATTGGCTGCTATGAGCAACACTGTCAAACTGGACAACGAAGTGGTGGTGATCGAGCCTTTAATGATTTTCCAGAGGACCATAATTACCCAGAAATCTAAAGAGGATTTAGAGGAGCTGTTGAAGTGTGAGTTAGCCCCATACCCCATGACTCTTTTCGACGAAGGGATCATGAAGAAAACGAAAAAGTCAGCTCTCTACGATGCCTTTCCTTCAGGCAATAAAATGGTCAACTTGAAGAACAGTTTCACGGTAATCTATGGCGGCTTCCTCCTTCATAGAGTAAAGTGGAACAACAACACCAAGTTCGCCTCCATCTGCGATCAATATGTATCTTACATGATCAACCGTTACGGCTACAACTCTGCTGTGGTTTTTGACGGTTACGAAGACACGAATTCCACAAAAAGAGCCGAACAACATCGAAGGGCATCAAGTAAAACATCAGTGGATATAGACTTTGATGAGAACATGGTGGCTACTGTTCAGCAGGAAAACTTCCTTTCCAACGAAAGGAACAAAACCAAGCTGATATGTATGTTAGCGCAGGCCTTGGGCGCAAAAGGTGTACAAGTCATCATAGACAAAGGAGACGCCGACTGCAGCATTGTTAGGTGTGGACTGGAAAATACTTCTCATTCAACTGTGGTGGTAGTTGGCGAAGACATAGACCAGCTCGTCTTACTCGTGGCACTCTCACCACGAGACACGAATGTGTTTTTTATGAAGCCTGGACGAGGCAACACAGAAGACAGCCATTCAGCCCATACATTCTGTTTATCCATCGCTTCACTGGATGCGATACCACTTCTGCGATTTATGGAAAACGTAAAGCAGCCATACGTAAATGTTTCCAGCGGTTTCCTAACGAAACCAAAAACATCGCTGAAGTGTTTTACGACTCCACATCCACGCCAGGAGATATTGCTGAAGCTGGGGAACAAATGTTCCTACTGATGTATCAGGCCCCACCCAACGAGCATGACCTCAATCATCACAGGTACATTTCATTTTGTATTGCATGTACTAACTTCATTGAATCATGCTGTTTGATAAATAAATATTCTATTCTATTCTATTGTGTTTTATCCACAGGTACATGTGCTTCATCAAATCTTCAGCCAAGATGAAAGCGAACTTGTCTTCATTGCCACCTACAAAAGATGCTGCTCTACATCACTCGTGCAGAGTGTTTCTACAGGTCCAGCAGTGGTTTGGAAATGAATCTCTCGAACCTGAACGTTGGGGTTGGACAAGAGAAGATGGGGCTATCTGACTCCTATTAAGACCAAGGCCGCTATTGCACCTGACAGCGTGCTCAACTCCATATTTTGTCATTGTGCCACAGGCTGCGGTATGAGATGTGGATGCCGGCTTTCCGGCATCCACTGCTACCTGTCTGTGGCAATTGCCACGGTGCTTGCACTAACAATGCTCCCGTTCAAGAGGACTTGGAAGAGTTGTACGATGAGGAATATGAGTATGAACAGCTTTAAATGTGTGACAGGATGGAAGGGTGAGCGGAAATTAGGTTGTGTAAGCCTCTTTTATTACTTTTGCATTATTAGCTATTATATATATATATATATATATATATATATATATATATATATATATGTTAGTTATATGGATAATAAATAACATTTATGTTCACATAAACAATAAATAACGTGATACAGAGAATTAAAGCACTTGAAAACGGAAATAAAATGATGAGCAGTTTACTAGCGGAATCTCGAAATCGACCCCGAAATTTAAAAACGGTCTAACTTTTGACTACGTGAAGATAAATTATCAAATGTATGTATATTCTTGAAGAACATGTAATTCTCTACAACTTCTTTTCTTACAAGTTTCTTGTAAAATGGAAAACTAAAGAATTGGAAGGGCGAGTTCGACGAAAAACGTGAGGCGCTACAAATTTTTCTGCAGGTTTTCCATTTTCGCCGGCTCATTCTAGGAGACGGTAACATATAAAGATAAATATGAATATACCGTTTTGTTGGGAATTTAATAAGCTTTAATTTTGAATACCATAACATTTTCTGTACGATGCACTGTTTTCGATATTTTCGCCAAAAACTGAAAAAAGGGACCTTTGAGCCTCCCCCCCACCCCCCGCGGCACCTGAAATTGGCGGGAAAACATTAGGCGCTGTTCAGGGGACCTCCCACTACGCATTCGTGAAACATTTGGAACTACATGATTTAATGCAGCAAAAAATCTAATTTGACTGGACTATGTACACTGTAAAACAATATGCTGCCATGAGAACTGATTTGCATTTGATAAATTCTTTCTAATATATTACCATAAAATAGGCACTACATTGGGTAGGCCTATTACTCTGGTACAGGTTAACCGATTTGGTCCAATGTCAATAGGTTTCTTCCCATGGACGTTTTAAATGCGTATACCAAGTTTCATGAATACCCATAAATTCTTTCTAATATAAGCTACAGTATTACCATAAAGTAGGCACTAAATTGGGAAATACTCCGGTACCAGTCATCCTATCTGGTCCAATATCAATAGGCTTCTTCCCATGGACTTTATATAGGCTATGCGTATACCAAGTTTCATGAAAATTCGATAAAGCATATTTGAGTTATCGCGCGTACAGACACACTGACGGACAAACAGACAGACAAAGGGACAGACATTTCCCGATCTGGAGAAAAATTATCACTGAATAAACAAAAGCATTCTGGCACTTGGTTACATCAGTTTTCCTGATTTTATTGTATTTGAAACTGTTATACATTGTGATGTTACGATAATAAACCATCTATCATTTATCAGTTTTCTGTTATTCTTATCAGTTTCCCTGCATTCTGGCACTTGGTTACATCAGTTTGCCTGATTTTATTGTATTTGAAACTGTTATACATTGTGATGTTACGATAATAAACCATCTATCATTTATCAGTTTTCTGTTATTCTTATCAGTTTCCCTGCAAGGTCGGCAAATAATTAATTGAACACTCATTCAAAATTAGTTTATAAATATGTCTACAGTTTCTCGTAAATCCGCAAAAGATATAGGCCTACGTAATCCATCTTTTTATACGCTAAGCTTTAAATCAATAAATGGTAGTATGATAATTATCATAAGCCATCTGTTGAATATCTTCCTTGATAATGTCAGTCTCAGATCAATTCTCTATTATTTGGTGGGCCGTATCTGACAAACACAATAGAGACTACTTTCTACCAAAAATATTAGACACTATAATACGGTCTTTAAAGTGTTCCTTGAGTCGAGTTTTCATTGCTGCCTCTTTTTTATTTATATATATACACAAGTTAAGCAAACTTCAACTCCAACCATCCGGATCGCTTTGAGGTTTTTGCAGCAGGGAGCAATGGGAAACCTTCCTTCAGTATTTGCGAAAAATCAAAACTTTTAGCCGACAAGTAACTACGGTACTGTACAAATTAGTTTATTCTTTAAATAAGTTACCCTTTTCCACGAATATTTGACTATCCGGATCGGGTTCGATCCCAATTATTCAAAACAATTAATCGCAACCTAAAAACATTGGCTTAGTAAACGGAAAATATTTTGCAGGGATAAGAAAATTAGGCCAGTAACTACAAATTGAGAGCTTTGGCGTAAATCATAATGTCAAGAATGATAGAAGAGATAAATTAGTGGTGGACACAGTTAAGGCAAATGAAAATAATGTGATAAAATGTCACACAAATAATTTTCTCCATCAAAATTATCTTGAGAGGTATGGATGAGAAATAGAAGTCCTTCCAATCTTCTTATAGACGTAAAAGGAACTAAGTTTAATCGATTATATAATCCACTCCAGAGAAGGAAACAAAATTGAGTATCTTTTTAGTCGTTTTGTCACTATCCTTCAATACAACTTTATTCATAGACTCCAGACCTGTTTCTAGTTTCACACTTTGTGGAGCAAATAAACTAGAGTCAGCTGCTTGCGACAGCTTATGCAGTAACTAACTGTTTCTCATATCAAGCTTGGCCTACTTCCCGTACTGGAGCTAGAAAACTTTGTTTTCACACATCAAGTTGCAGTTTTAGGAGCTAGATATAAAAGTAAAAATTGCAAATAAGTAGAAACAATAAAAGTATACTAATCTTTTAAATAATTATAGACCTAGAAGTTCATTATCTTTACAAGTAAATGAAGTGCGAATTATTTTTTCCTATTTTTATCGAATTCTCATAACCTGTACTCGTCCCCGGATATAGTAAGGGTAATTAAATCACGGAGGATGAAATGGGCTGGATATGTTGCGCGCATGGGGAAGGAAGGACATATAGCTAAATTATTGACTGGGAGACCCGAAGAGAAAAGACCACTTGGAAAACCTACACGTAAGTGGGAGGACAATATTAGGATAGATTTAAGAGAAATAGGATTGGCGAGGAATGGCTGGATGGAGTTAGCTCAGAATAGGATTGAATGGCGGGCTCAGGTAAGCGCGGCAATGAACCTTCAGGTTCTATGAAGTAGATAACATTTCTTTAGCTTACTTAGGAATTG
The DNA here is from genome assembly GCA_964059195.1 of Ectobius pallidus. NCBI lineage: Eukaryota > Metazoa > Arthropoda > Insecta > Blattodea > Ectobiidae > Ectobius > Ectobius pallidus. The sequence goes on from CAXKWD010000006.1 coordinate 71,607,818, forward strand.
TCTATTGCCAATGAGTAAGTAAGTATTTCCTTCGAATTTTGAGGACGCCAAAACGAAATACTGAATTATATATTTATGTTTAGTGAGGAATGAAAGTCACACTTTTGTGTTCTGTTTACTCCAGAATAATTTCACACACTGGAATATGCATTCGTGAATTCCGAATTTAAGATAAGCATAGGCCTATGTGAAGGAATATGTGGGATAACTAGAATATTGACAGAACTAATTTGGAACAAATTCTTCACTTCGATAAAAGGCCTATTCTTTTATGCTTATAAGAACATCTGAAGCCGTGCAAATACTCAGTGAAACGACTCAAAAATTTTAAGCTTATTTTGGAGGAGAAAAAAAATTTGAGCTTTTTTGGAACTTTTCCACCGGTAGTAAGTTTGCCAAATCTCGAGTTCCTAAGTCATCTGGAAGTGAGTAAACATCAATATTCGTACGAGGATGATCACACTGTCGTAGATGTGAATAACGTCACGGCTATCCAGCCAGTTTTTCCATACTTATGGGCAGATGGAATCTTTTACATAGGCTTATATCATTATAGAAGCTAATTTCAATCGTTATCATTATATAAGATAATAGGTAAGGAATTATTTATTTCTATAATAAAAAATAGAAGTTGACTTTTTTAATGATAAACTTGATGCTAAATTTTAAGATTCTATCTCTCCTATGTGTATCAAAAATTACATAGCCTAATGTGAGGAAAATATACAAAATTTACTGAAGATAAAAAAGATCTAACTCAATCTAATATGCAACCGATGGAGAAACGACAAAAAGCCAAAAAGCCATAGGACCAAACTTGTAGATCTATCAAGTCCGTTAATGCTGCTGCAATCGGCTTTTTTATACGACTTACAGTTTAGCTACTACAGAATAATTCTCCAAGAAGGTGTACACAGACCTTACAGTTGCGTACGCCATGACATTTTAAAAGAGCAAACATGAAAAAAAAGATGTGATAGAACAAATAGTGACATTTCTGAAATCAGGAGATCTTATTTAGTTAAAACCACTTATTAGATGATTTGCCGCAAAAATCATGCTGGGTAGTGTTATTTGTCAAAGCTCAGTGTATTGCAACTTCGAAGGTTTGTAGTGCAGTAATTCTACCGATAGATATATCAATAAACAAGCAAAAAAAGTAGGTCTAATGTATTAATTATTGTGGTCACTGATGACCCTGGTTGTTAAAAAGCGACCTGAAATAAATATATTTTTTTTAAGTAGGTCTAAATATCATGCATAAGAAACATTAAAAGTAGAAAACATGTTGATAATATAATATGGATGACAGTTTAATTTCCTTAAATGTAGCTGATATATTTAAAAAATCTCTTGTGGAATGAAAGTGATAGGCCTAATAAATTTTCAAGAATCTTCTAGCAGAGCTAGTGGTTCTGCGTTCAAGGCTTGTGATAGACATCTTTATATTAATATAATATATTAAGTGTAAAAATTTGTATAATATTATTTATTTTGTGACACGTAACATTTCACTTTCCTCCTGAAGGTTTGATGGTGCTATCACCTGCCCTCCAAGGAAAATAATCGTGACTAAATTCATCTTCGATTTTTACTTCTTTCCTAATGCTGCTGATTGATGGTTCGAGAATAATAATAATTTTTAAAGGAAAAGAAGTCAGCACGTCATTATCTTCTAAAAGTAAATCGCCCATTAGGAGTGCAACCTATTTTACAATATCTTTCTCCTAAAATCCTCTTAAACGGTATTTCGTTTACTAAGTTTTATATCTCATTACCTCAGTCATTGTATATTTATTAATTATAATAATTTGATTTTTAAAATGTAATACTGGTTCTCAGGTATATAAGAAGACTTCTGAGATGTTCTTTTCTTTCCTCTCATACATAAAACTCTGAAGGTGTAATTTTGGAGACAGTGGATATGAACGTCATGTGACCGAGACGTAATCTGGATGTTTTCTTGGCCCAATATGAAACTCTAGGGAAACATTTCATAACACCAAAAAGACGGAAAGAAAACGATGGAAGGGGGCAATGTTAGGGAAAAAATACAAGAAACAAAGTTCACGCAAGACAAGAGGGATATGATGCGATCTATCTCAAGGGATGGTAAAAAATGTCTAAACCCTGCTATGAGAGTCCAGGGGAAAAGAAGTAGGAATTATAGAAGATAGGAAAAGAGAGAGTAAAAATAGATGCTAAGGGGGAAAAGTGAACGGAGTTTCTGTCCTTCAGAAGGAAGAAGAAAAAAAGGATTTAGGTTTCCACAGAAAAGACTTACGAAAAGGATTTCTCATTAATATGGTAGAAAATGTCTGGAGTAACAAAACAATCCTCCCAACTAGGAAACTGTTCTCTAGTTTCTTTATTCAGATTTGGTAAATTATGAAAAAGCTTAAACCAACTTTCATGGAGTTTTCTAGAACTATGCTAGCTCGTTATTTCCTTACCAGCATTTAAAGCAGATAAATCTAATGTGAAGTTCACGCGGATAGAAAATGATATATTCCAACCAGCAAACTTAATTTCTGTTTTCTTGATTTTCAACAATATTATCTGCATATTATCCTTAAATCGTCGTTTTATTATTTATTATTATTATTATTATTATTATTATTATTATTATTGAATTACGACTTATTTATTATTAATAATTGTTATTCAAAGTCTACTGCTTTTACTTGCCGAAGAATTAGCATGTTTAATATTGCAGCAACAGCAAAATATATGGAAGTCTAAACACGCTTAAGGGCGTGGGGCTTTCGAGCGTAAAATGCAGAAACATACCTCTAGAAAAGAGGAAAGTTATTTTCTTTATGTGTTAGAACTTCAGTGTGTTAAACAATCTATAATCTGAAATGTGACCCCGAGAAAAATTACAAAATACTCCACACCATGAGTGTATATTCCCTCTCTTACAGTCCTGCCATACGCGTTGACCTTACATTCAATCAGTAGTGTCGTCTAATCAGACATAGGAGAAAGAATCCGTCTGACGCTGTGAATCTAATGCTGGCTAGCTCAGTTGATAGAGCATTGGCACGGAAAGCCGTAGGTCATGGATTCAGTCCTAGTGTCAGAGAAATATTCTCATACTAAACTAGAAAATATATACTACTTAAATATATTAGCTAAGGGGAGTAAACAATCCTTAACAATAAATTATTTATGATATCAGTGTCGTAACGCATCCCATCACAATAGGCCTATGAGATGAAAAGATGTCAAACGAGGCCGATAAGTTGGAAGTTTTCACATAGTTGCTGATATGTAAATTTCTATAGCAGGCGCAATCAGTAGGCGTATTGAGTACAGCGCTGAATTCCTGTGCTTAAGTTCGTGGTTAGATCCCAGCCCACTTCGAGGCATTTATCTGGGCATAAATGTGGGGACCCATTTCTGTAGATTTACAGGCACATAAAAGAATTGTGAGACAAAAATTGTAGCAGTAAACCCCGTCGTTAAATAACGTAAAACTAAACCAATCTTTTCTTATTAAAACTGTTTTTCTTCAAAATATCTACCTCCGTGGCACTGTTGGCAACACGTGTGCCTTTCAACCTGACAACTCAGATTCGATTCTCGGTAGAGGCAGACTTTTTAATCTGGGCTGATTTGGGAGAAGGAGTAGTGTACAGCTTGTTATCAATATTCTGTGCACCAAATACCTGGGTACAATCCCAAACCTCTTTGCATTACGTATGACCCGGAGGCTAATGTTGGCCACCGGGTTTCCCCTTCAACCTTCCTCGCCTCACCATCACACTAGACTTCACCAAACAAACACCCGTGCACGCACTCATCTCTTCACACTATAATCACCTTGTAATGTGTCTCGCCCAAGTGGTGAATGACTCGAAAATGGGCCACTCTATCGCAATATGGCCCAGAGGTGGTTCCCAAATGCCTCAGAGCAACGGGATTGGCTTTCGATACACATACTTTTTTTAAAAAAATATCTAATTTTTAAACTAAGACTCTAACGATTTTCATAAAAATTTACAGAGTCATCATTCTTGCGATGTGCGAGAACGCACAGTCCGCACGGTGGCCAAGCAAGTCGTCGGCCGGTAAAGGCTCAGGTACATAACCCCTCAATTCAAGCGCACGGATTTCTGAATTAGACCTACAGTTAGAATAATCATCTACCTTTGTCATAGAAGAAGTTGAAAACTACCTCCGTCTACTGCCACACATTTCTGGCATCTTTTAAGAAAGTTTGCATTCACACACATTAGGCTAATTCTTCTTGTGAAATTGCTGCAATTTTTCTTCTTATGTTCTCTTTCAGCTCTTCAATTGTACTGCATGAGGGTTATTCTTGTACATTTTATTTTTAACTTCCCCCAAAAATAAACATCAGGCCTACAGTAAGATCTGAAAATCTTGCTAGGCAATAACCCCTTACTAATTACCCATCTTCAAACACTTCTTCATTTATATTTGCATTTTTTTTCCAACAATACAGCGCATACTGCAGATCTCTCGTTAGATTTTGTATTGCAAAGTGCTTTATTTTGGGGAGAACTTAAAAAATAAAGTGTACAAGAATAACACTCATACAACTGAATAACTGAAAGAGAACATAAGAAGAGAAATTGCAGCAATTTCATAATAAGATTTACTGCGTATGAATGCAAACTTTCTTTAAAAAATGTCAGAAATGTGTGGCGCTAGACGGAGATCATTTAAAACATCATCTATAACAATGGCAAGTGATCATTCTTCCTGTAGGTCTGATTTATAAATCCGTGCGCTTGAATTGAGGGTTATGTACATGAGTCTTTACCGGCCAACGACTTGCTTCCAGGCCGCCGCGCGGAGTGTGAGTTCTCGGCACATCGCAAAAATAGTCTTTCTGTATATTACCATTACCCTACTAACAAAATGGTTATATGACTTTTTCTACAAAATTACTTAGGGGATAGTTTTTTTCTAAACCTTGACAACTACGGTAGCAGATACGTGGAAAGCTCACAGAAAAATTTGTAGAGACACTATATATAGTTAAGAGGTATCGAGACTGGAAACGAAATCCTTTTTTCATTTTTTCTTTCTTTATTGCTTTCTTTCTTTCTTTTATTTTCATAATTTTAGCCGGCGAAAAGCTAACTTTCCTGAAATGTTTCCTTTTTTTACCGTTTTGTTTACCTTATTTTTCTTGTTTTTTATCATGCACAAACACCCATGCCAGAGGCGGGAATCGAACCCATAGCCTCCTTCACCACCGCTCCAATGAAGTTCATCATCTAACTTATTCCGCGGCTAAGGAGACCGGCAAAGGTTCACACCTCAAACCTCATGGCCAGTCAACTGATTTAAGTTTTTCATGGTTTAGGCCTACTCGTCTGCAAAGACAAACGCCGAAATGTAGGCCACGTTTACTTCCCATAATAATCGTCGCTACGCCACACAATATCATAATACGAGTAGTTACTTAAACTTAATATCAGTCACGAAGGCATCACAGAGTATTAGGAATAGATGCACACGAATAAATTATTACAGAAGCCTACCTGTAAACTCAAAGATCCTAAACACGCGATATGTTCTATATGCAAATTTAATTGTTCAAAATAAGGTATTAGTTATAATATTAACATTGCCAATAATAATAATACACTTTTCTTAACAGATAAGATAGTGCTTATTTTATAAAGTATTTTTTTATGTTGAAACATAAAAATGTAATCAAATAAGATCTATCACGTCATGTTTCTTAATTAGACATTGTTAAAAAAATATTCTATTACGTCGTGTTTGCATATAAGAGGAATGTTATGTCGTGCACCAAGTGAACATTAAAGAGTGTCTCAAAAGAGATAACTCCCGAGGGAAAATGTCAAGTATGCTCCATTTGTCAACCCGCAGCATGAAAATTTTGCCGAGACGCAGAATAGCCCGGCTTTCGGAGTGTTTTTTTTTTAGTCCATTTTTAATACCTTTGTTTATAATGGGGTTGTATACCAATACCTCAAGAACAAAAAAAAATACTTTAATTGCTACTGTGGGGTCATTTTTAGCAGATTGCCAGTCGTTTTAGCAAAACACCTGTTTTCGCATTTCAGCGATTTTCTCAAAAAGTTAAAACATTTTAGATACAACTTTTACCACAGGTAGATAGATCCAGCAATAGATCTCTCTAGGATACACACAAGCCAAGAAATTAATTGTTGAAAAATCGCTATTGTTAGCACTTTTCGATTCTTCTTGCAAAAAGTTATGAACCTATTTTTATAGTTTGGGACGCATTTTCTTCGTCTTTTTAAGCTCTATCTCAAAATATTTTTATTTTTCCCATTTTTTTTTTTTTTTTTTTTTTGATGCCTTAAAATAAATTTTTGCATTTTTTTCTCCATGATACCGCAAACTCATTTCCCACCAAAACATAGGCTTATAAATGAATTCCTACTATTTTCCTCTTAACTATTGGTAGAGAAAGTGACCACTTTAATTTTCTTAAATAACGAGCATTTTTTCTATCTCGCCTGGTCTATAAAAGGAACGCGTGATAGCAGGGAAAGAATTAGCCTACTTATGAGCGAAAGAGCTTATGCGTTTAGGTGTGAAAAAGAGAAAATTGTCCATGTGTAGTCTATGTACGAGAATGTACGCCTATCTTTCATATCTCAAAAGTACCCTCGATTGCAGCTTGGAATGTTTTCATCCCTACGCATAAACTCACTCTCCAACTTAGAGAGTTGAAACATTAACCTCTGCATATGAAACTCCTCCCCGTCTCTCTTTGTTAATTTCGTATCTTGGTTCCCGACATTTTATACTCCCACACAATGATACTTAATACTGTTACACAACCCACTACAGCAGAGGGGCTCCGCGGTAGTTACAGGGTCTAAAACGTCATTAATGGCTTCCTCAAGAAGACGAAAATTACCAGGCGAGGTTGATGTCGTTAATAAGGTATGTGTGCATCAGTAAATTAGGTTCGTTACGCACATTAAAATTGCGCCTCGCTTTTGTGCCAATCCGTGCGAACTTGTCCCCGGCATCTTAATGACATACCGTTAAATATCTCATGAGTACCTTTGTCTGGGCCCGACATCCTCATTACTATCATATATCATGCTCGTATATCATTCTCACAAAGCTGTTATTGTTTAAATTTTCCCATCCACTACGTCTAGCCTTCACTTTAACTACATGAATTGGTTCAGATAAACCTCCACTTTCACAACTTTCTGGTTAATAAATACAATTCACGTTCATCTGTTTTAATGTAACTTCTTGGCATGTAACTTTTCTGAAGAAGGTGTGCTCATTTTAAGGACGTCATATGTCACACGGATTTCACAGACAATTCGCGAGTTTGTTGTGTAAAACATGTTCAGGCTAAATGTATGAAAACACGTGATTCTGTTTTGATGTAAAGAAATTTGGGAAATTTTAATAGAAAATTGCTGCCAAGTAACAACACTCCTGCCCTCAATGAAATTCTACTCTGTAAATTTGTAAATATGGAAGTGTCCAATCGCCTCAGTACAAATGCTTTTAATTTGTGATGAAGATTTTAAAACATTTCCTCTTCTAATCCAACCTTAGGTTTAAACGGAGTTCACACAAAACTTTAATGAACGCAACAATGATAACAATGTACAATGCAGTACTGTATCAGGTATAAAGTATTTCGGAGTAGGCGCCTTTCTCACGCAGCGAACACGGTGCGATTCCCGGTCGGTACTAGTTACCTAGGATTTTTTCTGGGGTTTTTCTTCAACTGTAAATCGAGTGTCGGGAACTTTAGGTCCTTGTGGATCCCGGATATCAAGTGTTCTAGTTGACTCGGAGGTGGCCCCGGCATTGGGTTGATCACCCATTTGGGGAGGCCCTCCATGTCCTTGTCTGGTCAAAAAAGTAAGTAACTTATGAGATTCAATGATAAACCCTCTCCCACAGGTCGCGGTCCTTTTAAGGCGTGGGCCGCATAAATGAGCCTACAACGGGAGAGGTAAAACCGAAAGAAAGAAAGAAAGAAAGAAAGAAAGAAAGAAATAATTTAAAAAATAAAGGTATGATTATCAAAGATATTGAGAACTAAAAAACAATTCACAAAAAAGGCCTAAGTCACCAAACTAGGAATATGCTTACATTTATACAGTTCCAAATAATACCGAATAACTCGAGAATTTCGGGATTTAAATAACAGAACACGCTGAGAATTATAGGAAGAACTAATAAATTGCAAATGAACTATACAGCCTATTTCGTTTGAAATCGAAAGAATGTTACAATGTAATTTGTAAATGCTACAAGAGCAAAAGGAAGAATGGGGTCCAATGTGTATTCCACACAAATTTGTAAGCATCTACTAATATAGAGTATGCACTCTTACTATGCCAAATGACTTATTAATACTGATTATGAAGTTAACAGATGTACAAACTGGCCATCGCGCTTTCATACAATTTCCCCAATCCACAGCGAAGCGAATGTCAACAGGATGCACTGAGCTTACATTAGTATGTTTGTCAAACTCCTGCCAAACACGATGCCAACAACCAAACACACAAGTAGATATAGGACCTGGAATGCAATTTATGTTTGCCTAGTTGGGACGGGAGATTCAAGAGCTGCTAGTGGTTTTAGAGGAATGGATATGCGGCTTGCGGACCTTTACCAGCAAGTGTAGAACATGTCCCTATACGACCAGTTTAACAGATTGATCCAGCAGATAATTGCAAAGCTGTCACAGTGGTGTCATAAATTTCAGACTCCATATGACTGAAGATGACATGACATCCTAAATCAATTATTGCAAGCCATCTTAAGGGATAATGGAACAGAGATTTTAGCACTATTCAATCTCAACGACAAAACTTTATTTTTTGCTTAAAGATGTTCCTTAGTCGTAATAAAAATAAATTATCTTTTTGTTAATGCCTGAACGACCATTTTTATGTAGCACTGCGACGTCAACCCACTTCATGTTATGAGAAAGTTGGCCTACAAGTTACTTACGACTAATGTCTTATATGAACGATCGTTCGGCATCAATGGATTTAGCCTAAGTAGTATAGGCTAGTATTCCTCAGGTTCGCGAGCGACCCCTGGTGATCCCGTAAGGGGATATTCTCAGCGGATTTGTTACCAGGGTGCGTCAGTCCCCTACCTACTTAAACCTAAGGACACACATACACCCAGTCCTGAACCCGGGAAATGAATTTTTCACTAAGTGCCTATAATAATGAGGAAGTGTTTGTCTATTTGTCAAAGTCAAAACTTTATTTTTTGCTTAAAGATGTTCCTTAGTCGTAATGAAAACAAATTATCTTTTTTGTTAATGCCTGAGCGACCATTTTATGTAGTACTGTGACGTCAAGCCACTTCATGTGTGAGAAAGTTGGCCTACTAGTTACTTACGACTAATGTCTTATATGGACGATCGTTCGGCATCAATGGATTTAAGTACCTACATAATAACAGGAAGTGTTTGTCTGTCTGTCGGTATGTTTGTCTGTGCGCGATGCCCAGCAAAATCTACTGCATGCAAAGATCTGAAATTTTAAATGTAGATGGATTGAAGAGTGGCCAAATGCACCTCGAAGCCGGATTTTTTATTTTCGCTTTCGTTCGCGAGTTGTGAGTGAAAAACTGGCATAAAACGTGAATTTTTTTGCACTATCGAAGCATCAGTTTTCGGTAATTCATCACAATTTTCAAATCAATTGCAGGTGGCTTTGCTTTTTTGTGCCATAATTTGCAGTGGCTTTGGAAGGACATGATACTGGGCTTTGACAAATTAGAGATGTTATCGATGTAATTCATTGGTGTAAATAAATAATGAAGAGTGAAATCTATGGAAATAATTAATACTGTGATGCAGTCACGTAAGTTCCTCCACCCTTGAGATAGAGAATACCATTCTCTCACTTCATATTTTGATGTAGAATAAAAGTTCGTATTGCAGGGACAGCATTTTCAGTTGTCTCAGCCTGAGTGTGCCAACGAGTAGAAGTCAGTAAAAAATTATATCCAATATATTTTTAACGTTAAACAATATAATTGAGAATAAAAATATGTAAATTCTACAATTTATGTAAAAACGATGTCACTGTTAATAAATAATATAAAGTTTAATAATTTTTATGTTAAATAAATGATTTAAACAAAAATCTAGCAGTTGAGTAAATAATCGCGGACAAAGCCGCGGACACCTAATAGTTTTTAAATAAAATTAATAGAAATCAATATAAAAACAAAATAAATATGACTTAATGTCAGAACAAACATTAATTAAAATATGAATTATATTCTTCTGTTACCCATAGTAACTAGAAAACAATAATCAACTAATTGTTGTGAAATGCAGTTTAGCTCAATTGTAATGAATACACCAAAACCAATCAGAGCGAGGTGGTATGGGCTAATAGGCAAGAGGTCCAGGATTCAAATCAAACCTCGTGTCCAGCCAAATTGACTTAGCTATTTCATGGTCGCAAAGGCAAACGCCGGATTTGTAGGACTTATTTATTTTCCATAACTCATCGTAGCTATATTACCGAATATTATAATCGTTTAAACTGAATATCAGAGACAACACTGAACAATAAAAATAAACTGCACACGAATGAATTATAACAAGAAGCCACTGGTACACGCCAACATTCTAAACACGTGTTGTGACCTATATGCAGTTAATGCATGCAAAATACGTGTTTTTTAAGTAAGTACCGTTTTGGAATTAAAAAAAGACGTGCAAAGATATCGCAATAATTTTATTTTTATGGTTACCTACATCTCTTGTCTACGCACTGACGCCATTACAGTCTGATTCTTCATTGTATACGTTGTTTACTGAGTGTTTAAGATGCCTCCGACAATCGTGAGTCCCGCCGATTGTGAAGTACGGGCTGTTATACGATTTCTTAGTGCTAAAGGCGTAAAACCGATCGATATTCATCGTGAGATCTGTGAAGTTTACGGACAAAACATTATGAGTGATGGAATGGTAAGGAAATGGGTGAGAGCATTTAAAGATGGCCGCACAAATGTGCATGATGAAGAACGGAGTGGGCGTCCTTCGGTCTTTAATGAAGATTTGGTGCAGAAAGTGGAAGAAAAGGTGAGAGAAAACAGACGCTTTACAATTTCATCAATGTGCGACTGGTTTCCTCAATATTCTCGTAGTGTTTTGTATCGCATTGTGACCGAGAACTTGAATTACCGGAAATTGTCAGGCGGCAGAATTTTATGAGGAGGGTATTCAAAAACTGGTGCCACGTTATGACAAGTGCCTCAATATTCACGGAAATTATGTAGAAAAGTAGATTAAGGTACAGGCTTTCATGTAAAAATAAAATTATTGCGATATCTTTGCACGTCTTTTTTTAATTCCAAAACGGTACTTACTTAAAAAACACGCCTCGTAGTAGCAGTAGTAGTAGTAGTAGTAGTAATTATAATTATAATAATAAAAATATTAATAAAAACAATATTAACAATAATAATATCAATAATAATAATATTTATAACAATCATAGTAATTATATTATTAATAAATAAAATAATAGATTTAAAAGTAGATTACTATATTTTCTTGAACAAGGCTGAATTTGAAACAAACAGTGTTCAGATAGTGTACTATATAGGTTCAGAAAAACACCTCCACATAAAAATAGCAATAATTAAAGTGGACCTAAGTCGTATAATATATTGGTTTTGTTTAATTTGCATTCTCTTTTATGATTTATCTACTTGAGCAAGTAAATTTAAATCTAATGAACAGTCGGATCAATTATTTGATCAGTTAACATGTCTGATGCTACAAGAAAAATATTATATGAAAAATTCTGCTGGAGGTAATTCATTACTCTTTGAATGGTGCACACTCAGTTTCTTTCGTTAACGTTGAAACCTCAATAATACAGATCATAACAGATATGTGTGAGAAAGTTTGTGCAAAAAATTTTGCACCGTTTATTTTTACTGCAAATTAGAGTTGAATGGCAAATCAATTATTTAACAACGTGATGTTGTATGAACATACCTAATGGAGTATTATATTTTTATTTCGTCTTTACATCTAATAAACATTAAATATCCCATTCTTCTGAATGCTTCTAATATCCTATCTCTGGTGTGATGTTTAAAAATATTTCGCCTGTGATGTGTAGAAATACGTGTCTAAGCGGCGATATACGGAGTCAATATATAATCCCTTAAACGGAAGTTTAATTCTGGCTATACAAACGTCGAGAGATTTTGCACATGCGTATGGCGAATCCAAATTCCAAATACAACGAGATTGCACATTCGTAGGCCTACATTTTTTTTTTTTAATCTATCTAGCCTACCGAATAGTGATTTTTTTTGTTTAAACGTCAAACGGATGTTTTCATTGGGTATATAGAACATACAATACCAGTATACAATTACAGTATAATTTATTGTAGATTTAAAACTCTAAATAGGTAAATAAATATTTCTTTATATGAGAAATATTGCCAATTTCATTGTAACATTTGACACAACATGTACATGAAATATTAACTGCAATAATATGCAATCCTAGGCTTTCGCGGTCCCAGATGGCAAAATCTTCTTGGCTTCCGCGTCATGACTAAGCTGTCTGCCGTCGTTTCGACTATCTCGTCATGTCTAATTTATCTGCCGACGACAGACATCTAAGACATGACGCGGCAGAGTTCCGGAGGCCAAGAAGGTTTTACTAACTACATTGGCGTGAATGATGTAAATTGTAATCTTGGAACCAAGAATTTTACGTAAATTAAATATAATAGGCCTTTTTAACATCTTACTTCCAGAATTAATTATTATTGGTGTGAAAGCACTCGTCACTTTATCGCAACTGAGAGATTAGTTTGGATATTCTTCAGTTAATTTAGTTTCCTTTCTATATATTATATTTTTTCAGTATCTGTCGGCACATCTACCACAATTATCGTTTTTACACGGACGCCACTACAAAATCTTGTCGAAATCGGTAAATAATATTAACGTTAGGGATACACAAAAACAGATCTTAAAGTTTATGAATTCACACTAATTTCTCCTACGTTAATTCCTACGTAATGACATAGAAGCAAGGATTTTTTTATTAAATTTCAGTATACCTGCTGGCCTATGTCCATTGAGGATAATTAAATACCCAGAAAGAATATGAACCAATGGGCACTGAGCCCAGGATGGCTGTTTCCGAAAGAAAGAAAAAAATAGCTTGATTTAGTTTGACTTATTTTACTTATGCCCGGTATTCAGAATATGTCGGTAAAGTTGCTTAGTTTACCCCGGTAAAGTCATACTTTTGTTGCACCATGCTCGGTTTCGACCTTTTATCGCTGTATAATGTTTACCGGCCGTGAAGGAGCTGTAAGTGAGAAAACCGCGGTGTTCTTTCCAAGGTGGAGATCAGCATAATGTATCATATTTTCGATATCTAGGCCAAAAGCTAATTGAACATAAGACAGATGGGATTTATTTGAAGAATGAACGATGGTACATATCTTTGCAAATACTGTGCTGTAACATCGATTGAAATGACCTTCCTTTCTTACCTCAACCAAACCATGTCCATCCAGTACCAGTAGTAGGCGTAAACAACGCATTCATCATGATATAGCCTGTGTACCGGTATATAGGGCAAGTAATCAATTTATCATGCTTGCACGTACACGAACATAATTATAACAGTATACTAGTCGTATGGGAATAAAAGCGAGGCTATGTCGAACTCAGAACAGAGATTTCGTGATGTTGCTTTGCCTTGGCAAGGTTGTCTTGGATTGCACATGTGTGAGAATTATTCTTTAAAACATAAATATTATTTTATTGAAATGTACAGACTGTTAGAAAGGATTACACTAACACAAATAATTAACAGAAAGGCTGTAAACATTGCACTTTGTTCCTACCAAGAATAGATAAGTGAGTCGCCGTGACTGGCAGACGTGCAGAGAGAGAGAGAGAGAGAGAGCAATGGAAGAAACCAACACAAATTGATCCATGGGAATGGCTTCGTAGCAGAGTAATCGCGATATATTCGAGCGTTTGGAAACAGCGGTATTGTAGCAATAGTGCACAGGTTTTCTCAGAATACCCCGATATTACTTTTACCCCGGATATGAAACAGCTGAGAAAACTGGAGAATGGTGCACTCGGGCATTACTAGGCTAACAGAAGAGAATAATTTTATCTCGCAAGAAACCCACATTTTCAACTGTGACCATAATTTTCACACTTCTAACGCAACATGAGAGATTGTGGAGTCAACGTGTCGTGAACTCTTTAGTAGGGAAGTTTTAACCCTCAATAGGTTCAACCTAATTACAAGCACGGACGATGAGATGAAATCTATTAACAACTAACAGGTAAATTGCTGTGCCACCTATCTGGAAAGCGATCTATAAACGGCTGCCATGGTTACAATCCACCAAGCCTCACTTACAAACGTACTTAAAGTAGACGCAACTGACTTCCGGTTCCTGCTGGATACTTGAACAAGTGCTGCATCTTAAGATCTTTGCCAAAAGACGACCTTGGCAGGAGGTTAGCACAAGATATTCCGCGTGGCCCCCATAAGATACCGATCTTGCCAACTTCTGCTTTGAATTATATCATATTTTTATAAAACTACTCACTTATAAAAGTAACACTCAATATTTTCTTAACAAAATCTTCTAGTGTTTCTCAAAATTGTTTTTAAAAAATTAGTACAAATTTGTATTTATACTTTTTCTTATCGTATTGGTCACTACAGTGTAGCCATTTTAGTTTGACGTAATGTATCCACGCAGTTGCCACATCGCTGCAAAATCCTTCTGCTAGCTGGCAGATCTTTATAGATTCCATTCCACAGCAGATTCCAAGGGTATTTTTTGTACTCATTGAGCAATGGTACAAATAATGACTAAGATATTAGGCACATTTTAAATAGTGTCCGAAAGCTGAAGTGAAGAAGAAGTTTGACTAAATAAGCGGAACTGACATCAGAAGCCATGAGTGAAAGGTATGCAGTTCAAAGCAATCAAGTCCTTGGCAACAACCACTAGTACATAGTTAACGACATCATATTTTGGACACGGCCTCAGTGTTTTATATTGTAAAAGTTAAATTCCTAGTCAAGAATAAGCTAAATATACGTGTAGAAGAAAAAATATATATATGACCTAGTAAATAATAACATTGATTGACAGATTTAAATTTCCCCCAAAACATGAAATATACGAGGGGTATTCCGAAAGTAAGTTTCGTCAGTTTGTCACACGGACACTTTATTGACCCAAAAGCAATACAGCATGGCAGCATGAACTACACACCGTGCACTATTTTTCGACATAGTCGCCAGCGACATTGAGACATTTGTCGTAGCGTGCGATCAGTTTGAAGAACCCACTGCGGTAAAACTCGGTGCCCTGCGATGCAAGGAATTGGCGCACAGCCTGCTCCACCTCAGCATTGTCGTGGAAGTGACGTCCCGCGAGTGCGGCTTTCAAGGCAGGGAACAGGTGAAAGTCCGATGGGGCCAGATCGGGACTGTAGGCCGGGTGCTCCAAGCGCTCCCATCCGAAGCGACGAATCAGTTCTTGTGTGAGCCGTGCTGTGTGTGGTCTTGCGTTGTCGTCCAAGAGCACCACACCGTCACTCAAGAGGCCTGGCCTCTTGCGTCGAATGGCGGACCGGAGGTGGGTGAGGGTGTCGCAGTAGCGTGCCGCATTGATGGTCCCTTCATGGAGAAACTCAAGGAGAAGCACCCCTTGCGCGTCCCAGAACACGGTGGCCATAACCTTTCCTGCGGAGGGTGCCACCTTGAATTTTTTCCGCACAGGTGAAGTGGGATGCTTCCACGTCATTGAGACGTGGTTTGGTTTCGGGGGTAAAGTGGTGCACCCATGTGCACCCATGTCTCATCGCCTGTGATGATGCGGAACAGAAACGCATTGCCCTCTCGCGCGTACCGCATCAGGTGATCGAGGCTGCTTCCCATGCGTGCAGACTTGTGCTCCGGGGTCAGGTTGCGCGGCACCCATCGGGCCGACACTTTGCGGTAACCCAACACATCATGGATCATGTGATGGGCCTGAGCACGACCAATCCGCAGTGTGGATGCCACGTCGGGCACCGTTATGCGCCTGTCCGCTAACACCATGTCCTGTACTCGAGCAATGTTGCTTTCATTCGTGGATGTGGACGGACGCCCACTTCGACCGTCATCCTCGACACTCTGCCGTCCTTCACTGAACATGCGACACCAGCGACCAACCATTTGACGCGACATGACCTCCTCACCATACACGGTCTGTAGGCGTTCATGGATGACGGACACACTAGTCCCACGTGCCCATTCATACCGGATAACAGCACGCACCTCCGTGTGCGACCACGTTCTCAGTACACGTCTGTCTGCCATCGTGAGCGGTACACTAATACCCGCGGACACGCCAGTCTGCTGCGACTCGCTCTTCTACGGCGCAGTGCGCCTGCGTCATGCCTCCTCCGCTGACGCCACGTCCGTCGTGGAACCAGCCACGGGTGGGGATTCGTCTGGCGTTTGTTTGGTTCCCCTGGTGAACACGCCGCTCCTGCCATACATTGACGAAACTTACTTTCGGAACTTACTTTCGGAATATATATATATATATATATATATATGCTGATATTATCTCATTAATAAAGTTTATAATACATCCTCTTTGAAACATCCTCTGCCCATCCGGAGGATGTAGATACTGAAAAGAATGGTTCTCGACGAGCCTAGTGCTCCACACTTCCAAAAGAGGACACAGTAAGAACAAAATTGTGATGACAGGACTCTAACGGTGCTTGAGGTAACTAAGTTATCACTAAATAGTTCGTAAATATATTTTTTTATTCATCAATGACGATTCCAAGGATCAATAATGCTCTTAACTAGGGGCAGTACAGTATAATACTCAGAGAACAACATTGTACTTAATAAGGGTTAGAAAAAGTATAGTTATTGAAAGTAATCTAATGGTAATAAACATTGTATATTATTATCATTGTATATTATATATTGTATGATTGTATATTATTATATTATCATGAAAGTCATAAATGTAATAGTAAAATTAGAAGCATAGGAATCATGAAAGTAGTTGTGAACGGAAATAAAATTGGCCTTTGAAGCAGAAGTAAGGAAACAGGAAATACGGAATTGAAAAATAATCTTTTACACAAGCAATATGATATCACTTTCACTGAACTTTGATGCGGTTTATACATATTTACTGCTGACCTTCAAAACCATCATGAAATTTATAAGTTCTTCACTACTTGCAGAATACAGGCCTAATGCATTTTTAAAATACGGACCAATCCTGGGAGGGGGAAATATATTGAGTGGATTTCATTGCCACAGATTGATAGAGTGACATTTAAAATTTAACGAACTGAGTTGTCAGCGCAGCAGGAATAAATGAGTGTTCATTATTGAGAATGGATGTATACGTCAAGTGAGAATGCTCACCAGGTGAGGCGAGCATTAATTGAGTTAGCATGTGGTGTTGAAGCTATTAGGTCTGTGGTTGGAACCGCCAGTCTGTGTAAAATGTACAACTGACACTAACACGGTTATTTTTTGGCAACTTCCTCGGTTGGTTATAATAAGGAACATACAGAAAATAAGTTAAAATTAGAAAGTAAACAACGGAACAAAATTATAATTGTATAACTTCATACGGATGGATGATGTGAATCGGTATTGAAAACAGCAGGAGGAATAGCGGAGAATGACCACAACATAAAATACGGTACATATTGTCAATATTGAACCTTGCAACGATATAACTGTTTGCATGAAAGTATTTATGTTTTCAAAATATTTCTTTTCTTTATTGAAAGTAAGAGAATCCCAACGAGTAAAGCTCTCCTTTAAGGGCCTGTATAAAATATGAAGTGCAGTATTGTACATTATTGATTTCCAATTACAAACAACTTATAAATGTAGACAGAAACTAAACTACATAGTGCATATAAAACTCATTTCACTGTGAGAATTTTATTATATAATGAAAAGTGATACAGAGTAACTTACATAGATAATGATGGCCAATATACCGTATTTTACGGACCATAAGACGCACTATTTTACCTTGAAAACAGAGCCTTAAATGTTGGGTGCGTCTAATGGTCCGAAGTACACTAAAAAATTTAAAATTATGGTAAATATTGCCGAAATACCTTAGTTATACACAAGGTGTTGTAAACAATAAGACAGTTACAAATTTCAACACAGACTGTACATCAGTGCACTTGTCACAATCGTAAAATGAGGATAGCTGGAAGACAGGTATACAATGCGAAAAGAAAGGAATGATGAGTTCTTTTATACAAAAGGAGTTGTCTTCGCCGGATGGTTTAAATTAATGCAATGACCTCTAAAACAGCCTTGTCCCATTACACTTACCGTATGCTGAATAGGGTTAGAGGGTGTAAAAGTATTTTCACTCCGTCATGAGAAATCAGTTCAGTTAAAATTTACGCGATGCCACCTGTACAGAAGAGATTTTCGTACAACGCAGGTTTTAAGTTAGAAGTGATTGACACCGATTCCATTATACAAGGTTATAATTTGTTTATGTAATGAAGTTTCCTTTAAAATGTTTCGTTTAGAATCACATTTTATTTCTTTTCCTTTAAATTTCCATCCTAAAATTAAGGTGCGTCTTATGGTCCGGAGCGTCTTATGGTCCGTAAAATACGGTATATACCTAGATACTTATTACTATATCAAAGAATTTAAATATTATCAGAATTTAAAAAGTTTTTTTTTTAATTTAATACGTTCATTTGTTCTTGCGGTAGTTCATTATATGTTTTCATTAAGTGATATTTAAAATCCTTTGTCCCATCTGTTATGTTTATATAATGTGTGAGGTATATGTTCTGGGTTCCATAGTTATGTATGTCTTTGTTATATTCTATTGGAAAATTGCAGGGACTTTTGTGTTCTTACAATAGTCATCCCAAGCTTTATTAAACTCACGATGTTCAGCCCCTGCTACTAATGCGGGAATGAACATTTCGTCTATAATTTTCGAGTGAGAAATAATTTATGTGGCAGTAAATCAATATAGCCATTGATGTTGACACACAGAAAAATATGGTAGTGGAGATGAGTCTGTAAGAATTAAGCGGTAGAAACAAATACGT
Source organism: Ectobius pallidus (assembly GCA_964059195.1). Taxonomy (NCBI): domain Eukaryota; kingdom Metazoa; phylum Arthropoda; class Insecta; order Blattodea; family Ectobiidae; genus Ectobius; species Ectobius pallidus. Next base: position 71,626,970 of record CAXKWD010000006.1, read on the forward strand.
TAAAGACAATAAGCAGGCTATGAGTAGCGATATATTCGGTGCATTTAGATAATGGCATTTACTTTAATTAAAATGTCAAATAGCAGGATTTTTGTTTCGATTATTCATAAAGGATGTTACATGATGTCAAATAATGTGCTACAATAGTTGCAAATCCGTTTTATGGAAACGACCACAGACAAATATAAAGTTATGTGAGACTGAATTAGTGATTATTATGAGAATCTCAAGCCAGAAGTTGACAATATCCCACTCTTCGCCTAAATATCCCTATAACTGGAGAAATTTTATCACATATACTGTTATTGTGTCACTTAAAGTATTCAAATTAATGCAAGTTTGTGAGATGGTGATAAACCAATCTGAAAAATCATTTCAATGAGACACTATATTTTCTTGATTAAACACTAATTTAGTACTTCGTGTACTCACAAGCCTACTGATGCCCCTTTGAGGAAAATTCTCTTATTCCTCATAAAGGACCATTTCCAGTTCTAGAGTCTGAGGGGATCTTGGGCGGTTGCGAACACTAATGTCCAAGATAACCCACATGTGTTCGATCGGGTTTAAATCTGGGCTAAACATGGGCTCCATAGACTGTTCGGCCACTTTGCTTTTGCTCCTTTTTTGTTATGTTTCTTTCTCTCTCGTTTATGGTCGCACAGAAAATTTATTTTGGCGATGATTTAAATAAATAAACCATGGACAATTAGTGTGCAACATAGTATCTACCTGCAACTGTGGAATGTTTTCTGATTTTCGCAATGAAAGTATTGTCCCTCTAATTGTTTTGAATGTTGTATATTGCACTCCAAAGTATTGTTTATCCTGATATTTCATGTTCATATTTATACTGAGACATCGTGACAGGCAGCCAAGCAGGGGGAAGGAGAAACGAGAGGCCATGGAAGAAACAAACTTAAATTGCTCAAGGGAATGGCTTCGTAGCAGAATAACCGCTATATATTTAAGCGATAGGAAACTGCGGTATTCTAGCAATGGTGCACAGGTTTTCTTAGAATAGCTCGATATTACCTTTACCACGGTTTCAAAACAACTGAGAAAACCGGAGAACTCGGGCATTAGAATTTATGGCCGTATTTTCGGGATGAGCTTATGTGGGATAAATTAATAATTTCAAATTGTTTTTTCACATTAAATAGATGAAGAAAAGCTTTCTAAAGTACAGGTCATATTGCAAATACAAATGTGGTCCTGCAGAGGCGGATGCCTTGGTTCGCTTTTGCTCTGGAAAGGAAGTAGCGCTACAGGTGAAGGGGTTTGCAGGGGCGAAGCAAATAGTTACAGGCGGAACATGTGTTTGTATAACTAATCTGTATTGCATTTGGTCGAGATATAATTGATTAAGCTATCGGCGTCCACAGCTCCCCTACTCTTTCATGGGGAAAAACACAAATCCCATATATAACACTATTATGTCTGTACTGCACAGTTAAGAGAGCGGGAGGCAGATATGTAGCACTTTAAAATCGTTATACATGTTGTTACAAATCACAAAGGTTTTGAGCAGTTCATAACCTCATCGGCTGTTTTCTAAAATGAACTTTTTTCACAGCTTTTGTAATTACGTTTTTATAGTTCAGTATTATGATTCAGTGTGTATAACTGTATTATATATTTGCTAACATTATCAACTCTTTGTTATTACTCGTATAACATTTAATTATACTATAGGCCTAATCCTAACCTGCATCATTGAGCTTATTGAACTTAGTGAGTGTAGCGACCGCTTTTGCTTCTTTAAAAATCCGTTAGGTTTTTTATTCCATAACTTCCAAACTTCACCGAATTTAACATAATGATAGTGACTCTAGTTTACTTTAGTTTAGTTTACTGTAAAATAAAATAAAAAGGATAATGCATATTTTAGGCATAAAATAGAGTTGATGAACTGATGTTATTAATTACCCATTTTATTTTATTTATTTTATTGAGCGAATTAAACGGTAAAATAACATGTAATTTAACACTTTAGTTTTTGGTAGTTCAGTTCAGAATACTTTAATTTAGAGACGACCCTTACGCACGTCAACTTATACGGAGTTTTTTTTGCAGGCTACACTCCAGATATATTAAGCTCCGTACAGATCTGCGCTCCTCTTGCGCGCCGTGCGGCACGCAGATGTGTACGGCGAAGAAATTCCTGGCCGGTAAACGCTTTGCGTCAGATGCAGAAGTGAAAACAGCAGTCCGCAGATGGCTATACTTCAGCCGAACGGACTCCTATGAACAGGGTATTTTGTAACTGGTATCACGATGGAAGAAATGTGTTGAGAAACTTGGCAACTACACAGAAAAATAGACAAAAGATGTCCCTTCATGTGTGCGTTTGTTTGCAATATTGTACCTATTAAATTTTGTATAAAAAAAATTATTGTGCGTTACTTCTCGATCCACCCTCGTATAACCTGTGAACACTGTAGCTAAATAGTGTTTTTTGGTATATGAACGAAAGTAGTCTATATTTCACAGGAAATAAATAACAAATAGATAAGGCCGGTGTACAACGATTACTTATGTGTTTAATTGTTTTCATATAAACCACCTCATAATCTAGGGCACTGAAAGTTATAAATGAGCAAATTAACCTAAACCCCAACATTGTTCCTCCAATGTGGCCAACTCTCTTGTTTTAATAGCGTAGCTTAAGACAACCAATAAGGAAGTTGAGCAAATGTCATTAATATTGTGGCTTCTCTGATACTGAGAGAGACAGAATTGCTACTCCGAAAGCTTGGAGGAAAAGACAATAGAATTGATACGTGACCCGACATTTTAAAGGCGAAATTTATCTTCAGGTTTCATTACTCGCTCTTTTTTTGCAGGAATGACTCATATGAACGACTATACTATTTATCCTCCCCGTCTTTACTGTTATATCATCCTATCCGTCCCTACGTATCTACTCCATCACAGTACTCTCGTTTCTGGCGAAGAGATATAAGAAGAAGAGTTTTGTGGGTGGAAATATCTTTCATTTTCTAACATTGCCATAACGTTTTTATTTTCATAGGTGGCCGTTATTTCTTTCGTGAGGTTACAAATAATGAAATTTTGTAGATCGGTGTATATTACTGTAGCCATCAACACGTATGCGCTGAGAGTTTTTAATGAAAGAAACAGATAGGAGGAGCGCTAGGCATGTACAGGGACTAGGCCCGCCATCCGACCGCTTTGTCGTCTACCATAAGCAGATGGCAGGATTGGGGGCATGTGGTCAGCATGCCGAGTCCCACGGCTACTTCATCAAGTAGCTCAGGCTAGTTTGTATCACGAGGCTCAGTGCACCCCTGTATCAGAAAAATCCAATGAGGTACCCGGGATCGAAAGCAGACCTGCGGAACCGTAGTCAGCAACGCTAACAACTAGACCACGCAGACTATGAACCAAGAAAGGAATAATATCATAACCGTTCTTAATACATGACAGACCAGCTGTACGGGACCCTTTTTAAGTAGACGCGTGAATAAAATATTAACGCATATCTGAATTCCTTTATGCATTTCTCAAATAATTTTTTTACGCTTTTTTTCAGTCTTCAAGGTGAATAACACAGACACTAATGAATAGTCACATATTTCCTTAAAATATACATATTTAAAATGATTTGATGATAAGTTCTACCATGTGATTTTGTATCATTCACATTAATGTACAGCACTTTACGAAATATGATTTTCACATACTGCAGATATAAGGATGCTTATGTTATTGCTAGTATTTTATGGAAAAGAAGCTTGCTAATATCTCAGTACCGTTCCGATAACTTAGTGCCTGGCGTAATTACCACCCAATTACGCGTAAACCATTCAAGATAATAAAGATGGGAGGCTACTTGATTTGCCGGACGAGGCAAGCTCTGTAGTTGACAAGCCTTGGGTCATATACACTTGGCAGTTCCAAATGTTATTCATGGTAATGTAATCCACATTTTTCCATAGTTTTACAACCTTTAAACTAACATATTACCAGCATTAATTTATGAAAACTATGCATTGTTTATTTATAATAAAATAGTATGTTGTTAATTATACAGAGGTATTCAAGACAGCCCAATTTCCACACTTGTAGCCTACTCCAAACTGTACGAAATTTTGCAAAGGAAACTGAAAATTTGTAAGGAATTTCTCCTACCACTATTATTGAAATCTACTTAAAGGTAATAGTTTCAAAATTGGATATACTTCTTAACTTTGTGCAAATTCTGACTAGTTACAATATTTTTAAAAAATGTTAAGTTACACTTTTAAAGCTGTTTGTTTTATGGTGCTTGGGGGAATGCAACAACCTTTAATTTCAAAAAGAGCTTGCAGAAGTTATCCTTGTTTGAAATTACTTTGCGGTGAATCAAATGCAAACATTTTAATTTATATAGGCAAATTTTGATTGTGCTGTGAAGCCCTCAAAAGTTTTTAATGTACAGACGCATTAACAGGTGCTACTATTTGATTGATAATATGTATAATCGGTCGGGCAAGGTCCCAGCTACAACCAAAGTGAGCGAGAACTCAAAACTTAGAATATACTGTATTGTTTGGGAAAGGATTTATATTTCTTAAAGAAGCAGAAGGGTGACGTACTAGGGTTACGAACATAAAACAAGCAGTTTTGAAAACTATACGAAATATCCAATCAGAAGATATAAAAAACGTTAAGTTCTGGAAAAATAGTGCAATAATACCAATAACGAATACTAATTCGTAACTTTTTAAGAAGTGAGACAATTTGTGTCCAATTATTTCAAAGGTGTGTGATCATAGATATAGGTTACATCCTATATTTATTTTAACCACCGCACGGCGAAAGGACTGAAAGCACTGAAAAACTTTAATTTGGGTTGACATATATTTTAATGAGTAGGTTGCTGCTCTCACTAAACCGATAGGGATTCTTTATTAAAAGTAAATAGTTTAAGTCCATGCAAGCTGTTCTACATTTCAGTCTACCCTGACTTGTAGAGTTTCTTCAGATAGTCAGCACCATCGTATTTTCTCCTGGATTTGTAATATAGCCTAGTAAAAATTATCCTAGGAGTACACTTTCGTTAAACTCCTGAAAATTCCATGAACAACATAGACCTATATTAGAAAATAAAAACGTTAGCAGTTCAGGTATCTGTGTATAAGTTGCTGAATCTGTTAGAAGCCTAAACATCCATTCGCACGTTCAACAATTATTCAATTAAGCATGTAACTCCTAATTACTCATGTTTGGAACAAGAACAATTAGGCTACTCAGAAAAAAATATGTTAAAAAGGTAAAATTGTACTATTTGCCTTAATGTCTTCAGTCTTGATTTAGATCTGTCACAATAACAAGGATAACGCTATACCAAGCTAGTACTGACAGACAGGGGCGAATGTCAAATTATGTGAGATCACTTAGATGATATGATTTTTAGTTAATATTTTGTATTTATTTTAGCTTTAATTAGACACGTTTTAACTTAAGGGCATATCACATTTTACTTTCTGCGGATACACCAGTAACTATTGATGTGCAACTGTTGCTATTGTTGATGTGTTATGACTTCTGTCGATTTAACTAATATTAAATTTTGATTGTTACTGTATATGATGAAATATTTATTTATTTCTTTATTTAATACTTCAATACTTATTGGCTCCTGTCCTGGAATCCTATCCCATGCACCTCTACAGGCCTCTGTATCCAGTAACACCTCTATAAGATGAAATAGTGGCGATGAGTCAGGCAAGTAACCAATCCAGTATTTGTGTTTTTGACTTGGGAAACTATGAAAAAAGCAAAGGAGAATTATTGTCCGGCAACGGAGTTGCTACGAATGCGAGACCAAGACGCTACCATCTCGGCCACCTCGTTCTGTTTTACTTAATTTATTAGCAGCATTTCATCTAAAAATGTAGTTAGTACAAGTCAGTAAGAAGAGAGGATAACTCGCTTTCCCATTTTAACGTGTCGGCTTAGACAAGAAGCAAATTGAAGTGGGATGAGGTTGGTGGTTGAATCTCTCCAGGTTCATGCGTCACGGGAAGTTGCAATTGAATTGCATGAGTAAGGGGAGAGTTTTCTAAAATAAGCACGTCCACCTGAAAACATGAGATTACTCTGCGAGAGGGGTTGGATCTGGTAACCTGTGATTACTTATGTGCGTGTACCCACATCCACTCTACACGTGTTCAGATTTACTGCTATCCACTAACATTTATTTTAATCGTCAAACCATTATTCACCAAATGAATCCTGTTGGTTTATTAAACATATACCAAGTTAGTCAAGTGCTGCGTAGCACCGAGCTTCGATGCTTACAATTCATCATCAGGTGGATGTTTACAACTGTGTGTTTTATTTAATCTCCTTCTTAGATAGAAAAGTAAGAGTATGCATTCTGATTTCTTACCATTGAGAATACTCAGGATATATATATATTTTTTAATTAAGTAGTAATCATTATCAAAATGTGTGAACTTATAATGGTTCATCGGAAAGGAAGAATCCAATAAGGCTCCGTTCTTTGTAAGGCCCAATCCTTCTCATACTAAGACTGGGCAACATTCGTTATAAATTTCGTTGCTATTTAAACTCCCTATACTCTAATTGAGTAGCCCATTCAATGACATTAGTTTGTCTCTATTATGAATTGATATATCCTATTTGATTGTACGTCTAATTTTATAGTTTTCCTAGCAATATTCATTTATTATGTGTTAAACATTTGTAAAAAGCTATTTCCCTCGTGCTTAAAACAGTAAGACCACTTTCTAGTGGTATGGAAGTTGCGATGAAGAAAATAGAAGAAACTGCAGGTCTTCAGATGCCAATTTAACACAGGCCTATAAGAAATATAAATATGCATGTAGGCCTACCACAATAAAATACTCTTCAAATCGTGAATTCAAATAGGGTCAAGCAGTATCCCCCAAAAAGTGGACATAGGCTACTACCGTATGATTGAGTTTCCCAGAATGATTGAGTTGCTTGCTGACTGTGCACTACTGCACAGAGCATTGTTGGCTCATAGGCCTATGTGCTGATGCTTAAAGCTTTTGGTGTCGGGATTGTGAGCATTACTCGTGAAGTGAAGACCATAGGATTTAAATATATTTAATCTTTTTATCCCTTGGACCTTAATCAGCACCACTCCTCGATCTTAGCCGAAACTCCCAATTTTAATAAGGCCCACAAGGCAACCATTTTCAAACATGTAGTGCAGTATTTTATTATTATGATGCCTATTATTATTATTATTATTATTATTATTATTATTATTATTATTATTTCTACCTATAGGCTAACCTTGGACTTGGCCTGCAAATTATTTTACGATGTATAAGACATTCTAATGGTATGACACATGACATAACTTGTCTGTCAGTGAGGTAGACCATTAAGGGCAATCAGTCATAAAAGAGAGGTGAACTGGCGCTGTGAAGTGAACTCTGGCTTAGCTCGGTTGGTAGAGCAATGGCACGGATAGCCAAAGGTCCTGGGTTCATATCCCAGTATCAGAGGATTTTTTCTCCTATAATATTCTCTTCTAAGGTATGTTAACTTTTCCTTTGGGTCATTTGTGAAAAATGTTATTGTGTCGACACTGCACGCTGTGCCCAATATTGTCCTTTTTAATCACATCAGCTGCAGTTTTGTATGTGGTGTTATCGTCATACTCATCAGAAATATAGGCCTATACTTAAGTTCAAGCGTGGACAATGAAGTGCGCGTAGTGTACGTGGCTTAATGGAAAAATATTAAGTAAAGCTGGAAGATATTACAGGTGTATGAAAGGGAAATATTGTTTTCATGCCAAAAATAAAATTAATATCTACTGACTCGAACATGCCTTTCTCCACGGCAAGATTTCAGTTCCCTTCAAGACTAGCGTTTGCTATGGCTATTAACAAACCTAGGACAGACTTTCAAGAAAATTGGGATTTACCTACATAAGCCAGTATTCACACACGGACAACTGTATGTAACATTCAGCCGTGTGAAGGATCCAAAAGACTGTCGCTTTCCAAGATGGTGGTAGCATGTGTACAAAGATCATTTTTTTATACAAAAAATAAGATTTTAGGTAGATTTTCGAAGAAAAATCTACCTATTGCAATGGATACAACTTTATGATTTTCGAAAAATTCTTTCATATCTTTACGTTTCATGCTCCCCTAAGTACGAAACCACCGCCCGTTCAAAAAAAAATTTTGTGATATTTATATATATATCTTTACACGATAGCGGCCGTAATTTTGAAGATATTTGAACCAAATTTTATTATGTTATTTCTAGGCCCAATAGTTCGGACAAGTTCGTTAATGGGGGAGGGGGTTGAAATTTTAAAACATTTATATCTCGGCCCCTATGAAGTATAGAGGGAAACTTTGTTTGAATAAATTAGAGTACTCCCTATGGAGTTCACAGTGACACCAACAATTCGGGGGTTCGAGTGAGGGTGGGGGTGGGGGTGGGGGTGGGGGTGGGGGTGGGGGTGGGGGTGGGGGTGGGGGATGAAAATTCGAAACTTTTGAAACCACGTCTTGTGGGGTATCGTTGAAAAGCTCTTGATGAGTACTCTACAAATCAATAAATAGTTTCTTGATAGCTCTCATATGACGCGAGATTTTAATGTTTGAAAATAATAACACTTAAAAGAATTATTATAATATCATAATTTTGTCTTGTTTAGCGGCTTTGCTAATTTTATTCATTGCTGATCTTGCGCACGGCCTCCCAGAATATTATATCCTATTCTTGTTGTCAAAACAAATGATTGTAGGCTCTTCCTCTTTACCGAATTCAGTTCTTATTACTGCAGATTTACCATGCCAAGGCTAAAGAAAAAGAGTGCTATGCAGCGACAATAAATTAAACCAAAAGCACTTCGAAATCTACCTCCGCCTGTAGGCCTGCCTAAAGGGATTTTTTTCCTTCATATGTCATGTACACATTATATTAATCTAAGAGTACAGCAGCTAATCTGAGAGTAAACCACTAGTTTATTAATATTTAGTTAGTAATAATCACTTAAAATATCTATAAGAGAGAGAGAGAGAGAGAGAGAGAGAGAGAGAGAGAGAGAGAGAGAGAGAGAGAGAGAGAGAGAGAGAGAGAATTCACAAGGGATAGCTGCCCTAATCACGGGCAGAGGATCGTATGTATCCAACCAATTAATCTAGACGACAATTTATTGAAAATGTTTTTTTCAGTAGAAGAAATCAAAATCTAGTAACGGTAAAAATCAACGAGTATTGGCAAAGCTATCCAAAATATGGATTTTTTTCACTTGAAATTGTACAGATCACAATTTGGAGGGATCTTTTAAAATGACCAAGGACATATTTTATAGAAGTGCAATAAGCAGTTTGAATCGTTTGAAAATGTTTAGTGTAAATGATATGTAATAGAACCACGTGCACCAAATAACAAACCACGGACTTCCCAGTTCTTAAACTAATATTTGTGTTCCAAGTCAGTGAAGCACGGTTCGTAGTGCCTCTTCTTTTCGGCATCAACATCAAGAGCCTGTTTACTGTCATGCTCAGTTCTAATAGGCGGATCCTGAAAAATGTCCCTGTTGGATTTCCTATAAATCATAATAACGTCAGCACTTTTAATGTAACCCCTCAGATGGCATGCAGGTTACTTCTTCCTGAACTTCAAACTGGTTCTTTTCTCTATAAAGACTGCCATTGGAACTACTTGTTTATTAGAATAATATAGTTAAGCTGAGGTTCAAAACATCACCATCTAAAAATATTAGGCCTATTAAAGGGAGGAGCACAAACAAAAATACGACGTGGATTGGATAATACAAAAGAGGTTTACTAGAAACATCGACTGAAGAAAAAGAGATTTACACTATACAAAATTGACGTGTTTTCAAATCGTTTTACTTTACCGTGGCTACAAGTTTGAATGTCCAGATGTGCCTCATAAACTCGCAGACTGCGGATGTAACTCCAAATGATTCCTACTTGACTTCAAATTTTTATGTCCTAGCAATAACAATTTTTATTAAATTCTTAGAAGATGCTCTTCCAATAAAACCCGTTCGCATTTATTGATTAATTGACTTAATTCTTTCTCGATCCTATTGCATGGAGCTTTAAGTACACATAAAATGGCGGTTGTTATTCAAATAGGATAAATTCCAAAAAGAAATTGCTAGGAACTTGGCAACTAACGGATTACTAATAAACGGTGCAGAATGTTGTATTGATTCAAACGAGGTATGATCTTAAAGTCATTTAAAGTAATATATAATGAATTCTAATCTATTCTTGGTGTGCGCATTCTGACACGGATATAGGCCTACTGCATTTTACAACAATAAATTAACTGTCGTTTTCTTGTTACTATGAGAAAGAAATGTGTAGCAATAGGCCTATTACTATTTTAATTATGGCGTGTTATGATGTTGTTCACTGGTCATATTTATTTCGTTTCTACCTTGATATCTATTAATTTTATAAAAAAATGTGTATGACAAAAAATGTTCGTTTTAATTTTCTCTACGACTTTACTATGCTATGTTTTGTGTATCTTCTATTGTAATGGAGATAACCTAGAAAAATCGTAAATGGACACGAGTAAACTACCCCTAAAGCAATTTTAACAGGAAAACTAATATAGTCATTTTAGTAATCATAGGAAGATGTTATGAAATGTAGGCCTATATTTTAATTAAAATCCTTTAATTAGAGCCTTTTTTTTCAAAATTCAAAATTTGGAAAAAAGTTTTCATAAAAATTCCCCCTAACATTTCAGTTATAGAAACCAAATTTCTGGCCGGATCGATAAAATTCCAACAAAGTCTAATCCCCCCCTCCAAAAAAGAACTAAATACAATGAACCGTTTACCTATGGATGTCCACAGACAGACAAGCTTCATTCCAACAGCACTTTTTTCGGTTTCTAGGAATAGTGAAACATGATTAGCCTACCTGGTGTTACCTCGATTTCGATTTTTGCCACGATTACAATAGGCTACAAGAGGCTTTCCGCATGAAGTATTATACTTAATACTACCTGTATGCGAGAAAGTAGACAAATGTATTATATAGTGAGATGTATTTATAATAGGTGTGGAGGAAATATTTACCTATGCCTACTTAATTCTGTTTACAACCTGAATGAATGCTTGTTGTTTTAAAATACTATAATAATTTATTTATTTCAGAAGAAATTGTTCGGTTAAGAAGAGAGACCTTGTATCTCCTTGTAAAGTTGTGAAACATTCAGAAAAAATACAGCTCCTATGTTTCTGATAAAGCTTCGTATGCTAACAACGATCTATTTTAGCGCTGTAATCGATTGTAGTATTACATCACGATTGAACTTACCAGAACAGACTGTTATAAGAGTAATAGTGTTAAAGTATTAAAATGTTCAAGTGTTATCATGCATCTTCCTGACACGGAAAAGTTATTTCAGTACCCATGAATTACCCGGTGGGATATTTTCTTGTGGTTTCGAGAGCTATGGAGTCCTGTAAGATTTATTACTGTTCGAACAGCAAATCTTTGTAGAGTTGACACACATGACCACCAATACCTTTCCAGGAAACGTATTTTCAAGCAAAATTGTATGCTATGTCTTGTTAAAGTGATATTTATGTTAAACAAATTGGTACTTATATGTCCACGTTTATTTGTTAACGGTTCAGTGTTGTTTGTTTAGTTTGTAGTTATAAAATTCACTATAGGCCTACTCCTTAAATCTTCAAGATCCGAAAAACGTGCACGATTTGTGGAACCTGTGTAACCAATTCGGAAGTTAAATGTATGGGTAATTTATATATTTCACAATAGAGGTACGCCATGGTGCAGTTGGTTGAAGCAGTTCTCTATAAATCACAAGGTTGCTGTTTCGATGTCGGTTCGATTTTTCATCTATCCAGTGGCACCAAGAGCCATTTATCCGTCGCGGCGGCTCATGCTTAGCGCTTGGGCCTGGCATGCAAGCGGTCCCGGATTCAAATCCCGAGGCAGGCGGGCGTGCAATTAGTGGTGAACGAAGCCGTGTCTTAGCGGTTTTTTTTTATCAGGGATTATCCCGTTTCCCCCACTCATTCCACGAACACTCTCTACTTCACCTTCAAACTCTCCCTCATTATCATCACGTTTCCTTTCCCGGCTTTAGGGCCAACTCCCGTTGCAGGCCTCTCCCGTCCTGCCCCGTAGCTTGTGGTCAGGTGGGTTGTTGGTGGTGAGCTGCGCACCTGAGGGCAAATTCCTGAGGTACCCTGGAGACGTGGTGCACGTGGTTAGGTTTCAGGTACTAGCTGGATGTAGGGGAGTTCCGGGGGGCTCGCGGTGGAATCTGCTCGGGGGAAGGAGCCTTTGGGCATGCCAATCATCCCATTACCAAGGGTTGGCACAATGGGTCTGGACATGTGGTCTACGTGCTTTGGTCATTCCCAACCCGCCTCTCCCCTCTTCGTGGGGTTCCATACGTATATACATAGACCGTATAAAATATTGTTAATCAATAATTTTTATTTGTTATTGTAAGTTGTTCTAACTTCTAATGCATTTTCCTGCTCGTAGGCTACACTCTTCTGTTAAGTGTAGGTGATGTCAAAGAATTGATTCTAGAGGTGTTTGTGTAGATATTGTAACTGGGTTTTTCATTTTACTTTTGTCAATGTTCGCCCAGATATTGGGCAATATAAATAACAAAAGATGTCCGAGTCTCAGAGTGAATACAATTCCAGGAGCAAGAGTTAGCTAATCCGAACTGAGGCGTAACGAGGGGGGGGGGGGTTTGGGGGTTTGAACTCCCTCCCCATTGATTAAAAAAAGGAAAATTGTACAATTTATTTCATTATTGTGATATATCACCTTTTTAAAAAATCTGCTTATAAATTACTTAATATGAGTTTAAAGCGTGGGAAGCTTAAAACTCGTTATTGTGCGTCTTAATTTTTAAAATTTTCCGGGGGAGGACCCCCGAACCCCAATATCCCCCCATATGGTCGGCCTGGTTACGCCTATGAATCCGAAGGTGTAACATGCCAGTTTTAGAAAGAAGTAAATTCTGATCTGTTTTGATCCCAGTTAAAGCCCAGGAGTAGAAAATTATCTTCTAATGAGAGTTAGATTGTAATGCTGTCTAAATAGGATCAGTGTTCTCAGGACTTTGGAAAGTAGGCTGCAAGTCTCTGACTCGACCTCACAGGCGACAAGGCTCCTTTTTCTTGCAATAGCAGAGTATCATGGCTCGGAAGTAGTCGTTGAAAATTTAAACTCTGAAAAATTACTATATATTTTAAGTATCTGTAAAGCAAAATCTAGACTTTTTAGTGTTAGTCTACAGCTGATCTGGTAAATCTGACAGACTATTCTATAGGGGATCATGTTATGGCAGTTGATAGGGAATGAATTAGCTAGATAGAGGGAGTAAATTTAATATTGAACAGTGACAAGAGCAAGAAGGGCTCTCATACCACCTGGGATTTGTAAGTCTTTTTCAAAAGCATGACAGACCGCATTTGCTGGGAGGGTTAGAAATGTGAATCTGGGACTCAAACGTGCCCTGCTACCTCTAGAATATGCTCATACTAGTACCATTGATGTGTAATTGATTGACAGTGTAAAGTATAGGGTGCTTGGCGTACCTCAAAGATCAAGGCAAAAATTTTCTTTGCTTAAGATTGCTGATAGCATTAGAGCAGGGGTTCCCAGTCTTATCCTTTTGACGCCACCCCCCCCCCCTTTGAGATGTGACAGGGCAGATTGTTATCATCTGTCCCACATTACCTTTTGGGATCGAAAAATCTTATTATTTTTTTTTTAAGTTTAAGCAATTTTCTCAGGGTAAAGGACCACCAGTAACAGCTAAGTTTTTTTCCTACACATACTCATACACAAGTGTAACAGGAAAAAAATTGACCTGTTACACCAAGTCCTTCATTGCTTTTTAATGCCTAAAATTACGCAAAATAACAGTTCATGAACGAAAATTAGAGCCCCAAAAGCCTCTGTTTAGACATAACTTAAATCTAATTTAGTCTGCACAAATGAATGACCATTCTTTAAGCTTTCCAATTAGCTCTATCTGATCATCCTACTGATTCAAATAGAATTTCTACAGCTTTCAGAAAATAAGTCTGAAATTACTTTTCTTTTTTTTGCTTGTTCGTGTACTAAACAAATGCCTATATCTCAGGAGTAACATTTCTTAGAGGTATAAAAAGATTTGTTTTGGGGTTCAGAAGATTGGTACATATCACCTACCAAATTTCATCAAAATAAAAAATGGTATGGTAAAGCCCATTTGTTGATTTAATATGGAATGACCCAAATTGTAAACAATCAAAACTTAATTAAATTAGCGCAAACTCTATGGGAAGTAAAACAGCTGAGTAAGAAAATTACCGGCATAGATTAAATACAAAAAAATATTCTGAATGTAGTCATCTAAGAAAACTTCCATCAGTATTCTTCGTATCGGTAATAGACTTGAAACAAATTTCTCGCTTACGTACGTCTGTATATAATGCACGGTATCTACTACAATTCTAGATAATTTTCTATTCTATTTATTTTCTACTGAAAATACTTTCGAACTTAAAACCTCCTCAATGTTAAATTTACAGAAAAATGAGGCATGTACAATAATTCTATAATCGCACAAAAATAGCATACTGCAAGGAAAACTTTGTGTTCTGTGATTTAATCGCTCAGAGGGGAGGATGAGAAGGTGGAAGAGAAACAAGAGGGGGAATAGAAGGAAGAGGAGATGGAAGCGAAAAAGAGAGGAAAAGAATGAAATGGAGGCTTAGGAGAAAAAGAATTAAAAGTAAGAAGGAGAAGAAGAAGAAGAAAAAGAAGGAGAAAAAGAAAAAGAACGCGATGATGAAGTCATGAAGGAGGAGATGAAAGAAACGTTGGTGCCCTCTTAACCTCTTGCCCCTGAATTTCTAAAAGAAAGGCAGTGATAAATAATTAGTAAAGATATGAATTGAAGCACAATGTATCGCTGTATACGACTATTCTTCTCCGAATATAAATTCTTAGCCTTCCTATACGTCGAATCTGTAAGCTGCAGAGAAAGAGAGGAGCCGATGCAGTGGCTGCCATTGCCGTGGTTAGAAATTACTTCCGCCCAATTTCCCGCCCCAGGAAGGGATTATTTCGGACCGAGTGAGAGAATTGAAAGGGCTGAGCTTCAGTGTAGAAAAGGGATAGCGGATTGGAAGGTGGGTGGGTGCAGATGAAATATGGCGTTTTCAAGCAATGCGAGAACTAAACTACTGTAATGGTGCTGGTCTAGCACACAACTATACAACTAGAATACGAAGCCAAAAAGGAGAAACCCCGCCATAACTTCTCTGACGTATCGAAGCTCCACCGCTTTTGAAATTGAACATAACTTTCGATTAGCTAACTTAGAAATTACTACAAGCTGTGATCCTATATCTCTCATTGAATAATTTGGGCCTTTCTTTGGTCTTGGTACTGTGAACTAACTCCATTGAAAACGGCTCTCCAGCTGTAAAAGAAAAGTTATTATCGACATAATGGATTCCGAAAATAGTACGAAGGCTTGCAACACAATGTAGCCCTGTTCTTCTCAAAATGATTGTATTGTAATGTCATTCGAATTTTCAGCTCGGCAATTTCATCATGTTACAAGATCTATTGCTATTAGTTTTCGAAATGGGTGTGGCTCACACATAGGCCTATAGAGAACCACAAATCAATAGGAGTTAATTTCATGCAGCACTGTCAAATTAAGGACATTCTACTACAAAGCATTCAGAGAGTAAATATCCATCAGATAACGATGCTGTCTCGTCTGCCGTGCGATGGTCTGTTAAACATTCTAAGTCTGAACTGCCCTGTGCGCATATATGCCCATGCGCATATGTGCTCATATATGCCACCCTGTAAAACTTATACTGCGTTAGCGACGTTAACAGAAGTGATACCGACTGAGCAAAAACTCGAGAACTCCTCCTCACTTAGCATTAAATTATCATTCGAATAATTTTATACGATTCTTGATATTTCGAGAACTTTCAATAATTCCGATTTTTTCATTCCAGAACTCCCATCACCAATTTGCACTTGACGAGCTGACTGCGTTAACACAGACGAATCATACATAAATATGCGCTGCGCAATAGTAAATATTTATACTGATCCACAATTGTGTCTAAATACAGGACACAATAACAAATAACTCGTAAAAACTGCACTACACAGACTCACACTGCACTACGCCGCATCACGGGTCAACGCAACACTGCAGAGCAGAGCTGAGCAAAGTCAGCGTCAGCAGTGTGACCTCTCTTGAGTCTATGGTTATGTCTCTTAATTTCTTTATTAATGTCTGACCAGGTTGGTAGGTCAAACCTATGTGGTGGAGCCATAATAATAATATTAGTCTGTTCATTGTCTTCTATGTATCTATTCAAATCTTTTAGGCACCTGATTGAATTATTCTTATTCACGTCATTACTTCCGCAGAATATAACCAAATAATCCTTGTTCCCTAGTCTGGATACCTCTTTTTTTGCCATAAGCAGTACTTGTTTCGTTTCGGCTCCTGGCATAACGTTACCCATAACTTCAAACTGGCTAGGGTGACGTACACTATTATTTATATTGGAGGCACAGTCTCTAGCATGGCTATCACCGATTATGATCACCTTATGTTCCTTCTTTTTTCCACACGCTCTCTTTTTCTTTGCTTGACTTGTCATTGCCTTGTGTTTAGTTAAATTCACTATATTTTCCACATTAACTTCTTCTTCTATATGTTTCAGAGCACTATATCTATTATTTGTCTCCATGGTAGTACAATTTATTTCACTATGATGTAAGACTTTAGGTGTTTTCCTTTTGCTGCTAACTTTGATCCATTCCTTTTCCTCATTAGGCATGTTATTCCTATCTGTACTATCTTTATATTATACCTTTCCTGAGATTTCGCCACATTATTTTCTTCCGATAGCACTGCCACTATAGTTTTAAGAGATTTAACCTCATTTAGCGTTTCTTCTAATAACGATTTCAAGTACGTAAGGTAGACGCACCAGTCTTTGACAGTGCTCCAGTCATTGACACTCATGCTAATTTTTTTTTAAATATTAAGGAAAATTATTTTATTTTTTCCACTGTAAATATATGTAAATGTAGTTCAGTTCATGTGTCATTAGTGATGAGCATCTGAGGCCAAACTCTTTTTTGGTTTGATGGAAAAAAATTTGTGAGATTATTGCAGCACAAGTTCTTCAGATTTTCTCATTTTCGTTGCTACAATTCTTAAGGTGAGGCATTACTTTGAGTGTTAATAACAACAATTTTATATTGCTATTGATAAATAATATTATGAAGGGCTGATCTATGATGATGAAAGAATAGAAATATTATGTAAAACTTAACACTAACCTCAATCACTGATTTATAGTAGGGGTGTCAATTACTGGTACGTTAAATTATATGATGATCCAGTTTTAGACACCCCCTGTCAGTGATTGGTACAATGATCAATATGTTGAATTGACATTATTTATTCATTAGTTGCACAGGCTGAAAATATTAAGGATTCCTATCTAGAAAATATTAACATAAGACCCTTTTTACCAGTCTTTGACATAGGTGTCAATCACTGGAACACATAGGCGTAGCGAGGGGGGGGTTTTGGGGGTTTGAACCCCCCCCCATTGATTAAAAAAAGGAAAATTGTATAATTTTTTTAAGTCTGCCCATAAATTGCTTAATACAAGTATAAAGCGTGGAAAGCTTAAAACTCGTTATTTTGCGTCTTAATTTTTAAAATTTTCCGGGGAAGGACCCCCGGAAGCTTAAAACTTGTTATTTTGCATCTTAATTTTTAAAATTTTCCGTGGGAGAACCCCCGGAAGCTTAAAACTCGTTATTTTGCATCTTCATTTTTAAAATTTTCCGGGGGAGGGCCCCCGGACCCCCTTCTCCTTCCATACTCGCCAGACCCCGCGGTTGTTATAACCCCCCCCATATGGTCGGCCTGGCTACGCCTATGCTGGAACACCCAACTGTCAATAACTGGAACACGTTTCAGGTATGACTTCTAAGAGGAAGTACACCTCTGAACAAATGGCTAAGGCCATAAAGGCTGTGGAGATGGCAAGCCTACAGCTACTGCTGCCAAAACATTTGATGTTCCTAGAGCTATATTGTATTAGAAATCGAGTGGTAAGAGCCCAAAAGTTTGGACCTTTCATTGTTTTGACCGAAAGCATATATGCTAAGTCCTCATCCTACTAATTCGTGCTCATCACAATCTAATTTGGCTGTACCCATGATACTGTTCTCAACATTAAGTGTACCCTTTTTAAATTCTCATCCTACACCACCAACCAGAGGTGCTGACTTCTGCAATACTGTTGGGGAGCAAGAACTGCATTTTACTAGTTAGCCTATACATAGGCCTTATATGATAACAATTTAAAAGTTGGGGTGGGGCAGAAAGTGCCTTGTCCCCCCAAAGTCGGTGTCTAAGCCTTCAATGCATTCTTCTACTGTATTTTGACTATTCCCATAGCACCAGTGATAACAATTTAATCAAAGTTTGGTATTGGTCAGAAAATACCTTGTCCTCCCAAAGTCGGTGCCTGTGCCTTCAACACGTTCTATTTTGACTGTTCCCATAACACCACCTGGTATGCCTATATTTACAACACAGCCTGCCCTGATGTCAAATGTACCTTCACCATTAAAAAGGATATTATTTTGGCCTGAGCCTACATCCACTAAAGATGGAAGAATAAGGAGAATATTTCTTCTGTAGCAACATCTGAGGTTTGAAAAACTAAAACTAAACTAAACTCTGTGAAGGGGCTCGGCCTATCACCCAACCACTGCAACATCAACCATAGGCAGATGAGAGGATTGGGGGGGCATGTGGTCAGCATGCCGACACCCATGGCCGTTAATGGTGGTTTGCATGACCAGAGCCGCTACTTCTCTATCAAGTAGCTCCTCAATTTGAATCGCGAGGCTCCAGTTCTCTTTCTCACTGGAGCAAGACCAAAGTATGAATTTTCTAAGCCCGTAGATATTTTTGAAGTTTTTTATAACTTATCTCATTGTAGAGGTAACCACCTAATTTCAGTAATCAGCCTAGCTTCATATTTTCATGTTTGTATGACCATAAGAAGAAAGAATGTATGTGCAAGAATTTATACTTTTGTTTATGTTAAAAACCCTTACAGTTTGCACCTTGAATGAGAAATCTGTTCTGTTAAAAGTTATAAAATCATTCACCAGCATCATTATAATGAACAAAATTAAAGGTTAAATGATTTTGTTAATTAATATTATCATTATATCATCATCTTCTAAGTTTAATAGATTATAAAGTGACCGAACATAAATGTCAATGACTGGTACATGGACACCGTCAAAGACTGGTACATGCTAAAATCTTGAGTGTCAAAGACTGGTACAGCAAACATGTGTTAGAAAAAAAATTATAACTTATTTAATATAGGTTATTAATAATTAAGACTACCATATAGTACTCTTAAAACCTCAAACAATTAGTCAGTACTGATCTTATTTAATTTAATGAGTTTGTTTAATAACATAGAAAATAAAGAAATTTCATCACTAAACTGTCAAAGACTGGTGCGTCTACCTTACATGATTCGCATTTAATTCCACTAGAGTTCGAAGCAAATTCCGAGTCCCTCTCGTTCATTATTAACTTTATGAAGTTTGATACACGTTGTGTCTACCTTATACAGAGCACCAGCGAAGCACGTCCGCTCACTAGACTAGACTAAGACATAGAGTAAGAATTGACTATAATTAAATTCCCTCCTATAGTTAATCAACATAAACATCCACACAACTTTAAATAGTATCCAGTTAACTACGTTTTCAAATAAGACTTTATCTTCTTTCCAGATAATTGTCTGTGCAGTTGCCGTTATCCACTTGTCCCAGCTAGAGTTTCTGGAGATAAGGTTGTCGAATCTCAAAATATTCTCACTAAAAGTTAACAATGGTCTAATTTTAGACATCAATGCTCTTTAGAATCTGTAGAGATGTTATATAAAGTTCCTATAATTTGCGAAACATAAAATCGTCGAGTGCTGGATGAGCAACTGTGAAGCAGGATGACCAACTGATCTTCTGGCAATAAGGTTTAGTGACAGTTAGGTTAGGTTTGTTTGGTTAGGTTAGGTTGGTTAGGTTATGAACAGTGATATTAGTTTTGTAGGGCATACCGTATTCACGCGTTTCGGATATGTGCCATATTATATCTCCAGTGAGGTTTGTCGTGTTGGTTAACCTGTTTACCCACATAAGATGGCCGTCAATGATATGTTATTATCATGAATTACGTATTTTAAGGTTAGATAATTACAGGATATATTCTTATATATGAACCAATTTCGCACCTAATTATAATTCTTGCAACTAGGGACATATTTTTAACGTTGTTCCATTTAGTAAAAATTAAAACTGTATGGCTAAGGATATACGACTAGACCCTATTTATTAAATTATACAAGTTTGTTCGTGTGTCAGATATGACATAGCAGTTATTTTGTGTTCATAACTCGTTGGAAGGAAAAAGTTTCGCGTGGCATGACATAAAAACCATTACTGCTGCTACTGTATTTCCACTTCCACTAGAAATCGGTCAATGACGTCTGTATTCGGAAATATTCGGGAGAGTTTCTACCGTTTCATGTGTTTTTTAACTTTTCTTATAAATAGTAATAAGTGTTATAACTTAGGTGACGATTTCTTTAAGTTAACATGCCTTAGAGTAGGCTATAGTAAACAAATTTGCTAACCAATTTTTTTTAGTGCTAAAAAGCGTAAAATGTAACTTTCATCCATACTTTTTAATTTTCCGGGGGTGGGCCCCCGGAACCCCCTTTCTTGGGGGTATGGGATACCCCCAAATCCTCCAGTACTTTCGCCCCTCCCCGCATTATTTTCTGGCTACGCCACTGGATGTAGGCTAGTGCGGGGCGAAAGCGGACTGCTTAATGAAGGAAACTAAATCCGTCCAGATTAATATGTCTGTATGTTAACTTCCCCAGTAAGTCATGGTACCGGTATTTAAAACAAAATAGTAAACACGTGCATGAAGAAAATAATACCGACTGATGGCAGAAATTTATACGGTTACTGCATGTGAAAGTACAGTATCAGTGAGATAAAATATTGTTGGGCGTCAATGAGGGTGTTGGAAGATAAGCTATGTATGACACACATGAAAAAATCAACCAGAAACACGCAGGTCAAAGTAGGCCTATACTACCAACTAAATTCATGTCTCCGAATATTGCTCCCCGATTTATGTAATATAGCCTATTAACGTGTTCCAGGAGATGCCAGGCCTACAAGTCGTTTTTCCCCACGCCTTCTACACTGCTTGATTAGGTAGTTACTGGTGCAGTTGTACAAAGTAACGGCATATTCCTTCCATAAAACCAATAGCAGCAGCAACTTGGTCTGTTATGGAGAGTAATTAGCTGTTCGGGATTATGAAAAATGTAAGCATAACTCACCCCACATTCCTTTCCTTCGATAATTATTCTGCTGGCTTGTTACTCTGTAGAGCAGACTGCCGCCGGCTGTAGTAGTTCTGAACATCACACACACGCACAACTTTCAACATATCTACCGGTACACGTTTATCTCACAGCAATTTATATGGCAGAACTTTGTATCGCAATGACATACGAGCAAGTCCGGCGAATGTGCGTCTCTCTTCTTTGCACTCTAACCGTGTACAGTAGTAACCATACGCGTCATGGATTTCCCACTGACTGTAGTGATCGTAAATGAACAAAACGCAGATCTTGAACACACAATATACCGTAATGCATCTCCATTTCTGATAACTATTTCGTAATTCAATACAATACATCACACTTTTCGACAAATTTATTCCTGTACCCGATACTGGCTCGCGGTTAGATCACTAGGCCTACTGGTTAGAAGTAGTGATACCACACGATAAACACAAAATGTCCCTGAATTGCTCTGATATATTAGTATATAATTTTTCGTGGAAGAAAAAAGGGAAAATAAGGGAACGTTTGTCCCATCAGAAAAATAAAAATTACAGGCAATAGACAGACAGGCCGCACCGTTAACCAGAGATACGGATTTGGAAATATTATTGGGGGAAAGAATTGGATTTTTAGCAGTTTTACATAGACCCATTATGATATAAAGGGAAATGTGCCCCATAGTTGCCTATGCCTTAACACCAACAAAAGTCAACACCCTTGTTTCAAACCAGAACTATGCACAGCCAACCTTGCCATCTATTGACAACCATAAGACCCCCTCAGTCACCCACATTAAATTGCTTGGCATCCATTTCATGCATAACCTTAAACAGAATAGATACTTTAGTCACATTTATGCCAGCCTTCCGTCAACAACCCCTCTTTACAAATGCACTGCAAGAAGCAAGGGGTTTCCATCCGAATCACATTCTCACGTTATACCAAAACCTCTTTGTTTCAAAATTGGAATATGAAAATGTCATTCTTCATACACCTATGAAATATTGCCAAACAAACTCGTAACACTTATTTACCAGATACAGCAGTGTCTCGCTAATCCAGACCGTAGTTTGGACATCAGATTAAAATTTTCTTCTTAAAAAAATTCTTTATGCATTTTTTTTTGGTACTGAACAATCAATAACTTTGTTTTAGTTGCAGGCACTGGCATATAACCTACATTACAAATTTGCCTTTAACAATTACCAGAACTTGTCACCCCTCCACTTATTGCTTCAACCCCCTATATACTATGTTGACTACTCCGATCATCTACCCTACTCATTATGACACACATCTTACTTTCTTAGAATTGACATGGACCCCAAGCAAAATTACTCCAGTACATAAAACATACCTGAGCAACTGAGGGGAAACGTTTTAGTACCCCACCCGTGCTGTGACGTATGAAACCTGCTCTTCATGTTCAGTGTCATGTCGAAACTGCTTTATTCTGACGTCAAGGGTGACTGTAGTGGGAGACATTACCCCACCGCACAGTGACACAATGTGAACCAGTTGCGCACTCGTGACATAGAACAATATCAGGTGTAACCACAACACTCATAACATTCACATTTATTACACTTATGGCTCGAAAACAACAAATGGCATGGGAACTCTTTTCTACTACCAAAATTCCACTACCTTATGACAATTCACCCTGTCTTCACTCTTTTCTATTAATACTGCAGAACTGGTTGCCATCCGACAAGCACTCCATCTATTCAAATACAACATGTCCACATACTCATTTGCTCTGAATCACAAAGTACTACGTACAATATACACAATTTCACAGCCCCACATCCTAATCCTAGGAACAGCAGGTGGGAGAAAAATTGTGAATATTAGATATTCAAAGTAATGCACAACACAACCACATCATCCTTCTTTGGATCTCGGCCCATAAAAATATTTGCAGGCAATGAACTCACTGACACCACTGCCAAGGCAGCCTCCCGACACCCCACACCACACTTAATACCTACTTACTCAATGGCAAGCTAAAGGAATATTACATGTTTCATGGAACCCGAAGGTTCATTGCCGCACTTACCTGAGCCTGCCATTCAACCCTATTCTGTGCTAACACCATCCAACCATCCCTCTCATATCCTACTTCTCTTAAATCTATCCTATCATGCCACTTAATACAAGTTGTTAAACAACAACATGGTCTCTTACCCAATTACACAAAACCGTGGTTTTACTATGCAAAAGTTACTTGCCCAAAAATTGTCATTCTCTCCAGACTGAAACTAAACACAGCCCCCACACCCAGCATACTCTACCAAATTTGCCAGAAGAACCTGGTTGATTGATTTCAGCTCTAATTAATATGCTTAAGGAAGTTCCTCCTCCCTATGTGACTGTGGAGCCATAGGGGATATCAACCACATGTTATTAGCCGTTCCCTCTATAAAGAATAAATCACTCAGCTTTATACAATAAATTAACATGCATAAAGGCTTTAGGCCTTGGTTTATATATAACATAAGAGTAGAACATAACATAAACATGTTATAAAACTGCAAGATGAAACTTTAATATCCACTAATTTTCCTTTATAGCATACAAGTTTGTTTACATTTGTAAATTTTATTTGCACTTGCTACTTTTTATAATTTCAAATTTACATATTCTTTAACCAACATGTAATTTTATTTTCCAATATAAATTACAACCATATTGATTTTCTCTTCCCCGGTTTATATCACATTATACACACTACATTGACAACTTTGCATTGGTATATTTTTGTGTACTGAGTAGCCAATTGTGGTGGGTAAGTTGAAACAAAAAGTATTTGATGACTTTGTTTTCATTAAGTTAACCACCTATGGTATGAAATGAGCAAATTCCTGTTAGCATTCTCTCCTATCAGAATGATTTTCTAATATCTGATCGGAATAAGTTAATGCTTAATTTCTTAGTTTTCTATTGTGTGTAAATTTCAGTCTGTGAAATGCATCTGTGCAGGGCATTTATACCTTAGGAGACATGTACATTAGAACCCCGATTTAACATTTTCCCATATTTAACATCAAATTTTGAAAACCCCAAAAATGAATAAATGAGTTAATATTTTCTATTTAACATTATTCCTGATAGCATTAAACCCCTGTTTAATATTAAAAACTTTGAAATTCACAGAGAAATTAGGTATCAAGGTAATAACTGAAAGCATAGTACTTTTTAAACATTGAAATCTGACAATGTGAAGTGCTTGTCGTTCCTTTTTTTTTTCACCAACAATACTTCTCTAGCATGGACTTGGTCAGTCTCCCTCTGTTTGCAGTGATAAGCATTTTTGTTAAGAATCCTGCCAAATTAGCAGTCCTTTGAACACATTGCTTTATATTTCAAGTGCAACTTTAAGCAATGGAGAAAAGAGGCAAACACTTCCTAAATGAAGAAGTGCACATTATACATGAAGTATAAATGATCCAACAAAGAATATCAGAAATGGATACACCACATATAGCAAATGCCATAGTCTTTTATGCTAACTAGCTTAATTTTAACTACAGTTAGTCTTTGTATAAACTCAGTTTTAATTCTTAAAAGTAACAAAACCCTCATTTAGTGTAAACCGCTATTTGGAGTACAGTATTTAGAGTCAGTATTCTGTATCCCCAAAAGAAGTTAAATGAGGTTCTACTGGTTCATTTCAGCTGAAAGGTAGCTTTCGAGCACAGCCTTGCTTTCCCATCTTAAGAACCCTATGTACTGTGTGGCAATATTTTTATTTCTGTTGGTAGAAATTCTACTTATCATATAAATATACCTGTTTGCTCTTCTACCATCAAAGTTTGAATTTCCATGTGTATGATGCCTACCAACTGATTCTATGGTTCCCAATGAGTGAGAAACCAATAACTGTTGTCATGTGGACTTACATAAATTATTCTTTGTTTTCAAGAGAAAATTCTTTTGGATGTTATACTCTTTGGGATTTTGGATTCAGGGAAATATTTTAAGAAAGTTTTACTAGGGATATCAGATTCAGGGATTCATCCCCTTTGTCATGAATACAAGTAGCGGATTGGATTCAGGAGAACAGGCAAGAACAAAATAAAATTACTCTGAACCCTTTGCCGCTCCAGAACATTCGCGATTTAAACCCATAATGCCATCCTAAGCGCTCTAAAATGCTCCTCACAACCTGCGCTATTACTAGGGGCCGTATTTTTTGGTAACAACGATAAGCGCGAAATTTTATAAAACAACCTCCCTTAGGTATATTTAGCTTTTATATGCTTAAAATACCAATATGAACCAAATTGAATCCACGAAATATCGCGAAATTTACTCGATTCCGCAAAATGTGTCTATAAGCGCGAAATATGCCCCTTCTGTCCGTAAAGTGAGAAATGAGCATGAAAATGTGCCTTACAGTCACAATATTGTGTTTTGGTGTACTGTATTTTTTATTTCTTAGCAGCATGCTTTTTTTCTGCTGTTTCTGTGGCTGTCAAAGATTTACCGATATATCGATATTTGTGACCGATTACAAACATTACAGAATTTACGCAAAGATTGTCTGTGACCTGGTTTGTACTGTTGAGTACACTCCTTCCCTGCTATGTCTTTGCCAAGTTAGCGATGCCTATAATCGATTACAGCAGAAGAGTGTAGAATGTTTGTTACTTGTATTCAACAGATTTCGTCCTTTATCCACAGTAGTATGGTTGGCACTTCTGTTTGCAAATGGTTATTTGATGGTGTTTAGTAGAAATTACGATAATATTTCTCGTCATTATATTTGAACATTAACTCTAATCATGCCTAAATCGAAAGTTACTTCAGTTCATACAAGTGCAGAAGAATATGGAAATGGGGGGGGGGGGTGTTAGTTCATGTAAATAAAGAACCAAAGTTTATAATTGCGCAATGTTCGCAATGTAGTATAAGTAATTTATTTCACGAAATACCCACCGAAATCAGCCATTTTATTTCACCAATAAATCAGGGCCCTAGCTATTACTAAATGGTTGAAAGAAATATGAACCTATCACCAGATCTGAGGAGGAGTCATAAAGAAACAGACTGTGTTCTGCTTATGCAAAAAAACATTCAAGCTCATTTTTGTTAATGCACAAATAATAACAAATACAGTCTTTATCTATGCACATGCAAGTACAAAATCCCTCCTCAGTTAGAAGTTATTTTTGTTTGAGTGAACGTGTGTATTGTAAATAGTTTCATTCTTCACAATCTACATAACCAGCCAACCCTTACAGCTGATCTTCAGACTGAACTTAGTACAGCTGGCGAAATTCAAATATAAGTCGCCCCTTAAGCTCCGCCCATTTGATATTCACATTTGCACGGACTGTGTGATGTATTTTGTATCTGAGCGAAGCAGTGTGATCAACTGTCCTTGTATATTGTCGCAAGTGTCTTGTATCCACCTCTACATATAGCTAAATAATGCATAACTCTAATCACATAGTTAAGTGCGCGAAGCGGAGGCAGTAGCTGTAGTGAAGTGCCCTTGCATTTTCGAATAATGTACAATACACTGTTTGTAGATTTCGAAAATGTGGCATATTATATCTCCCGCGAGGTTTTTAAGCCTGTCACCTCTCATTTAGTGGTATGACGTCACACCTCCAAAGTCCAATCACGAGTTTTGTTCATAATACGAGGATAGAAGAATTCGCTAGATTGTGGTATAAAAGAAACTGCATCAGTGAGGGTGGGTTGGACGGGACACAATCATCCGAAGGTGCGACTTATATTTGAATTTTTCCGTACAGCTGATCAGGAATTTTCATGTCTTGTGAACAGGCTGTTTTCTGGAATACCACCAAAAGCAAAATGTGGAAATATAAAATTAAGGTGAGTAGAAATAAAAATTATGGGTATCTCAGAATGAAAGTGCAAAAGGATTTATATGCCTAGCTTTCTTTGTTTTATTATCTTATTCTTCTTGAAAAGGTGCATTTAGGCAGCTCTGTCTTCGAACTTTAAATAACCAGTTTAAAAAAAACATGGTTATTACAGTCATGGAGGGAATTTTAATTGCAAGTGGCAAAAGTTTAAATTAACCCTTTGATTCCCTAATCAATATCATTAATTTCCAAAACCTTTATTTACTGATAATGCTTTCAATTGACTTATTCCAATATTCACAATGGATTATTAAATGGTGTGATACGTTTGGCATAAAACTGGTTTCAGCTGCAGATAGAGAAGATTCGCATGGATTTTTGAAAACTGCAAATAAATAACAGCTAAATATGCATATAGAGATACAAGGGACATGGCAACTATTTTTTTTTTTCCCAAAGTAAGTACCATGGGATGTTGTATGTCATGGAAGAACACATCATTTGGTAGCTTTGTGATATACGGTAACACAAATAGTGGCGATGGTTATTTAGCTGTGTGTCAGCTGCTGTGCAGAATGGATATGAAAAGATGTAAACAGCATTCTTACATCAAAATAGTCACTATCTGAGACAGAAATTCCAGAGAAAACAAGGAGTTAATGAAAGCTTTGGGGAATAATGCCCATCCGTCCCAAATTTTAAGGCATCATGGAGTGGGGACGTGGTGCTTTCGTGCTTCCAAATACAACAATACATTAGAGTGGCATAATACAGTCATATATGGATGTTTATGGGTGTATGTTACCTTCACTATCATATATCTAATACCCACAATCTGCATTAAACATACATTTCATACCTGCCCTTTCATTTGTATATTTGAAAATTTTAAAATGGTCCCATATTTTCAAAAGAAAATACTTGCCATGACTTAAGTCCCATCCATCATATTTGTGGGACCTAACAGATTAGGTAGTTATATCAGTGATATTGATATATTGTGAGGCTGTGAAATACCACATTTAGGAAGACTGCATGCAGAATGCTTTGTGATCTATAGCATAATTCAATGTGCAAAAAAGCTAAAAATAACAAATCACAAATCTAAATCATAAAAGACCACATTACTGACTTCCGTTGAGTGATGACCACACCTACTTTACACCGCACACTGAAAAATTACTATTCAGATTGGTTTAACACAAGGTACATAAAGACTATCAGGTAGGCCATTCCGGAGAGCCGTGCTGCTATTGGCTAACTGGCATGACGTCACCGGGAATACGACTCTACCGCGGGAGTTTAAACTGAGAGGTGTATGTACTGAAACTTTGTTAAGCATCATTAAACTGTAAAATCGAAATAAATAAATAAACGTATGTTATGATGATGAATACCTTGAAACATTTAATATTAAGAGCTAGAAATATCTTTCTAGGTAATTGTATTAATTATGTACTTACTCAATGTAGCTCAAGAAGACGCAACCCACTGAAGATTTTTCTTTGCGGAAAGTTTCCTAATCATTTCTGTTTTCACTGTTTTGTTCAATTGCCTTATTCTGATGAAGGTTCTTGTCCTCACGTAGAGAGAGATCACTTTTTGATGAATTTCAGGAAACTTTGAACTTATTATTAACGTTAACTTTTTCATCACTCCTTCGCACTTAGCAATATGTTGTCCATGGAAACTACAAAATATCATCTCAAATTCTTTTATTTTATGTAACCAATTGACTGAAGGTGAAGTGAGCCCACCTCTGGAGATTACGGAGATCCAGTCATTGTGGGAGGTGTCATTTGAGTCCGGAAAAAGCTTATCTGAAACTGAACCCAAGGAGCCGTCAATATGCTTGCATTTAAATGCAATGTAGCCTGCAAGATATTTCAGTGCATCTTGGGATTCGTAATCATCACTGGTTGCTGGTTCATCACTGGGACTCTGTAATAGAACAAGTTCTTTTTCACTAAAATCAGTGCAGTCCAAATCAGCTATCATGTTTCCTGTTATGTTAATACATAACTTGCTAGTGATGAACCTTAGGAAGTCCTCTTCAGTTTCTTCTGTTGGAGAAACGTGTGAAGGTAACTCACTAGTATCTTCCACAACTGATGAATTTGCCGACAAAGGGATGTCTCCTGCGCTTCCAGTCAGTATTAGAAGATGCATCCTATTTTTAACTTCGAAGGGTGTTGGACTGTTGTAAAATGCGCCCAGACCACGTATTTTAGAAAAAAAGTTCTCCAAACAGTCTTGGTTTAATCTGGAAGTAATATGTATGAAGCCCCCAGATTTTTCATGTCATTGTAGAGTCCAAAGAGAGAATTTATTGAAATAATGAAACCCTTCTGGAATGGCAGCAGGCTTTGCTTTTTCCCAAAGCGCATGGTAGAACAAATTTCAAGGAAGCGTTTTAGAGTATTCTCCTGACTTCGAAATTGAAACCATAGCCACTTCGAAGAGGTGTCTTGTCATCCTTAGGGACTCTTGAATTTAGAACATCAAAGGTATCATTAATCAGTTCAATGAAATTTCCTTCCTGGTTCTTGTTTAGTAGGTACTTCATAGCTCGAAAATTAGAAATTTTTGAAACCCCGTCTTTTTTAAAAGTTCTTGATGAGTACTCTACAAACCAATAACTAGTTTCTCGATAGCTCTCATATAAGGCGAGATTTGAATGTTTGAAAAATAATAACAGTTAAAAATATACCTCAGCCTGAAGGCCTGCCGAAAGGAATGTGTGAGGACCGACTAAGGATAAAATTACCAATGTAAAAGAGTTTGAATATTAAAAATAATAGTTACACTCCGTTAGAACAATAATGCATAGCAAAATAAAAAATAAATAATAAAATTGACTATAATATCAATTCAAAACATAATAAACAACAATAAGTGGCAATAAATTAAACCAAAAGCACTTCGAAATCTACCTCAGCCTGTAGGCTTGCCTAAAGGGATTTTTTAGAGGTTTAAATTGAGTCTGCAGATGATGTCGACCTAATTTAATGTATTATAGTTTAACGAGACAAGACTATTCTATCGTTGTTATTCGAAGTAGGGAGGAAATGTTAATTTTTTCTTAATCCTTCACTAACTACAGCTTTACCTTTATTAATATAATACTGTAAATAATTAACATCAATTGACTTTAATGTAGAGTGTGTACATCATTTCTCAGCCATTCTATGCACGGTTTAAAAAACTGAGTTTTAATTAGGCTATTTATAAACTACTTGCAGTAAATATAAAATATGTTTTCAAACTTCTCCAACCGCTCTAGATACATTACCTTATGGCAATATATTAACTAACATAGGCATAATTAGTACTGTATAGATTTTTTTCTGCAAGTAGTGTATACATAATTATAACTTACGGTATTTTAATATGAAGTATTAAAATTAATTTAAGAATGTGGATCATATTTCTTGCCTATTTCGAATGAGAACAATAGAAACAATTCTGTATTATAGTCTCGTGAAACTCCAATACATTCAAATTAATTTTACATCACCTGCAGACTTGATTTTGGCCTCTAAAAACAGCTTCAATAACTACGATTTTTAAACCAAACCCGATCGATTTTTACAATTTCTACCACACAGCCTAACAGAATAGTTCTTATACTTTGGGTTGGCATGTTAGAACACTTGATACTTGCTGCCTGTAATTGAATATTAAAGTTTAAAAATCATCTTTTTACCATTAATTTCTTATGAGTGAGGGACTGCTGTCATTCTTGCCACGTTACAGCCCCAGGGTGGCTAATGGTCCACCAAGAACCTTGGCTTCGTGTATTCCAGATGACGTCACACAGCTTCGCCAGCTGAGACAGTGATTTGAGCGGGAAGGCGTATATGGGCTGGCCTGGGTTTAACATCTTGGATATCACTAAGCTTTGAGCCTAGACATATGCCAGATAATTGAAACTCTTAGGTCCTATTTAGCACTTCAGAAAACTGAATATTAAGCATCATTCACAATGAAAATATTAACACGAATCCCTATGCAAAAAAGTATTAACATAAACATTATCTTACCATTTACAATGACTTCGAACATCACACATCAAACATCAAGATAAAATGATACTGTATGTTATGGTTATCTAATGATGGTTGCATTCTAAAACTCAGGCTTGTAACTGTCACTGATGTGCTGGAATTTTGTCCCATAGTTCTTTTACATGCTTGAAAATTTAAAGACTTGCCATATTTAGCCTACGCCATCAGAAAATGCCACCAACCAGGGTCAGGACCAAACCCACAACTTAGGGACAGAAAGGCAGTATTTAATTAATTGTTCCACCCCAGTCATCTATTTTTATATATTTATTAATAGGTGTACCATATATCCAGGAATTGTCCGGAAAGCCCTGGATTTCTTACGCTGTCCAGGGTTAGCAAATGTCCAGGATATTGGAAATTACAATATTATTTGTTAGTGCTTCTATATTTCACTCTTTGGAACTAATCTAATTTTGACTCTATGGAAGATTGATATCTTCTCACTGAACTCCTGTACGTATTCCCTTTATTATTAAAAACACACAAATTCATGTCAAATTGAACATTCTGCATTGTCTGAAAGAATCTTCCTTAATATGCTAATGACTGCTTTGTATGCCTGTCTGTAATTTTTTTACCATCCAACAAAAATTTCAGAAAGAGTACAAATAGTTAAAATTATGTGAGTATACTAGAGATCACATGCAATGGAATGCTTTCTGTTGCTCACAAAGGCAGAGAAGATAATATCAATTTTATTGAGGACCACGTGAAGACTATAAGACACAAGGAGGAACTCCTTAAAGTACAATTTAATTCCAAGTTTTCATGCAATGAATTTTATGGTATGATAAAGACTGACAACATCTTAGAATCATTATGTTTACATTTTTACTTTCTTACTGTAGAAGAGTGTGTTTTCATCCAATTTTGAGGAAGTAACCAGTGGAGCCAACTTTTGAAAAACATTGAGTGGGCTCAAAGATTTTATTATTTTCACAGTCCCACCCCTATTAAGGTTTATGAAATGGTTTTATAATGTGATATTGATGCAACTACAGATAAATATAGAACTCGGCAAGAAACGATTTCAGTGTTTCTAATAATAATTACATTTTGTAATTCAATCGCCAAGGAAGTGGTGTGTAGCCTGGTTAACAAATTTTTTTAAAAGTTTATAGTATTGTATACACTTTTTTTTTCTTTTTTCGGTTTTAGGCAACTTCTAAAATAAAATTATATAGCACGGACAGTTACAAAACGTATTTCTCCTGACTGGAGTTCTCCCAAGAAATTCGTCACAAGTATGGTATCATCTTCTTTGTCAGTAAAACTGCATTGACAGACGTAAAACTTGAATGAATTCTACTACAGTATTTCAAACTATTGTGAGTGATTTCGAGCAAGAGGATATCGTATTATATAAGTCAACAATAGCCTGGTTTCTGTTTCATAGTAATTCAACAAATAAATACAATTTTTAGTAATAGCAACAAATAATAAATTATAATAATATAGACAAAATACTGTGTGGGCTAGAGCCCCATGGGCCCATATAAGTTGGTGCCACTGGAAGTAACAGATGTGACTGTTAGTATTGGTTACCAATAGAATTATAATTATAATACACATATTATACCCAAATGAACTGCCAGAACTTCTACAAACAATATTACATACACTAATCATTTTTATTGAGTAGATTGTGAAAGTGTTCTGGGTAAGAAGCAAAAAAAATAAATAAAAATGGTAAGCCTATGTATTGAAGTCAACTTGAATGACCTAGTGTTCTTATTTACAAGCATCATCTATCTACCCTCTCACAGATGTACTAACAGAAGGTATCACTCATGCCCTAGGTGCCTTCAGTTCTAAATTTAATCATGTAAATATTAGCTACTGAAGAACCTCTAGAATCCTAAAATACATGTCAGTTCTCAAGACTTTGGTTGTTGTTCATCTTGTCGCTGTTGCAATTTCTGTATTCGTTCCAGCAGTTGTTGCTTCCATTGATCCTCTGGCACTGCTCTTGCCCAAGCAGGAATTGATGATGAAGGAAGAGCAAAATTTGCCATAGCAGCTCGAACCTGTTCAGCTTGTTCAGTTCCCATTTCAATGTTACTGCTGCCTGGTGCTGACCATACCTCTTTTAGATCAGCATGTCTCTCTACTTCAAATTTGCACTGTAAAATAAAATTATTTGCAATTGTACTTGCATTTTACTCATGATATAATAAATAAATAAATGAACACGGTGTTGTTCTTGATTGGCTTGGTCAGCTACAGGGTCTTTATTATAAGTTGAGACGGGGCGACCGGTGTTTTCACTCTCTGCTACGGAGTCCGCATTAGCCGTGGGCGGCGCGCGCGTGGCTTCCCTGCTTAAAGTGTAGGCTATATAAAGTATTACATATCTTACCTTATAACATATGTTGGAAGTGTCGTCCTTCCTGTGTTATACAGGCATTGTATCTGGAAACCACATTCTGGCTGACGCGAGTGAGTTTATCGAACAAATCCTCACACATTGGAGCTGAAAGAAAACATTACGAATGAAATTAGGGGCATTACAGTGGAAGAACTCACTCGCGTCAGCCAGAATGTGGTTTCCAGATACATTGCCTGTATAACACAGGAAGGACGACACTTCCAACATATGTTATAAGGTAAGCCTATATAGCCTACACTTTAAGCAGGGAAGCCGCGCGCGTGCCTCCCGCGGCTAATGCGGACTCCGTAGCGGAGAGTGAAAACACCGGTCGCCCCATCTCAACTTATAATAAAGACCCTGTAGAAGAGGCCTGTCATCCTCACAACTAAAACCATCAGCTTTATAATGATTCAAGCTCTCACAAGCACATTCATTTATGAAACTACGTTATCATATGAAATGTTGAAAATGTTGACAAAAATCTAGTGATTTACTGATGTACTTCATATCTCCTGATTTCTTTTTTAAGTTTTTCGATTAGCTAGATTTTATTTATCCAGTTTCTCCTGAGATAAAAATCACATAGAGCAAGATCAAGGGACTCAAAGACTAAAAGAAAATATTAGAAAAGATACTGATACCTTCTAAAGAAGAATTAATGAAAGTGAATGGAAGTTTTCTTAAAAACATATGGAAATGTGTGGATGCAGAGAGAATGGAGCCCTTAAGTAGGTTCATTGTATTTGTTAGAGCCTGAATTTTTACAAAGTTCACATTTATCATATCCATTTAGCCAAGAAACATGCTCAAGCAGCCTGTCATTCAAGTCGCTTCCAGCCAGCATTTACTGTAGCACTTCAGCTAACACAATGACTGCATGATAACTATATGTCTACAAACTAGAAAAGAACCTGCATGGAACCATGCTATGTTTGCTGCGCAAGATGCCAGTGGAGGTCTGTAGTGCTGGTTGCTTCCTAACAAGCATATCTTACACTTGTTTTTGAGTGCAGGAGATGACATTTTTAGACCAATCTATTACTGACACAGCGCCGAGTTGGATTCACTGTCCAAAAGGAAAAAGGACTAATGTTACCCGGCCT
Source organism: Ectobius pallidus (assembly GCA_964059195.1). Lineage (NCBI taxonomy): Eukaryota > Metazoa > Arthropoda > Insecta > Blattodea > Ectobiidae > Ectobius > Ectobius pallidus. Next base: position 71,661,883 of record CAXKWD010000006.1, read on the forward strand.
AGTGGACTCTCAATACAGTCACATGAGTCAAGACAGTTTTTCTCTAGGTTGTAGATCTAAAGAGTGATGATTTTGCATTTTTTCACCTTAAACATAAGAATGTGCACATAAAGCATTAACTAATTTCTTGTCGCTTGATGACACCGTCTATGATTTTACTGTGCATATTTCAGCTTATTTGGAACAATACAGCATATTCATGTCTTAATGGTATTTGCATATTTAGAGTGCCTTAATACCAAAAAAGAGATTGTAATCATAGTTTTGTGTGAAGATTTTTATTTCTTTATTTCTTCAACTGTTGATTCCTTTCTTGACCTATAGACCAGTGAGACGATTACCTTTTTAAGTAATAGTGCAATATCACATTACCCCATTTCATTTTCCACTTCCTCTTACCACTCTTACCATACCTTTCACCAGTAGAAGAAACTTCATTGTTAGGGAACTCATGCTCACCTATTTTTGTTTATTATTAAGTGCAAGAATGGTAATTTCTAAGATTACTTGGTAAAAGATAAAAATGTCCGTCCATCTGTGTATGCATAATAACTCAAATACACTTCATCACATTCTCATGAACCTTGGTACACATGCTTATGAAGTTCATAGGAAAATCACCTCTGATTTTGGACCAAATCAGTTGACTGTTGCCAAAGTATTGACCAATTAACAGTCACATGTTTTTTAATAGCAAATCACCACTAAACAAGCATCAAGTTGTGGGAGAAAGAATGGGAAAAAACTACAAAACTATAACAAAACTAAAAAAAAAAAATCAACGAAGACTAGGAACAAAACTGTTTCTAAATCACAATATAACAGCAATCATCACAGGACATGGGAATTTTGGCACCTACCTACAGAGATTCAAAATTAAAGATGATCCATCATGTATTTGTAAAGGTATTCAAACAGTCGACCATATACTATGGGATTGCAAAATATTAAAAGCAGAGACAAAAACTCCGAAACCATGTACTTAAATCTGGAGGATAATGGCACCTAGATAATCATAATAATCATAAGAAAATCATGAACTTATGAAAAAAATATGCTAAAAATTCGAAGTATCATGAATAAAATCAATTTTGACAAATTGAAGACATAATATCAATAAAGACATATTGATATTATGAACACTGAAATTTGGTTTTTAATTTATATATAAAAAGATTGTATAAAGATATAAGTGCAAGTAGATTTATATATTATTCTCAATAAAAAAGAAGTGTTTAAAATTATTACAAAATCAGTGGATAAAGGTTAAAAATTAACACACAACGTTTCAACTCTGCCCTTGAGTCTACCTCAGGTGACTTCTCACACAGTACTGAGGAAGACTCAAGGGCAGAGTTGAAACGTTGTGTGTTAATTTTTAAGCTTTATCCACTGATTTTGTAATAATTTTAAACACATCTTTTTATTGGATTTGACTCAGTGGAAATTTGGGACCAATATGGATGTTTTATATATTATTTTAATGGAGTATGGTGTAAATAAATAAAAAATAATAATAAATTATAGAAACATACTCACTCACTGACATAATTGTTTGCCCACTTCAAGATGAACCCGAAACTTGAAATTCGGCATACTTATGGCTTTTAGCCTGTAACCGAAGGCAATATTCCAAAATGTTTAATTTTTTAAAGAGCAGACATAACTTAAAGGTCTGGCACACCTTCTTTGGAGGCTTACAGTAGCTAAGTTGGTCTGGCACACCTTCTTTAAGGCTTACAGTAGCTAATTGGATGGATTTTGAGAGATCTACAAATTTTGTCCGAAACTTTTTGTCATATCTCCATTGGTTATATCATAGATAGATATATATATATATCTGATTTTTTTAATTGTTTGGCTTATCGTCTCTTTTTAATGCATGGTACCATCTGCCATATGTGATTTTTTTAATTGTTTGGCTTATCATCTCTTTTTAATGCATGGTATCACCTGCCATATGTGTCTCATAACAACTCAAACTATTTCAAGCCTGCATTCACTTTACTTCTTTCATTCGGTTTGTGTTTTTCATGGATAAGTAAAGGTTCGAAAAGGGTAAAAAAAGTTCTTGCAGTTCTTCCAGGTGAGACAATTACACAACTGGAGAAGTAGCAACTTTCAAGCCACTGACCACTAAATTCATGTGAAGAAAAAAATACACTTTCTGTTTGTATAGGAATACTTCTGCTGACAAACAAAGAAAATTTACCTGCAAATATGTATATAATATGAAATGGTCAAAGTTTAAAAAACACACTTTTTGCTTTGCTTACGTCAATTTTTAAGAACAACAGTAGAACTCCAACTATCCGAACGCCACCTATCCAGATCGCTTTGAGGCCGTATTCAAATGGTTTTTATAGCAGAAAGCATTGGGAAATCCTCTTTCAGGGCTGATTATTTGCCAAAAAGCAAACTTTTAGCCGATAAAAATGATAGTTTGTCAGAAATGACAACTGACTCTGACCTATAGGTTCAAGATGTGTCACTTTATGTAAGTACAATACTATAAAGTTTAGGTTTTTTTAAAGAAATAAAATAATCCAATTATCCAGATGTTTGATTTTGCAGAACATCCCAACGAATCCAGCTAATTGGAGTTCTACTGAACTTTCATGGGAAAATTTCTTCCCAATCTTCAGCTAGGAGTCGACTAATGCTTGTGCAGCTATGGCTGGTAGTTTTTATAATCTGCACTGTGCTGCCCTCCATTTTCTTATTTGTGAATCTAATGACCTTGTCTGCCGCTGGGGTTTCAAAGTAACTTGATAAAATATACAACCTTATACCCTTAACTAAAACTTATTTTGGGTGCAGATCATACACTCTTCAAACTTCAGCATTCATAAAATAAAACATAACATAATACATTTTACTTGCTCTTTAAGAACCAAAGATGTATCAAAATACAAAGTATTGTCTTACATAAATAATGTATTTTTAGTAGATAAACAAACCTCCTTATGCCCTCAATGTATTGTATTTTTCTTTTACCTTGACACTCTAAAAGAAAAACTAGTAGCTGCCAATATTTCAGGTTGTATTTTCTTTTTATAGAGAGATACAGCTTACAGTTTTACAATATATGTTATTATTTGGTAATAGGCCTCTATGTGTTTTTTTTATAGCTGAATATAAAATTTAAGATAGTTAAAAGTTTAAAAAACACTGTTGTTAATGTATAAAAATACACAAATTATTATTCACTAACTTTAAAAAACAGCTTTAAAAGTTCTACTAGTCCATTTGTCATAATCCCCTTTTCTTAAAATTTTATATCTTCTTAGGTTTGTCATATATAAAAAATGTCTAGAGTTTTATTCAAACACATTCCCTAAAAACAGCTTGTCATTGTGGTAAAAAATAAAAAAATATTGTTATAATGTTAATTTTACTCATAGTTCACCCACACCACCGTGTATTTAATTGTCTGTAGTTTCGTTGGTGAGTCTTCGTTTTGTAGAAAGTTGAGCGTTCGGAGCGTACATGTAAAGTTCACCCACACCACCGTGTACTCAATTGTCTGTAGTATCGTTGGTGAGTATTCTTTTTGTAGAAAGTTGAGCGTTCGGAACATACATGTAACTTATTAACATTTATTGGCAGCTGTTTTCCTTCTTTAGAGTGTCATGGGGATGCATTTCGACCTTAAAAGGTCATCCTCAGCCCTTGTTTTTTGAGCACCAGAACTTATGTTGGTTCAGATTGTACGACAACAGATTGTACGATGAACCAACATAAGTTCTGGTGCTCAAAAAACAAGGGCTGAGGATAACCTTTTAAGGTTGAAATGCATCCCCATGACACTCTAAAGAAGGAAAACAGCTGCCAATAAATGTTAATAAGTTACATGTACGTTCCGAACGCTCAACTTTCTACAAAAAGAAGACTCACCAACGATACTACAGACAATTGAGTACATGGTGGTGTGGGTGAACTTTACATGTACGTTCCAAATGCTCAACTTTCTACAAAAAGAAGACTCACCAACGAAACTAGACAATTAAATACATGGTGGTGAGGGTGAACTATGAGTAAAATTAACATTTTAACAATAATTTTTTTTATTTTTTACCACAATGACAAGCTGTTTTTAGGGAATGTGTTTGAATAAAACTCTAGACATTTTATATATATGACGAACCTAACAAGATATAAAATTTTAAGAAAAGGGGATATGACAAATGAACTAGCAGAACTTTTAAAGCTGTTTTTTAAAGTTAGTAAATAATAATTTCTGTATTTTTATAGATACATTAACAACAGTGTTTTTTAAACTTTTAACTATCTTAAATTTTATACTCGGCTATAAAAAACACACATAGAGGCCTATTACCAAATAATAACATATATTGTAAAACTGTAAGCTGTATCTCTCTATAAAAAGAAAATACAACCTGAAATATTGGCAGCTACTAGTTTTTCTTTAAGGATGTCAAAGTAAAAGAAAAATACATTAAACTTCCCTCAATGGTATAAAAATGAAGTTTGTGAATATTTACATAAATAAGTCTAAGTCTCTCTTAATTTATGGAGTAACATTCTGAAGTAATCTGGTGTCTGATAACTGATAATTAAGAAAACATGTCTTTGATATCTATTCATGGTATGTGCATATTTCACTGCTAGATTTTAATTCAGAAGGAAAATATTGGTCTTACATTTATTAGTAATTAATAATCTGCACTATTTTACAATTAAAACAGGAAAGGCAGATGCTATGGTGAATATTTGGAGGAATAAAAGTACTGTATATACTGTACTTCATTCCTACATTAGTAGCAATAAAAACTGATGGATAGCACAGTTTTCAAACTAAATCAGTATACACACTGAGTGACCATGCAAGAGCATCGGCAATGTTGTAGATATCAGCTTCCTTCCTTTGGAAAGGTAATAAAGTTATTGGTCTAATCACACATTTACAGCACACTGGACTGGACTTCTGGCAAGTTCTTGCTTACACTATTCTTGCACCTATCTAATATCCATCCATAACCCAATAGGCTAATCACTCATTCTATAGACCTTGACAGAATGGGGAGAACTACTCTCTATCTTGATAGAGACCTACAAGAAATGCCAGAAGTTGTAAGCCCCACTTATGCACACATTTGTGAATATTATGTTTAACTTTCATGGTAAAGAACATGTATAACATTTTTTATAATTCAACATTTTAAAAATGACTATCCAGCTCATGAATCAGTCACTGATCCAGTTAAGAATATATGGCATTTCAACGAATCGCAAGTGCCTATCATCATAATTTCATTATTTTAATTTGAAGACTTTCATTTTATCACACCTACATTCATTTGTTTTTATATAAATTCATAAAGACTGAATGATGAAATACCTTCATCACAGCAACTGGGTATCTATGAGGTGCTACCCAAAGTTCCTGAAATTCGTAAGTAGCGCACAACCGAGTGGTAGTACGAGAAAATGCCACAAGGTCACATTTTATATATCTCTTGTGAGTTCATGTGCTAAATGGCTTCATTCTGAATTAAAGAATTTAGTACAGGGCGATCCATATAAAACTGAACACTTTTAAAGGCTTATAACTTTTAAACTAATAATAGCATACATATGCAACTGTGCTGAATTACAGAGTACCTTTGGGAGATTCCTCAGAGTAAATGTTGAAAATGTCCTCCACCTGCAATCATACACAACTGTACTCGTCGCACCATATTCTGAGACGTTTTCCGAAGCGTATCCTCGTTAATGTTACTGATTTCATTCCTTATTGCTTCACGGAGTTCAGCAAGTGACCGCGGTCTATTCTTGTACACCCTGTCCTTAAGGTAGCCCCACAAGAAGAAATCTGGAGATGTCAGGTCTGGCGATCTGGGAGGCCACAGATTGTTTGAGACAAGACGATCACCGAAGAAGCTGGCTATAAGTTTCATGGAATCACCAGACGTATGGCATGTTGCGCCATCTTGCTGGAAATAACCTTCTGTTAATTCGATGTCGTCCAGTTGTTCCACGAATGTATTGAAGATGCGACCATAAACCGCAGTGTTTACCTTGGTGTCGTAGAAAATGGGACCAACAATTCTGGTAGCTGACACCGCACACCAGACCCCAACCTTTTCCGGATGCAATGGAGCTTCGTGGATAATATTCGGGTTCTCAGCAGCCCAATACCTGCTGTTTTGAGTGTTGATGTAGCCTGAGAGGTGAAACCATGCTTCATCTGTAAACCAGGTTATGGAGAGAATGTCTGGGGTTGCAATAAGAAGAGCCTGAAACCATTGGCAATAACGCATTCGCTTTTCCGCGTCTGGTTCTTTTAACTGATGCACTACATGCACTCTGTATGCTCGTAGGCCTGCTTTCTTTGCAGCTCTCTGACATGTGCCATATGAGTAGCCTGTCTCCTGGCTCAACTGGCGCAATGATTTCTTTGGTGAGTTCACAAAACGTTCTCGAACATCATTAACACACTCTTGACTCATCACAGATCTTTTTTTCCCAGTTTCGCTGAGGAGAGAGCCAGTTGTCTCCAGCTTCCTCACCATGGATAAAATTGTTGCCCTTGTTGGAATATTGCGCACATTGAATTGTCTTCTAAATGCCCGTTGAGTTTCAATCAATGACTTCGTACACCAATATGTTTTCACAAGAAAAACACGCTGCTGAATTGAGAACTGCATTTTCGTTTCTGACTGCAAAACTAGAGACTGAAAACTAATTACTAATAAACAACAATAGTCGTAAGGCAACAATGCATGGATGGTAGGAGTACAAACATTATTACCAATATCGATTCTCCCAAAGCCACTGAGATCATAAAACCAAATTTCAATCTTTTATTACTTTCCAGAGGGAAATTATAAGTCTTTAAAACTGTTCAGTTTTATATGGATCGCCCTGTATTTGTAAGCAATTTTATGGTGGACCAGAGAGAGCACCACATCTGTGTAAAGTTTTGTTTCATTACTCAGGAAAACTGCTGCAGAAATGCTTAAGATGTTAAAGCAAGCATTTGGAGACGATGCTCCAGACCAGACTCAAACCTATGAGTGGTTCAAGAGGTTTATAAATGGCTGAACATCAATTGATGAAGATGTTCTGGACAACATTTAACTGGCAATACACCCGAAAATGTCGCTGCTGTTCAGGCTGTGATCTTGCAAAATTGCAGGCAGACCATCGAAGACATCTGCAATGATACTGGACTATCATATGGCACATGCCAGAGGATTTTGTCCAATGAACTCAACGAAAGAAGAACTGTGGCAATGTTCATTTAATGACTACTGAGTGCTAGTAGGATCAGAATCGCCTGTAGATCTGCAGGGAACTTCAGAATCAGCTTGAAGATGACCTAAACTTCCTTTTCAAGGATGTCACAGGTTTTACTGAGTTTGAAACAAAATTTAACGCAAACACATAGAGTCCCTCATGTGTCACTAAGAAATCGCAAAGTAAGCAAAATGCAACACTAGAAAAACGCTCACAAATACTAAATGCATGAACTCAGAATTAAGCCGTTAGGCACAATGACTTACAAGAGATGTATGAAGTGTCACCTAGCTGCATTTTTTGTACTGCTGCTGGGCCGTGCACCACTTATGAATTTCGGGAAATTTGAGTAGAATCTCATATAATCTGCATATAAGCAAAAGGAGGTATGCATGGTGAAGCATTATAAATCTCATACAATAATAAAAACAATACTAATAACACTAGGATTTATTGGTAGTACCAGAGAGCTAAATCTAAAAAATAAAACAGCTGATCTTAAACAAAAAAATGTTGGTAAAAGCCACATGCAGTGCGACCATCAGTATAATATATTGATAGTCTTGCCATCGGCTATCTTGCTTACAATGACTTAAATAGTAATGTTCTTTTTCATTTTTGTGTGTTTAATTAATCAATATAAGCTTACAGCGATGGCGCAAATTGCAGCAGTGTAACGTTTGGATCTGATAGTTCAACAGATTATTACAGCTACACGATATTAGGACATGGTAAATTTGGTATCTATTTATGAAGATTTGTGGAGAATCTGAACAGTCAGTGAAACATCTTTTCCTGGATTGTCCCAGATTTGCAAACTAATTTGTTGTGACACTATACTTTTAGCACACTGACAGTTTTTTAGAAGGGAGTGATGCAAGCAAGATTTTATACATTTCATAAATTATGTTCATTCCTGTCTTAAAATTGTTACTTGTAAGATAGTTTGTTCATATTAATTTTTGTTAATTTGTTCTATTTAACACCCTAACATGCCTTCAAGGTAAAATAGGGTCACATGTATTGGAGTATCAAAAAAAAATATATATAAGCTTAATTCTGTAAGTATTAGCTAAATAGTCACAATAAATATAACTCAAAGTCCGGGTTCTCTCAAGATAATTTCTGGATCTCTTGTTATATTACATAATGATAAAATAAAACGTACATTTCTATGGTATCTTTATTTTACCAATTTTATATCACAATAAATAGAATCATGTACGCCAATAAACATCAGAAACTGATTAAGATCTGGTTTTCCTAAATGGCTACTGATATACTGTTAGTTTCTGCCAGCCATCCCAGGAAAGATTATCCTCAGTCTACACTCACTAATGTCCTTCACATACATTATCAACAGTTAACGATTCACTCTGAACGTATTTTATATATCACAGCTTTGGCACCAGTTGATCATCTGCTGTTGAAGTGTTTTTTTTTTTTTTAAGTAATTGGTCCACTCATTTTCTTCTGCCAAATGTCCTGGAACTGGTCCTGGTGTCCCAAGCAGTCTGACTATGGGCCCACATCATCATTAGATGTCTTGCCCTTCTTCATTTCTGCTCTGGTGAACACTGTCCTTCAAACAGATGATAAACTTTTTTAAACATCTTCCTGTGATACACTTGAATCACTTTTCTGTCATTACATGTGAGTGATCAAGTTTGCATATTATACAGCAGGGCTGATAGGTTCCAACTAATCGTACACCATATATTATTTCTGAAGTAAAAACTCCTTTTTGGCTTTATTTTTGCAACTGTACTTCATGAAAGGAACACTATTATAAAGTGTCTTTACTGAATTCTGAATCAATTACAGAGAAACCAAATTTTAACACTATTAAAATATGCTCTATTTTTCAATCCCTAAACATTTCATGTGTCATTTCTTATGATATTAACCTCTTGAATTATGCTCTTTTGTAGTGCTTAACTTGGTTTAACTTTTTACTTTTCTATAACAGACACTCCCTACTATGTTTCGCTAAGTGAAACACCTTGTTCAAATGCTTTCAACTACATAGGCAGTCATCTTCAACTGACTGCCAACATTGGTCAGGAAGTTGTTTGTGTACGATTCTGTTGTATAGTGCATGGAATATGAACTGCAGTTGTTCATTAAAGATGACTGTGTTGTCCTGTATGGTGTGTTTGTACATTTCATATTCAGTGATGGGAAGTAATTGAGTAAAAATAATAAGATTACATGTAACAATTACTTTTTTGGGCTCATTTCCTTGTATTTGTTACTTTTAAAAAATGTAATTTTTACTTGTAATTTACATCTGGAAACAAAATTGTAATTGTTACATTTTAGTAATTGTTACATTAAAGTAATGAACCACATTGAGAATATGGCAGACAATGTTGCTTCCTTCTTTGCTGCAGCAGCGGTAAAGGGATCTCAGATCTCACTTTATACATGGGTTTTGTTCCATGAACTCTCACGGCCTTCTTTTTGTAACCTTACTTTGCTGCAGCAAAGCTGAAGACGTTCGTTCGTTAATAATTTGAGACTTGATAACGTTCCAAGCAGCTTTGCCACGGAATGGCCTACTAGTTTCTGATCTTGTACAAAATTAGGTACTGTCCGTGACTTAAGACTCCGGCCCTGAAAGGAATGAGGGTGGTGCCTCACTCACTCCACTGTTTTGGTCTGTTATGAAGGGAAGCTTGCTACCTGTTTCTGCTCTACTACTAGTAATGAAAACATTTCACTCACCGGTTACTCGAACAACGGCGTTGCTAACTCCTCTTCAATTTCCGATTCCGATGCACACTCCATGCTAGTATCAGTATCAGTATCAGTATCAGTATCAGTCCCACTGTCACTGTCATTGCCACGAAGACTTACGATAATTCGGTCTGTAATTTGCGGTATTAAGGCGTGTGATTCCCAGTATTTATTTTCTATATGCACTACGTGCCTGCAATTAACCTCCCAATCTAACCTCGTAACTGACTTAATAGCGAGTTCAGTTAACTCTTGTAGTCTACGTAGAGATAGGTCTCCAGTCACGTTGTTTTCCCTGACGGTGTGCTTCAGTTTCTTCCAAACAAGTTCAATAGCGTTTAGGTCACACATGTAGGGCGGTGTCCTGAGAACAGTATGGCCGAACTCAGAAAGCCTTTTGTCGATTCTGAATCGTTTTTCTGGTGGTTTATTTTGCTCTACAAGTTTGTAGATATCGACTTTATGTAATTTATGGTCCACCGTGATGCCCTTGTTTTCTAACCAAGCTATCATGGCAGCGTTGGTAGCATATCGCGAAGGAGGTTTGTCTATTTCGATGGAGTGGTATGGGGCATTATCCATAACAATTACAGAGTTCATAGGGAGATTAGGCAAAAGCCTTTCGTTGGCCCAGTTTTCAAAGTTAATATTATTCATTTGGCCATGGTAATCTCCCGTCGTAGAACCTGCTTTATATACAAGTTGGGCGTTTGGAATCCATCCATTGGCACCTCCTGCATGAACCACAATCAGTCTATTTGAAGAGCTTGGATTAGCATGCACACCGAATTCATCGTCGTGTTGCCAACATTTTGAAAACGTTAAGTTGCTGTCAATCCAACTCTCGTCTAGGTACACAATATCACGGCCTTCTTCCCGATATGTCTTCATTTTCACAAGAAAATTGTGCCGCCACCTTACGATGTCTGCTCTTTCCATCAATATTTTCCTTTTCGATTGACAGTTTCTCCATTTGTAGCCCATTACCTTTAGTAATCTGTTTAAAGACCTACCACTCCATGGAAAATTAATTTTCGTCCTAATAACTGGCAGAAGTTTAGCCACTGTAGGCACTTTCTTTTCACGAACGTAGAATTCATGAATTGTGTCTTTTATAACGCGCCTATCGAATTCGTCGACTTGCATGCGTCTATGTTCTGGATGCCGTCTCTTCTTGCCAGGCGTAGAGAGGGGCTCATTCGGACGTTCCTCATTTCTTATTTTACTTTCCCCCCGTATTGTCTTTATTGTTGTGACCCCTACGCCTGTATAATGTGCAGCCCGTTTTGTAGCTTGTTTCACAGGAATAGCCAATGCATTGTTCCTTGCCTCCTCATCACATTTGTCTATCACCTTGCTTATAATTTCTCTCCCCTCTGAATGAATTGTTTTGTTTTTCTTGGGCGGAGACATTTCTAAACTCACACACACCCACACTAAACCTAAAACTGTATATACTTTCAAAAGACAATGTAACACATAAAAATATTACCTCAACTGGATAAGAACGAAGTAAATACGCTGAAGAAATCAACGTATAACTGTAGTGGACTAATACACTATCTACTACAGCAAAGCGAACTAAATCACTGAAGAAGGAACTACACTATGAAAACTAATGTGTATTGCAACGGAAATAAATGTTTTCTGCACGTAGTACACAGTATGAATGACAGAGAGATGCCAGCTACCGGGAATCAGCAACAGACAACCCCATCCACCTTACTTCCACCCCTAACTTCCCCAGCTTCGGAGGCCGGAAACTTGTGTCACGGACAGTACTTCAATTTTGTAGAGTAATTATAATTTAATTTTACAGATTACTTAAAAAAAGTAACTTGTAATTGTAATTAAGTAAAATGTCTCTCAGGTAATTGTAATTCAGTCCAATTACTTTTTGTACTTTTCCCATCACTGTTCATTTTGTTCAAATCAGTTGAAGGTGTGACCTTTGTAATTAATCTGCAGCATTTCCATGTCTGTACTGATGTCTGTGTATTTGTGTCCTTAGATTGTTTCCACCCCTCGTTTGGATCTCCAGGTAGGGACTACACTGAACGAGTCTAAAAATCGTAGGAACTGTAGATTAGGAACGTGGAATGTTAGGAGCTTATATAGGCCTGCGCGAGGCTTAAATTGGTAACAATTGGGACTAAGAGAGATGAAAATGGGGACTGGAGAAAACTACATAACAAGCTTCATCACCTGTACTCGTCACTGGATATAGTAAGGGTAATTAAATCATGGAAGATGAAATGGGCTGGACATCTTGCGCACATGGGGGAGGAAAGACATATCTCAAAAGTATTGACAGGGAGACCCGAAGGGAAAAGACCACCTGGAAGATCTAGACATAAATGGGAGGACAATATTAGGATAGATTTAAGGGAAGTAGGATTTGCGAGGGTTGATTGGATAGAGTTAGAACTCGTTCCATCCAGGTTGAAGCATGCCCTAGAAATCTCACGCAGGGAGGATTGACCTTGCCATCTACTCCCCCTGTAACTCCATCCCTCAAGAGCTGAGCTACTGACTGACTTGAAAACATTAACCCTGAGCTTTCCGCGTATACATATTCTGTGAAACCTATTACGTCAAGGTAAAATGCACTACACAAACAGAATACTGTACTGACTTCATAGTAATTGAGGTTTGTATACTACAAAATAATTATTATAACAATAAGTTACTAATAATAATAATAATAATAATAATAATAATAATTAGGCCTATATTTAGGGAATGGAAAACTATCTCATTACTTACTGTTACTTGAAGAAATGTGGATATATATTTTTTTTTTTGAAACTGGTGCACCATTCTACAAAGGCTCCACCCCTGACAGTTGTCCTTCTGAATCACTAGAGTCGCTTTCATTTGTTTCGCTATCACTTTCATCACTGTCACTTCCACCTAAATGTATGATTACGTTTTCAGTCATATTATCAATTAACATTTCTGTTGCCATATACTCAGCTTCGCGATCACGAGCGTTTCGGCAACGTGACAACCAGTCAGCAGGAGTGATGTTGTTACACTTCTCTTCAAAGAGTTGAATTGCATTGTCCAGTTTAAATGAAACATTCTGTTCAGCAACCCATCCTTTAACAGTACTCCAGATTTTTTCGATGGGATTCAGTTCAGGGTGATACGGGGGGAGTCTCAATGCACAGTGCCCATTACGTGCAAGAACTGAATCGATCACATACTTCTTATATTGAGGCTTGTGTCGTTGTATCAGCTCATATAGTTCCGGCTTGAAAGCAGATGCGGGAAATGGTATTTCTCTGGCTGTTAACCATTCCTGCATGGTAGCTTTGTTGCTGTTTGAGGTCGGTGCAGGATCTTCTTGTACATTATGATAGGAGGCATTATCCATAATGACAACAGAGTTCTCTGGTAGATTTGGAATTAATTTTTCTGTCATCCACTTATAGTAATTTCCAAAATTCATGTCTGAATGGTAATTGCCCGTTTTGCAGCCAGACTTAAATATAAGTAGTGCATTTTCAACAAAGCCTTCCTCTCCTCCTGCATGAACAATAACTGCTCTCTGTCCTTTCGAAATTGGCGCAAAATCCATCTTGGAACTACTATCTGTCCAGCTATTAGGCGTAGTGTGACCTGCATGAATGTAGGTTTCGTCCGTGTATATTATCGGCCTCCCCTCTTCTCTGTATTTTGCTATTTGCCTTAAATATCGAGTTCTTTTTGCCCTGATGTCGCTCTTCTCCAGGGTTGTAAAAAAGCCGGCTAAAATTGAAAAAGACCTGACCAGCGGGTTTTTTCAATTTTAGCCGGTTAAAATCATGATTTTAGCCGGCTAAAATCAAATTTAGCCGGCTAAAATCAATTTTTCCTGGTTGGGGGAGGTGGGAGCGGGTTGAAATTTTGAAAAAATTATATTTAGGGCCCTATGGGGTTTAGAGGGAAACTTAGTATGCATAAATTAGACACCAATGATTCAGTGGTTGTGGGGGTGAGGGTGGAAATTAAAAATTTTTAAAACCATGTTTGTGGGGTATCGTTGAAAAGCTCTTGATGAGTAATCTCTAAATCAACAACTAGTTTCTCAATAGTGCTCATATAAGGAGAGATTTGAATTTTTGAAAGTCAAAAACACTTTAAAATATACCTCAGCCAATGGGCATGCCGAAATGAATTCATGAGGACCAACTGAGGCTAAAATTACCAATGAAATAAAGTTTGAAATATTAAAAATAATAGTTAAATATCTTTAGAACAATAATCCTTGACCAAATTAAAAATGGATTAATAAAAGATATCAATTAATACATAATTAACAACTCTTTTTTTATAAAAAAAATATTTCAGTTTTTATTATTTTTAAAAAAGTTTATAAATTCATAAAAAGCACCATGAAATCTACATCAGCCTGTGCCTTGTAGGCCAACCTATAGGGATTTTTTATACTTATTTCTCCATCAATTACACAAATCTGAAGCGTAATCACCTATCACTGGAATTTTGTCAAGCCATAGAATCTTTACATCGTATGCCAGCCAGTTCTGCAGCAATCGAAAGAGTATTTTCTTCATTTGGGTTAATACAAACAAAATTGAGAAACAGACTAGGCAATGAAAAAGCCCAGAAGCTTGTATACATCAACAGGCAGAATAAAGCAAATATGCAAGAGTCTTATGATGAATGGTGAATTTACCATATTTACTTGAATATAACGTGCCCTATTTTTGTCCATTTATAGATTTCAATACTGAGGTGCGCGTTAAATTCTAGTGCAAATCCGTTTCGTAGGTCGGAGGTAATATTGATCTACATAACAAGGCACTGCTATGATTCTCGACTTCGTTCATTTTATCGTTAGCCTACACCATATGAAATTTAATTTCTGAAACATAATGAAAAAATTGTTTTTGTCAGTTCTATCGTGCAAATGTGGAATATTGTGCATTGTCGATTTTAAACTCATTTAAGAGTGGTATCAGCTTTTATTGTGAAACATGCATTTAACATTTTGTTTGTCCATTTAGCAATAAAAAATAAGCACCTCCGAGGATTCCAGTGATTAACACATTAGTGAATATTGATGAACCATGCCTATAGGTCTACTTGTAGGCCTAAAACTGGCAGTTAACTGTAAATGTTTATGTGTTGGTTCATTATTCTATAAATACTAAGACAAAATTCCAAATAAAATATCCTATTGGTGCGCATTACATTCGCTAACAAACTCTTTTTTTTATGATTTTAAGTTTCAAAATCAGGGTGCGCATTAAATTCGAGGGTGCATTATATTGGAGTAAATACGGTAATTAACTATTGCTGGGAATTACACAGTGAAGTGGTACAATGAGTCCCACGCATGAGTTGGCCAATGACGTGGGATTCTGCGAAGCGGCGGGCACAGCACAGCTCCAACTCCTTAGTGATCGGGTGAAATATCTACGCAAATAAAGCCACGGTTGGTGTAATGATTCAGGTTCTCATATTTACAGTTAAAATTACAATGAAAATAACCACATACCTCATCACAAGAGCTGCTGGAAATGTTCTTCTCTTGCATCCACACAATACTGGCACCTTTTCAGGAAATTTTCTTTCACACGCATAATTTCAGCTTCCGAGACAGAGTTAATTTCTCTTGTGATATTGTTTTTAAGTTCTTCTAACAGCATGTGACTATTATTTATGGGGAAACTTCAAAAATAAAGTGTATAGGTCAATTTCCCATACATTAGAAGAACTTGAAGACAATATCACAAGAAAAATTAACTCTATTTCGGAAGCTGAACTTATGCGCGTAAAAGAAAATTTCCTAAAATGGTGCCAGTATTGTGTGGGTATAAGAGGAGAACATTTTTAACATCTCTTGTGATGAGGTATGTGGTTATTTTCATTGTAATTTTAACTGTAAATGTGAGAACCTGAATCATTACACCAATCGCGGCTTTATTTGCTGTGCCCGCCGCGACGCAGAAACCCGTGTCATTGGCCAACTCTTGCATAAGACTCACTGTATTAAATTACACTAAATACAATTTTAGGTTTCTGAGCTTGTATCTTTCAAATTTGTGATGTTTGGAAATAAGAACATGAAAGAAACTTCAATTATTTTTACTCAATTTGATTTTATCCAGGTAAAATGCCTGGCATTTTTCAAGTGGATAAGACTGGTAGCTCTGCATTTGCACTCAGTAGGCCTAAGTAGGCCTACTACAGGTTCTGAGCTTGTAACTTTTAAATTTGCGATGTTTGGAAATAAAAACAAGAAAGGAACTTCAATTATTTTTATTCAATTTGATTTTAGCCGGATAAAATGTCTGGCTTTTTTCAAGTGGATAAAACTGAGGCCTACTACAGGTTCTGAGCTTGTAACTTTTAAGTTTGTGATCTTTGGAAATAAAAACATGAAAGGAACTTTAATTGTTTTTATTCAATTTGATTTTAGCCGGATAAAATGCCTGGCTTTTTTCAAGTGGATAAAACTGGTAGCTCTGCATTTGCACTCAGTAGGCCTAAGTAGGCCTACTACAGGTTCCGAGCTTGTAACTTTTAAATTTGTGATGTTTGGAAATAACAAGAAAGGAACTTCAAGTATTTTTATTCAATTTGATTTTAGCCGGATAAAATATCTGGCTTTTTTCAAGTGGATAAAACTGAGCCCTACTACAGGTTCTGAGCTTGTTACTTTTAAATTTGTGAAAGGAACTTCAATTATTTTTATTCAATTTGATTTTAGCCGGATAAAATGCCTGGCTTTTTTCAAGTGGACAAAACTGGTAGCTCTGCATTTGCACTCAGTAGGCCTAAGTAGGCCTACTACAGGTTCTGAGCTAGTAACTTTTAAATTTGTGATGTTTAGAAATAAAAACAAGAAAGGAACTTCAATTATTTTTATTCAATTTGATTTTAGCCGGATAAAATGTCTGGCTTTTTTCAAATGGATAAAACTGAGGCCTACTACAGGTTCTGAGCTTGTAACTTTTAAATTTGTGATCTTTGGAAATAAAAACATGAAAGGAACTTCAATTGTTTTTATTCAATTAGATTTTAGCCGGATAATATGCCTGGCTTTTTTCAAGTGGATAAAACTGGTAGCTCTGCATTTGCACTCAGTAGGCCTAAGTAGGCCTACTACAGGTTCTGAGCTTGTAACTTTTAAATTTGTGATGTTTGGAAATAAAAACAAGAAAGGAACTTCAATTATTTTTATTCAATTTGATTTTAGCCGGATAAAATATCTGGCTTTTTTCAAGTGGATAAAACTGAGGCCTACTACAGGTTCTGAGCTTGTAACTTTTAAATTTGTGATGTTTGGAAATATAAACATGAAAGGAACTTCAATTATTTTTATTCCATTTGATTTTAGCCGGATAAAATGCCTGGCTCTTTTCAAGTGGACAAAACTGGTAGCTCTGCATTTGCACTCAGTAGGCCTAAGCAGGCCTACTACAGGTTCTGAGCTTATAACTTTTAAATTTGTGATGATTGGAAATAAAAGCATGTAAGAAACTTCAATTATTTTTATTCAATTTGATTTTATCCGGCCTGGCTTTTTTCAAGTGGATAAAACTGGTAGCTCTTCATTTGCACTCAGTAGGCCTAAGTAGGCCTACTACAGGTTCTGAGCTTGTAACTTTTAAATTTGTGATGTTTGGAAATAAAAACATGAAAGAAACTTGAATTATTTTTGTTCAATTTGATTTTATCCGGCCTGGCTTTTTTCAAGTGGATAAAACTGTTAGCTCTGCATTTGCACTCAGTAGTCCTAAGTAGGCCTACTACAGGTTCTGAGCTTGTAACTTAAATGTATGATGTTTGGAAATAAAAACATGAAAGAAACTTCCATTATTTTTATTAAATTTGATTTTATCCGGATAAAATTGCCTGGCTTTTTTCAAGTGGATAAAACCGGTTAAAACCGGCCGGTTAAAATCAAGCCGGCTTTTTTCATAACAACCCTGCTCTTCTCCATCAGCACCTTTCTGTTGTCCCTAGTTTTTAGCCAACGGAAACCCATTTTCCGAATAATTCTCCATAATGTTGTTTTGCTCCCCATATAACCCATATCTTTTCGTAGCTTCTCTCTTAATTTTTTCAATGTCACCCGTTCATGTTCTGTTGTGTGGAAATTATAAATAGTACGTCGTAACAAATCTTCGTCAAAATTATCTAAATCCGAAATTGGCTTCTTCACCGTCCTCGTTTTATTAGGCGTTGAAAACGATGGACCTGCCTCAATATTTACGTCTTCATTTGCATTCTCAGGCTCCTTATTAATGGACTTTCGGCACTCATTCAGAATTCTACCAACGGTACTTCTAGAAATGTTCGTCGCCTCACTGACTCTTAGCTGAACTTGTTTCAAGTTTCTCGGTCCTCCTTCTGCTGCTTCTCTTTTCATGGAATTGTACACGTTCCATATCAGTTCCCTGGCTTGACTGTGCAGAACTTTACCTGTACCTAACTTACTCCGAGCTGGTGGCATTTCAAACGTGTACGTATGGTTCACCGCCAATTAATAACAATGCAATAACAATAACAATAACAATAACAATAACTCGATAGTGAACTTAATAATAATAAAAAACGATAACAATAAAATAACACTGGTACGAATACTGAATCTCAAATTTCACTCCTACACAAACACAGATGTTTTCATACTGACGATACGTAGCAATGAAAGCACATGGAAACCTCGTGGTTTAGGAAAATCGATAGTCCCTCCCCCAGCAGTGACGAATTTTTGTTCACTGCGCATGCAAGGACATGCTTCAACCTAGATGGAACGGGTTCTAGCACAATAAGGCTGAATGGTGGGCTCAGGTAAGCACAGCAATGAACCTTCGGGTTCCATAAAATAGATAATATTCCTTTAGCTTGCTGAAGAATTATCTATTGCCATTGAGTAAGTAAGTAAGACGGTTTCCACAGGCAGAATCTGTTTTCTTTGAGGGCTGATGTGTTCTGAGTATAGTGTTTTAAAACTTTGGCCCTTTCTTTTTCAATACGAAATTTCAGTCATTCATTACTTTTAGTTTTTTCTGGCTGATGTATTTGTCTCTATGTTGTGTGTTATTTGTAGGTAGTATTCTTTTAAGAGTTTTGTTCTTTCCTGTAAATGCTACTCTGTATCCTTGTTTTCTGAAGCATTGGGAGAGTTTCTGTGTTTGAGTGTTAAGTATGCGAATATGATATATTTATGTTAGTTCTTGTGGGTGGATTGTTTTGACCATGTGCAGTAGGCTGTCAATGAGTGTGTAATTGTAGCCATTGGTTTCAGCTAGGTATTTTATTACATTGAGCTCTTCTTTGTAGTTTTCAGTGGATAGTGGTGTGTTCCATATAATCTTAATTATTCACTGTGCCTTGATTTTTTAGTTCAACTCCACTCTATAATTGTAAAAAAAAAGACCCTCTCAGTTGGTCAGCACAGTCCCTGCTAGATGGAATTCTACTTAACAATTTTTATACTACAAATGAAATAAATTTAACTTTCAGGACTTCAGTAACATTACTCTCCTAATAAACAAATGAAGTAATGAACATTGAATAAAACAGTTACCATTATACTTCACTATTATAACGTCACCATCTGCCAGAACCACGAATGTGTAAAAAATTGAGATTTTGAGATTTTGAGTTAAGTGCATTGCTGGCATCTACTAACATTTATCTTTGTTCTGCAAGAATCGCAAATGTTGTATCTTCTTTCCTTGGCGCGTAATAGCTAGTTCTACTTCCGTGAAAGTGCAAGTTCTGCTTTATTTATGCCACAATCATGAACGTGACACATTTGTGTTACTGTATTCTGTCCTGTACTTCTCTATTATACCTACATCATCAATGTGCCACATTCGCTAATTTAGCAGAAAAGGTGCAGGATTTGAAGAAAGGTGATATGGTGTGTATGTACCACATTCGTTAATATAGCAGTTAAATAAACATCAAAGGTTTCAAGATTCACGAACACAATGGTAACGGGCAATGGAGATCTATGTATCTTAAGTAGGTGAGTGGTCATGGAGATTTTTATGTTGACACAAGGGGTTGAATTCTCATGAGTTAGCTTTTATAATTTAGGTCATCGGTTACATATCATCATTCATCACTGCATAAGAAGTGTGTATTGTCCTTTTATTATTACACTTTTGTTTAAAACAATGACAGCATTATGCAGTCTTGTTTTGGTTTTGACTGAACAGGGAAAAAACTTTTTTGTCACCAGCTCTTGTACAAAGGCGAAATAATTAATATAGAAATTATAGTCCAAAATACTGTATGGTTGTATGCATATCATTTTAAAGATGTTCTTAGTTATACTGTATACAATAAATAACATGTGAAGACTATTTACAAAGCAAACCATTTTTAAAGATCCATTAACGGTAACTGCGGCAAAATCTGTAGTGCTCCTGGTGCCCTATTTAATGAATTCAGGGTCTGTAAATTTCACAACTTGTCACCAAACTATATTAGAAAAATTCCTAAACAATGAGTTATGGGCAGAAAAGGGGGAAAGGTGTGTAGTAGTCACTTGAAGGGCAGCTCACAAAAACCTAGCAGGGTACCTATTAGAGGATACCAAGAAATATAGCTTGGAAACAGATAGAAAAATAAATTATTCTTCAAATCCTTGCCAAGTTAATAATCCACGTGAGGAGGTAAATTTGATATATATGCTTATTTTGCACTGTGGCATTTCACAGAGAAGAACGTTTTGAGTTGTGTTGTACTTTGAAGAATTAATTAGCAGATCTGTTTAGTGCACTACAAAATTTGTATTTCAGCGTTTAACTTCTTTATTTTGAAAAATTTACAATCATTTAAATAGAGCAGGAAGGTTTCATATTTAGAGGACAGGTATACTACGCTACAGTGAATGTCCAATCTACAGAAGTGACCAGCCCAAAACAGCAGTCGATCATGATTGTGTGAATAAAAATGCATTTATTCAACTTGCTGTTATGCCAAAACCACGAATGTGACGAAGTCAAGCCACGGAAAGGGTTGTAATCACATTTAAATGAACGTTATGGTATACATACTATTCTATTCTAACTGCCGGAATGACATATTCCAGTACAAATATTCACTTATTTTTTAATTATGTAATTTTACTTAAACTCTAAAGTTTCAATTGCATTTTTCTCAAAACTAGTAAGATGCACATTTGTGGTTCTGGCAGATAGGTGACGATAAGTTTTCATTTACACTACACTTTTCACAGATATTTATTTGCATCACCAGCTGATGTCAACTGCAGAGTTGGTGGAAGATGGACAGCTTTCTGCTGACCATACTAACTTAGCAATAAAGTTATTATCCTTTGGAATTCCAAAATTTAACAAGTTATTTCTGTTTCCTTCATTTTTTTATTATGATTTTTTTCTTAAACCATAAGTTCTATCAGTATTTGCACAGCTTTTAATAATTTGGGGCAACGTCTTCATTCAAAAAAACAAAAATAATTTGAAAGATTTTGAAATTCCAAATTACGAAATTTGATGCTGGTACAACCAAAAGATATATCTATCAGTTCCACAAATTCTCCAGTTGATGTCAGCTGATGATGCAAACGAATATCTGTTCAACAAGTATTGTGAAAACTGTGAAAACCTGTTAGAGTGAAGCTAAATGACAACTTTAATTTATGTTAGTATTACTTCTTTTTTTTAACATTTTAAGCAAAATATAGTCATTCTTTCACACTCTGGGTGGTGCATTTGTTAGAGGGAAAATGTTAAAGTGGAAATCCCTATCTATAGGTGAAAAAAATATAAATTCTCCATTAAGTATCTTCAAAATGTAGCTTTGAATTCAAAGGATTTCACAGAAATCATCCAGTTTAAGAAGAATAATAACAAAAAGGGTGCACTAAGGGTGGCAATTAAGTGGCCCACTCATTCGAAAGAAGCATGAGAAACTGCTTGTGATTTGAATGCACACTCTCCTTTTTCGCAATGAAACAAACATTCTTACAAATAATCTTTGCAAAACATTAAACCAGGAATGTATACAACCAAGAAAGAAATGTTACTGATAATCCCTGTGTAGCAATTAAATGATGCAACTCAATACTGGCAAGCTACACACACTTTACATGAACTAACAGCCTTGTTAAATCTTTACCTAGATAATCTAGATGGGTGATACCTGCAACGCAGATTGCTTGGCAAGTGACTGCAATTGAATTTTAAAGTTATACCTCCACTTCTTAAGGCAATAAGGACATATCATTAGCTACTTTTACAGTATAGTTAACTAAACTTTCACTCAGTTTCTTCTCCAGGAAAACCTCCGATATTACTTGTTTCCTGGTTCTTTTTATTTATCTTTTATTTTATTTTTTTTTACCCATGATTAAAGCTTTCTGAAATCAATTCAATACGAAAACTAGAGTTTTCATCAAATAATGCTGATTGTGGAGTAAAGTTACATGCCTTTCTTCTACATTGCAGGCAAGAAACTACAGTGAGTCCCACGCAAGAGTTGGCCAATGATGCGGGTTTCTGCGTCGCGGTGGACACAGCTCCAACTCCCGGGTGATCGGGTGAAATATCTACGCTGATAAGGCAGTGATCAGTGTAATGATTCGGGTTCTCACATTTACCGTTAAAATTGGAATGAAAATAACCACGTACCACATCACAAGAGATGCTGGAAATGTTCTCCTCTTGAATACGCACAACACTGGCACCTTTTTTAGAAAATTTTCTTCATGCGAGTAAGTTCAGCTTCCGAGATAGAGTTAATTTCTCTTCTAATGTTCTAATGTGTGGGGAATTGACCTATACAATTTATTTTTCAAGTTCCCCATAAATAATAGTCACATAGGTTATTGTTAGAAGAACTTAAAGACAGTATCACAAGAGGAATTAACTCTATCTCGGAAGCTGAACTTACGCGAATGAAAAAAAATTCCCAAAAAAGGTGCTAGCGTTGTGCATATTCAAGAGGAGAACATTTCCAACATCTCTAGTAATGAGGTACATGGTTATTTTCATTGCAATTTTAACGGTAAATGTGAGAATCTGAATCATTACACTGATCGCAGCTTTATTAGCGTGGATATTTCACCTGATCGCCCGGGAGTTGGAGCTGTGTCCACAGCGACGCAGGAACCCGCATCATTGGCCAACTCTTGCGTGGGACTCACTGTAGTTCCTTATTATGACATACTGCTGATGTTTCAAACGCAAAGCTGGTGTGGCTTTTAATAGCTACACAACGGATTAATGGTGAAGAATTTTGACGTGGATTATATAGAACTAGCATGGTGAACAACAATACAACTGTTCAATGTCTTTACAAGCAATGTTATGTGTAAGGCTATTAGTCTATAGTTTTATCAAATTGCTTAGGTGGTTTGATGGTTATTAAACAGCAAGGTATACTGCTACTTAGGCCTGCTTTTATGCTGAAGTTTCGTACCTTAGGAGTTCTTTTACATGCCTGTAAATCTACACACATGGGTCTGTCACATCGATGTACACATACAGTAAAACCCCCTTTTTACACTTTTCAAGGGACTGATGCAAAAAAGTGTAAATGGCAGGAAAGTGTAAATTGCAGGAAATGTAAATTGCAGTAAGTGTAAATTGCAGCTGTATGCTATATATTGCAAAATTTAATACATGAAAATAAACATAGGTACCTATGAACACTTACATTATCTATCTAAAATATGGTGCACAAGCAATATATTTTCCTTGTAGCATCGCACATATTAAATGAATAAATAATTGCTCTTGACTATTCAATAGATTTAGATGGTACTCAAAGTTTAGACAGTGAGTGCAAGCTCTTTTGCCAATTGAACATGTGTTCCGACATGTGAATCAATACAATGTAAAATTTCCTACTTTTCTTGTGAAGAAATGCATTTTCTATTGTTTTTCTTCAACTCCATGATACCATAAAAAATCATGCAACACAAAAACACCAGTGTTGCTTCAAATCATGATGATGAGTTATGCTATATGAATAACTAGTAAGAAAAAAGCTCCAACTGGACTAATGCAAATAGCAACTGACACCTCGTCTAAAAGAGTTGGCAACATAATGGAAAATTTAGTTAAGTGAAAGAACCAATGCTGCCAACGAGGAAAATATGTAAATGGCAGGAAATACAACTGTTTGAAAGTTGTTAATGGTAGGAACGCTATGTATTGCCAGTATAGGATAAAAGACGGGACCAGTGGAAAATGATGTAAATGGCAGGAAAATGTAAATGACAGGAATGTAAAAAGGAGGTTTTACTGTACATGCTATCATGGGCATTGACAAGGGGGGGGGGGGCAAATGCCCCCTCTGGAAAGCCTAATGACCTCATTAATTTTTGGTAGGCCTACTTTTTTTACATTAAATTTAGAGAGTATACAATTAATTATAACTGCAACATTGAATTTATAATAATCTTTCACCAAGGCTATTCCTCAGAAGATCATAATCTGTTCATTTAAAAACTTCACAGCTTTATCGAATTCAGCTGGTGTTAAAAACTATGGATTGGGAAACTATGTGAATATTAATGTATTTAGATATTTGAAATTGATTTTCAATTGATAATAACATACTGATACCAGCCAGCACAGTTGCATCACCACAATTATGTTGGTTGTCAGCTCTGTAACTATGTTTTAATTTTTATTATCGCTGAGGATGGCCACAAGTTGGCTGAAATATATCTGATTTTAACATTTTATACATTTTATGTTGACAAAATAAAAAAATAAAAAAAAAGGTGGAGTTTCTGCATATTTTTATATTTCACACTGCAATGGCTGAAAGTGTGTAATGTCTTCACTTCTGGTGATATTTTACCTTCAATATAGTGCATGAGGCAACTAGAAATTTCAACATAGCCTCTTTGCCAGTGCTTTCATCACAAAGGTACATTGAAGCAGTTCTGTTCTTTATATTGTGGATACCAAAATTATAAGTTTATAATTTCCTCTTGTAAAACTGGATTCGGGAATTCATTTTTGGTGTTGGAAGAGCTGTTGCATGTCTATGGTAATAGAACCAATAGGAGGATCCTTGTTATCACCTATCTGCTTTATTAGTGTCTGTGCCATCTTGGCTCTACATTCATGCACACTCATTTCTTGTTTTAATGTTTTTTTTATCTCTTCAGAATCTATATCTTCTCTCAGTCTCCAGTCGTCGCTGTGTTTTGTCACAATAGATACAGGTATCAGATATCGGAGGTGAAAATCCAAGATTAAATTCAGAGTTGAAAATGTGGTGGCAGAATGATTCAGAAATTGGGTGATCTTCAGCATGATTTTCAACAATCCAGTCACAATAAGCTTCTTACAATTTGGAGATATTTAAATCAGAGGCCAAGTATTTCCTGTGGACTTTTAGATCTGCTATAATGACTGGATAAGGAAGGGAAACTTTTAATATGAGTGTTTACTTTTTCTCTGTCTGAAGCAGGCACTCTTCTTGTGTATGTTCTTGATGGCCACAATTCTCTTTATCATTGGTCCCAGTTCCTCTAACTTTGTCACAAATAGTACACACACTTTTTTCACTCAAGCCATGCATGTTTGAAAAGCTAATACACAAATGCTGTATTCATTATTTTCATGAATAACTTTATAAACTACCGGTATTGTCCACAAGTAGGCCTATCGATTACTCAGGATCTTTTCACATCCACACTTCTTATAAGTTTATTTAAATAGCTGTTCTGTAGGTTGTAATTCCCATAATTCTCTAAATATTTCGTCAATTTTATCTCGACCCACTTTCTCAAAACAACCACACTGACACGGAGGCCCTAAGTACTTCTTTTCCCTTTATAACATTTTTGTTGTTTTTAAAGTGACATATTCTTTCTTTATTTCTCTTTCTCTTTTTGTTTTCCATTTGTCTTTCTGCATGCAGCGTTTTCTAGGATGATGAGAAGTAGTGTCACATTGTTTGTGCTTAATAAAAATAAATAAAGTGAAAAATCTATAGGCTACCACGAATTTGATTTCTATCATTGATATGCTTAAAACACTAATTTAAAAACTCAATACCATACAGTAAATAAAACTTACTGCAAGCTCTGCAATGTTATCACTACCTTTTAAAGCAAAAGACTGGACAAAAAGTTACACTTTTAAACAGATAGCACCATACAGGAAACATTCAAATCCAGACAAACAGTAATAACAAGAAACATCAATTCAAATGACTAAGGAAATGATGACGGTTGAAGGACTTAAAACAAACAACATGCTCTGTTAGGTGACGATACATTTGTTGCTTCATGCTATTCTTAGCACCGCAGCCAGTGCGACATTGAAGACTGGCTCATATGCCTTTGCTATTCTCAAGATTTAGCTGGAGCTCATAAGGTAAAAAATCACGGTATATTCAAATGAAAATTTTGTTCATAACCAAGGTGTATTGACCAGTCACACTAAGCAAATATGAAAGAGTAAATGTCATACTACTTGTTGCATTAAAAAAAAAAAAATTTTTAAAAAAAACTAATTTTGGTGCATAAGCCTCTGCTATTCTAAGGGCCTCAGAAGATTCTCATAGTTATTTGAGGTGAGGATGTGATCCCAGAGCCTCGGCCATATGAGAAATAAAAATTTCATCACCATGACTGGGAAGAACTAACTTAACAAAATTATTGAGAACCCCCATAAGCAGAAGCCAGGAAATAAGGTAAACAAACATCGCTGACGCTATGTATTCCAAGTCATCCAAAAGAAATGTCACAGAAGCTAAGATCCAACTGCTGTCTTCTAGTCAAATATTTAAAATTCATTCCAAATAGTTCCTCAACATGGCATCAACTTCTCAAGTGAGAGATGGAAAAAGCCATAACGGATCTGAACAAAGACAGTAAGTCAATTTAGGAATTGCAAAACAATTCTTTAGAAGAAAGTAAGCAATGTGGGAAGAGAAGGAGCTCAGTCCATCAAATAATTTGTTCGTCTTCAGCTTAGCTCTAAGATATGGCTCAACAGCTGGAAGGAAAATGGGACAACCAAGAAGTGTTAAGTCGGACTTGGAAAATATCTTTATCCCTGGAGCAATGTTGTAAAAAGCCACGATAATATATGGATCTTGCTCAGAGCAAAAATGTAGCTCGCATTTACTTGGGTTTATTTCCAAACTAATAGCTCTTCCAGCATCTATTGATATTATTATATTCAATAATATTAGTTATTATTTACAAATGAATAATAAATGTGCACTTACAGCAACAATCAATGTTCAAAGAAACCTAATTATAGCATACAATTAAGGAGATATCCATAACTTAGGAAGTAAGATGCAAGAATACACTTAGATCCCTGGAAAAATCTACTATTTTCGCTCTAATGTCTATGTTCATTCATAGTATTTTATTTGTTGCTAAATTCATAATGGAATACGTCAAATACTTGGCAGAGAAACCAAGGGAGTCGTACTGTCGATCTCCACATAAACATAAAATTAAATCATTCACAGCATCTACATAGTTAGCTTCTTTTTCTTTTAACCACGTTTTGTGCACGGAAGGAAATACATATTTCTTCACAAGCCTATAAAAGTATGATTCAGAAAAAAATAATAGCTTAATAGAATTTGAGAAAGCTGATACATAAATGTTAATCCGCATAGGTACATTCCTGAGGCTATGAACACAGTTTTTAAGCTTCCACCTATGCTTCCAGAAGACCACTCGTATGTAAGCCCATTCACACAATGAGTTTCTATTCGTAACATTACTCCTCTCGTTTCAACTTTACGTTCATTAACTGGAGCGCCACATGTATGGCATATACTGAACAGTGTAAGAAGGGCACTTACACAGACAAATTTAAAAGAATATTTCCCGATAAGTTGATATTTTCTATGCCATTTCTTCTCCTTCACTAGTGATTTCATTGGGGACGTAATCTTCATCCTTTTCATCTGAGGTGTCATGTTCATCAATGTAGTTCATATAGACAGAATTTGCAGCGCTATAAATTTCTGTGCCTATCTCACACTGTATTTCTGCATCAGTTTTCAATTCTACATGCACACATTCATAAACTTGTGTAGTTTCTCTTTCTTGTTTAGAATCAGTTATTGAGTTATCAATTAATTCCTACACTTCCCTCTTTTTAAAGTAATTAGACTTCCTTTTCTTGGGAGAAGGAATTTCTTTACTTCCTATTAAAAACTTTGAAGGTACCGCATTGTCTTTTAGTCTAGGGCACCTGAATTTTTCACCCTTCAATATTCTGATTTTTTAAATATTAGGTTTATTAAAAATCTGCTTTAAAATGCTTTCCACATACTCTAGAAATTTTTGTTCGAACAAAATGTTTTCGCTTCTTGCAAGAAACCCATTTGTTGTACAAACGTCTGTTCTTGTTTTTTATAAGGGAATGTATAGTAACCAACATTTCTATGGACACCAGAATTATTTGAACAACCGTAAACACTGCACGCAGGTATCTTCGCTTACACTACACAATAAACATTACTAGGGAATACAAGACCGGCACCTTGCACACAGTACCGGAGCAAGCCAAACTGAAACTGCTGACGGCGCGGCGCGTTAGCCGCATGACGCCACAGCCTTGTAACACTATAATTTAAATTGCTCACAGAATGAGAATGAGCGAACATAAAAAGAAATGGTTTTCGACTCTGCACTTAGCGAGAATCATATTTTATTTTAATATAAAGTAAAAAATTTTCATTCAGTACCCCTTTAAGAAATTGGGGTTATGATGGAAAAAACACTTTCAGAACTTATGATTTGTGATCCCCCTCCTTCTCGACAGACCACTTTGCTTTGTCAAAAGTCTTTATGAGTGACTAATTGGAAAACAGTTCATTGCAAATAATACTCATTTCCAATTTCTCTATCAGCACGCAAGCTGTTTTAAAATAAAAATAAAATACATTCCTCTTAGAAAAATGAAGTATTTACAAAAAAATCCCTAAGAGCCTAAATTAAGTAGTTTTACATACAAGCAAATAAAAATATGTGAAAAAACTTAATAATGATCAAATATGTAAAACTGGAAAATAAGATAAGATATCCTGTGATCAGATCATTTGTAGAATGGTTAAAAATAATTACCTGTTCTAGCTGTGCAGTCCCTGAGTTACCATCATCTGACATTCCAGCAGTTAAAGTATTTTCGGTTGAAGATGGTCCAAAATTATCTCCACCATTTTCTGTATCCTGTAAGTTAAGTTTAAGTTTAAGTAAATTGTGAGAACCTGATTCATTACAAAGTTAGTGGTTTCAGCTACATAGATATTTCACCCGAACTTGAACTTTAAAAATAAAGTGTAGTGGAACCTCCATAAATTAGAACTTAAAGACAATATCACAAGAGAAATTAACTCTATCTCGAAAGCTGAACTCATGCAAGTGAAAAAAAAAATTCTAAAAAGGAGCCAGTGTTGTGTGGATGCAAATGAAGGACATTTCCAACATCTCTTGTGATGAGGTACCGCTACTTGGTTATTTTCATTGTAATTTTAACTGGAATTGTGAATCATTACACAGTTATAGGCTTTATTTGCATAGATATTTCACTCGATCGCTCGGGAGTTAGAGCTGTGGGTGCTGCGATGCAAAAACCCACATGATTGGTCAACCCATACATGAAAAATACTGTACTATACTACTACACCATGTGAAAAAATTTGGGTTCCAGTTTATACCCTGTGCGAGTTACCTTGTCTCACTAGTCGTAAACCTACCCAATACTACCTGCTTCTGTAAAGGGCATTGCCAATATCAAGGCTTTTATGATGCTTCCTCAGCTATTGTGTTGCTAAGGATTTGAGAATGTTAGTTCTGAGATTTACATCAGTTTGTTGAAGCTAGTGTGCAGTGATGGATCTATGCAGTAGTGAAGTGTCTTTTTTCCAGTTTATATTTTATTTATATTAAATTCTTATTTATATACCGGTATAAACAAAAATATGGAGGCTCTCTATATTTTCTATAGTGTAGACACGTTATTTATGTTGTTAATTATTTATAATAATACTTGGTGTTGGCAAACAAGGAAATCCATTACAGTCGGATGCTAGGGAAATAGTGTGCAATGTTCACAATTCTTTGAAGGAGAGTTTGATGCGTTGAAGAATGGAAAAGAAACATTATCAGTAGCAAAAGTGTTAGAAAGAACTGCTTGTGCGACTGGAGTTTCTAAGAGAATGGTTTCCCGTATTTTAAACGAACATAAAATGGCAAAACAGACTGGTACTAGATTGGGAACGCCTGGAAAAAAGAGGCCCAATAGGACACCAAAGGAAACAGTAATAGATTCTTTCACCAAATCTGCTATTCGCTGTACAATTTATCAGTTATATGAGTCACGATTTTTGCCTAGCCTAGATGATATGAAGGATGCATTAAACAAGGCAGGATTATTTGACGGCAGCAAGTGGGCTCTCTGCAAAATATTTTTAAAAATGAAATTTCGATACCTGAAAAACAACAAAGGAAGGAAAATGATAATGGAAAGGAGCGACATTGTTTGTAAAATGATTCAATTATTTGAGAAAAATGAGAGATTTGCATAACTCACTGCGCCCAATTATCTATCTGGACGAGACATGGATCAATGTTAACCATACAAGAGGGAAGATATGGATGTGTGAAGATTCCGATGGAGAGTTTGAGTCACCGCTGTGTGTTCCCTTAGGTAAAGGCCAAAGATTTATAGTCCTCCATGCTGGATCGGAATGCGGATTTGTCCCAAATGGGTTGTTGTTATTTAAATCGAAGACAACGAAAAATTACCATGAAGAAATGGAAGGAAACTTTTTTAAAAATTGGTTTGTGAACAAGCTCCTTCCTAACATACCTCAAAATTCAATTATCTTAATGGGCAATGCGCCATACCATTCAGTAGAACTAAACAAAGCTCCAATTTCCTCCACTTTGAAATCAGTTATGCAGGAATGGCTACATCAACGTGAATGTGATTATGATCCTCGTTCTACAAAGCCCGTTCTGTATGAAATTATTAAAAGCGTTAAAGACAAATTCTGAACCTACGAAATTGATACAATTGCTGCACAACATGGGCACACAATTTTACGTCTGCCACCATATCACTGCAATCTAAACCCCATCGAGTTGATATGGGGGCAAATAAAAAATGATGTTGCAAAACATAACACAGAATTCAAAATTAACAATACACAAACTTTGTTTAAAGCTGCAGTAGAAAAGGTGACTGCTGAACACTGGAGAAGGGCTTGTGGGCATGTTCGTGGTAGTGAAGAATTTTATTGGAAAAGAGACGGCCTCATGGACAAAATGTTGGACAGTTTTGTGATTAATTTAGAAGATTCAGACTCAGATCATTGTGAGAGTGATGACTCGGAGTGTGGAGATTCTTCTCCCCTAAGCCCTCAACAATCCGCCCATCATGGATGGCATCTCGCCCCTTCCACCTTCGCCATAGGAGGGCGAGTACTAGCTCTTTCTCTTTTCAAAATATCTTTTTTCTCTCTCATTTTTTCGAGGGACAAGATAACTCAAACAGGGTATAATAACAATGTTTCATAGCAAAAGAGACTTGAGAGGTTTGGACTTAAGAGATCACTGACTTTAAAAAATTGTCCCAATTTTCACTAATAGAAATATGGTCACCATATCTAAAGGTGATGCCACTAAGGCTATTTGCAGTCCTGTGAGTATTAAGATGGAAGTGTCGCAGTTGTGGTAGTCTGAATTACTTCTGAAATAGGCTATTGTAGATTTTGGTGAATAAAACAGACTAATTCCACTATGAAAACACAAGACACAGGCAATATGCTCATTGATTAAGAAATCTCTGCTACTAGTCCTCATAGGAAACCCTTTAATTATTTATATTAATTTATTTCGTTCCTTATAATTTATGACATTCTAAGTGGTATTTAATACAAGATTAGCAAATGGACATAACCAAGATTCACAACTTTCAGAAGGTCGAATGTGGTTGACTGTCTTAAGATTCTGAATACATAACATAAGGTAGTGAGTTTTTCAGTCAATTTATGCATGTGAGTATTTCACGAGAGATCAGAATCTATCCAGACACCTCATAATTTAGTATTTTGGTCTTGATTTATAATGCTGTTGTAGAGAAGAATATTTCAAGAGGTATGTGGCAATTGGTGATGGAAATGTGTACTATCTTACTGCGATTCAGCTGAAGTTTGTTCTCATTTAGCAAATTTTGAAGGTGCTTTTCAGAAGTAGGCCTATTGACAATGAGTAGTATGTAAAGTGCAAAGATTTTTACTTTCAAAAACTATATTAACAGTACCACCTGCAAATAATACTGTTTTTACATGTGCTAGTTTAATGGGAAAGTTTCTGATGTAGAAAAGAAATAAAGTTGAGCCAAGGAGAAACCCTTGTGGTACTCCATAAGTTGTTATAGTTTTGTCTAATCTATATGATTCAATTCAAGTACAGCCTTTTGCCTCACTCTGTTTCAGAAGATAATTCCAATGGGGTTATCGTAGCAGAATGTAGGCCTAGCAAATAAATAAAATAGCCTATCTTCATTTATGCCTATAAACAATAACCAGACATCTCAATATCGTAGTATGGAAATAGAACTTCATGAATGGATTACCGGTACAGTATATAAATTAATATGTAGAGAAGGAAATTTATTCCTTTCTAGTGGTGTACATTTTCCATATAAATATGATTAGGCTTATAAATTTACTGAACTAGGCTACAACTTCAACAATAAGAATACTGAATGTGTTGTGCCAAATTGAGTACAGTTCCGTTACTACATGCACGAGTTTCCACATCAACTCATGAATTTGCAAGAATTTTTACTACTACTTAAAGCAATTTTGCATGATTTATTTTGTGATTTTAACATTTTATTAATTAAATACAGTGGGCCTAACATTTGGTTTTTCATGGTGGTCAGTGTCAATAAGATGTGCAGTTGTTTAGGATAGGTCAATGTCACACACACAAGGAGTAGAGATGGGATATCAGAAGCAAAATATTGATATTTATATAAATATCAGTTACTAATTTATAATATTGGTAAGAAAATATCAATATTAGATAACATCAAAAGTTTTACTAAGATAACAGATTTCTTCCTAGAGCATACAGAAACTGTTAACACACCGTTCACACATGCACATATTGACAGTATGCTGCACGATGTATGGAAACTGACATTGTGTGCATGAATGAACTATGTTTTCATGGTTTCTAAATGCTCTAAGAACAAATCTACTGTCTTCTGATGCAAATTTATATCCTACAGAGATTGATTTTGTCCATTTATATAAATAAATATGTTATAATAGTGTATTTTTGTTTAAGTCCCTTTATAATAGCACTTTGTGTCAAAACAGCTTCATTAATACTAGCCTCCAAATGTATAACTATTTGCCAGGTTACCTCAAAGAAATATTTGTACTCCATAAATTTAAAAAGGGCTTACTATCTTTTTTGTTGGAACACTGCTTTTATACTAATAATGAATTTTTTGATGAATGCCAACAATTTACAACATAAGAGTTATTCAAACAGTGATCTTTGTTTCCTTGTTTCAGGTTCCCAAGACGTCGGCCAGTTCTGCCAGGATACATTAACCAAAGGTAACCTAATATTATAGACAAAACTATTCTGATTATATTACTAATTGTATATTTTATAATTAGGCCCCTAATATTTTAATAATTGTAAATATGTAATATAAAAATTTGTTTGTAATTGTTTTGACGCGTCCCATAACATGTACATGTTCAGCTGGACTAAATAAATCTTATCTTATCTTATCTTATCAATATTATCATTATTATTGAAGAGCAATATTGATATCACGATACTATCAGAACCAAATGTTGATATCAAAATATTGGATATCATAAACAAAATATCAATATTCGATAATACTGATATTGATATCCCATCCCTAACTAGGATGTGAAGGGATGCATGCATTAGTTGCATGTTTCATTGTTTTGCACATTAAACAAAAAACTCAGATCCCTACTCTACCGTCTAGGCCTGTTCCTAAAGCTAAATCACGTATACTGTCACCACAATGCATATGCTGATTGTTAGTTTTACTATGCGATGGATTCCACAATATGTCATTTTTCAGCATAGGCCTACTCATAATGTGAATAGGCATCATGGTACTGACAGTACATGACGGACCTAATGTAGGATAGAATAGGACAGATAGGCCCCTGAAGGGAGGGAAGCAGGTTGTGATCGACCCTAAGCACTTCGACCGTTTAACCCATTGTGCCTACACCCGAGAATTGAACGATGTGCATGCCTAACGGCCCCCCATCAACAGACCCCACAGCAAGCCCCCATGGAAATACTCTACATCCAACAGATACCTTTTACCATTCCACGTATGTCACTGCTTTGGTATCTCTTGGCCAGAGCACATGAGAGTCCCCAGGTTGGCTCACACACCATCCAGCAACTCCATGACCACAAGCCATGGGGCAGGACGGGAGAGGCCCACAGCAGGTGCTGCAATGAGGGCATACTGGAAACAGGATGAAGATGAGAGGGAAAGTGAAAGATGAAGTGGAGAGTGTTGGTGGAATGAAAGGGGAAAACAGAAGCATCCCCGAGACCTAATGTAAAGCCTCACAAATTTTGTGCTTAAATCAGTTATAAGTTTAGTATACCTTTACTAATGAAGTTTTCTCTTTTCCTCATGAATTTTGACTTACCATATTTTACGGACCATAAGACACTCCGGACCATAAGACGCACCTTAATTTTAGGATGGAAATTTAAAGGAAAATAAATTTAACATGATTCTAAATGAAATATTTTAAAGAGAATACTTCATTACATAACAAATTATAACCTTGTATAATGTAATCGGTGTAATTCACTTCTAACTTAAAACCTGCATTGTATGAAAACCTCTTCTGTTCAGGTGTCATGGTGTAAATTTTAACAACTGAACAAAGACTGAAAATACTTTTACACCCTCTAACCCTCAATTTAGCATACAGTAAGTGTAACGGCACAAGGCTGTTTAGAGGTCATTGCCTACATTTAAACCACCCAGCGGAGACTACTCCTTTCGTATAAAAGAACTCAACATTCCTTTCTTTTCGCATTGTATATCTGGCTTCCAGCAACCCTCATTTTACGATTGTGCCAAGTGTACTGATGTACAGTCTGTGCTAAAATCTGTAACTGTCTTATCGTTTACAACACCTTGTGCATAACTATGATATTTCAGCAATACCCACCATTATTTTATTTTTTTAGTGTACCTCAAACCATTAGACGCACCCAACTTTCAAGGCTCTGTTTTCAGTAAATTTTCCGTAAAATACGGTACTTATTTCTTAAGAATTCAAGGAATGCTAAATAATCAACTCTCCTGGTTTCTGTTATTGCTTAAGGCCTGTCTCAATATTTTAAAAACTGTTATAAAAAATACTACTTACATCCACATCCTCATTTTCACTGTCAGGTTGATCTACTGGTAATTGTTGTGGAAGTGGCTCATAACCAGTATGTGCAGTTTCTTCATCTTCACTATCTGTACTGTCAATCTCAATTACTTCAATATATCCACCAGAAGCACACAAATTTTCATTAAAATCTCGTGGTGGTTCTGGAGTCCACTTTCCCACCATTTTTATCTGCAAGATATATATCAGTTTCTCTTATGTTTTTATGTACATATACCAACAGGTACTAACAAAGTCCCCTTCAATCAGAATAGGCATGGACTCCATCTCAACCTTCGAGGAAAGAAGACACTGGCAGCACTGGTTGCAGAGGAGTTAAAGTGTAATGTACTAGATTGTAACAGGCCTATTCCTGTCATAGATGGTGGCTCGACTCGTTTTTTAGGGGGAATCTAAGTGAAAGAATCCAACAGCTTAGGCCTATATGCATATCTCAAGTCAATAATAGTAATACACTTAGGCCTATAGCTAGAACTAATAAATCATTTGCACTATTTCATCAAAACATAAGGGGGCTTGAAAATAAAATTTAAGAATTTAACTTAGCCATTCAGGATACAATTAATTCTAATAAACAGGAAATTCAAGTTATTTGTCTAACGGAACACCACTGTGCAGAAACAGATCTTGAACAATTAAAAATTGATAATTTTTCACTATGTTCAAAATTTTGTAGACATTCCATTAAATGTGGAGGTGTGAGTATAGGCTATTTATCAAAAGAAACTTACATTTCAGTGATATAGACACAAGTTCCTTCTGTAAAGAACAGGATTTTGAATGTTGTTCAGCCAGATTGAATTTTGACAATGATACATTTGTAATACTAGCCATTTACAGGGCACCATCAGGTAATTTCAATTATTTTGTAAAACAGTTAGAAAGGGTTCTTAATTCACTGTATAGTACTAACGTAAATATTATACTGTGTGGGGACTTTAATGTAGATTTCTCAATTGATGAGAAGAAGATCAGACTGATATCTTTATTGGGTAGCTATAATCTAGATTTCATAGTAAACTTTCCAATGAGGATTCAGAACAACTCCCAAACAACAATAGATAATATATTCATAGATATAGAAAAACATTTTAATTTTAAAGTACTTCCAATATTAAATGGATTATCAGATCATGATGTACAAATGTTAGTGCTGAACAATATTAAAGTAAATTCGAACAGTAAACATGCTCATAGTAATATGACTAGAGTAATGAATGACGATTCAATTTTAAATTTCAAACAAGATCTTGCGAATGAAAACTGGGAATCTATGTTATCCTATGACAAAGTAGATAGTAAATTAAGTGAATTCCTAAACATAGTGTCACGACATTTTGAGGCAAATTTTCCAAAAAAGAAAACTGCTAATTTACCTAATTCAAGGAATAACACATGGTTAACTGCTGGTATTAAAATATCATGTGCAAACAAAAGAGAGCTCTACCTAAAATATAGAACCAGTAACAACCAAACTCATAAGGAATACTATAAAAAGTATTGCAACATACTGAAGAAAGTAATCAAAGAAGCAAAAAGTAGGCATTTTTCACAAGTAATTAATAAATCAAATAATAAAGTTAAGACTGTATGGAATATAATAAAAAACGAAACGGGGAGAACAAAGGGAAACAATGATTGTACATCATTAATATGCCAAAACATAAAACTAGATAATTTATCAGACATTACAAATGCTTTTAATAGTCACTTTATAAATATTGCAGAGAAATGTATTCCTATAAATAATATTAACATTAAGGCAGTAGACCTACTAACAAAATCTACAGTTTGGAACCATAGATTTCAATTGAACCTGACTTCCCACATAGAAATTGAAAATATAATCAAGTCTCTCAAAAGTAAAAGCTCGTCTGGATGGGATGAGATAAGTAATAAGTTATTAAAAAGCTGCTCATCGGAACTCAGTAAACCTCTTAGTCACATATGCAATTGTTCATTAGAAAATGGAATATTTCCAGAAAGACTGAAGCATGCTATTGTTAAGCCCCTCTTTAAAAAAGGTGACAAAAATCTACCATCAAATTACAGACCTATATCACTCTTAACCTCATTTTCAAAAGTTTTTGAAAAAGTCATGTACAACCGCATAAGTTAATACACTATCTTAATTTGAATGACATTCTTACTTCATCTCAGTTTGGATTTAGAAGTGGCATGTCCACTGAGAATGCTACATTTCAACTTACTACAGAAATATTGGAAGCGTTAGATAAAAAGAAATATGCTCTGGGAATTTTCTGCGACTTAGCTAAAGCATTTGACTGTATAAATCATGAAATATTACTTCAAAAATTGGATCATTATGGGTTTGATAATTTAACACTTAAGTGGTTCAAATCATATCTTTCTGATAGAACTCAAAAATGGAAATGAATCTAACCTAGGGATTGTTAAGAATGGGGTACCTCAGGGATCAATACTGGGACCTTTGCTCTTTTTAATTTTCATTAATGACTTGCCCTATAACTTAAGTGACGAATCAAAGGTATTGCTCTTTGCAGATGATACTAGTGTACTTGTAACAGGAACGTCACAAGAACATTTATCAAGAATAGCTACAAAGGCTTTTCACGAGTTAAACACATGGTTTCTAGCTAATAAAATGACACTTAATATTGATAAGACCCATTTTATACAATTTAGGACAAAAAACAGATGTATCTCAAATCTTGAAATTAATTATGGAACACAAATCATACAAGAAATTAGCAATGTAAAATTTTTAGGACTGCAAATTGACCAAAATCTTGACTGGAAGACACACATAGAAATGATAAGTCCAAAACTGAGTTCAGCGTGCTTTGCTTTAAGAATTTTGAATAATATATTAAAACAGGATGCATTACTTATGGTATATTTTGCATATTTTCACTCGGTAATGAGGTACGGGATCATTTTCTGGGGCAACTCTACCCATAGGGAGAAAATATTTAGATTACAAAAGCGGGCAATAAGAATAATATGTGGAAAGAAAAAAAGGGAATCTTGTAAACCGCTATTTGAAAAATTAAAAGTCCTCACTCTTACAGGGGAGTATATATACTCTGTTATGTGTTATGTAGTGAATAATATTGATAAATTTCAAACTAATTTTAGTGTACATGGACGTACTACCAGAAACATGAAGGATCTACACAGACCAAATAACTCGTTAAAACTCTTTCAGAAGGGTGCGTATTATTCTGCAGTACAGATATATAACAAGCTTCCAAATAACATTAAATTATTATGTATTCAAAGAAAGAGCAAACATTTCAAAACAGCTGTCAAGGAATTTTTAATAACTCACACCTTCTACAATTTGGAGGAATATTTCCAGCTTGGATAAATTTGGCAGCTGGCAGTTTCTGTAGACCTATATTATTGTTATAACATGCATGTATTTTTTGATCTGACGTGTTCTATATCCTTGAGCCCCGCTCAACACAGGATCTACAGGACGAGATATCTACATCTACATCTACATTCTTTCAAAAAAAGTAGACACCTGTTGCCTAA
This sequence comes from Ectobius pallidus, assembly GCA_964059195.1. Lineage (NCBI taxonomy): Eukaryota > Metazoa > Arthropoda > Insecta > Blattodea > Ectobiidae > Ectobius > Ectobius pallidus. The sequence continues at coordinate 71,700,850 of CAXKWD010000006.1, forward strand.
CACCGCCACAGGAACCACACATTTGCTGGCACTTTTGGTTATCTACGTTTTTCGCTTATTCGTGCATGTCCTGGTCACAATAAACGCAGATAATAGGGATTTGAGGCTTTCCTGGCGAATCTTATGTAGAAAATCTTCTCGGGTTTGCAGCCAGGTGAGAAGTTTGTTGTGGTCCAACTATCAACCAGGCCTGGAACAAATGCATTCAGGACCTGAAAGGTAAAAGGAACATTTTTGGCCCGGAAAAGGACCGAAAACAGAACAGCTGCTCCCTGATTGGTCAACTCCGCCCAACTCGGGTTGGTATATATATCCCCTACATGTCAAAACTCGACACTTCAGATTCCCTGAGGATGGAGGCAGCGTCAGCCTCGGAAACGTTGGACCACAACATACTTCTCACCTGGCTGCAAACCCGAGAAGATTTTCTACTTCTAGATAATAGGGAGTTTGCTGTAGTAGAATCTGGTAGGATAAAAATGGAACATTTCTGAAAAGCAATGTTATAACATGAATTAAAATAATATGCAAGGTGCTGGTAGGCTATTCCATCAAAAAAAGTTAAAGTGTGAATGATATCACTAGGTTACTCATGGTGCAATCCTATACCGGTAATAATTATTCTTTCTAGAAGCCTCCTTAATCCCTGGAAAAGATCAGTTGATGTAAACACTGTGATGGAAGGCACCACAGACTATATAAAGCCCGCTTGTGTTTTGCTTTATCTGGTAAGCTCCTGTAACCACATGGAACATCTTGTGTAGATATTAATGTTGAATAATGTTGATTACCATAAAGTTTAGAGCCCTGTTTCTGGATCATGTATGATCCAATGACTCATGCTTCTCCCACAGCTGAGCAGAGGATTGTTGTAAATATACATCACTTCATACCACCATTTTAGGTTAATTTTGTGTTAACTTCTTTGTGATTTCACTACCATTTAAAATATTCATAAAAAAAGGTGCTTATGAATGGATTCTGAAGGTTTTGAAAACAAGATACCCTTCTGTAAATATGGCCTTTTCATAAAGACCCACATATGAGCTATATAAACCCCAAAGATTTTTTTTCTTTCTATTCATTTTCTATCAGGGATGGAAAAATGATTTGTCTTGAATTTTTACAATGCAGTGTTTTACAGAAAACACTGTATTTCTTATCAAGCCAGTTTAATTTACGCTTAATCTAAGTTGTTTTAACTCTGTTTTGGTTGTGTTTATGTGTTATTACAAAACCTCGGATTTCAGGTTTCCTAAAATTTTATTTTAATCCTTAAATCATACATGCAAAAAAAACTTGTATACGGTAGGCCTAAGTTATATGCTTTTCATAAGTGACTAGGCCTATGCCTGAAACTGATGTTTTTATAGTACAGCCTATTTTGATGTTAGAGCCTAATGTTGTGTTTTTTTGCATGGTTTTTCTCTTCAAATTTCAATTTTTTTATTTAACATTTTTATTATAAATTTTACAACTGATTTCCAGCCCATATTGAATTTTCAACTCAGATTGTACAGTATATGCCATAGTTAATAACTGTACATCTGAAGAGTGGCAATGTCTTGTCTTCATGAAAATAATTCCTTTGATTTTCCGGGAAAATTATTATTTTGGTTCAAACTTCCTTATCTAGTATCAAAAGAAAGTGCACCTCTTTGAATGACTATGAAGGGGATGAATAAGCTAGCTGGCCTAGCTTCTACTTAACTGTAAAACCAAAAATGGCAGTTTATTGTTCTGTGGCTGTGTTGACATAAGTGTATAAGGGTCTGTCCATGAGAAGAGGTCCACATTCTCCAAAAATTGAAAGTAATAATACAGTGTTGATTGGTACACCAAAAGAAAGCTATAATACACTATTTTTGATAACTCAGTTTTAAAATATGTTATTTTGGGCATTTCTCCATGTTTTTGAAGCCCAAGCATACATTTGAATTTTGCAGCAAGTACTTGACAAAATTTGTATAATAAAAAAATTTATATTTTAATTAAACTACCAAGACATGGGACAAAAACATTTTCTGAATGTTTCTCTGTGTTTTTAAGGTATGTTTAATAATATTTATTTCAGCATAAGATTATTCAAAATGCAGAAAACCCCACTTTGAAAAATGACAAGTATTTGCTGTCCTGATACTAACAGAAAATGCAAAAAAAGTTGTGTTATAATGTTTTCACTGAGGCTATGTGTACAAGATGCTAGGAACTGCTAGTTAATGACCCAGGTAATAGATAGCAGTAGACACATTTTAAAAAAATCATCTAGAATTTTTTTTATAATATTTTGTATTATGTCCTGATACTAACGACTTCTGGAGAGAAACTCTAAAGTGCACACTGTTGGACTGCTTTTGTGTGCATATTTTCAATATATTCATATAATTTCAAGAGAGAAAACTGTAGGCACATATCTGTCAACAAACAGATATACTTCTGAATATATTTACAAGCCAAAAATATTTTATTTCCTTGAAATTATAAGCTGTACGTATGCTTTTTTCAACAACATGGGCAAAAGAAATTGTGAAAGGCAGAAGTTATTTATGGAAAGTCACAAGACTGATGAAAAATTTAAATTGAAGAGAAAGAACATAATAAAGAATTATACAGGGTGAAAAAACTGAAAAAGAAATAACAGCACTAGAAGCAACATTAAGGAAAGGAGGCAGAAAGAAAAAGACTAAGCCGTGCTACTAAAAAGCAAGCAGATAAAGCTTTCGCCATCTGCTGTTGGTAAAGCCTATAAAAGAACTGAAAGAGCAATGCCATGAAGTTCTAGAAAAAGTGGCATATATATATATATATATATATATATAAAAACTTGCTTAAAATTTTAGAATAGCCTACCGCTCAATAAAAGTCAAAATATGACTTTGATACAATTTCATATAGCCTAAATCTATTCTCACTGTGATAGAAGGAGTTCCTGTCTTAGCTTCATATTCAAGACAAGCAGTGTGCTCCTTTCCTGAATAACAATACAATTGCATTGTAAACATGTATTCTGTAACTTCCTAATGTTGGCCTCAATATCATTTAATACAACTTGTTATGTTCTACGGTATTTTAAAAAAATAATATTATATAATAATAAAATCAGGTAAACTGATATGACAAAGTGCCAGTATGTTAATGTTGAATCAATTATAATTGCAATTATGATATGCAGAAAATAAGTTTTTCTAATCAGATTAAAATCGACCAGCGTCAGCAGAACTACAGATTTGTGATATCTTGACAATCGCGCACTCACATAAAAATAAAAAACAAAAAAAATAAAAAATATCCATGTCAAATTGACCGGCTCCGGGATTTGATCCGGGGACCTACAAAATACGAGTCCAAGATGTTACCATTTGGCCAACTCAGTCAGTTTGACCGTGTTGTTTGATAAGCGTATGTGAAGGAATAGTGTTAACTGTCAAATTATACCGTTAGACAAGAATTAAAAAACATTTGATTTTTAATTAGTTGTTACTCTGGTACCGGTCAACCGATTAGATCCAAAATTAATAGGCTTCTTGCCATGGACATTATAAATGCATATACCAAGTTTCATGAAAATCCGATAAAGCACATTTGAGTTATGGGGCTTTTGTTATATAATACCATAACAATGCACTAAATTGGGCATTATTCCGGTACCGGCCAACCGATTTGGTCCAATATCAACAGACGTCTTCCCATGGACATTATAAATGTGTATACCAAGCTTCATGAAAATCCAATAAAGCGGATTTGAGTTATGGCACTTTTAAATAAAAACACTAAATTGTGTTTGACACCGGTACCGGTGAACCAATTTCGTTCAATATCAATAGGGTTCTTCCCATGGACATTATAAATGCATATACCAAGTTTAATGAAAATCCGATAAAGCGTATTTGAATTATGGTGCGTATAGACACACGGACAGACAGACAGCAGACAGACGGACAGACATTTTTCCGTCCCCCACACACAATCTCATAAAGTACCATACTGGCACTTAATAATGACATTAGTTACAATTATAATTTGACTGTAATATGTTCATCCATTTGAAAAATATTTTGTCCTGATACTAACTGTCCGGATACTAAAGCACGTGCAGTTACAATTACTAGTATTACAAAGTAGCCTATTAAAATTAAAAATCCATAAAACAAAATATACCAACTGAGTCTTGAATAGTGTATGATTCAACTGCTTTAAGCAAAATTTGAATACATGCAGTAAATTAGGAGGAACTTTTACAATAATTCATTCAAATTTTTTAACCTTATTTCCTCATCCGTATATAAGCTTATATACTAACAAAACAAAAATGAACAATAAACAGTATATTTTTGCCATCAATCCCAAGCAAGATACTGGGAATAGAAACTGAGAGTGGTGTTCAAGATGTATACAGCAAAATTGTTTTCTGTAAGTCAAATATCACACTGTACTTCAAATTATGAAGTTTAAATTTCAACCAGTGTCCTGATACTAATAATGGACAGTCCCATAATGTGAAATGCTGAAAATAAAGGTTAATCTATTATGAAGCCAATTATGGACAAGAATTGGAAAAAATTAATTAAACAATGTTGTTTGAAATGTAGGCCTATATAGGGTAGAAATTCTGATGTAAAATAGTGTAGGCTACTACAACATGGTAAGTCAGTGACAGTAATATCAGCCCGATCATTAGGCCTGTGTATTTCTGTGTACTGTAAGTTCGAATTGTTTGATCATGATCACTGACGAACGTGCATATAAATAAAATATAGGCCTATTTGCATACAGGCACAAACAAAAGTGAGGTAGGCCTACCGGTAGCCTATTTAATAAAACTGGCAACTTGGAGCCTATTTTCCGATTTTTTAGAAAACTGGGCAAAATTAAACTGGGCAAAAGATAGTTTCAGGTTGAGCAGAAGCAAAGGTCCGCCCACTCTTGTCCGCTTCCCCTACTACTGCTGACTGAGCTGCCTAGCCTTGCATGCACCTTCATCCTGGCGATGAACCTCTTCAATGCCGACACTGCAGCTCACTGTTCCACCTTTAATCATATAGGCTACGCTAATTAAGGTACAATAAGAAAATGACCCTTTTCCACAAGCCTATCAAAAATACTATCACCAGAGCCTCTTTAGCGTTACTCAGGACCTGCCACGTGACAGTGATACTGGGCAAGTTAGTACTTTGCGACCCACCCTGCTCCCCTTTCCACCAGCCACTCGCCTGGCCGTTTCCCCGATTGGCTGCTTGCCACCTGCCCGGCTTCAACTTAGTACTTTGCGACCCACCCTGCTCCCCTTTCCAGTCGCCACTCACCTGGCCACTTCCCAGCCTGGCTGCTTGTTGCATGCTGCCTGCCCCGCTTCAACGCAGCCCATGCCGCCATGCCTGTAGCCGCTGCTCAACACCAGTAATGCATGATTGCGATTGACATGTCACCTAATATTTCACAACCCTTGCACCTCCACATAATATTTCATAATTATAAAAATGACCCTTGCAACAAAATAGGTTATTTCACAATACAAAAAAAATCTGATGTGAAAGTCACATAACTTCCTCTGCCCAAATAAAAGTTTGCAGCATTTACGCTAATTATGCTATAAATATCTTATAGCCCTTTCTTTGAATGTTGCGACTAAAAACACAGGCTATGGGGGAAAAAACAAGTGACTGCAAACGTTTATTGAACTTTCTGCTGTTAAGAATAATTTCCGAAATTTATCAAATATTCCCCTCAGACATTTCTTTACTGTAAGCAGGGCCAACAGTACATTTTTCTCTCTTCACGTGCTTATATAGAATAAAATGCCTTAAATGTCCGCGTATTAAGTTGTTCACCAAGCAAGTTGGTAGGTTACAACCGCCCTTCAGAGAATGTTCTTGAAATGGTATAAGCAATCCATGTACAAAATTTAAAGGAAATTTGTAGAGCCAGTTATGAGAAAATAGCAAAAAACAAAATATTCTTCATGTAAAGTCCCCTTAAATATAAGAAAAGGTTGTAGCTAATCTTCACAGCCTCAGAAGGTACCTAACCCAAATACAAAATTTTGTTTTCGTACGATTTACAAGAAGCCGTATTGCAAAAAGGACGTATTCACAGTGGGTTGCTTATAACTACCCTTCAGAGAATTTGTTCGAAAAAATGTTTCAAATAAAAGTTTTAGCTCTTGGTACAAGCAATCCATGCGCAAAATTTAAAGAAAATCGTTAGAGCCGTTTTCGAGAAAATCGCGAAAAACGAAAATTTCTTCATGTAAAGATCCCTTAAAAATAAGGGAAATTTGTCGCCAATCTTCGAATCACATCTTCAGAAGGTACCTGACCCAAATACGAAATTTTGTTTTCATAGGATTCTCCGTTTCGGAGCTAGCCTGTTCACAAACTTCCACACAGACAGACACACAGACATGTTTCCAAAAATAGTATTTTTGGATTCAGGGGGCCTTGAAACGTGTATATATGCTAAAAACTCAACTTCGAATTTTAGGGTCGAAAACAATACTTCCTCTACCTATAGTACCTATGGTACGGGCAGAGGAAGTAATACACTTGTACCATACATAATAGCCTATTTCATAATTATAAAAACTACCGAATCATAACATTAAATATGGCTTAATTGATGCAGGAAAATTCCCTTGTACCAACACTACTCTTTTCATAACTAACAAAATATCTCAAAATTATAAAAACCGATTCTTGCGTTAAAACTCATGAAATCCCCCTAACATAACTCTAATATACGAAACCTTCCTTCAGTGCTCAACATTCACTCGTAGTGTAGTGGTCAAGACTCCTAGCTATAATGCTAGGGGTCCCGAGTTCGAATCCCGGTCGATCCAAAATTTACTATAGGAATAGGTCTCAAATAGGTAGGTAGGGTGAAGAGGAGGTGAAAGGAAGAGAGGAAGGAAACAGGAAAGGAAGAGAAGAGAATAAAGAAGAAACAAATTATTTTTTCTGTTTCATCAGTTCATTAAGAGCTGGTGCTACCATCGCTGCTAGTAGTTCAAATGCCGCCGCTAGGGGAGGGATAGAGAGTAGGAGTCGGGTACTCGGGTGGGTCGCAATGTACAATTTTCCCTGATACTGTTCAGCAAAGAGATTTAGACTTGAATGAGTATCCTTGATTGGTATGCCACCTCAAAACGACTTAATAAAGCAGTGAAAAGAACCTTGCACCAAAATAACAAATCGAATTAACGATTTTATAATGGAGTCTATTTTCCGATTTTCCGAGTCTATTTCCTAAAATTTAGAGCCTATTTTAGGAAACTAAAATTGCATTTCAGCAACCTAAAAGTCTGAAGACTAGTTACCCTATTACTGTTGGGAAAAACCAAATATAAGGTGCATCGTCGCATGAGACATATCCCTCCCTCAGCGAAGCACTTTCTATTATATCACGATCTAGCGAATTCTTCGAGGATAAATAGGCTGACAAACAGTTGGGTAGGAGGCAAACCTATGGGTACATGGCACTTACTCTCGCATTTTGGCGAAAGATAAGAGTAAGTCGCCCCTTATGCTCCGAACAACGCGTTGCTATTGGCGACCACATGCCTGTTATCTCGGCACTCCCGACCGTTCCTTCTCTCCAAATACCAGTTACCAACCCTTGCACCAAAATGACAACCCGCTAGCTCACTCGGCACTCCCGATCAGACCACAATCACCTCTGCACATAGTCTAAACAATGCATAACACTATCCATACAGTTAAGTGCGCGATTGGAGGCGGCAGCCGAAGCGAAGCGCCCTTGCATTTTCGAATAATGTACGATACACTGTTTGTAGGTTTCGAAAATGTGGCATATTATATCTTCCAGAAGTTAGTAAGCCTGTCAACTTTTGTTTAGCGGTGACGTCACACTATCAACGTCCAATCACGAGTTTCTACGTAATATGAGGACAGAAGAAGTGGTATAAAAGAAAGTGCATCGCGAGGGAGTGGCGGGTGGGATCATTCATCCTAGGTGCGACTTACATTTATTTTTGGGAAAATAACACATTACGACCCACCCGAGCCCCCCACCACTACTCTCTTAACGGGACCCGACTGGAAAGTAGGGCTTTAGGGTGGGGAGATTCTTTAATACAGTCGGGAGAAACCTAGCGACGGCATTAGAACTACTAGGAGAGTAGCGACGGTGGCGACATCTAGTATGGAAATGGTGAAGGAGAAAAATAATTTATTTCTCCTTTATTCTCTTCTTCTCTTCCTTTCCCGTCTCTTTCCTCTCTTCCTCTCACCTCCTCTTCACTCTACCTACCTATTCGAGACCTATTCCTAACATTAAATTTTGGATCGAACGGGGATCGAACGCATGACCCTTAGCATCGTAGCCAAGAGCTTTACCCGTTACGCCACGAGAGACAGTTGAGCACTGAAGGAAGTTCCGATATATTTTAGTTATCTATTGGCGTTAGCGAGTGTTAACGCAAGAATCGGGTTTTCTAATTTTGAGATGGTTTATTTGTTATGAAAAGAGTAGTGTTGGCGCAAGGGAATTTTTCTGCATCATTTAAGCCATGTTTTATGTCACAACACGGCGTTTTTTAAAATTGGGAAAAATTATGTAAATTTCGATTTTTTATATATATATATAAAATTGTGAAATATCCTGTTGGCATGAAATATTATGTTTGTTGCAAGGGTTTTTGGCATTTTGTATTTTTTTTATCGTGAATTATTATTTCTTTTATAATTTGTGAAATATTATGTTTGTTGGTGTTGCAAGGGTATTTTGTTATTGTGAAATATTATTTTATCTGTTTAAAGATCGTGAAATATGATGGGGAGATGTTTGGTGCAAGGGTATTTTTTAATTGTTAGATATTTTGTATAATTTGTGAAATTTTATTTTGTTTTTTATAGCCGTTTTTAAAAATTGTGAAATATTATGTATGGTGCAAGGGTCTTTTGTTATTGTGAATTTTTTTTCTTCTTTCAAATCGGTGTTTAAAGATCGTGAAATATTATTTTTGGTACAAGGGTATTTTTTAATTGTTCGACATTTTCTATAATTCGTGAAATTTTATTTTGTGTTTTATAATAGTTTTTAAAAATTGTGAAATATTATGTATGGTGCAAGGGTCTTTTGTTATTGTGAATTTTTTTTCTTCTTTCAAATCGGTGTTTAAAGATCGTGAAATATGATGTTTGGTACAAGGGTATTTTTTTAATTGTTCGACATTTTCTATAATTCGTGAAATTTTATTTTGTGTTTTATAATAGTTTTTAAAAATTGTGAAATATTATTTATGGTGCAAGGGTCTTTTGTTATTGTGAATTTTTTTTCTTCTTTCAAATCGGTGTTTAAAGATCGTGAAATATGATGTTTGGTACAAGGGTATTTTTTTAATTGTTCGACATTTTCTATAATTCGTGAAATTTTATTTTGTGTTTTATAATAGTTTTTAAAAATTGTGAAATATTATTTATGGTGCAAGGGTCCTGTTTTGTTGTTAAATATTGTTTTTTATAATACTGAAATAATATGTTCTCGTTGGTGCAAGGGTAATTTTCCTTTTAAATGTGAAATATTATGTTGGCTCTAATAAGAGCCGTTTTGGTGCAAGGGTAATTTTTTAAAATGTGAAATATTATGTTGGCTCTGAAAAGAGCCGTTTTGGTGCAAGGGGGGGAGGGAATGTTCATTTCCGAAGCATTAATTAATTATTCGGTTCCTGGGATTTTTTGTGTGGGTTACCATTGAGGTCTAAGCCTTGTCTTTCGGCAATATCATAGTACCACCTTTTAGCCCTTCTGTCCATTGAGGGTTTGTGGGCACATGAAAAGCACAGTCTGCCTCCCACCAATCGGAAAAAAGGCGATCATTTCGAAGGCTACCTAGCTGCTTTTATGTACCGTAAATGGAAAGGGAAAGAACACACTTTCGAAGATTTCCTGTCGGACATAGTGTCATTGTACGAACCTAAGAATTGCGATTAACTCTCCGCATTTCTTTATTGCAAGTTGGGACTTGGAGAGCTAGGCCACCGTAAAAACGGCTCTTTTCAGAGCCAACAGGGGCCCTACGGGAAGTGATGTGTCAAATATAACCTCTCCTTCCCAAATCAACCTCTGCCTTCACGTGGCGGGCCCTGAGTAATGCTAAAGAGGCTCTGGTGACATGGTAATTGCAATTATTAGAGTGTAAATGCAATCATTACAGTAAGCCACGGCTTAACACAGGAAGCTGTATTACCGGCGCTTAGTAGCGGCCGGCATGAGACATAGCGGGGAAGATGCGTGCGGGATGATGCGTGGTAGGTGTAGGGGAAGCGAGCACGCAGGCAGGCTGGCGGAGAAGGCGACCAGGCCGATGGAAAGGGGAGCCGGGTGGGTCGTAAAGTGTTAACTTGCCTTATTTTTTCCCCGCATTTTTAATATTTGGTACAAGTGGCACTCTCGAATTTTTAATATTTGGTACAAGGGTTGAAGGGACTTATTCCAAAGTTGAGCCCAAAATGTGAATATCCAGTGGGCGGAGCTTAAAGTGCACCTTGTATTTGTCTTTAGAATTATATTTTCAGATAATGTATTTATCCTTTACGATAATATTGTTTGTATACACCCTGCATATTTTTATTCATGTTTATCATTGCACAGATCAAACTCTCAAAAACAATTCTAGGTTAGGACTGGAAGACAACACGTAATAAACTTGAACAGCCTATTAACACATTAATTCTTCAATTCCACTATAGTATACCAAATAACTTACGGAAGCTATGCAAAAATCGCCACTAATTGTATTTTGCCACTATATTTAATGGGATGATGTGAATACTTTCCCCATTGCTACGAGTATGCCAAACCGCAGCCATGTCAAGCACAGAACAGAAACTTATGATGTCAAGCTCGAACGTAAATTTGTTGTGACTGTGAGTAGAGATGGGGAATATTTCTTGTAACTGTTACTTTGTAACTGTTACATGTATGTAACGGTAACGACCTGTTACAAAAAAACAAAAGTAACGGTTACCAAAGCTCCTCCTAGGATATCTTATTTTCGTCTCAACCAATGGCAGAACCAGAAAATACTGAAAGGAGGGACCGACACAGACGAAAGTTTGCTATTATTTGGGGTGTGGGGTATGGAATATCCCAAAAATGGGGTTCGGAAGTCCTCCCCGGGGATTTTGATTAAAAAACGAGGGAAAAACAGGTCGTCCCTTTAGCTCCTCCCACTCGTGACATCTACATGTGAACATAGGCGCCGACTTAGGGGGGGGGGGCAAGGTACTTTCTGCCCCCCAACACTTAAGATTTTATCATGTAAGGCCTATGTATAGCTACTGAAAATCCAGCTCTTGCCCCCCCCCCCCCCCAGAAATATTTTCAAGTCGGCGCTTCTGCATGTGAATGGTGGAACTACTAGCAGTGTTAAAAATTCTGACCCCCCTTTTCTCCACTTCTTTTCCCCTTTCTTCTATTCAATCCGGGGTACGCCGTAGCGTATTGGTTGAGGCGCTGCGCTTCAAACCGGAAGGTCGCGGGTTCGATTCCCGATGAGGTCGTTGAGATTTTTCAATTGGCCTAATCATTCTGGTGGCACTATGGCCCTGGGGTCGACTCAGCCTCTAACAGAAATGAGCAATCCTAGGGGTAAAGGCGGCCGGTGCTGTCAGCCACCACCTTCATGTGCCGAGTGTCCAAAATCTGGGAGCCTCAACCTCCTGGAACCCTCTGGGTCTCCATGGCCTGTATAGGGATCACTTTACTTTACTATTCAATCCCTTTTCTCCTTTACCCTACCTATATATTCCTATCCTTTAAATGTTCGACCTAAGGAGATTCGAACACGGGACCGCTAGCATATTACCCACTACGCCATCGAATAATCATTACGATAAAAAGCGAAAATTCAACTACTTAAGTTTAGAGATCTGCATGAAATGCGGAGAATTGCATTTGTGTGAAGTGAAATAAAATCCCTTTAGGCAGGCCTACAGGCTGAGGTAGATTTCGAAGTGCTTTTGGTTTAATTTATTGTCACTGCGCAGTTCTCTTCTTCTTTAGCCTTGGCATGATAAACCCGCAATAATAACTGCAAAAAAAGAGGAAAGACCACTTTTTCAAACATTCAAATCTCGAATTATATGAGAGCTATCGAGAAACTAGTTATTGATTTGCAGAGTACTCATCAAGAGATTTTCAACGATACACCACAAGACGTGGTTTCGAATTTCCATCCTCCACCCCTACTCGTACCCCCAAATCCCCCGAATCGTTAGTGTCACTGAGAACTCCACAGGGAGTACTCTAATTTATTCCAACAAAGTTTCTCTATACTTCACAGGGGCCGAGATATATTTATATTTTTTTTAATTTCAACCTCCTCCCACGACCCCCCCCCCTTGGGCCAATATTGCTCATTAACTATTGGGCCTAGAAATAACATAATAAAATTTGGTTCAAATATCTTCAAAATTACGGCCGCTAGAGTGTAAAGATATATAAATATTTATAGGAATTCTGTATGGTTTCTCCAAATTTCTCAGCAGCTCTCCTTTTCTCAGGATTTTTTAATACTTTTATTTCTTTTATTGCTATTTTATTTTAAATTATTTTTTATATATTTTTTTATTTTTTGTATTATTTTTTAATTTATATTTTTTATTATTTTTATTTATTATTATTATTATTATTATTATTATTATTATTATTATTATTATTATTATTATTTTATTATTATTATTATTATTATTATTATTATTATTATTATTATTAAACATTTATACTGTAGTGGGAACTGTAAGGCCCGCTTTCATTTATCTTGTCTAAATATAACAGATATAGAGGCTACCCTCTACCACAAGGATGGCGAGAGCACCTACGTTTGTGGTAAGTGCACTCAATTAAGGAAAGCCCTCAGGAATGATGATACTCCTGGTAGATCTAGATCTAATTCTGTCCCTGATGAGAGTATATCTGCAGCTCATATTCACCCAGGGAGGTGTAATACCTTGGACGGCAAACTTGAAGCCATTATTGAGGCTAATAAATCTTCATCAGTAGCAGTGTCAGCTATTACTGAACTGCTGACAAAAATTCTCTCCGAGGTCTCCGACCTAAGAGAGGAAAACAAAAATCTACGGAAAGAGATCTATGGCCTCCGAGATCTCCTAAACGTAACTTCGCCACGAGTCCAACAAGGAGCTAGTTCAAGTGGTACCAATATTCCCCAGCAGCCTAGTAAGAAAGTTGCTAATATCATCCAACCGGCTAAATACTCTGAAGTGGTGGCTGCCATCAATAGAGAAACTACCTCTGCCAACAGTGGAAGTGCTACCTATACCAGTAATGGTTCAGGTGGTGTTTCAGCTTCCTCAAGCGGCAGTGTCAAACTGCCAGTGCCCAATCGGGCCACTACAAGTGCCAGTTCCAGTGCCAGTGTGTCTAGTGCCATTAATTCTAATCTCGCAGTGCCCACCGCACTCAGTGCCCCGGAATCCGATAGAGGTGACACCAATGACGGCTTCACAGTTGTCTCTAAAAAACATAGGGTTAAGAAGGCCCCGCTAATAGGAGTTAGGAATTCTTCCTCACTACCAGTAGTTGCCAAACCAACTAAAGGTAAAGCCTTATTCGTGTCACGCTATGGTAACACTGTAAACGCGGAAGATATAGCAGAATCCTTACGTACCCAGGTAAATCTCAAAACATTTGCAGTAACAAGGCTGAAAACTAAATTTAATTCTTATGCCAGTTTTCATATTTCTGTTTGTGAGGAAGATTTCCCTCTTATTAATAACGTAGATATCTGGCCAAGAGGGGTGCTGTTTTCTCCATTCCGTGGCCGCCTACAGGAGGATCAAATCGCGCCCACCAGTCTGGTATGTAGCCCTACAACGAAGTCGCAGGGTAAAACTCCTGAAAAAACTCCTGAAAAATCCAGTAGATCTTCCCCTAGGAAGATTATGGATACACTGCTAGCCAGAACATCTTCTAAAAGCAGCCTTGGAGGGGGCTCTCCTTAACCCTAAATGGCAAATAGTTGTGATTATATGGATCAGTCTATGTTTAGTAATAGCAATTTAGGCACTGAAATTTATTATCAAAATGTTCGTGGTTTAAGAACTAAATCCACGGACCTTTTCGACAATATTAACACAAATGAACCCATCATCATTTGTCTTACTGAAACATGGTTAAATGATGACCATTATGATCACAATTATTTTCCTGAAATATATCAGGTGTACAGATCTGACAGAAAATATACACTAGTTAGCCAAACTCGGGGAGGAGGGTCTTTAATTGCCATCAGCAACAGTGTCATGCATAAACGTACACCTGAATTAGAACAGATAGATGAATGTGTGTGGATTGAGTTAACTCTCAAAAATGCTCAGCCTATTTTAATTGGATGCCATTATTTTGCGCCCAATACGAGTATTGCTGCATTTCAGCAGTATTTTAATTTTCTCGAAAATAATTTAGATTGTAACAACTTTCAGGTCATTTTACTCGGTGATTTTAATATCCCTGGTTTCAATTGGCTGGCAGGTGTTGCACCTAACTTATATCACTATCATAAAATTAAAGGTGAAATTGTACACCAAACATGCTCTTTCCTAAATTTGTCTCAAATCAATGACACTGTCCCTAGTAAAAATTTATTAGACTTAGTTTTTACAAGTCTGGATGAGATCACTGTATCAATACCGGATTATGCACTGGTGAATATAGATAATTATCATCCCCCTATTGTTATGAATTTAATAAGCCAAGTGAGTGAAGGTACTCAGTTCCCAACAGAAAGTTTATGCTATCACAAAGGTGACTATTATAAACTATACAACACATTAGCTTCATCTGACTGGTCCGCAGTGTATAATCAAAAATCACCTGACACTGCTGTTGAAAATCTTGCATACTTAGTTAGTGATGCAATTAATAAGTCAATCCCTAAAACATTTGCTGTTAAACCAAAATATCCGGCTTGGTTTTCAAGAGAGCTTAAATTATATATAAGGAAAAAGAAACATTATCATCGACTTTTCAAAAAACACTCGACTGATTTGTATTATCAATGTTTCTCAGATTACCGAAGATTGGTAAAAGTAACTATTAAAATTGATAGACAAAAATGGTACAAATCAATCGATCAAGATTTAAGGTCAAACCCTGCTAAATTCTGGAGTTATGTTTCGAAGTTACGAAATAAAAATGATCCCGTATTGCATGTTAAAATGAACAATACCATTGTTTCAGAACCATCAAAGCTAGTGAATATTTTCGCAGAGCATTTTCAGATTATAAATACGCCCACTAATGCAGTACCGGGGCCCTATGCTCAAACTGTCACATCTGAATGCCTACATGTTCCAACTATCATAGATTCCGATGTCTTGGTAGCTATTCGACACTTGAAACCATCTAAGAGTTCGGGACTCGACCAGATACCAAGCTTTATTGTTAAGGGGTGTGCCCCAATACTGACACCTGTACTTACATATGTGTATAACCTTTCGCTGGAAACAGAAACTTTTCCTTCAATTTGGAAAATTTCTGCAATCAGACCGGTACATAAGAAAGGCAAAAGCAAAGAATTGGCAAACTTTAGGCCCATAGCCATATTAAATACATTTTCAAAAATTTTTGAAACCATCATTCATAAACATATTTCATTTTTCAGTAAAAATAAATTAAATGATTTCCAGCATGGTTTTACCAAGGACATGTCCACAGCAACCAATATTATCACTTTTCTCAATGACATACTTAAAGAAAATTGCTCACAATCGCAATCAGATGCCATATTTTTTTACCTGAGCAGAGCATTTGATGTAGTAAATCACGATCTTCTTGTTAAAAAATTGAGTAATTTAGGTCTACATAACAAGTATGTCAATTGGTTTTCAAGTTATTTAAGAAACAGATCTGCTCGAGTTAGAATATCTAACTATTTTTCAGAGCCTTTTTACATACCAGATGGTGTACCCCAGGGGTCAGTGTTGGGTCCCTTCTTGTTCTTAGTTTTTATTAACGACATATCTAATATGCTAACATGTAAGAAAATAGCATACGCAGACGACCTATGTATATGGAATAAAATATCTACGGCTTCGGACTGCAAATTACTGCAAAGGAATATCGATTACATACACCAGTGGTGTAAATCAAATTTAATGATAATTAACACCAGTAAGACCCAGAGCATGATATTTAGTAGAAAAACTAACCAAATAATATACAATTATCGTCTTGGCCAAAACATAATAGCACGTTCAGAAAATATAAAATACCTTGGTGTTTATCTTGACTCAAAATTATACTTTCATGTCCATATTGACCATATTTTCACACAGGCCTTAAAAACTCTTGGATTAGTTCGTTTAATTTCTCATAATTTAAAAAGCATAGAGTCATTAATTACTCTTTACAAATTTTTAATTCGCAGTGGCTTAGAATATTGCAGTGTTGCATATAACAGCATTACAGTATCTGACAGTAATAAGCTGGAACGAATACAAAGAAAATTTGTCTCCCTTATACGTAGTAAGTTTAACAGAAATCTGGACTACGATGATATACTTAAGTTATTAAATTTGGAAACATTATATAATAGGTGTGTTTCTGCAGATGCTAATTTCATAGCTAAAGTCTTTCGTGGGGAAATACATTGCAAATCAATTTTAGATAGCATAGGGCTATCTGTACCCCTTACACGAGGAACAAGAAATCGTACAATTTTTCCTGTACAACAACCGTATGCAATCCCTGTCAACAGAATGGCTATTGCTTGCAATGCCTTATTTAAAAATTTTGATATATTCCACAAGCAGTGATTATTATTATTATTTTTATTATTAATTGGTATTATTGTTATTATTATTACTATTATTATTATTATTATATTCACACAAGACTGACAAGGGTTCATTAATTGTTTTTGGTAACACAGTCATATGTTGCTAATAAGAAATGGCAAAATCATATAATTACAAAATATGACCTGCTTTTCTCAAGTACAAACAAACTTTCTGTGTCTGCAATGAAATAACAACTCTTGAATGTGCTGACTACACAGTGTTCATGCCATTGACATAGCAGACTTATGCAAGCTAACCAGAAATGCTATGACCACACAGTCAATTAGGTTAAAACTGCAGACTTGACAGTCAGATGTTTAATTATGCATTAATATGTAATTCCTGTTGTATATCACTAATAATATCACTATCATTATCATACACATAATCATAAACATCAATTCATCAATTCATCAATTCATCATACATCATTAGAAGCCTACTGTTTAAAATTTGTAAAAATTGTTTGTAGCTTCTTTAAATAAATAATTGAATTGAATTGAATTATTATTATTATTATTATTATTATTATTATTATTATTATTATTATTATTATTATTATTATTATTATTATTATTATTAGTTGTGTTGAGAAGAAATTTGTGGGTGTCGAGCGAATGTAACTGGTCTGGAACAGAGTAACATATTGAGAATTACACCAGTTACATTATTTTCACCTGCTCCAGTAACTCTGACCTGTTACTATTACTCTCACTGCTCCAGTTACTCGAACTGTTACTGTTACTCTCACTGCTCCAGTTACGCGATCTGTTACTGGTATAGTCACCGCTTTTAAAGGATCCTCAGGCGGCAACCCTCTAATTTAGTATCTCAACCCCAACCCTGACCAAACCCTCCATAAACACCCCATAAACATCTTGGGGTTGAAAAGCCGAAATGGAAGGAAGGGAAATGTTGGCGCGTGCCTAAGCATAAGATGCGCATTGTTGCCACAGTTTAAAAACCTTGCAGCTGATTTCCACAAATCTGGAGAAACAACACAAGTGACATTGCAACAAGGCCTGACCTGGTGGCAGGGACCACCGCATTTGTTTAGGGGTGGGTAGACCCTAATAATCTTTTCCAGATGAGGTAAGTGGTCCGACTTAAAAGCGTTTAGGGGTGGGTAGACCCTAATAATCTTTTCCAGATGAGGGGAGTGGTCCGACTTAAAAGCGTTCCGCTCGCTTTGTAGCCGAGTGGGGTTCGTTTGGGCGCGAAGACTATACTCTCATCTGCTCCAGCTACCTGACCTGTTACTGTTACTCTCTCCTGTTCCAGCTACCCTGACCTGTTACTAATACTTTCACCTGTTACTGTTACTTCCACCTGTTACTGTTACTTCCACCTGTTACTGTTACTTCCACCTGTTACTGTTACTTCCACCTGTTACAGTTAATTCTAATATTTCTGTTACAAGTGTTTTATCCGTGACTTTCGTCTCGTTCCGTTACATCTGTTATTTCCAATATTTGAAAAACAAATTAATTTTAAAAAATAAAAAATAACAAAAATATTTTTATTAAATAAAAAAATAATAAAAAATTATTTAAAAAATGTAATTTTAATGTTTGCCCACTTCCAGATGAGCTAGAAACTTCAAATTTGGTACACACATAGCTTTTAGGCTCTAAACCACAGGAAAATTACAAAAAAGTAATTTTTAAAATATTTAGTCCTAAAACCTCATAAAAAGGGCTCGCTCATTGAAATCAATGTTTGCCCACTTCCAGAAGAGCTAGAAACTAGAAATTTGGTACACATATAGCTTTTAGGCTGTAAACCACAGGAAAAATCCAAAAAAGTATTTTTTTTACTTTTAGCCCTAAAACCCCCCGAAAAAGGGCTCGCTCACTGACATTAATGTTTTATTACTTCGAGATGAGCTAGAAACTTGAAATTTGGTACATCTATAGCTATTAGGCTGTAAACCACAGGAAAATTCCAAAATGTATTTTTTTTTTATCTCTAAGAACTCTCGAAAAAGGGCTCGCTCACTGACATTAATGTTTTTTCACTTAGAGATGAGCTAGAAACTAGAAATTTGGTACACACATAGCTTTTAGGCTCTAAACCACAGGAAAATTCCAAAAAGTAATTTTTAAAATGTTTAGTCCTAAAACCTCCGAAAAAGGGCTCGCTCATTGAAATCAATGTTTGCCCACTTCCAGAAGAGCTAGAAACTAGAAATTTGGTACACATATAGCTTTTAGGCTGTAAACCACAGGAAAAATCCAAAAAAGTATTTTTTTTACTTTTAGCCCTAAAACCCCCCGAAAAAGGGCTCGCTCACTGACATTAATGTTTTATTACTTCGAGATGAGCTACAAACTTGAAATTTGGTACATCTATAGCTATTAGGCTGTAAACCACAGGAAAATTCCAAAATGTATTTTTTTTTTTATCTCTAAGAACTCTCGAAAAAGGGCTCGCTCACTGACATTAATGTTTTTTCACTTAGAGATGAGCTAGAAACTAGAAATTTGGTACACACATAGCTTTTAGGCTCTAAACCACAGGAAAATTCCAAAAAGTAATTTTTAAAATGTTTAGTCCTAAAACCTCCGAAAAAGGGCTCGCTCATTGAAATCAATGTTTGCCCACTTCCAGAAGAGCTAGAAACTAGAAATTTGGTACACATATAGCTTTTAGGCTGTAAACCACAGGAAAAATCCAAAAAAGTATTTTTTTTACTTTTAGCCCTAAAACCCCCCGAAAAAGGGCTCGCTCACTGACATTAATGTTTTATTACTTCGAGATGAGCTACAAACTTGAAATTTGGTACACCTATAGCTATTAGGCTGTAAACCACAGGAAAATTCCAAAATGTATTTTTTTTATTTTTATCTCTAAGAACTCTCGAAAAAGGGCTCGCTCACTGACATTAATGTTTTTTCACTTAGAGATGAGCTAGAAACTAGAAATTTGGTACACACATAGCTTTTAGGCTCTAAACCACAGGAAAATTCCAAAAAGTAATTTTTAAAATGTTTAGTCCTAAAACCTCCGAAAAAGGGCTCGCTCACTGAAATCAATGTTTGCCCACTTCCAGAAGAGCTAGACACTAACAATTTGGCACACATATAGTTTTTAGGCTGTAAACCACAGGAAGATTCTAAAAAGTATTTTTTTTTACTTTTAGCCCTAAAACCCTCCGAATAGGGCTCGCTCACTGACATTAATGTTTCCCCACTTCCACATGTGCTAGAAACTTTAAATTTGGTACACATATAGATTTTAGGCTGTAAACCACAGGAAAATTACAAAAAGATTTTTTTTTTATTATTAGCCCTAAAACCCCCCGAAAAAGGGCTCGCTCACTGACATTAATGTTTCCCCACTTCCAGATGAGCTAGAAACTTTAAATTTGGTTCACACATAGCTTTTAGGCTCTAAACCACAGGAAAATTTCAAAAAGTAATTTTTAAAATTCATAGTCCTAAAAACCTCCGAAAAAGGGCTCGCTCACTGAAATTAATGTTTGCCCACTTCCAGAAGAGCTAGACACTAGAAATTTGGTACACATATAGCTTTTAGGCTGTAAACCACAGGAAAATTCCAAAAAGTAATTTTTTTGCTTTTAGACCTAAAACCCGCCGAAAAAGGGCTCACTCACTGACATTAATGTTTTGTCACTTCGAGATGAGCTAGAAACTAGAAATTTGGTACATATATAGCTATTAGGCTGTAAACCACAGGAAAATGCCAATTTTTTTTTTATCTCTAAGAACTCCTGAAAAAGGGCTCACTCACTGAAATTAATGTTTGCCCACTTTCAGAAGAACTAGAAACTGGAAATTTGGTACACATATAGCTTTTAGGCTGTAAACCACAGGAAAATTCCCAAAAGTATTTTTTTTTACTTTTAGCCCTAAAACCCCTCGAATAGGGCTGGCTCACTGACATTATGTTTCCCCACTTCCAGATGAGCTAGAAACTTGAAATTTGGTACACATATAACTTTTAGGTTGTAAACCACAGGAACATTCCAAAAAGTATTTTTTTGTACTTTTAGCCCTAAAACCCCCCGAAAATGTGCTAGCTCACTGACATTAATGTTTTTTCACTTCGAGATGAGCTAAAAACTTGAAATTTGGTACACATATAGCTATTAGGCTGTAAACCACAGGAAAATTCCAAAATGTATTTTTTTAATATTCATCTCTAAGTATCGGCTAAATTCATTCATTCATTCACTCCCGAAAAATGGGCTCGCTCACTGACATTAATGTTTGCCCACTTCCAGAAGAGCTAGAAACTTGAAATTTGGTACACATATAACTTTTAGGCTGTAAACCATAGGAAAATTCCAAAAAAGTATTTTTTTAATTTTTAGCCCTATAACCCCCGAAAAAGGGCTCGCTAACTGACATTAATGTTTGCCCACTTCCAGATGAGCTAGAAAATTTAAATTTGGTACACATATAGCTTTTAGGCTGTAAACCACAGGAAAAATCCAAAAAGTAGTTTTTTTATTTTTAGCACTGAAAACCCTGAAAAGAGGGCTCGCTTACTGACATTAATGTTTGCCCACTCCCAGATGAGCTAGAAACTAGAAATTTGGTACACATATCTTTTAGGCTGTAATCTACAGGAAAATTTCAAAACGTTTATTTTCATGTCGATAATCGATGTTTTTTACATCGATGGAAAACAACTGATGTTTTTGCTACATTGATGTTTCTCCCCTACATCGATGTTTTTGTAACAAAAAGAAGATTAATAGGCTACCTTGGTTCTACAATATAATTTTATTTACAGGGGCTTAATTTCCCAAAACATTGATTTTTTACATCGATTGTTTTCATGGAAATACTTCTGTTTATTTATGAAATTTGCCTAATTTTCTGATACCATGGCATTTTTTAAATCATACATAGATTTTTTTCTAAATACATCGATGATTTAAGATCGATATTATCATCATATCGATGGTTATCTCCGATTTTAACTTCGATATTTTAACTATCGATTCTCTTTCCTAATGGGAACCTTTTGCGTGCAGTTAAAAATTTGTCTACAAGAGCGCAGCAGGGTCAGAGGAGGTCCTGCCATCTCGTTCTGCCATATGCTTATGCGTATCAATAGATGTGAATAATGTTGGCTCTCCTATAAAAACTGGCGATTAATAACGTTTAAGTTATATTCCAGAAATCAGATACCTATATTTTGCCTAGGAGAGTGTGAGATCGCCAGAAAAAGTATTGATTTGTTAAAAGAATTAAAGAATTAATGTCTGTCTGAAGTAATAATTGGTTGTAATTATGATGTTGAAAAGAACCCGTGGGGTTTGTCAGCATAAACAGGAACAATAATTATTTTGCAGTGGCAGAGACATGTGTAGCTAAGTGACAAATAATTCAAAATATTAAAGTTATTCCTGTATATCGCGATGACATTTGTATTCGTTAAATGGTGAAGAAATAATTCAAATTTTATGAAACATTTAAAACTTGTTGTACAGTACTTCACAAAGAAAACATCCCATCCATTTATAACCATAGTCGTAAATATGTTAAAAATATTCTTTATACTGTAAATCAATTTTAAAAAGTGATTTAGGGTCATGGTTGTTTGCTTTCACAATATTCTGTATATATTTCAGCTTTCGGTTATGAATTTACTGTGTGGTAAACAGATGCTAGTATTTGATTAATATAACACAGTAGTTATAAAAAGTAAAGAACTTGGATATAAATGTGTAAATATTTTGTTCCTATTATCATTAAAATTTTATAAATAAATTTAGGTTACGTTTGCTTGCTTCTAAATAATATCCTTTAGAGGCTTACGAATAAGACATGCTCCAGAATTATAGCTGTCATTAAGTCTTTGTGTGGAAAACAAATACAAATAATAGTATTTGAATAGTGTATCACATTAGTAATAGAATGTTCTTTTCATGAAGTCAATGTAATTTGAAAGAAGCTGGAATGTCAAAATAAGGTAATAAGGGAATGGTTTTCTTGTGATTATTACTATAGGCCTAAATGCGTAATATTTTTAACGTCAACGCCCATCCATTATATAGGTTCATACTTTTTGTTTTAGAATTATATTGCATAAGTTTCAGAATTATGGCTCGCAGGGTTCATCGTACTGGGTTCTCATATGCTAATAATTCAAAATACTATGTTATCTTCGATTCTAGTTAAAATATCTACGTGCATCGGTAATTCCAGTTCTAATATAGTGTTTTAATATCATTAATGTGCATTATAAAAGTGAGTTGTATATAATAACAGTGTAGTTGATTTATTTATCTTTTTATTTATTTATTTATTTTATTTAGAAGGGAAAAATAGCCAGTGCCAATTACCAGTATAGAAAGGAAAAATATGCTTTGACGTCTTCTTTATAATATTTTTTTAAATCTTCAATTTACAAGAACCACCAATGCCTGTAAGAATAATTTAGTTTTGCAAGTGTTTCAATTTTACGATTTGTTTTAATGTTTGCAATGAAAAAAACCTACAAATTCCGTTTAAACAAAATATTCATAATTTTATTATACAAATTATAATAAATGTGAAACAGAAATATGTGAATTTTTGTTATGAAGTTAATAAATTAAGTAAGTTGTAGGCTATTTATCAAATACTGTCCATACCTTTTTAAGAAGTAATTTTGTATCATAGTTTGAAAGAGAATAAATGGTTGAGTTTCCTGCTGGGCGAACTTTGTATTTAAAGCAACAGAACATAAGCGAATCTTGTCCATTTGATGAAGATATTGGAAACATGACCTTCTGTTGTAGATAATGAGAATACTACTTCTTGTTAAGTTTTATTCTTTGTAAAAATGATTAAGATAATGAGTCAATTCTGAGGATCTGAAAGTGTTGAGCGAGGAGATTTAAAGGAACTCATAGACTTATAACTATTAGCATCCGTTTAATCTTCTTTATATTTTATAACCATATCCCACTCAGCACACATACGTAAAATATATGTAAAAATTGCGTTATCCCTAGATCTAGTTAATGTATATCACACATATTGGTTAAATAAAATCTACGTATAATATACGCTCAAATGTCCCACTTTTTGATGTATATGGTACGTCTATTCATGTCAATGCAGACATATAATATATATCAATTATACGAACAATCGCATACATACTATTGATGTACAATATCTATACGTAAAAAATATGTCAAGATGATCTATCAAACGTATATTTTATATATATAATTTATGTAGCCTATATAGGGCCTTTGGTTCATAAATGTACACTGCTCACATACATTTCACATATACTATCAATACATGAGATATCAATAACTAAAAATGTCATCAAGAACACTTTTTGTGCTTACTATCTTGCAGTTTTTTGGGACTTCTTGCTGAGGTATTTTGCAATTATTTATTGTAAGCAAAACACTGAGATCGCTCATAATACACACTGAACCAAGAATCTTCGGAACATCATCATTAACATCCATTAAGCACAGCACTAGCCTTTCTACTGCCATTATGCTAATCCACTGCCCTTTAAGTCCTTCTGTTACACTTAGGAAGTACTGCATCACATCTTCCAAACAATGCAGAGCTTGTCATTCAGCATAACTTTTAAGTTCTTTTAAGCTTTCTGCAACTGCTTGGTTTAAATTTTCTTCTTCTGCATCAATTAATCTTCTGCATGATGGACCTGGTCTTGACAAGTACTCAGGCAGATTAGGAAATATTGATGGTACTGCACCAAGTTTCAGTTTAGGGCAAGTTCTAGGAAATGTTTTTATTTCACCGTTAACTACAAAAGTCTCTGTTCTTATCACACTCTCTTCAGGAAAATACTTCACACAAATAACAGGCTTGCTTACCCCTGTTAAGTCTGTAGGAATCTTTCTATGCCATGTCTTCTTAAGTTCTTAGTCTTTTGGTAAAGAAAATGTACTAACACTATCATGTTGTGACTTGTAGTTACTTTTACAGCCAGCAACACTACAGCACCTAGGCATTGTGAATTCCTGAAACAATTAAGAAATACTTTAGCAGCGTTATCGTAAATTATTATGATCAGAGCTAATTACCACAGCATCTGTATTATAAATCAGTTTGCAAGTCGTTGAGGTTATGATAGGCCTATTTATGTGTGTGAAACAAATCTTGCACAGGGACTTACCAGTACTGTTTTCTGTGTAAATGTTTTTCTTCTGCCTCATTTAATCTTCTACATGAAGGACCAAATCTTCACAAACATTCAGGTAGGCCTACATTAGGAAACGTATTCTAGGGTATTCACTGCACGTTGCGTAATATTTCGTCATCTTTAAATACACACACATGTACATTTATTCTTCGTTTCTATGTTATATACATAGGGAGTAGTTGCAACAGAGCAGTGCAATTCTCTCCACACACAATTTCTTGTTAATAAAACACTATAAAAGAGAAACTTATACGCCACACAAGCACCCAACAGTCAGCCATGAACCAGGAGATCTACATTGCTGACGTCACAGACAAAATGGCCGCCAGTTATAAAAAATAGTCCATGAATGTACGGATGTAATCATTTTAAACCATTTTTTAATTTAATTTCTGATTAGCGTGAGTAAATTTTATTGCGTTCCCTTAATTTAACCAAATCGATTTACTAGAGTAAAACACAATAAACCGGTGTTTACAATGTCCAATTCTAGACGTAAAATTTACGTATAGTTGGTACGTAAATTTGATGTTACAAATGAACAATCAAATCGATTTTGTTTTATACTTAATCTTACTTATGTAACAGTAACTTTAATTTTGATATATTATAAATATAAAGCAGGATTAAATTACAACAGTTTTTATACGTGTATATTGGACATAAAATATCCCTAGTAGCACACTTCGTTGGCCTAACAGAGGCATTTGGTTGGCATGGTTGGGATATGTTGGGAAAACGTTCGTTGTAATTTCCTCGGTTAGCCCAATGTACGTTTCCGTTGCGTCATGCGCCAAGTCCTACCGTTGGGTTTACGACGTTGACCCAACGAGGGCTCTCCCTACCGTTGGGTTTATGATTGCTGGCCCAACAATAAATCTCGTTGTAATGTGATCGCATTTATGTTAAAATTAAAAAGTGTTGAAATAACATTATAAGCGTTAAATTTTCATTTCCTATAAAATAAAACAGTTTTAATTAATTAATTATTCGAGCTCTTTGCGCGCGTTACATGATAAAAATTTACTTCGCTCCACCTCTTCCTGCCAATCTTCGGCAATTTCCGGCGTACTTCGGGTCATCACGAAGACGATGAAGAAACAAGTCATACAACAGTTATTCGCCATCTTGATATGTTCAAGAATCCGAATGGTGTTTTTACTTCTATTAATATTAGGGCTCTTTATTTGTTCTCTGAAAATAACGTTATCATATATTCACATCAAATATTCAAAATACGAGATGTATATCCTTCTTACTATTTATCATGTATTACACATCTCTGTAGTAAATAGGCTAGAAGAATTCTCGATTTTTATTTCAACGATCTAATAGCGTAGTGGTTAAAGCGATAGACTATAACGCAAGCGGTTCCGAGATCGAATCCCCATAGGTGCGAGTTTTATACGATAGGAATAGGTAGGTAGGGTGAAGGAGAGGAGGGAGTTAATAGGGATAAGAGGAGAAAAGGGATGATTAAAGGGATGAAAGGGAAAATAAAAAATTAAGTTTTGTGTGCTTCTAGTATTTCCGCCAGATGTCTCTGCGCTGCGTAGTAGTTCCACCATTACCTAATAGGTGTCTCTCAACTGTTGGGATTTTGTTGTATATTGGTTGGCTACAGTTGGCAGTTGGTTGGATAAAACGCTCCTTGGCAACGGAACCCCGACGGACATTCATAACCGTTGACCAACGAAACATGGCGATCATTCCCCAACATTGGCCCAACGATCTGTGCTACTAGGGATACGTATAATTTACGTTTTGACTTTGACCAATCGTAAGATATATATGTAGCTCTAAAATATACGTATATTATACATATCGTGCTGCGTGGGATATTTCGTAAAGCATAAGTGTACCCCTCTGTTTTACACAGAGGATCGCCACAACATGTTTTCTGGCATTTTGACTGATGTTTAAATAGTCTGTTCCATTATGTTCAATGGACAGCAGACGACATGCTTGGACCTCTTTTGACCCTGCTGCCACCTATCGGGAGTCGCTGACAGAAAGGTTCCCATTGAAAGGTTATTTTACAACGGTTATTTGATTTCGGGGGTTCCTCCCTTGAGCCCCAGCCTTGGCTACGTCCCTAACGGGGGGGGGGAGATAAAAGGGTATTCCCCTACAAGTGGGAAGTGATCTGGCCATTAACTACGTAATATAAAAAAAAGTAACAGGTAACGGTTATAAATAACAGTTACTTTCGTGTAACTGGAACAGTAGCGTAACTGTTCCAAAAAAGTAACTGGTTCCCATCTCTTGTTGTGAGTTTGAGGTTCCAATAATGCCAACATTTACTGCTCAAAACTACCTTGTTCTGTATGAAACTTTATTTCATTACATAAATTACACATCAAAATGGAGTAAAAAGCAATATTATAATATTTAATGTTTTGAAATGTAATTATTAGTTTAATCCAAATTAATTTCATGACATGTTGTTAAAAACAATAACATGAGTACAAAGAACAAGTTTCCCTGTTCAGCGGTTTTATAAAATACGTATACTGTTATACTTTTATTTATTATTTGGTATTATTTAATTTATTATTTATTTTCATTAATTAGTAATGTTATTACTACCCACTGCTTTTGTTATTATTGTTATCATCATCATCATCCTTTTTGTCTCCTTTTTTAAACAGGGGCTTGACAATTGCATGTTACATTCTTTCGCAGGAAATATTCCAGTTTCTAGTGAACAGTTAAATATATGCCTAAGGGGTTTACTAAGTTCAGCACAGCAGCTTTTTTATATCTTATTACTTATGTCATCCCATCCAGATGAGCTTTTACTTTTAAGTTTTAAGCAACTTTATTATATTTTCAATTTCTATGGAGGAAGTCAGTGTGATTTCAAATTTATGGTTATAAATTGTAGATTTTGTCAGTAGGTCTATTGCCTTAACATTAGTGGGACCACAATTCGCTGCAATATTTATGAAGTGGTTATTAAATGCATTTGTAATATCTGAGAGATTGTCTAGTTTCTTATTTTTGTATATTAATGACGTACAATCACTTTTTTCCTTTGCTTTCCCTGTTTCATTTTTTATTATATTCCATATAAGTTAGTCTTAACTTTGTTGTTTGATTTATTAATTATTCTTTAATAACCTTTTTAAGCACATTGCAATACCTTTTATAATACACTTTCTGAGTTTGATTGTTACTGGTTCTATATTGTAAATAGAGCTCTCTTTTTTTAGCACATGATATTTTAAAACCAGGGGTTAGCCATGCATTATTCCTTAAATTAGGTATTTTAGCAGTTGTATTTTTTGGACACTAGGAATAACCATCTCATACATAAATCATCTATTAGACTGACAAAATCAAGAAACTGGTTGCATACTTTAGCTACTACAATGTTTAATAAACTACCATACAAGTCTCTTGTTTCTCTAAATAGATTTAAAAGTGTTTTATTTAACTGGCTTTCCAAACATCCCTTTTATAATATTAATGACTTTCTTGAAATTCTCGTAATAGATATGATATTCTGATGTTTTATGATTTATATTGTATATATTGTTTATTTATTAGTTACTTGTAGTTTTGTGTTAGTGCTGGTTTTTTAGTGAGTCTATAGCAATATTCACAATGCTCATGACAAATGTAAATATATAAATAAAATACAAAGTTCCCACCACAGATAAAATACACTGCATGCTTAAACAGCTTCCTTTCAACATTATTCATCACATTGCAATGCTATATAACTCATTCACGAAATTATGCTATTTTCCCAGTGCTTGGAAAGAAACTATGATAGTAGGCTAACTATCCCCTAAGGATTATATGACTGTACGGGCAAGCTGAGAGCAAGCGGACTGTATAACAAGATTCATAGGACGTAACACTTCTTAAAATTGAGACTTAAACTATAAATAGATAAGCCAAACTTGCCCATTACATTTTAGATAAATTTCTCTGGTATGTAACAATTTATTGTCACAACAACAATACATACATCATGCTCAGTTCATAAATTCTTGATTTCTTGGACGTATATAATATTATTATTCATAAACACTGATGAACTTGTAGATATCACAATGTTTAATACAAATTCCTTTGTTAAAGGTCATAAATATCTTTGAGATGGCTTAATCAGTTTGATCAAAAACCACAAATATATTAGTTCAATGATGAAATTACGTCCAAATTGTTCCTCAAATAAATTAGGTAGTAAATGACGTACCTTTGAATTGATTAATACCACCTTTTGATAGTTGTTACAGATGTTAGCCTGAGATCTTGCAACGCCAACACCAAAATGAAGAAGACCCGATGAATCACACGATGGGTGATAATAGTCCTTAAATCGTTCGAAGTCTTCAGAAACAATAGGCATATGAAACCTTAATGTGAATCGAAGAGCTGATTGCTTCAGCTATTGAAAGTAAACCACCAGATCTATCTGATAGGTAAAGAATGGCATTGATAAGCCAAGAAGAAAACTCATGTCCTTATGAGTAGTAGTTGAATTGATACAACGAAGAATAGGCATTTAAAGCCTAGAAAAACTAATGTCTTTATGAGACACAGTTAACTTGAATCGATGAAGAAGGAGAATGAAACTAAAGATAAACCTTATTGGCTATCAAAACAATATAATAAAAATCTCCAGTCTCTGATTGGATGCAAGACATAAAAGAATAATTTTGATATTACAATACCCATACATAACAACTATTTGAAATTCATTTGTTCAAATAAATAAAAAACAAGATAGCAAGCAAGGCCTGCTAAAAACGAATTACAGAAGCATGACCTACTAAACTAAAACATAACGGAACAATGACCTTGATGCAGGTGGAGGTAGAGGTGCATGTCTTGTTGGCCCTTTAGCCCATGTAGTAGCTATGCTACCGCTGGCATGGCCTCCTTTGATGGACAGGCTAAAGGAGAGAGATCAAACTAAAAACCTATCCAGAAGAGGACATCCAATGGCTTCAAAGGCAGAAGAGATGACCTAACCCTAATCTTCTGTCGATAGAAGTTGGCTTTTCAAAGACTTGGGGAAGAAAATTGTGATCTAAAAATAACCTGCTCCTCCAGTTAGGGGTTTGGCAGGTGGCTGGTCTTCCTCCCCCCCCCCCCCCCCAAGTAAAACCCTATCAAGTCATATATTGCCTCCGATTGGACAGATCCCAAGGAAAATGACCATGGGAAGACAGACAGATAGAAGACAGGAGAAACTTGCTGAATTACTATTCAGCAAGTTTCTCCCGTCTGCAAAGGGATGCAGCAAACAGAGAAGGGTGAAAACAACGGCTGAGAGAAGCCATGGTCTAATTTGGGCTGTAGTGCTAAAGAAGAAGAAGAAGAAGAAGAAGAAGAAGAAGAAGAAGAAGAAGAAGAAGAAGAAGAAGAAGAAGAAGGGGGAAGAGGAGAAGGAGGAGGAGGCTGGAAAAAATTTCAAATTCCTCAAACA
This sequence comes from Ectobius pallidus, assembly GCA_964059195.1. Classification (NCBI taxonomy): domain Eukaryota; kingdom Metazoa; phylum Arthropoda; class Insecta; order Blattodea; family Ectobiidae; genus Ectobius; species Ectobius pallidus. The sequence goes on from CAXKWD010000006.1 coordinate 71,731,269, forward strand.
AAAAGCTGGTTAGTCTCTTAAACACTCTAGGAAAAATGTATGAACAAGTGATACATACAAGAATGAAATGATGATAGAACACTAGGCCTACCTCTTCAACAATTTGGATTTACCAAAAATTCATCCACAACAGGTGTTGTTCGCTTACTAGATTACATTACCACTGGTTTTAATGCCTAATCTTTCTCGTGACACTATGGCCCTAGTCAACTCAGCCTCTAACAGAAATGAGTATGGTACCAGGAGCGATCCTGGGGCTAAAGGTAGCCAGTGCGTAAGGCTGAGAACCTTATCACCTTTATGTGCTACATATCTAAAATCTGGGAACCTCACCTCCTGGAACCCTTAGGGCCTCTATGGACTGATTGGTCTATGGTCTCTATGGACCCTTAGGGCCTCTATGGTCTCTATGGTCCAGATTTAATAAGGGTAAATCCACAATTGCTGTGGTTTTGGACATTGAAAAGGCCTATGATAAAGTAAGTCATACTGGCCTCTTCAAATTATATCATCACCATACGATTAAAATTTGGCTGAGAGAAGACGTCTTGTGAAAGTTGATCAGCAGATGTCAAAATGGTACAAAATGAGTTCTGGAGTACCACAAGGATCATTATTATCTCCTCTTCTTTACAATTTGTGTACATCTGATGACTACACCTCGAAATTTTAGGTTCTTATAGCTTAGAATGCACCAAACTATAACTGTGTGTTCAATTTCTTCTTTTGTCTTGGTTAGTGTACAAGGTTCAATTCAAAGGTAGTTCTTTGTACGTCACTTGTTTTTCTTCTAAGGACCCCATCAAGGAAGTGGCCTCTATGAACAATCTTGCAGGCCTTATATTTAACATCTGAGTGGTTTGCAAGCAATAGGCTGGTTTTGAATGAAGCAAAGACTCAAAAAATTCTATTTACTTTAAACAGAAATCAAGTTGACGATGACATTAAATCAACCCACTCTGTTAAGCTGCTGGGCTTTAACTTAGACTCTGAGCTCTGCACAAAGTTGAGTTGGGTGCTCCTGCTCAGAAGACTGAAGGCTCAGATGCCAAGTGAATTTGTAACGTTTGCTTACTTTGCGTTTTTTCAATCTCATATACTATAGGCTATGGTATCATGCTCTGGGGCCACTCCAGCAGAGTACAGATGGTTTCGCAATTACAGAAGAAGGCTGTGCGCCTTCTGTCCAATGCTCATTATATGGATCACTGTTCCCTTATTTGTATCCAACGAAATTCTGACAGTTGTCAATGTATATGTATGTGCCTTCTGTGTTTTTAGGAAAGGGAAAGTAATTTCCCTGTAAATAATGGTATACATGCCTATGAAATCAGAAATAATATGAACTTCCATGTAAATAGGCACAGATTGACAAAAACTTTAAAATGCTTTCCTCTCACAGGCGTAACATTTTTTAATTTGTTACCAATATCAATACGTAACTTACCAATACCCAAATTTACAAATGTTCTCAAAACTTGGTTACTGAGGAACTCATTTTACACAATCACTGAATTTTTAGAAGCTGATCACCCCAGTATTTCAATATATGTTTATTTATCTTAATTTTAGTTTAGTTTGACTTGGCCTGTTGTACCGGTACCTATAATGAATGGCTTAATAAAATCTTTGAAAAACAGTCAAAACATCAGACAATCCAAACTGGGTCAATTTTATTCCATTGTTCCTACGCTCTTTTTCTGCTGCATGTCTCTAAACATGAAAGTTAAATTACACCAAGTTTATAATATAAGATCAGCAATTTATTATGCAGCCTCAACCTGGGCCTGTACAGCTCAAACACATTTCTGTGTTTGGGCTGTTTGGGCAGTTATGAAATATGCACAAGAACTCTTCAAATGCATGAGGATCTAGTGCTTGAGGACTACATAGTAAGGATAACCAAGAACTTCTATGCTTCTACAGTGTCAAATTCAAATAAATTCATTGCTCGATAGTAGCTTACGATATTTGTTTATTGACCAAACATAAGACACCTCTACATATACTCAAATAATTCACTATACTACTATGAAGAAAACACGTTTTAACTCTGTGTTTGTGAGTACTGTACGTGTGGTGTTCGACTTAGTGGAGCTTTACTCTCACAAAAACAGTAATAATTTCATATAGACAATGTTAAATCATCTGGTTTGAGAAGTCAAGGATAAAATCCGGAACATCAAAGATGCACAACGTTCAACTGCTTCATCATCTATTTTATTCTTTTAGATTAAACTCTCTGGTGCCAAAGGTACCACTAATAATATTTATGTTATTAATATTGTAATATTATATGAGATGTATAATACTTTACCACTCACATAAAACTGTTCCTTATTTTCATATGTCCTATTGCTCATATGCAAGCCCTGTGTTCAATGACTGTGATCAAAGAAGCTACAGGTATGAAGATGTTTCACTGTTCAGTTCTTGTGAAACATGTAAAAAACAGTTGCAGGTTGGTGCAAAAAAATGAAAGGGATAAAAATAAAATAAAATGATAAAATTATGACATCTGCAATTGGTTGAAATTCCATATATTCTTATACAGGTTTGGTCAAAGATTCAGGAGCTAAATTGTTATTATTATTATTAAACTTGTGATGGTTATTTATATTCTTAATATTACTATTATTACTTGTTGTTGGTATTATTTTATTGGTACCATTATCGAATTGCTTTCTCTCTAATGCAGCTGTATTACACTGATCAGACATCAGGGGTGAATCCCCGATTTTGAATTGCTGACCCTGGAGAGAAAATGTCCCCGGAAAACAGTTTTGTCACAAATTACCTGTACTTCCAGTCATACCGGTATTGCTCTTGTGAATGAACATAAGAGAAAGACCAATAGGAATTTGGAAAGGAAATTGTATATTTTGACACAAGAATAATAACACAAATTTTCATGTAATTCAAATGCTTTATATATAAAATGAAACAAAAACTTACGATGTAATCTAAGTTGTCATATGATTACTGCATTAATATAATTAAGTTTTATTCTTCATTAACATAATGTTATGTTGGCAGACATGAAATTCTGAGCAAGGGTTTTCTTATAATCAAGACAAGTGAAATGTTACACATGTGCGTGCATCTAACACTTGAATCCAGCTACTGAATTACATGGGGACTATCGTGTTAGCTCAGCGGATAAGGCACCATCATACACTTTGCTGTAATGCAGTGCTATTGAAGCATGCAAGTTGTTCAATGGGTCATAAAACACTGAATAAAATGCACCATGAAAGTACTTGTTCTGTGATGGAACTTCATAAATAAAATTACAAAGATTTGGAGAATGACTAGAGAAAATCATACAATGTACAATTATATACAATGGCAGGAGTGAGTTCTGGAAGGATTCTTTCCCTACAATATATAAAATCATTAGTACTGGTACAGCACCAAAACATTTTAGAAATAAACATGTAGCAAAATGCCTAACTTCAGAGGACTAATGGGAAAAAAGCAGAATGGTTACAAAACATAATACGGTACTGCCCCCCCCCCAGAAAAAAAATGTAGGCTAGAATCTGGGACAATACCTTCTGCACTAAATAAGAAAATAATTTCAGAACTGTAAGATATCACGAGGATGAAAAACATAATATATATTATGTATGCTATATGATTATTATCTTTGGATTCTCAGCGTTCAATATTGAATCAGTAACATTTCCAACCATCACAATGATTTATTATACAATTTATGTTCTATTTTTGCTCAGACTTTCAAGGGTATGCCACATATACACAAAAAAAAAATTAAAAAGAAAAGAACCTGTAATCCACACTGTCTTAGAAAAGTGTGAAAAAACTATCCTGTGAATCTATGTTCCTAAGTAATCTTGTCAGGGAAAAAGTCAATTTCCTCATTATTTACCACCAGCCATTCTTCCGATTCATTCATTACGTGAACTCTTAAAGAACTGTTATTTCAAAACAACTCAAGTTGTTGACAATCTTAGTTCTGATGCTCAAGAATCAAAACAGTTTAGCAATACCAAAATATCATGAAAACAATAATTTTCATCATAAATTCTTCAATCATAACCTTAATCTACAACACTATTCTTCTTTCACATGAGACAGTCCTACCTTACTTCATTTTAACATAATATGTTATTTCCTTCACAAAACAATAAGTCTATTGTAACTGAATCTCTTTTAGAGAAATTAATGTGTACTGACTAGCAGGGACAGAACCACATAATCATAGAACAGTTTTCACAAAATATATTACAGACTACTTAGGTTATATGGTAAGTGGAGTAGGTAGTGGACAAATTGACTAAACGCGATACATGAGATCAACACGCAAAATCAGTATATCGATTTTTAAACAATTTCATTACATATGACTAAAAATATGGACAATTCTTATTTCATAACTTTAAATAAAGTTTCTGTACAAACAAGACAGAGGAAAAACAATCAAGTCATATCATCTACTACTTACTTTTAGTATAAGCCAGATAGAAATCAGGATATATTTAATCCATCCTCAGAATGAACGTATTAACTTTGGGCCAGAATTCATAATAACCTCCTGGCAGTGGATACACAGTCTTAGGGTAAACAACAAGTGGGAAGTAGAAGAAGTTCTCTGCATGTTAAATTTAAAGAACAAACACAGTGTTAAAAACGAAATAAAAAAGAACATAAAAGGTACCACACTAACAGCAGTAAAAACAAAAAAGGAATTATTATGTTTTGAAAGAAACACAGACCATCAAAGAATTGACAAATGGATAAGCCAAGTAAACCATGCTCTCAAGGATGTGTAATTGTCTCACCCAATAATAAGCTGGAGGTCACACTGAGTATTTCTTATACTTGCTCCCATCATGTTTCAAGTAGACTATAACTAGCAAATTCTCAGAGGTTGGCCTAATTTGTCCATCAGCTCTGAGAAGAAAACTGACATAAAGCAACATAACTTATTCAGCAGATGTCACATATTCTACCATCAGAAAATTGTATCTAAATCGTGTCAGCTAGCTATGATCTTGTTTGAGGTTTATAAATACAATCCTATTACAATTATACAAATGTTTATATGGTTACTTTTCATGAATTCTGGTCATTATTTTATTCTGCAAAATAAACGGGAACATACAGATAGACATTGTATGAATCTATAGGCTTATAAATTTAAAAAAAAAAGAAGTGTGAGGTGTTGTGCATGAGCAACTACTTTGTTCAGGATTTTCATCAAATTAATTCAACAAAATTACAGTACTGGTACTGATACCTCATTTAAGTTATCTCGCTTCACTCTAAATTCACATCAATTAAAGGAAATAAATTACTTTCATTTTACCAATGTTTTTTGACTTAGCACCTATGCATGGGATCATTAAAAACAATGTCCCTATACACAAAATACCAGTAAATTTAAATCAATGTCTATGGAAAAGGATTTTAACTAGATTACAGTAACTTGATTTTTCAATGGTACCCATAAGAAACCTCTATCCATTCCTTATATAGTATATTTGCATTTTGAATGATTTCTCACTGGATAAGACAGAATAATAATAATAAATTATTATCTACATGAGCATGCACACATCAAAAACAGGTCTTCCTTGCTCATGATAAACAGGGATAACATTTTAACTTGAAGATAAGATTCAGAACCACACACCTTTGAAGATAGAATACAACAAACGAAGTAAAAATTGGTTTGTGAAATAAATTATTTTTTGTTTCTTAACAAAATGAGAGAATAAATTTATTTTTTCAGTATTTTTTTTACAGGATCCAATGCAAAAATAAATTTATTTTCTGTCAAGTATTACTGAACTGATTAATTATGCATGTCAAATTACATACCTATTATATTTGTTTAGTTTAGGTAAAAAATAATCTGATATGAAACACATGAATTCATCTATCCAAAAGAAAGTTTTAGTTCTCACATCAGTATAGGCCTCAGTCATCATCTCCACAACTCAGGCTTTAAGACTTGCATGGTGAACCACAGATTCTGAATTGTAAATATTCAATGTAATAAGGAAGTTCTTATAATCAGACTGTATTCTCCTGTAGCTGATTACTTTTGGGGATAACACCACCAAATCTGCACAAAAATGCACAATCCTCAAGACTCTACTCATGGAAGATGAAGAAGAAGAAGAAAAAAGAGGTCCAGCCCTATCTCCCCATACAGTTTACTTTGAGAACTCAATTTTGGTTGGTGGGCCTACTTGCTTTCCACTTTGGGGGAAAAGTAGCATATGCATTTCACATTTCTGAAATATATTAAACATAAAATTCAGAGAACTAATGATAATAATTGCATCGGTCTTTTAATTGTTTAAATTAATGCAATCCCATGCCATTTTTATAAAATATTTTGAGGAGCTTTCATGCTTTGAAATTACCTAGTTGCACAGCATATGTTTTCAGATCCGGTATGATTCTCAAAGATTTGTTTATCACAAGCAATTAGAATCCTCAGAAATGTCTCATATAATTTTCTAGAAATGCGTCAATTTTTTGTGATACAAAGCCAGCTGGATTATTGAAAATTATTTTCTATTATCGTTCTTCTATTTACAATAAATTCTTCCCGTTAAAATGCATACCAGGTCCACATATGGTTCCATTTAATCACAATAACTGTCTCTCACATTAATAGCTAACATTGCCATCCATTAAATAACACTACGGTATCTTCAAGCAGTAGACAAAGTAACAATATACTTGAAACACGGTTAAGTTTGTCATTTGGATGGATGAACAATCTTATATTAAAAAAATTAAATATGCATTAATCTATATATAAATTAATTAAATTTATTATTGTGCACCTACTATTTATTTGCGATACAATTTGGTAGCACTGTTACAACAGCAGATGGAGATGAGCTCGGTAGTAAACCAATGGCATGGGCTGAGGAAAAGGGAAGGGAATCAGTGAGCATGCTTCTTGTCAACATCCTCATAAAAATAGAGTTGAGAAGCTTGCTTGCAGCTATACTTGGAAGAGAAGTTCTGCTTGAAACATGTGGTATAAATACACCGTTGTCGTGACTAAAAAACTAAACTCATGGCGCTACATCCCTGAAGAGACTAGGCCTACCACCTAACCGTTGCATCATTTACTATAAGTAGATGGCAGGATTGTGGGGGCATGTGGTCAGCATGCCAACATCCACGGCCGTTAAAGGTGGTTTCCAAGACCAGAGCCGCTACTTCTCTATCAAGTAGCTCCTCAATTTGAATCACGAGGCTGAGTGCACCCAATTCCAAACCTCCCTACCTCAGAAAAATCCGAGGATCAAACCCGGGCCTACGGATCTGTAGTCAGTGACGCTAACCACAAGACCACACAGGCAGTCATTGTCATGAATACCACCTTGAAATATGTCACAGCAGAACCAAGCAATATCAGATTAGACAGTCGCTGAGTGACCGTACTGTACTGATTATTTGTTAATGCTTGGGAAATAAGAAATATAAAAAATTAAAGAAGGAAAGAAAGTTGGGTTTAACACAAAATATTAATGTTTTCAAGTAAATCAGAAGACATATGTGCAACCGAGCTGTACCTGCTGCACTTGAAAAGCCATCTCTACTCCCTTGTTCATATTAGATGCAGATCTAAACAAGATTAAGTGAAACCTACAAATTGCCATTTACTCTCTATTGAATTTCAGAAGTCCTCTTTGCTGCCAGATGTTCATTATAAGAATTAAATAACGATGTTCCTTTTATAGTGCCTCATTTAAGTCGGCAGACTATTTATGCATAATGTGTCAGTTGCTTAAACTAAATACTGATAATATACAAGATTAAAACAAGATATTTTCAGAGACCTTCAAAGATGGTGAAAAGACAGAAATTTCTAAGTATGTATTTTAAAAAGTATTTCCATTTTAAAAAATGATTTTAGATTGTAGCTAATACTCCAGTGTTTAATTCTGCAAGGAAAGAGACCTTGGGTTTTAGCTCTTATGGAGCTTCTCTCATGAGGTCTGTAAAAGAACTATGAGGGAGAGAATTTTCCTTTATGTTATGCAATTGCTCATCACTGACAACATCTTATCTATTTTAATACACAGTGTATATTTTAAAAAGTGAGAGAAATATATAATATGTAATGTCAATGAGTTTTCCGTTTATACCTATGTCACAACTTAGTTTTATTGTCCTTATATTGAAAATTTCTTGCATTCAAAAATCAAGATTTCAAGGACTGAAATTAAAATAATATTGTAAAGATATACAACAAGAAGACAGAAACAGATTGACAATATTAAGAAATGCACACATTCATTAAAGTTTTACATTGAGTTGCACAAATCATACAAGGGGAATATGTTTTGATGTTTCAATAAAACTGGTCTTTTAGTGGAAATTATAAACATACTGAATGTGTACATAATCAACACTATTACAAGCAGAACTAAGTGTGTCACTATGGATCATTCAAACTACTTCATTTACACTATAAACCACATTCATACCACAATGTAATAACAGGTTCATAACTAAGTAACCCCACGGAGTATTCCTTTTTCACAACACTTTGTAATTACAATATTGCTGGTTTTAATGTAATCATTTACTCAAGTTCAGAATCAAAGTTCATCCTCCACTTCATTTGCATTACTGGAGTCAATGAGAAAAGTTATAAAAATAAAAAAATGCCAAACGGATTATTAAAGAGGAGAATTGTTTAAATTTGTTTTTAAAATAAAACTGAAATTTAAAAAAAATTAAAATAAACCTTCCTTACCAGGATGCAAAACATATTCAACACACCATGACTTCCTTTTAAATCCAAAGCTCATAAACTAAAATGCCTGGTGTTGCTTTCCTTAGTTCACAATGTAAGTTGGTCACAAGCAAAATTCCCTCACAAGACTGCATACAATTAACACTTTTGACAGGCCTCGTGGTCTAATGGTCAGAGTTTCTGACTACTAATCATTAGGTTCTGTATTTCATAGGTTCCCATGGACGAGATGGTCTGGTTAGTTATTAAGGATTTAGGTTTAAGGACTCTGACAAAAGTATATATTAAGTTCACAGTGTAATCCACTTCCACTTTATTATAAACTGCACCTTGTGTGACTGAGGCTTTTGGAAAATTACTTCTTGACTTCCAACCAGGTGAGTAGGAGGATTGATTCCAAGTTTTCTGTGGCTTGCTCCGCTGCCATCTTGTGGGAGAAGTGAGCTAATTTCAAAAAGATCTGTGCCCTTTTTCTGATTACATAATTTCTCCTAGAAGAATGCAGCGGAACAAGCTACGGAAAACTTGGAATCAATTTTCCTACTCACCTGGTTGGGAATCTGAGAAACCATTATCCAAATTTCACCTTGACCTGATATTTTATATATTGGTAATTACATTTTAAGAAAATTGAATCCTATAAAAATAAAAAATATCAATATACAAATAAAAAAATAAGTAAGGTCCAACATGGATTAGCAATTCGCAATAAAATTCAATCAGTTAATTGATCAGTATGCGTTACCTCTTATGCTTTTTCTACATTGATGCCTCAATAGCATAAAGGCAGCAGAAACAAACTTTTCAATTCCATTTCACTTGAATAGGTAATTATCAACTTTCAAAATTTAGATTAAGACATAATATGTCTTCTGTGATTAAGCATGATATACTTAATATACATCCTTTGTTTTTTTTCTTTTTAGTGGTTCATGAAGGCTCAACAGTTTCTCTGTTGATGGATATGCTTGTAACTAGAAGTCGTGAAATGGGAGGGTAGGTGTAATAATTGTTCAGTGAAATAGAGAAAGTGCATGTTACTGAAATGGAGCACTGTGATAGACTGATCTCAAATAAGATTTTACATATTTTGGTCCACATCAAAAGTGTCTTCTGTTTGGGATAAAATACACCTTATAGTAAGGACAGCTTGCAAAGTCCATCTTTTAAGTTTAAATTCTCTGAAATGCAACAAAATTCTCATAAAGATACTGAGATTTGGTTAAGCTTCCATGAACCAATGCATGTGTACACCATGCGGTAGTACCTGTGAACGATATCATTTTAGTGTGTGTTATAAACGAACAAGATCACTGATGGACTACAACAAAGACCAGTGAAAAACTCTTATATGCAAGTTTGTGTGCTATACACCTTTATTATTGCAGTAGGCCCTATATTTTCAAACATACTTTGTAACTTGAAGGACAGACAATTTATTGTTATATAAATCTGATTTATATTAATAATAAATCAGAATGAACAAACAAAAGACGCCACATTTGTACTTCTAATATGCTTCAAATGCTTCAAATATGAAAACAGAAATAATTTTTACAATGCATTAAGCAAATACCTAACTTCTTGCCTGAATCCTATAAATGATCCCCCCCTCCCAAAATGTCAGTTATGAGCCTGTATTACATGTGAAGGTAGATTTGAAAGATGAAAATATATACAGCGAGATGACAGATTAGGAGACACAGTTGCAATTGGAGCTATTTTCAAAATTTACAAATGGCACAAAACTTGTCGTCTTAATAATCATACTTCTTAACAGATCAAATAAATAGTAGCAAACTGCTATCACAAAAATTTGACAAGTCCCATTGTATATATTAATCACAATCAAATTAAGTCTCGGGTAACTTAATATTTTCTACTAATACTACTGTATTTTCTTCCCACTCACAAATGAGTCTTTCTTGATATCTTCCATGAACATGTTAAACCAGCAAGTTCATAGACCTCTTTCAAACTGTTTTATAACTACGTACCTAAATGCGCCAATGGTGTTTGAAGTACCATTCCTTAAAGTTATAATTTTTAAAATTTAATAATGTGCATTGTTAAATACCACCAGGCAAAATTACTTTCACAGCAACTTTAATTGAACTAGATTATTATTATAAAGTGGATTGAATGAAGAAATTCTGCATACTAAAACCAATAGCTCTTGGCCAGCAGGATCCCTGGGATAAAAATGCTGTGACTTCACCGATAACTAACATTGTTATTTCATCAACTGAGCAAGCTTATTATCAATTTATTACATTCTTTAATATCACTCACTTTCTTAAGTTAGTAATCTCATGAATATTAAAATGGAAGAAAGATGCATTACGTGCTTAAAGTGCAGCTTCTTTCCTACATCTATGTGTCATCTAAACCTCAGAAGTGGAAAACTATTCGTACCCAACCACTGTAATGATTGATACCCAGGGACCTTGAATGCTCTTCTAATTTCCAATTAATGTTTTCTATAATCTATAATGATGTGTCTATATTACAAAGATCAGAGATTCTATTACCTAAGACAATGGTAACAATGCCTAAACAGCCTAACATATGTGCAAAAGAATTGCTGTTAAATGGTACTTTTCATAAATATGGAGATATCATTGCATGAATTAAAAGGTGAAACAGAGCCAATGATTTACCACTTCAGAGAAGTTCACAGTTTTATGATTGGCTGGACATACATCACCACCAGCTGTAATAATCACAATTACTTTGATATTTGATAGAATAATGGTAATTTAAAAACATTTTATTGTTTCACAATTATAGCTTGGTTGTGGTTACTGTAGTGAATGGATAACTATTTCAAACACTGAATATGAAATTACATTTCAAACTGAATAATCTCTGTTTTTTTTATATGATGGTCTGGCAATAATATGACAGGCTACTTCTCTGTAAACTCATCAAATATTTGAACTGATATGGCTCAAGAAAGTACAGTTCATTGTTTATAATAACATGCCCTGTACCTGTATGTTGAGTATAAAAACAACAAAATTAATTATTGTATTACTTGTTGGACAATGTGAATAATTCACACGAAAATTTTTCAGTCTCTATACACTGTTCGTCTATCATAATATACCATTGCTTTGGTCAACCTTATTTTTAAATGAAATTCTAAAAGCAGAAAATTGTGAACCATCTTACAGTAGCTAGGCTATACTTTTAAAGTAACTTCTAAAAATGTCTTACATGAATTTGGATATGTAATAGTTATTTACACAATGTCAAAACCTAGGGGTTAAAGTATGAGAGAATTCTTATTGAATAGTGCTAGACTTATATGTAAGATATAAAGTGGATGTAGTTAACTATGTATGTAAAAGTATGTGTAAATAAAATTCTATTCTATTCTATTTACACAATGTCAAGTAATGCATCAAGTCCATACAATAATTCATGGTTTACTTCTTCATTAGAAAAAGCAGCAAGGTATTCTTAATGCAAAAAAGGATTCTTAGAATAACTGCAGATGCTTAAAAAAAAATCATGCAATTCATGCATTTCATAATATACTGCCCTTAGCATGTGAATACATCCTAGGCACTAGTTAGTTATACAGTGGATAATTTTGAGAAATTCTTAACAAATTCTGGTATACATTATCAAAACAATGAATAAACTCAATTGTCACAAATCAAACACACATCTTATTCTGACCAGACAGAAAGGAGTCTTCTATTCGGCTAATTAAATATTTAAAGCCACCCCCATGGCTGAGTGGTTAAATCACTCCCTTCCACCACTGGGACCAGGGATCGAATCTAGGTGGATCCATGTGGAATTTGTGGTGGACAAAATGGGAATGGGGAAGGTTTTCTTGGGTACTCCTGTTCCTCTTCCATACATCATTCCAGCATTGCTCCATTCATCATAATATGACCACTTGATTGCAATAAAGGAATTATTATTATTCAAATATTTAATCACGGTCGTCATAACATCAAAATGAATATTAATAATAAAAACAACCTAAACAAGGAGCTAAAGGACTTTTTACCATCACATGGCTTCCATACTATTGATGAATTTATTAACTTTAATAAATCTGCAGGCAAGGCCTCTTTTGCGTAAAACATATACTTATGTCTATTAGGAATGTGTATGTGTGTGTGTGATACCCTGACTTGAATTACATCCAAAGTCTTAGGACTTATAAGGGAACCATGGATTTCATTAATATTAGAATAGCTTAGGTTAGATGCATACAAATTGGAAGGGAATTGTAGCCTACTACAAGGAATATGTTACATTTGTGCTTTGGATGGCTTTTATGACAATTATGCACAACAACTATCTGTAAGTAAAAATGGTGATAATCAGATTGCAAAGAGTGAATATGTACCAGTAACATGACTTGTAAAGAATTTTTTTAAATAACTGCCTGTTTCTGTGAATCAGTCAGCAGAAAGGGTCTTGGAAACTGAGAACTGAATTTACTTACTTCCAGTAAAATCTACAATGGGAATGTTTCAGAACTTTAATTTCTATTTAATTTGGTTAATAAATATTTTAAACTTTCATTTAAGGTCTGAGTGCACTGAAATAAGTTAAGAATTAATTGCTGTAAACTTTTTACTTAGTGCCAGTTAAGTAAATTTTTTGGTGCACCAACAATAAAACATCATTAAAACAGGCTTAACAGCCACATATCTTAATAATTCTGAAAATAAGTTGCAGTATTTAGATCAATAAAACATTATCCATGGAAGAATTTTATAGAAAGAGGTAATCCATTCTAAAATCTCTCAGAACTGGCATTACAGGAAACACTAGTTTCTAGCTTGGCAAACACGAGTTCTGCACATTGCAGAAAAGCTGAGAGAACAGCTGATACTGAGACCTGATATAAAGTTTTCTTTTTCACCTATGAACTGTGTTTGGATGGCGCTGAGATATGATGCAATAGAGCTTTCAATATTTAATTGGTGGTTTTCTCTACATGCATTAGACTCATGCTGCTGCAATAACTACGATCTGTTGCCATAAGAAATCCAGTACAAAAGGAATACTCAAACAAAAAAAAAGTTACCAGTATTGGTACATCCACATAGGCATGTTTTTGTGAACTCTGTTGACAAACCATGCTCTTAAACATAGCCTACTTTTAAGAGTAGACTTCACATCCAAAAAAATCTAAGACCTACTACTCAACTTGAATTGAATAAAAAAATTTAAAATCCTTTCACATTCGTTGTTTTTAACCATTTAACTGCTATGGCCGTTAATGCGAGGAAAATTTCCTTAAATATTCCGCATCGAGTATAAAAAATTATAAAATATAATATATAGTAAAGCTTTATGTTAAAAAGTGCAGATAGTTATCCTTGCGTTTCAAGCATTGCTCATAAAACAGCTATTTTACTGAAATTTTCCTCAGTGATCTAAAAACAATCTTCCATCAACAAAGTGATGGCTTATAGCAGTAAATACGTTAATGACTTCAAGATACATTCAGGCCAATTTGAATGAAAATGAAACAACGTATTTGGTCGTGACTGCGTATCAAACAAATTTATAGATAAACAGATGAAATGTACTGGAACAAAGTTGTAGAAAATTTTACAATTGAGAGAAGAAGTCTTCAAATTTTTATAACATGAACCGTTGGCTAGAATTGTTGATAAGCTGAACATTTCATGAAACTGAACCATTAAAATGGCCAACATTTTGAAAAGTAATAAAAAAATTCTAGCTTAAGTCATTTTTAATTTCTTCAAGGAACATCATGCCAAATTGGAAGAACATCAAACAACGCACTTGGTCATGACTGCATGACATACAAATTTGCAGACAAACAGACAAAATGCCGAACTGTCAAGTTAAAACAGGACCTCGCTTCGGTTGGTCAATAAACTCAATCATATATTCATTCCTCATGTTAGGTATGACTTCCTTTCTCTGGAAATTGTTCTACATTGTCTATAAAAATGACATATACTGAGAATGCATTAAAACATCCATAGGACCATTCAGTAAAGTTACAATTGATGTAAAAGTGATATACATCTAACAGTAAAAGAATCTGTACAGTTATATATTCTAAAAGGCACCATTTTTTTTCATTTTGCCACAATATTCCGTACAAACATTTTATATCTGTCAATATTTATACTGATATAGTTCTAAGCTCACTATCAAAATGGATTCCTTGTCTTTTTTTTTTTTTTACTGTAACATACCAGTACAGGGTGAAGGGAACTACATAATAAGACAACCATGCAATTAAATAAAATCATTATCCGAACCGAACTTCAGCCATTGTTTTGGTGTGTAAAAGTCAACGTACATAATAATTTGACTTTATTACAGTTTTTCACTACTGTATATAAATTCCACCACCCACATTAATATTTTTAAGATCTACATTTATCTGCATAGTTTAGCTGGAAGATATTTTCAAGTTATTTCAATAGAAAGCTATCCACATCTCTAATAAGCAACTATGAACACCAGGTTTAAAAATTTAAGAATTACATAAACTATTCATAGGACATATACATTGTGATTGTCTATCAAAATTTAGACGGAAATTCTTCTTAAAAAAACTTTTTATCCAATTGACAGAAAACTGTGAACTCCTCTAGAAACTGCTAATAATAAAATAATAGTACCAACTGTATTACAAATCAGTTTGTTTCTTTAGCTTATGGTGTGATTTTCATTTGGGTCCATGTATGCATTATCCACTACTAATCAATAAAAAATCTTCATAATTTATATTGTATGAGAACAGAACACACTTTATTCGGTGAATAAATACACAACACAATCATCAAAGGGAAGAACTATCCATAGTTGATATCCCTCCCTCAAAAATGCTGTTTCAATTCTGTCAAAATCATTTAAGTCATCATACCAATATTAAAATAAGCGTCAGAAAATTCATACCAGTAATATGGTAAAGAATAGAATAATATCTATCTATTCCAGGGAAAAATTATATATGGATAGAGTGACCAAAGCACGCAGAAGAAAGTGGACAAAACATCCAAAAAGGTAAACCAATTAGGAAACAGATAACATACTATTTTGAATAGTATGTAGGTTCTAAACCCATGGTCATGTTCTCGGAGGCTGCCCATAAGATGAAACCCTGCTGAGTGCACCCTGTTCCAGACCTCAATAAATCAGAAAAACCCAAAGAAGTACCAGGAATCGAACCCGGACCTGTAGATCTATAGCCAGCGACACTAACCACGAGATCATGCAGGCGGTCTTATTTTTACTGAGGGAACTAAAATAATAAGGTGGCTTGTAGGATAGCAATTTTTTTAAATTGAACCTTCTGGTTGCCAATGGTGATCTGGTGACCAGAAATTTTGCTCCCCACATTACACCATACAGCTCTATTACCTCAGGATTCAATAAGCAATATCGGTACCACTGCCTACATCTATGAACCAACTGTATCATATTACACGGAGAAGTTAATCTGCAGGTTTGGACAGAGTACCAGTGTCCTTATTAAGATTTCCATTGAAATTATGAAGGTGTCTATTAGAATAGCAAAAAATAATTTGTATGATATTTAATTTTTTTTTAAATTATTTATTTGTTTATTTGTTGTATTGTCCACATTGTATGTTGGATGATAGGGGTGCATTCACAGGGGGAGCTGAAGGGGCTACAGCCTCCCCCCCCCCCAAAAAAAGTCATTCCAATACATTTCACATAAGGACATTTTAATTTCTCAGAAAGTACAGTTTAATTGCGAATCCTGACTCATGAAATGTGAACTGTGAATAGCTTAGCTACTAACAGCTGATCAAGTTGGCAGTACTGCCCAGTGGGTTTGGGTTATCAGATGGTTACAGACAGAAAAAACATATGAGACTAAAAAGACAGGACAAAAGCAGTACATATTAAAATTATTGAACGACACTGTTTTTGTGACCAACATTTATCTGGCAGTCTTAATTTAATGCATATGAGCCTGTATGTACATTATTATCCATGCTGCTAGCTTGAGATACACCTAATTTCATTCAATCAGCATTTGTTGGCTTTCAGATAATCATAAAATTGAGAATATGTGAATTAATTCAAATTGAACTTCAGAGACAGTTCTTCATGGTTAGCAACAGCTTTGTCAAATAAACGCTTAGCTTCTTCATCAGAACAGCCCTTTTCAAGCATTTGTATTTTATCTTCAACTCACAGTTAAACTTGCGTTTTCTTTTCCCCATTTAAGAATTCAATGCATAAAATAAAATTGACAGCATCATATGGTACTTAATATTTTGTACCTTCTGGTCATTAATACAAACAGCAGAATTTAAATTCAAAATTTCCTCCAAAGATATTATAACGAACAGATTAATACCAATAATAATAATAATAATAATGAAATGTGTCCCAGTGTGCAGTGAGATTATGATTTCAGTAGAATTTGGAATGAGATCTTTTGGTAAAATCTGGAAACAAACCATCCTTTTTTTCAGTTATAAAAACTTGTTTATACAAATAAAAAGACATATTGCTGGTTTTGAAAAATAAATACGGATGCCAGGACAACCTTAAAATATAAGGACATACAGGCATCTGGTAACCCTTCAGGTAACCTCAGGTAGATTATAGCAGCAAAGTGAGCAGCGGTTGAAATGGTGCTTGATAAATTTTCCAATAGTGGGAAAGCAAGAAAACTTAATTTTGTTCTATGACTCAACAGCTTTAATGCCTTCACTTTAGTTGAATGAAGGTGTGAGTGTGATATACACTCAATAAACAAACCTGTTTACTTTGTTTGAGTATCGTTGTATAGTTATGTTATTCTAATGTTATTCAATATAATTGTGTTTTAGGCTTATCATAGCCCCGCCCGAAAAAAATCTCGGATTCGCTCCTGTTGGATGATATGCTATGACTTTGGGCAACTGCCAAATGGAGGAAACTTTATTAGATAAAATCTTAAATACACAACGAAGAGCACAATGATTAAATTACAACAGAAAACATTTTATTAACAGTTTGGGCTTTCGTTGCAAATAATCACTAAATTGACAGTCGAATCAAGGATTCTCTATTGAAATGCTTCCTTGGATTGAAATCGATGAGAAGCATTCATTTGGCTTTAGTACATAGCTTATTAATGACATATTCTGCAATTTTAAAGAATTCTAAATTAAAATAAAACAACATATTTCCTTTGACATTCGTAGCAAATTTCTACTATAACTTACTAAATTTGTATCACTAGCCCATTAAAATTCCACACCAAGTTTGATATGCAGAAAGTGGGAACAAAACAGGAAATACAGGTCTTCAAATACAAAAAGTAAAAAATAAAATAAAATGTCCAATTATCACTTTACCAGTAATACTGATTCTTTCATGACAATGTCACAATAAAGTATGGAGTGATAAAAAAAGATCTGTTCAAAATAACTGTAAAAATCATGAGAAAACGATATTTGCAAATTTTAACTAATCCTCCCCTCCTCTGCACAATGAAATAAAACAAAGGACACATCTGGGTAAAACAGGGCGTTTGGCATTTGATTTCTGTCTAACTAAATGCAGTTCAAATAAAATTATATACGGTTTACACCTGACATTAACCTTGCAGCAAGCAGAAAGTTAAAACCTAAATGCTATGTAAAGAACAAACAGTTCAACTTCTTTTAAACCTTTCTTTCACAGAACAGAGTTAGATAATAGATGGAATGATCATGTTGATACAATAAAATTATATTAGTGATAGAAAGAAGACTGAAAACCTGAAATATATCATTTTAATGGAAAACCCTATGAGAGAAAACAGCAAGAAGATCTATGCAATTAAGGAAGATCTATGAAATTAATAACAAGGTTTAAAAGAGGAGCAACCCAGATACAGTACAATAAACT
This sequence comes from Ectobius pallidus, assembly GCA_964059195.1. Taxonomy (NCBI): domain Eukaryota; kingdom Metazoa; phylum Arthropoda; class Insecta; order Blattodea; family Ectobiidae; genus Ectobius; species Ectobius pallidus. The sequence goes on from CAXKWD010000006.1 coordinate 71,749,903, forward strand.
GAAGACAGTAGTGTGTTCACTGTTGAACTTTTGAGGTTTAGACTGACAGTCACTAGCCAGTTAACAGTTTATTAGGTCTGATTTATACAAAATCACATTTATCAATGTCACTTCTCTCGATGCCAATCAACATGATTATACTGTTCTAGTCTGACAGTTAATACTCAATGGGATGCTATCTTGAGAACATACATGTTAAATGAGAACTTATATGCAGGCAAAGGGGTTTTAGTAAGTGTACCATCAAGTTAGGAACACATCGAGGGAAGGTGGAAGCACCTGTAAGCTTACAGTGTTCTCTGTAAACAGTCAAAGGCAGTACACCCTTCTGTGAAAGAAGTAGACTGTTATTGAAGATTATTAGAAGTAAGAAAACAATGTATGTTTGTAGTGTGCAATAAAGTTGCTTCATTGTTTATTTCAGGTATTGTGTACAGAAATCTGAGTTATATTGGTTTTTCCTTTAAGTTTACGTCTTGAATACAGGTATTACAGTGTACAATGATGTATTTCCTAAATTCTTGGAACGTAAATTGCATGCGAATAGCATGTATATTTTATGTTTTGAAAAACTATGTTCCACATCACATTACCTAATATGAGCAAATAAGACATGAAATATCAGAGTTGCTTGAGATTCCCTGACTGAATAATGTGTCCCTCATTATAAACATTTCTGCATACACAGAATTCTTCTCTAGAATAATTTTAAGTTTGTCACATTTATTTGAATAGACTTAGTGTTTCTAAAATCTGTTCTATTGCCTCAAGAGTTTCTGACATTTTTGGTGTAGATGATTGTAAATATGTTATTGTAGTTGCAATAATACTGAAATTATTCTAAATACAGGATAGATCTTGAAACAAAGCTGATGAAATTATTGCCTTCACGCCACAAAAGATCTAATTATGGAATGATAATTCTTTCACACTGGCCGATACTAATTATGATTCTCATTAGGCATACTGGCACAGTTCCTCACTTGTCTGTATGCAGTGAACAGATGGAACAGTCATGACGAAACAGATTGTAGTGGAGTATCTGTCACAGTACCTGACATCATCTATGCTCTATACAGTAATAAGATTGCTTGATTGCTCTGTTTACTTACTAAAACCACTCTGCCTGCTTATGATATCTACATTACTTACACAAAAATCTTGGAAGTCAATTATCCACAAAGTAAAGTAAACTTAAGTAAGAGAAAGAAATGGGGGAACCTCATAGAATCTCAAAATTTCATTGACTTTGGAGAAAAATGGAACTTATTAAATCAGAAATCAACACATCCACAACGTTACTCTACTCTCCCTAACTCATCCAACACATGGCAAGATGAAATCTGATTAAAACATGCTGGTATTAGAAAAATTCACTTAATTTTCCAAATCAAGCACTCCATTTTATAGACCACATCACACAGAGACCAAAATGAAGATCACTTATGTAAAAAGCGAATAAATAATTTTTCTATATGACTACTTTATATTTTTAAACCATCATAAACATTCCAATTCTGTAGCACTGTTCCCACAAATCGTGTGATAGTTGGTTCTTTTTTCATCTATATACAAAAACATCAGAAATAGTCACTTATAATACTGTATTGTGAAACATATTAATGTTCAGAAATACTATTCCACAGACATACACAAGTTTTTATATGATTTTTCTATTAAATCAATTTATAAATGAGCTTTAAATTAATTATGTAATCTTAAAGTTCATTGTTTTAGTTTAGCAATAGTAGACAGAACAGTATTCTTCCAGTTCTTTACTGAACTTACATTTTAAGATAACAATAATGTTTTCCAAGTACAGTTATGGAGTCAACTGCATACCTTAATTCCAGATGGTCATAAGGGTAATTTCTCCAGTAAATTCTATGACAGATATTGAAATCTAGGATTATTAATTTAAGTTACAATAATTTTAACACAATTTTTGCTATAAAAGAGAACCAGCAAAGTACCAAAGTATATTGATTTCTCACCGTACTTACATTTTCAAATTACATGGTTTAAAATAAATGGTCATCATTAGGGCCCGGAAGTTCATGCATTTGAATGTTTTTTCTTAGGGGTTAAAAACGTATGCTTATACATTATGTGTACGAATTAGGTATTTTCAGTCATTTAAACATGATTTTATGGTGCATATAACTGCATATTTTGATGATTTTTTATAAAAGCATTATATTTCAACATTTTAGTGCTTATGTGGCATATTTTTAACTAGTTTTAAGGTATTTTTAATTTTTTTTAAATTTGAATCTTATTGTCAGTAAGGCTGCGCGTGATTACGCAACCTGAGTCGTCACATGGAGAGAAGTAATGTGATGTGATGATGTCATGCAGTAAATCCCCTGTTGCATCATCCTTCCATGCATTGTAGCTAAGTTTGGGCTGGCCACCCCCAGTTGTATTGTAAGAGTGGTGTGATCTGGTTGAGTGCTAATTGTATTAAGTTATTCGTATAAAGTGAGTGTTAAAAGCCCTTTAAATGCCGAAAATAAGACCAACGTCGAGTGGTAGATTAACTAATTTGTAGAAGGAGTTTTCAGGTGACAATATCTACCGATAATAGGGTGCTGTTTTGTGGAGCGTGTGAGAAAAGATTTCAAGTAGTTCTTCACATAAACACAGCAAAACATAAGGCGAATTTAACCAGGAAAATAGCAAATAAACAGCCTGTTCAAAAACAACTAGTACGGTGTTTAGGAAGTAGGCTTACAGAATTTTCTTATGACTTGTGCAAAGCATTTGTAGCTGCTGATATTCCATTGTGGAAAAATAATAATCCCACATTAAAACATTTTCTTGTCAATTCATCATTCAACATTGACAACACTTCTGCTTCATCCTTTAAGGAATAATGTAAGTCTATTAATTTAATGCTAACTCGTTTTTTCTATTGCCTAGGGACAATAATTCGTTAATTTAATAGTGCATATTTATTGGCATATTTCCAGGTTTTTAAGAGCATGAGTGCATGCATATTTCCTGTTTTTTTAGGGCATGAACTTCCGGGCCCTAGTCATCATGTAGTCCATGGAAAAAAAATAAAGACACAGAAGTCACCATTAAATAATATCAAACTATTTGATAGCAATGTTATATTACGATATATTAATTCATATCAACAGTGTATAGTGGGATCTGAAAGGCTGTGATTCTTTTAGGAGTAAATAAACAATTAGAATTCATGATTTAAAATTATTTTTTCCATGAAGATTTGAATTTGTAAGAGTTAATGTCTTTCTAGACAGACTCCACACAATTTTTAATATTTTCTTCATTTTCATCATATGAGATGTATTTGTAATATTCAATGAAAAACGTGTTTTTATATAGAACATCAAAATCCTAGTATAAAAGTCTCTTAAGAAATTAGTGACAGGTGGTAAACTCATTGTCTTGACAACCATCTAAAGCAAACATAGGTCGGCAAATCTGTACAACTGATGATGTGACATACTGCTACAGTCAGGGGCAAAGCAGTAGGTAGCCCTGCCTCAAACTTCCCTCCTTCAATAAGCACACATTTAAACGTAAACAAGCAGTGATTTACACTGCACCAAATGACATGTCCCTTCAAAACTATTGCAAACAAGAAATCAGTTTGAAAAACAGTCCTACCATTTTCCTTGCCTACAGTCTCTCAATAATGAAGCGGAAGCTAATTTAGATAAATATGTATCTATGTTAGGAAAGTGAAAAAAGGAGTTCAAAGACAAAAGGTTTCATGACTTCAAAGGAATGAAAAATTATTTTCAACTTTTCACAAATCTCTTTCACTGTGGACATTCATACAGTAAGACACAATTAAAAATAGAAGTTTCAAATTTATTAACATGTTTTTGAGATTATAATTACACAAAAAGGGTGGTTTAGATGTATTTAGAGAACTTGGTGCAGCAATATTTTCATCTCCATTCATTTGCTTTGAGCGTCAGTGCTAGGGTGGCCATTTCTAAAATGTCAGAAAGGAGGACACACTTCTTCGGTAATCTAGCATAGTATGAAACTTCAGACATGGACGGCTGGACAGCAGATATTACATGGTATAACCCTGACAAATTTTACTTAATAACTGCATTTATATAAAATAAATGATAGTACGCTACCTTCGTATGGACAAGCGTGCCAACCTTAGGAATAGATTCAGATTTTTCCGCGGCACCAACTAAACAAATAATAGTATCGACAAGCGTGCCAACCTTAGGATTGGCAGGAACATACGGGAAAATACAAATTTTATTAATAACCGATCCATCAGAGTCTCGAAAAGGAGGACAAATCAACGTCCGGCATAAAGCCGCGCCGGATGGAGGACTGCTTAGCAAAAAGCCTTACAGTCCGGCCAAAAGCCGGACGTCTGGCCACCCTAGTCAGTGCTAGGTTTGGCTCAACATATATTTGTGAGCAGTAATATTTTTTCCAAACTGAAGACTGTAAAACCTAAAAATAGATTTGGATTGCAATTGATGATGAAAACTTACATGCTCTATTAAAAGTAAATACATGTGAATTAACATTAGCTGTATTTCGTATCGTTCCAGTTCAAGCGAAGACTAAGCAGCAATAACTAGGCTTCGAATGTTTATACAGGGATTGATGTCTCAATCCAAAATGCAGTAACTCTGCCTTTTCAATTTGAAAGTTTTAAAATATTAAAAATCAAATATATTTCTACCGTCATCCTCAGTGATAAAATTTAAACATCAAACTAATATGGTGTGCGATATGTGGCTGTGAAGGCTAGCTCTGAACTGAAGCTTGACTGGATGAGCTAGTCAACACAGCCACATACCACACTCCATATTAGTTTGATGACTCTTGATCTAGAGGAATCTAAAGCATTGCTTGGATGTGAAAGGGCTGAAGCATTTTGACCAGATGCTTTAATTTAGGCATTTAGTTCTTTTACGTGATATAAATCAACGATATCAGACTCATAGTTTGTAGTCAATGTCATCATCTGGCATATATATATGATGACATTGACTTTATATATAAAGTCTTGCTTTCTGAGCATGTTTCAGAGACATTATCTTCAGTTTTCCATTCTGAGAACTAAATCTCTGTTCCATAGTCTTTCAGCAATCTAGAATTTTTTTTGTACAGTTATCAAAATGGTAGGTCCACACAACTCAAAAATACACATTCGTCTGGGGAGTTTCTACCTTTTTTCTGTGCACAGCTTCCCACATGTCTTTGGTTCCCCATTTTAAATTCCACTTTTACAAATGAATTATTCTTTCCTGTCACTTAAAATTTCTACAAGCTATGACTGTAGTCATAGGCGTAGCGAGGGGGGGGTTTTGGGGGTTTGAACCCCCCCCCCCCCCCATTGAATAAAAAATGGAAAATTGTATAATTTTTTTAAGTCTGCCCATAAATTGCTTAATACAAGTATAAAGCGTGGGAAGCTTAAAACTCGTTATTTTGCGTCTTAATTTTTAAAAATTTCCGGGGAAGGACCCCCGGAAGCTTAAAACTTGTTATTTTGCATCTAAATTTTTAAAATTTTCCGTGGGAGAACCCCCGGAAGCTTAAAACTCGTTATTTTGCATCTTGATTTTTAAAATGTTCCGGGGGAGGGCCCCCGGACCCCCCTCTCCTTCCATACTCGCCAGACCCCGCGGATGTTATAACCCCCCCCCATATGGTCGGCCTGGCTACGCCTATGACTGTAGTATACAAAAAAAGTTTCTTTTTTCCAGTTATGAATATTGATATACTTGTATATATTTTATGGAGATAGGTAAGTGTTTATTGTATTTACCAAAGTGTATGCTTTTTGGTATCACCGTATCAGTCTTTGGCAGATTTTGTATCCTTTTTAGCTTCAGATTGTTAGCTGTCGTCCTTGTAATTGCTTCCCTATTTTTTTATCAGACATCTTAGTTATTGACTTCTGTTTGTTTTTGTATCTATGCACATCAAAAGCTCTGGTCAAAAATCCTGTAATTATTTTCTCTTCTTTTATCTATGTTCAGCCAGTCTCAGAGGATTTGCTCTAACTTTGAAAAAATAATATTCATTTTATGTTCTATAGTCTATTATCTAAAAGAAGTAACTATGACAAGATAGAATTGGTTATTTACAACTTTAGTATATATATCAGGTGACTTGTGGGAACCATTTTTCAAATGGCAAATATACAGCAGTTAGGAGTGGGAGGGAGATGTGGGAGCAGACATTCGCATTTCAGTAACAATGGAGCAGTAGTCAGTACATTACCATGTGTTCGCAAATTAAACCTATGTTCGAAATGGTGAGTTTGTAATCAAAACACAGCAGATCTTTGGTTGCCATTTTAATATTAGTAAAAGTTCCAAGTTGCAATACTATCCTGAGATGGGTTGCAGCTTAAAGAGCAACAGGAAATATTGAGAATAGAAAGCCACCAGGCCCTATACAAACTGCAAGGATGTCCAGAAACATCACCAGAGTGAGAAGGGACAATCATCTGGAGCCCGAGTTGATCCGCACCTCAACAAGCTCGTAAATTACAGATGAGTCATGAATCCATTAAACAAATTTTACGTTTAGATTTAAATTCCATCCGTACAAAATGCTGGTGGTACAACAGCTCCAAAAGAAGGATTAACAGCCTGATACATTTGCAAGTGGTGTATTTCGATGACCCAATTGGAGTCATGATTATGAGCGAAGTAGGTGCTAATCTACTATTAATCAGTTTAAGAGACCACTTACTTTCAGAAGCTTGTTTTCACTTGAATGGTACAGTAAACAAGCAGGATTTTTGTTACTGGGCCTCTCAGAATCCTCACATCATCCATGAAACATCTCTCTACTCTGAGCATGTTACTTTTGGTGTGTGGTTGCCACTTTTGGTGTAAACAGCCCTTTTTTCTTTTTTATAGATCTGCAGAACAGTGCATCCGAACTCATAAAAATAAATTTGCATGCAACCAGGAACATCTTCTCTGGGCGCCTCATTTCGTGGCCCTCAAGATCGCCGAATTATCCTCTTGTGACTTTTTCTTGTGGGGGTACCTAAAGGACTGTGTAATAGTGAAAAGTGCACATGGAGCTGAAACATAGAAATTTAATAAAAATTTAAAGTCAAATTATAAGTGGAAGTGGATTTCTTACAGCCGTCAGCTACACATTCAAAACTAAAAAATTTAAAAAATATATATATTATAAAATAATAATAATAATAATAATAATAATAATAATAATAATAATAAATCCAGTTATAAGAGAAAAAATGAATACCAAAAATTCTATTTTGGACTTTGTAAGAAATAAGCAATTAAAGTGGTATGGAAGAAGAATGGAAGAAGAAAGGCTACCCAGAACGGTATGGGAATGATGTCCAACTGGAAGAAGAACCAGAGAATTGGATTGACAGACAACTGGAGGAAAAAAATAACTTTAGGCAGAGAAAGTTGTTAACATAGTATTCTGTATATAAATAAAGTTATAGTAAAGTCAAACAGAAACATAAGAAAGCTAATGGAGATGAGTAGGTTACTAATATTTCTAATCTCAGCAATAGAATTAATTTTGTGGCTTCAACTTCTTCAGGGGTCACATTTACAAATTGTGAAAAAACTGTTGTACCTATAATACATTAATAACTATTGATTTCATGTGCTTGAACAAGCACAAGGTATGTAAAGTGACAGTACTGTAACGTAAGTCATTAAAACATTTCTTTTTAGTATCGTAATGTTTTCACATTATGACATCAAAGTAGATAAAAACATAGATTCTAACTCTGGTCTTCAGACGTAGAAGAATTGTACGAATGAGCAATGAGATCTTAATATGTTCAAGTGATAATAAGTACAGATATGTTGCTGCAACATTGGCCTTGTCCTAAATGAATGTGTTAGATCAAAGGAAAGTTAGACAATTCAAGCTTCAAAGTATTTTTTTGGAAAAAGGGTGTTAGTGGCACACTTAAATGGTTTGGATATGGCTAACATCAACAGCTTTATGAAGAGGATACATCATACATTATCTGCTGCTTTCAGTATAATAAGTATACCACAGATCTTTGATTAAAACCTATTCTTTTCCCGAATTCCTAGTTGCAGATAAGATTGTACTTGTGCATTTCATGGCTAACTAAACAAGAAACATAATTTTAAGGCCCCTAAACAGCCTACTTCCCTATGTTACCTTAGAAATCTTAAAAAGTACAACAAATTAAGTTTTATTTAGAAATAACCAATGTTTTCAAAAGATTAGAATTGCTTCCAAAAATCGATAGTGGGAAGACTGAAAGCAATATTTTTGTAAAGATACGCAAATTCTGACAAACCTGTAGTTCATAGAAACCTGGGTATCTGTTTTCACAAAGCAAGATATTCGTACAATTTTTGTTCACCCACGAAATCACCAGATGCAGTATAGCAATCAATGTAGATAGTATGAAGTACCAATTGTGCTAGGTCTAGTAAGCAAATAGTCCAATACAAGCAAATGGTGAAAACTGCGAGTTCAAAGATAAGGGGTATAAAACAGCAGCTGCAAATATTCCCACACAAAGAGGTTAGTTGTTATGTTTTAATAGTTTTTCCTGCTATTTCAAAATTACATTATCTTCTCGCACCATCATTTGATGAGGCCCAAGGTCACCTTCAGAGCACGTGTGAAGCAGAATATTATATAAATATTGTTAAAAATTATATAATTACATTGGGACACAATTGTTCACTTTCTATAATTTTTAAGTTACTGAGTTGAAATTAGAACTAGTAAACAATGCAAATCAAAGTAAACAATATAAAAATAACATGTGTTTAAGACTAAACATTTTTTAATGTTCATAAAATAACAAGTCTCCACAAAAATCCATTAAGTGACAAAAATTATGTATCTGAAACTAACATTCATAAATTGTACTGTTAATAAGCTTATTTGTTATTAGTGTGTATTTGTTTGTTAAGATGAATAGCGCCTAGTTTTTTTTTTCAATTTCTGAGATCCGTTTTGTGCTTACGGAACGAGTATTGCATGCTATTTTTTGCACGATGAATATTTATATCAATTTATTTATATTAATTGGATATTAGCTGAAAATATTATGTATATACACTATTGAATATGGAACACTTGGAAAATACGTTGGTAAATAATAGATATAGCAGACAAGAAATCAGACGAGCAATATGCCCTAAAAATGGACATGAGGGCCCACAGGAGGGACCGAAGAAAACAGTTGGTATGACCTTCCTACCGTATATAAAAGGAATAACAGATCGCATTGGAAACATTCTGAAGAGACATAAGGTAAACACCAGCTTCAAGCCAACCAAAAAGCTCCAAGCTAGCCTCAGATCTGCCAAGGACAGTCGAGACCCTCTTACGGCAAAGGGAGTGTATAGAATTCCATGTAGCTGTGGCTTAGTGTACATAGGGACCACCAAACGAAAAATCAGTACACGTCTACAAGAACACAAGAGATATTGCCGGCTACTTCAACCGGAAAAATCGGCTGTGGCTGAACATGCTATTTTAGAGGATGGCGATCATGAAATTCTATACAAGGAGACCCAAGTCCTTTCCACCACACCACAGTACTATCCGCAGCTGTACAGAGAAGCCATAGAGATTATGAAACATCAAAAGAATAATTTCAACCGCAAAGAAGAAGCTTTAAGAGTAAATAAGTTGTGGTTCCCGGTACTAAGAAAAACCACGGTGCAACCTTTCCATGGGAAGAGGAAGACGGACCTCACAGAAAACTGCGCGCCAAACAGTGCCCAGGGTATAAATATGGGAGGAACACAGAACCAGAGCTCAGTCTGTCAATGGCCATCTAGACAAGCACGTCGCTCCAGCAGTGCCTCTGAGGATGCTCACCGCAGTCGTGAGCGAAACGTCAGGTCGTAAAAACCTAGGACCATGGCATAACAGCCCGGAAATTGTAGACCATGATGACTCCGGCCGTGAAAGCTTACGTATGTTAATTATGTAAACTGCTCATTACTTTGCTGCATTTGCTTGTCAGTTTCTTTTTTAACTTATTGAGACAGCACGGGTCGAGAAGGTACACTAACAATAAGAATTCAACTTCTGATAAATTTACTACTTGCTACAGTTATCCTTATTCTATACTGAAGAGAATCTAGTATATGATGTCACAGACTTCATAAGTGCCAGTTCTTCTTGAGCAGGGTTTGAACAAGTACTGCATATCTCTCTATTAGGGTGACCAGATAGTCTGCTCTTCACAGGATAGTTTTTTTTAACACCTTATCCTGCAGTCCATGAAAAGCTTGGTAATCTCACAAATATCCTGCTTTTTAAAAATATCGTGCAAAATGGAATTTTATCTGAAATTTACTATTTTACCATTCCTGTAAAGAATTTTTTACCTTTAATACAATTTTTTTATTGAAAGGGAATTAAAACTAACGTTCATAACGGCAACTCTATCTCATTACTTCCTTAAGAGATCAATAATCATACCACATTGAGTCTAAATGTAACAAACAGTGAACATTAGTAAGTTAGATACAATACCGAGCTTGAGCATTTTGCTCCTTCAGGTGTCAGTAATTCCAAAAAAATTGAATACGTTTACATTTTAAGGGATAGGGTTAGTGTGTTTGTGTTTATTTTCTATTCTATTTTAATTTTTTCTCTCTTTCTTTTATTGTGTATTGAATAAGCACATAGGTCCATGCTGTTATGTAAACTGTAGTTAATATATTAAATAAATAACAATAGTAAAAAGATAGGCTAGCGAGAATAACGCAGCATACTCAATGTCTTTTTGATTAAATGCAGATTATTTCACTTGTTGGTTAGTATTAAAGCGGCAACTATAAAATTTCCTTTATGATTTATTATTGTTAGTAAGTTGGAAAAAAATCTGTCTAAAACTAAACTAAACCACAGGCTCTACATCCCCGAAGGGACTAGGCCTACCACCCGACCACTGCATCGTCTACCATAGGCATACTTCTTTAATTCCGACTCCAAACTAATTTCATGATCCTCTTCCCAAACATGTGCAGCTGTTGCTGATTTATCAGTCTGTCCATGTTTTACATGTCTAATTTGTTCTTTTGGCCTTATATCTGAATTTCTTTTAGTTTTTCCAATATATTTAAGATTGCAGTCTTTACAATTAAATTGATATGTTCCTGATTCTTTGTTGTGAGGGATTTTATCTATGTTAGTGGATCCAGGGACATAAGTAGCTCACAGTTTGGGAGAAAATTTATATCCACAAAAAAAGGGACCAGCTGATGAATTTTGATATACCCGCCAATGATGTTCTTATCAAGAGGTTAATTAAACACCCACCAGGAGGCACAGCTGTTGTTCCTACCTCAGATGGAGTATAGCTGAGGATGAGTCAGGATGTTGGCTCGAAACATGTTCAGGTTAGTTTGAATTAAGTGAAGTTATGTATGTTAAACTCCATCTCAAGTATTAATATTCAAGGAATTTCCTACTCAGGAATCACCTTTGGGAATGAGGAAAATCCCAAAACCCTACTTACGTCAGCCAGTCAGAAGATTTGAACCCCCAATCTTCGAAATGTAAGAATGCAATGCTACAATCTCGGTCACTTCACTCACAGTACACAAGTAAAAAACACAAAAGTTTGAAGAGGGAGGGTAAGAAGCAAGTTATTTAAAGTGCTGTCAATTTAAAAATGTTAATAGTGAGGAAATGGCGGGTACAAAATAAAAACAGGAACAATAATATTAACTGAAATTTTATTGGTCCTCATGGTCAGATTTTATATAAACAAAATAAAAAAGAAATAAATAATTAAGACATTTTTCACAAACACTCTATAACTGCATAAAGGAATGGTATTTTTTATTTATGTCAAGCTATTAAGTAATTTACTCCTCTATTATTACTTATTTTGAGTCATATTAGAAGTTTTGTTGAGGAGGAAATGAACATGACAAGCCTGCATGTAAATGAAATTATCATTTAGAGAAATCCATATATTACTAAAAAGAGGACATTATTCTTATGGAACATTGAATTCTTATGTTAATTATTAAGTGACATTCAGTATAAGAGAAATTAAGAACGTAAGTACTAAACGATTCTCTTAAAATCACAAGGATGTACAAATAAAGCAGGCAGTGCTTATAATAGAAGAGGTTTTCATGCTTGCAATGAAATGATTTAAAAGAAAGCAGAAAAAACACACTGGAAATTGCAAAAGGAGTCACCTGATAAGTTAATTATTTTATTCGAGAATTGTCATCTTTGTGACATGAAGCATTAAGTGTACAAAAATAATGCACTGAATGAAAATATTCACACATACATAAATTTTTATTTTATCAATAACATCGAATACACGAAGCTTCTATCTTTGTCTTGGCATTAATGTTTGAAGTAATTGTTAATAGTGTGTTAAAAATTTATGTCTTAGCATTATGAATGTTTTCATTATGAATGGATCTTAGCCCATCCACTTACTACGTACACCTAGGTCTTTAAAACCTCTGAATACGTATTTTACATGGCCCTTTCAACCTTCCAATTACCATTTTTCAGAAAGCTGGATTTTACAATGTTATGGCAGAAAAAAACTTGTTATTATTGACAGACAAATTTTGCTAGTAATTTTTTCACCATTTTAATGACAAATATTCTAAGAACAGTTTTTTTCCATTTAAATATTAGTCATAAATTTTAAGATATGCACAAAAAATAAGTTTAGCATGAAATCTTGCTCAATAAACATTACATAATTTATCATCATTTGTTCAGATATGCTGAAGAATATGATTTTGTCATGTGTTTCAAAAGTTAAAAGTAATATATAGCAGATATTCATAAAATGGACACATGTGTAAAAACTTATCAAATAAACAATAAATAGCCTATATTTTATTTAGTTGAATAAAAACACTTTCCTTAACGCACTTTATTTACCTTGGTAAACTTCTGGACGGCAGTTGGCACTCTGCTGATGATGCAGGAAAACCACCTGCAAAACGGCCATCCAGAAGTTTAACAAGGTAACTAAAGTGCGTTAAGGAAAGTGTTTTTATTAAACTATTTAATACACAACGCTAAAGTTGGACACGAGAATGAATATATTTTATTATCAGTGAAATGAAACGAAGTTTCGAGTTTACAAAAAAAGTAAGAAACATTTTTATCATTAATATGCAAATTTATGTAGTTGTAGGAGCATAACATTAATATTTATTTATGAAAACAATTTTGACATAACTTGTCATACAATATAGAAAAAAAGTAGCAGGAAAATGGCTGATAATATTATAGATCAAGTTTGTGTTTTGAGAGTAATTCGCGACGTTGCAGCTGTAAACCGTGAAGGTGAGTCTATCAGAGAAATAATAGATAACAGAATAAAATTATGATGGCCCTACCAACTAAGAGTTGGATGCAGGGCAACAACCAAATTATTTAAGTGCGAAGAGGAGGTTAGGCACGCAGGCTGGAAGGGAGCGGTATTACATATTAATGCAACAAGGACTTGCAATGATAAGTCATGTGGATCAGATGGTTATGAATGAAAGAAAACATGAAAATAATACAAGAATATGACTGACTAACCTTACAGTATTACATTTCAGCAGAAGTGTTTGCTGCAGTGGTAAGGTTGGCAGCACACCTGCCTTTCACCACAGTGGCACAGGTTTGATTCCTGATATGGGCAGATTTTTTAATCTGATTTCGAGGGTTGGATTTAGAACAGGTGTACAGGTAGGAGAAAAAAAGTGGACCTACTAAAATATCTAAGTTGCTGATATGAGCCACTGAGCTTGCCTAGTGGGTTCTAGGCATGTGCTGTGGCTCACATCGGCAACTTAGATATTTTAGTAGGTCCGCTTTTTTCCTCCCCTACCTGTACAGTCTGTTCACAATATATACCTTGGTTCAATCCCAAACCTCTTCGCAGTGCATATAACATGAAGGCATGTCACTGTTGAAAATGATTCGTCCATTGGATGGGGATGTTAAGCCTGGCGGTTACCTTGGTGTCTTTCAACAAGAATAGGCTAATACCGGCACTGTTTTCACCACACCATAATCACTCATACCACACACCACACAAACAGCTAAACAGAATGAACTCTTCACAACTTACACCTTCTGCTAGTTACACATCACCATGTAATGTGGCCTGCCCTGCTTGAACATGGGACACACTATCATCATCTATCCGCCTCAGGTCAATGGGGATGGCATTGGATACATTCACACAAAGAAACAAAGCAGAACAAAATAAAATAAATACAATCTGACATTCTAAGTTAACCAAAATAAAACTTTTAACACTCTCAATACAAAGCCCAAGATTCTATGAGCTTCAATTCTTTTGAAAATTAACATACTGATAACAAATTTTAAGGGCTTGGTTATAGTTACATGCAAATCATAGTGTATGATAAGCAGTTGTTATCTATCACTTTAAAAAAAAAAAAAAACACTTTTCATGATTTAGGAAGCAAAAAAAAACATTTTATGTTGAAACGATATTTGAGGTTGTTTCAGTTATTCTGAAAAAAAAAAAACACACTTTTCATGATTTAGGAAGCAAAAAAAAACATTTTATGTTGAAACGATATTTGAGGTTCATTTATTGATACCTTAACCAGGGAAAAGTAGACAACGATCGCTCATTTTCTATGCTTGTGATGGTAGGCACATTTGAGATTGTGCAAGTCATGTAATTAGTCTTATCCCTTTCTTTTATAATTGAAGCTAAATTTCGGTAGCCATTATTTTGTTATAGCCTGTTTCCATGTTAAATCTTGCTCTTAATTGCGCAGCTGGTTATTCATTGCTAGAACAGCACATGGGGCAATGTGTGTGATTGGCCAAAGTTATTAATTACCTGTGAGGCTTTTATTGGTCCAGAGATTTACTATAAAATATACTTGTGAAGGCAGCTGAACCATCATTCATCCAACTTCAAGATGAAGACAATACAAGCATGTTCGCTCCTTCAAGAAGAAATAGGAGATGGCACCATTTTGGTTTTGTTCCAAGTTTGATTTTGATAGTGTAGTGATTTCATCAGCTGGTAATGTATGCTCATTTTTAGCTGTATAGAGGATGAGGTAGCTAGTTGATTTTTATATCAGGTTGCGGAATGGAGTGCAGCTTGCTTAGTCATGTGATTTTTTTATGTAATTAAATTAATTTATTTTGCAGAATCACTTTTACTGTGAAAATTTTGTTTTTCGGAACTAGCAGCCAACTAGATGAATTTGTGATTTCAAAATGTTGTGCCTAATACAATTAATTATGATTTGTGGGTAGTGTAAAATAATAAAAAAAGAGAACATCCGAGCAATTTCTAGACTTTTGCCTGCTTACACTTTGATTCACTATCAGATTTAAAGTCATACTATAAAAGATGTCAACAAAGGAATTTTAATCAGATGAATCATAAGTTTCATAAGATTCAAAGTAAATTAACGTGTCTTCGGAATTTTAGAGATAATATAGTTTTTGTTCGAAGTCTGGATTATATTCCAGTAATGTAATATATGGAAAAAGTTGATTGTTGGCTCGGAAAAGGTTAACAGAATGATGAAGCAATTGAAATAATGAAAGCAGAAGACAATACAAGATTCTCAAATAGCGAAACTGATGATTTGGAGGATATTATTGGTGTGTTTAAAGGCATATTATATCACAATCATTTCAAATATTCATAACTTTCAAGATAAATAATTTGAAATTGCATGGGAATAAAAAGATATAACATTTGTGAACTGTTCAAAACATTTGAACCGTAGTAAGAGCAACACAAATGTAGAAGACTGCACATTTCAAATTGTATATCAAAGTCAAAATCCACTGAGTAGATGCAGATGATTTTTTTTTATTTTATTTTTTTAAATCTCTCAAATTGTCTGGTTTGTGGGGACAGGTGCTTGGAGTTGTTTTAATTCATAACCCAGAACCTACAATATTGTCCTATTTATTACTTAATCTGTTATGGCACAATAGATATTGTTCACTGAGTTCTGCATTTTTCAGTAGTAAAAAGGAACATGTATGATGACTAAATACAGTACGTAACACAGTCTACACTTGAAAGTTTGTAATAAAATAAAAACGAAGATGAAAACAATTTAAATAACATATTTTGTTGTAAACTGATGAAGTGCTTACTTTCAGAAACCAAGGTTCCACAGGATCTAGCCTATGTGTGGATTAATATGACCTACTTTAATAAACCAAATTACTATTCTCACATAAAAATGTACATCTAGTTTTGTTTTGTGTTAGAATAGTTAATATTTTTATTGGAATTATTTTGCTTTAAATAATTGGATTTATTTTATTGAATATCCCATGCAAAGAGAATTTAGATTTCCATTTACAACTTATGCTACAAATAAATATTGTGATTTCATTTCAGACACTCTGTTGAGGGAAAAGGGGGCTTATTTCTACATCCAAAGATCATTTTGCTAGCTTTATAGGTTCCACAACAGATTACATTTGGTTACAAAACTATTTTATATTACAGAGAACTTATAGCTCACTATCGAAAAATGTATTTCATATTATAAGCCATAAAACTGTGCTACCCGGTTTTTTATTCTGCTTCTCAACTTGCAAACTACATAACCTTTGTCATTAACCTATTTCTCTGCCATTAACATGAAAGATGTGTTGCCTGATGGAGTTTGCAGCAGTTCTTTTGACGGACCTGAAACTGTTTCTGCCAAAATATTCAAAATGGTTTTATAAGGTTAAGGTAGAAATAAAATTGTAGGTTAATTCAGGTCAAGAATGCATTCACTAGAGAAATTATTTGGATATGGTAACATTGGCAACAGAGTGTGGAATTCATTTTTTTTTTATTATTCGATTTCGAGGCCTTCTTGGTATGTACTGTTTGCAGCATTTTGCAGTCTGGGGATCCAGTTAAAGAGAAAAATCTTTATCATCTCTACATTTATCTGCATGCAAACTTGAAATTCTAAGTTCTCAAAGAAAAATCAAACGAGGACTTCAGGAATCTAAGACAAAAACGATCTTGAAAGTCCACACCAATTACAATTTTTTATAAACAGTAGAACCATGATTTAACTTTTTCTCTAAGGGCGCAAAACTAACGGGGGTTTGCCATTAATAAGAAATAAAAGAGAAATCTGATTTTACTTACCATTTTCATTCGCATAGAGTGAAACCAATTTAGCATGAGATATTACAATAGGCCTATTTTCTGATCTGGTGAACTAACCATTTCCATTTTTTTATTGTAGGATTTTTTTATATTTCACATAGAATAAGCACTTTTCATTTTTTGCTGTCATCACTGAAAGTTCCTAGTTCCATCAAAGTACAAAGCAATGGATAATATTATAACCTGCCACGCAATGGAATTGGTTGACGGTGAAAAAGGGGGAGAGGCAAGGGCATCCCGCTGCCACATTACTCTTATTTGCAATGCATCAACAGTTACAGTGCTGTCAACATTATTAGATATAACATTTTTGCAAGAAAAATCTTTACTTTAAAAACTTTTATGTGTTACTGTTGTTCTACTGTCAAATTTTTATGATGTAGAATCAGTTTACACTAACTCCGTAGGACTTCTGGTGGGCAAGAGGAGAAATTTCTTACCTACATTAAAGAAATATAAGACTGAGACTGTTTTCTATTCATATCTCCAATAGAAAAGAGACATGATAGAGCGTTCATTCATTCTCTCCAACATTTTATACGTGGCTCTTTTGGCATTTTTTAATTTTACCACTTATATTTCTTCCTCTTGTTTGGAAATCTTACTACAGTATTTGAAACTTATTCACTGAAATAACAAAATTTAATCACTTATGAATTTGCATATAAAAGGATGCATTGTCAGCAATTATTTAATATGGTGACTTCTGTTAAGAAGAAAAACATTATCTTAAACTTGTGAAGTAAAGACTTTCCACTAGATATTTTAAAATTAAAGTTGCAATGAATTCTCCTTTCATATTACCATTAAACAGCAATACAGACATAATAAGAGTCCTAAGAATAATTAAGGTAAGTTTTCTTTTAAAGCTAGAAAAATTTCTTAAAGAAGGAACATTTCTCCTTCAAAAATGCTATAGAGAAGGAACATCACTCCTTTGTCTACAACATTCTCTTAGCAAACAAACCCACCACTGTCATAAGTATTGATCAGTGGTTTTATGAAATGATGGAATATTAGAAATAGATGATTTACCTTCTTAATAACCCATTCCTTCTTCACTTCAGTGACTAACGTAAAGAGATTTATTACTGGATATGAAAAATGACATCACTGTGTTGGATTCCCGGAGCCCAACAACTAGCAGAATAGAGCTGGTCTTCAGTTCACCGTCCCATACTGACTTGGCATAGTGAGGGGCAGAGTCTGGGAAACGCGAGCCCAACCACAACAGCAACATCAACAACATCAATAATAACAATAACAACATACTACCAATTGATGAAAGGAGAGGGGTAGCATTTGTATGTGCTTTTCAAACCCACTTCTTATCATTTATTCATCTACTTCACAGCCTGTTCTTGAGATGTGTTTCAATTTAACACAGTCTGATAATACAATATTTTCCAAAATAGTGGGTTTTTTATTTAGAATATTTAAATGTCTAACTTAAAATTTAGAGGGATTTGTTTCAAGGGTGGGTTTACATACGAGGCTGAGCCTCATGCAGCAAGCCAATATAATTATTGTTTGAGAACTGCTGTGCCTCTCAATTATTCACTACAATTTCGGTGGGAAAAATTAATACTGACTGGACAGCAGTAGCATAAGTGAAGACATTCGGTCACATAAATTAACTCAAGAAGCAAATAAGTGCAACTGGCTGAACTCAGAAATATAGGTGAAGAATGGCGAATTGATACAAATATAACCAAGTATAAAAAATATATTAAATTTAAATTTTGAGCAACAGGTACATAGGTAGGTACAAATTAAAATTCTGCCAGTGCAATTTTCAATCATCTCATTTGCCTTATACCTACTTATTGTACCGTGTTTATAAATTACTCAAGTCACATGTGCACACTGACCATCTTATATCTTCACTTCAAAAGAGAACTATATTACATACAAATTATATAATGTGCTGTATAATTAAGTATGCTATTTCTGACCTATGAGATCATGCTTGTGACTCATTTACATGAAAACTATAGTCGATAAGGATGTGAACAATACTCACTTCACTTCTAGTTAGAAAATCATTATTTTTTCATATACCGTATTTATAAAATCAACTACCTTTTGGCTTAATTTTGAATAATTTATTTTATTAACAGACAAGACGTTTAACTATTACACTGCCAAACAAAAATGAACATCACACCTAACAGCTAAATCCTCTCGAGAACCAATGAAGCTTAAAATTTGTAGGCAAATATTGATAGAAAGAACCTCAAACTAATGAGCTATGCCATACTGAGCTCCCTGAGAAAGAACATTCATTCAGTGTTGTTTGGTTTAGTCATGTGCAGGGGAATTCAACTTCTGCTCAACTGTATAAAAAAATATATAAATATATATATAAAGAGAAAGAGAGAGAGAATATTAAACTAGACAATGCCTTTTACAGAGTACAATTTAAGAATGCTCAATGGAAACCAAAGTTTTCAGGTAGTATTCTGAAGCTTGAATAAGCACAGTTCTGATACATATTCCTTCCATGAAGTTCTTTCTCTGGGAGTACACTATTAGTAGTCTATAAGGATGTAAATCCCATTGTCGAAATGGGCTTATTCAGTAAAAATACCTGAATAAAGTTTTCTATGTACAGTATTTTCTGAACTCATATTTACTAAAACACATTAACATTTTACTTTGCTTTTTCTTATTAACTCTTATAGTTCTGCAGTTGCGTATATACAACCAGAATTTTTTGGCAGATGGCCATCTGCCGCTTATGCGCGACTGCCACTTTCGAGACTAGCGACATCATATTTTTTATATAATGTGGCTTCTTTTGTGTTCATAAGTTAAAAGTTATGTAGATAGAAAAAAAAAAATGCAATGAGAAAAATTGTTTGTACTAAAACAAAATTGGCAAAAAATAGAATTAGGAATCACGCCTTATGAGCAAACTCTCTAATGTTAGTATCTGTACTTTTCCATGTCAAGGTATCTACTGAACAAAAGAAATTTTCTCCATTGTGCCGTGTGTATTGTACTTATTATTTACAAAAAATGTATAAACAGATATATTTTTATAGGCTAAGAAGGTACTGGGGTATCTTATTGTAAGTGTAGAAGCAAATGTTTTCAATAAATCCAAGGACACTGTAGATTGTTTGTATGATGAAGAAAAAGAAAGTCTGAACTTTACCGTACTCGTTAGAAGTCCTATTGGGATAAATTGTAAACCTACACACAGAGCAGCGAAAAACCTAAGCAAAGAAAGAAAGGAAGAAAGAAGAAAAAAAAAAAAAGTACCGTATTTTTCGGACCATAAGACACACCTTGGCTTTAGGATGGAAATTTAAGAGGAAAAATTAATTTGATTCTAAACGAAAATTTTTAAAGGGAATAATATACTTCATTGCATACACAACCATGACTTTCTACAGTGGAATCATTACTCAATATCAGGCTTTTTAGAAGTGATTGCTTTCATTTAGAGGAAACTCCTTTTGTATGAAAAAACTCAACATTCCTTTCTTTTCACCTTGTACACCTGACTTCCAGCTGTCCTCATTTTACCGACTGTGATAAGTGCATTGATGCACAGTCTGTGCCAAAATTTGCAACTAACTTATCCTTACAATACTTTCTTTATGATTATGGTACATATTACAGGCAATATTTTATTTTATTATTTTATTTATTTATATTTACTTCAGACCATTAGATGCACCCAACTGTCATCAGAACGTTTTTCAGTTAATGAGTCAACTTTTAGAATACTTCACTTTCATCGTCTTGCTGGAGCAAACACTGTGAATAAACTGCAAGTGTAAACTTGCTAAGAATGCTTTTTAATTAATTCTAAAGAAACGAGGATTTTGGTTCACTTAAGATTTCCTCTACCAGGACAATGGGGTTACAAAATGATAAAATTACAAAATGCAAGGCTATATTTTATCTTACAAAATAATATACTGACATCAATGAGCAAGATGCAAATGTAGGCTGATATTTAAAAAGAAATTTTAGTAGAACAATAATAATTAGATTAATTATTATAATTACTACTGTTATTTTATTGTATTTTACTTGAAAAGAAGTTTTAGCTATTTTTAGTTTCAAACATCTTATTTAACTATTTTTAGGTTTCATAAGATTGGACTATGTAACTGCCATGATTATGAAATAGATAATTATGTTAAAATATCAGTTAGCTAGCAAGGAACAAAATAGTTTAAAACCTAAGAATCTGGGCCCTAATTATAAGTGACTAGTAGTAAGTTTAATAAAACATATTATTCAATGTGGAAGTTGGCAATAGTGATATATGATGACCGCATGGAATGTCTTCTGAAAACCTCCTCCTGCTAAGAACGCCTTTGACAAAGATTGTAGGAAACACCATAAGTTCAAGGGGCCAGAAGGAACCGGTCTGCTTCAAATGACAGTTGTAGGTGAGGCTTGGAATGTGGCCGTCCTTTATAGGTCTTTTGACAGGTAGCTGGCAGAGAATGCTTACCTGGCAGCAGTTCATAGATATAATAGTCGGCTTCTGCTTGCTGCCATTTGCCATACCAGCTTTTGCTAAAAGTTTACAAACAGGGGACACTGCTAATAGCCTCACAATAATCTAGGAAAGTTAAAGTCACATTGCTGTAGAACCAAATACTAATTGGGAGGCACTTAAAAGGATTTAAGGGGATACAGCCTTAGTCCAATCTCCCTGAAAACTTAGTGATAACGGACAAGGGAGAGAAAACAACTTGGCTGCCACTCATACCTTTGATGATTTACCTTAAAGGTAATGCAGGATACTTTACTCGTTCCTTCTGTTAAGTGTGTGATGACAAAATACTCCTTAACACTCCCTCGTAACCCAAAACCTGTACTTTTTTTAACAACATCCTACCTAGGTATAAATCAGTGTACACACAACTTCTTGTGTACATATACACGAGTATTGTTCACTTCCAAACCAACATGCCTTCCAAAAGACTCCTATACTCAATGTTAATGGTATACTGCACTCATAAAAATGTCAAACTTTCAATCTACAACTACTGGCCTATTTACAAAGGAAAATTATCTATTGTCATTAATCATGTCATGCTTGATATGTACATGTGAACGGAAAGTTGAGCATTCTGGATTGTACCATATTACTAGGATTTTAAAGAAAGGAATAAGCATGCAGATATTGATACAAAAATCTTCATGCTTTGCCACCCTGCCCAAAAGCCCCATGCATGGGAACAAGTGTAAATGTCTTAATTTGGTACACAATAATTCTATCTGTTTAAAGCGAAGCTTAAGACCTTCTTATAATTATCATAATTAGTTCTAAGTATTTAAATTTATTAAAGAGATATGTTAGTCTAAAACTTATATTTTAAATAATGATGTTTATATATGATACAAAAAATGCATGATTACTTATTCACATGAAATGTTTAGCTCACAAGACAACTGAGGAGTCAAGGTGCTAATTTTCACAAGTGAATAAAATACACATACTCTCGCACAGTGTATTTTTTTTTTTTCCACTGCTATGAAAAGAACATTATCAAGTTAGATTACTTTTCCTTTTTAATACATAACAATGAAATGTACAGATATTTTATCAATCCTTGAATGGAAATAGTTTTTTTTATTGCTGGGCGATGTTTGTTGTTATGAATAAATAAATAAATAGATCACATGTATTGTCCAAATATCATATACCAATACTGATGAAATATTTCTTACATTATCTTGAATGAAGTAATCTCTCATGAATTCCTCACATGAATGTTTTATTACATGAAATTAACATAGTTTATTTTCTGTATGGAGGAAGAAACCATATATGACTGCTACTATCAAAAAAATTTACTAGCTTATTTTTGACGATGGTAAGAGACATGTACAACTTCATCAATGGAAACATGTAATTCGATATAGGCCTGAAATCAGAAAAAGAAAGATCAAACAAAATTCCAGTTTTATCTGAAATGAAACTACATAACTACATTCAAAATATAAATTAAAATTACTGAAAACAGAATATAAATCAATACTCATGACTAGGGGCCGTATTTTTTGGTAACAACGATAAGCGCGAAATTTTATAAAAGAGCCTCCCTTAGCTATACTTATCTTTTATATGCTTAAAATACCTATATGAACCAAATTGAATCCACGAAATATCGCGAAATTTACTCCATTCCGCGAAATGTGTCTATAAGCGCGAAATATGTCCCTTCTGTCCGTAAAGTGAGAAATGAGCACGAAAATGTGCCTAAAAATCACAATATTGTGTTTTGGTGTACTGTATTTTCTATTTCTTAGCAGCATGCTTTTTTTTCTGATGTTTGTGTGGCTGTCGAAGATTTACCGATATATCGATATTTGTGATCGATTACAAAAATTGCAGAATTTTCGCAAAGACTGTCTGTGACCTGGTTTGTCCTGTTGAGTGCTCTCCTTTCCTGCTATCTCTTTGCCAAGTTAGCGATGCCTATGATCGATTACAGCAGAAGAGTGTAGAATGTTTGTTAC
The DNA here is from genome assembly GCA_964059195.1 of Ectobius pallidus. Classification (NCBI taxonomy): domain Eukaryota; kingdom Metazoa; phylum Arthropoda; class Insecta; order Blattodea; family Ectobiidae; genus Ectobius; species Ectobius pallidus. The sequence continues at coordinate 71,773,553 of CAXKWD010000006.1, forward strand.
TTGTATTCAACAATTTCGTCTTTTATCCACAGTTGGCACTTCTGTTTGCAAATGGCTATCTGATGGTGTTTAGTAGAAATTACGATAATATTTCTCGTAATTATATTTGAACATTAACTCTAATCTTGTCTAAATCGAAAGTTACTTCAGTTCATACAAGGGCAAAAGAATATAGAAATGAGGGGGGGGGGGGTGTTAGTTCATGTAAATAAAGAAGCAAAGTTTATCATTGCGCATTGTTCCCAATGTAGTATAAAGTAATTTATTTCACGAAATACCCACCGAAATAGAAGGACGTTAACACCGAAATCAGCCATTTTATTTCACCAATAAAAAAGGGCCCTACTCATGACTCATCATTGCCGAATTTCGGTTTCTCTATATTCTGTAAGTCTCTACTTTCTGTTATCATCAGTTTAAAATTATTATTATTTGCATTTCTTTGCAATTGAGCACCACTGGAATATTCTGTAATACCGATATCAAAAAAGAAAGGTCTGGCACACAAATCACAAAAAGAATGTCACTTGCTTGTACACTTATTCGCATTCTTTGCAATTGGCATCAATGTATCTTCAATGTTGAAGCGATTATTATATTGATATTTTGTGTGGATTTGAGATAATCGATTGGTTGTTTTGACTGTCGAAAATCAAAATGACCATGGTTTCATGGTCATTGATGCTTGGAAGCAGGGAAACCAGCCATGGTAGATCAGCCAGCTGGTAGCAGGCACATTTTGCTCTGAACCCCTGAATCGAGATTGAGTCACAACTATTCTTTGATCATTAATATACCATAAGTAAGTGTGCAGTAGTCAGTCAGTGTGATTCGTAAACAGTCTAAATATAATTAAAGTTTTTCATTTTTTAACTTCTTGCATTTGTTAAATCACTGAACCCATGTAGTTCTGCTAGATGGTATCAATTTTTCAACCAAATTTTAGTTTTGCAATCTTATAATTATTACTGTTGTCAGCAAGAAGATTTAAAATAATTTCTTACCGCTGCACACGATACGCTGTAGAGAAAATTACCTGTTTGCCAACAGATAATTGTCATTGTGGCTGTTTCCGAGCCACAAAACTAAGGTACGTTAATTACATGTTCTTCATGCATATTTTACATGTCAAGAATAAAACCACTTTTTACATGTCAAATCCCAACCCTGAATTTAGAGGCTGGTATTTTTTTTTAAGACATGCTTTGAGACACTTGGTTTTTGGTCCGTCACAACAGTCCTAGGTTGGTACAGGGCCCAATTTTATCAGTATTGGCAAAAGGTAAAAAAATTCAATAAACCAGTCCGGCTAGCTACGTAGCATGCTAACATGGACAAGTCCAGATTTGGATTTAGATCTGACAGTCGCTGTACACGCATATGAACCGGGTATTAGATTTTCAGGACCAGGAGATTTATCCAACATGTTACACCATTCTAAGGGGACCAATAGTGGCATGGGGTGCATTTACTACCAACATCAAAGCAAAAATGATTAATGAAATCTAGAAAATGTATAATGTATGTTAATTTAAAAAAAAATATATATAGGTAAATGATAGTATAAAAACACTAACAAAAATACAGTGTTAACCCCTCAAATTTCTATACAATTTAATAACCACAATTTTGTAACATAATTTATTTGCTATCAATAGTGAGATATAAGTTTTATTCCATAATACATGAAACTAAAGAAATCGAGAAATAAGTTTATGTTTGTTTACCTAATTAAAAAAAAAACTATTTCCATTTCTGTACTTCAACAGAAGTATTTAATTAGAATAATGTTTTTATATGTACCAAATAGGACATGTTACACTTGAACCCACAGACTGCTGATTTACATTAATATACAGGGGAAGGCTTTGAGGTTAAAGGTTTGGAAGGAAGTAACTCAATATGAGGGGAATTAATGAGATTTGAGAGGTTAATTTCTAGATTGAGATGAGTTGTGAGCAAAAGTGAAGGAAGTGCTACACTTAGTTCTCCAGAATCTGCCCTTTACTGGTGCCAAGTGTGGATTCTGCTCCGCAGAGCAATTGTGAGAGAGGGGGACGGGGGACTGAGCAACTGCTCTATTCTGCAAGGCAAACCCCGATGGAACCTTCTTCCAGTCATTGATGATTGTTCAGCAATGAATCGTCCAGTTCAAATTGATCTTGTTCTATTGGCTTTTTCAGCCATGTGCCAAGTTCAGCTTTGTGAAACGCTAGGACCAACTGCTCCTTCGCCATCTGAAAATGAAACATTCGTCTATTACAAAATGCAACTTTTGTTACAAATACATGGGAAAATAATTTTGCATTTTGTATTATATACAACAAACTGTACACCATGAGTTAAATTACACAGAGAAATTAAGACGTAATGGCATTAAAAGAAGCATAATAATTCTTTTCACACTTCAAGAATTCCACAGGAAATAAGTTATCAAACAAACTTTATTGTTTTGATGCACCAAACAAACTTTATTGCTTTGATGACTGTTATATGGTATTTAAGTAGCAGTGCATTCACCTAATTTACTAACACAAGGAAGAATAAATAATTTTCTAACATTGTATGGTTATGGGAAAAACTATTGAGTGGAGGAAGATCACAAAGTACACTTGTACTGCTAGTGCTTAGGACAGTCTACATTCAGTAAGGTATTAAAGTAATGCTTAAGTTAAGAGTTAAGAGTAGTCTCCATGTAACAATTTTCATGCTTCATACATTCTGCAGCCTCCAGAACAAAAATGAACTGAAGAAATGACAATATAAATAAAGAGGGAAAAAAATAAGACATGGCTCCTCAAATGGAGGTTTCTAGAAAAAATGACTGAATCAAGAACCAAATTATTTGTTATTAATCTATTGCTATAGTCATACAAGCTAGAAACGAACTTGTTTGCTGTAGCAAGCACAGCTTTGTTCTGCATAGGTTCTTTTCTATCTTGTAGGATTATACAGAATTTGAATTTGAATAAATGTACAGTAGCAAAAACATAAACCACAGCTACATATCACAATTATGTAATACATTGAACGTTAATTTTGTAGACCATACAAACATGGTAGCTGTGATTTATAAAAGAAAGGATCCAATTATGACTAAAAATCCTCAGGTTTATTTCTATAAGCACAAGCCTCAACTTTTGACCATATGACTAGTGTTCAGAGATTTATACAGAGTGTTAATTAATAACACCGAAATATTTCACCTGTGAATAGAGGTGACATAGACAAGCAACTTTTATCAGGAGATTTTTGCTCTATGACGTAAAATGTGTATGCTACATAGCATTAAAGTCACTGTAATTTGTGCTCATAAGTCAATAATGTAACAAAATAGGGTTAAAATTTTCATTAAATTAACTTCATGCCTTCTTAATGATCGATAAAAACTGACTCTTAATCATTCAACAACAGCTACATCATGATATAGTGTTTTCATAATCTCCAAAATTTACAGACTAATCACATGACCGCCATTGCATTCATTTTTTTTTATTCATAACTCCAATGTTAACAACGAAGTTCCTTTGGTTTGCATTTTTTTTCAAATGTTAGAAGTCAGTGGCAGCCATACCCTGGGAGATTTTATGCTGTAACAGAAAATATTGAATCCATAGAGCAAAAATCCCCTAATAAAATTTGCTTGTCTATGTCTCCTCTATTAACAGATAAAATATTTTGGCGTTATTCATTAACACCCTGTATAGTTTGGGTCACACACACATTCAACTCAGTTTATTCGTGTGGAATGTGACCTTAGGATTTTCAGACTGAGCATGCATACTGACTCATTACAGAACTTACAAAATATTCTACCTGCTCAAGTATTTTGCCCTTAACCATAAAATATAATTTGTATAAGAAATGATAGGTCTACTGGTGTTTATGACTGAAAGAAGGGATTAATGATATAACTAAATACATTATTATTTACAGAAAATATCTTCTTTAACTATAAAATCCACAATAATATCCTTTTTTCTTAATGTTTTTCATCCAAATTCTCGTTCATGCTATTATGGTGGAAAGTCCAATGTTCAGTACCCAGTGCCGGCATCGTAACTTACTGCACTACTTACCGCACAGGTGCGTCATTATATCAAACCCAAGATCAGTGACCAGGAACTAAGTACCATGCGACTAGTTGAGCCTGCTAAATTTTTAGTAACAAAATTAAGAACATGCACAATGAGCATTAACAACTTGTGAGGATTGCCAGGTGAAAGTAATCAATCGTTATCAAGCAGTGCTGACGAGATCATGCCTACGATCAAGAAGGCAGTTTACCAGGCAGTTAGCACACTTGGAGCCTAGTTTCTCAAATTGATATTTGTATTTAATTATTATTTCATGTTTTCTCCCAGCATAATAAAAATTATATGCAGCAATATTTAATGGAATTTCGGGGAAAAAAAGAGACAAAGTAGAGTTTTTCTAACTTTCCCTCAACTCTGATCAAACACATTTCCCAACAAGAATTTTGCAAAGTACCGGTACTATTACAATCAACCAAGATAATAAAGTTGACAAACGAAAAACAATAATTATTGTACATTTGCTTTGAAACAAGACAAAAAGCACACGCCATTTTATTTCTGAATCTGAATAAAAATTAATTAACCTCCATTACAGTTTTATAAACTATTTGAAATACATAAATTAAGACTGATCATGGTGGAAAGAAAATAACATAGATTGCCTAAAATAATTTTTTCTTAATTTACTAAAACAGAGATATTAAAATGATACTTGTTGGTGTTTCACGAGTACGATTGTTCAAACTTGATTGCACTTAGTTGGGGCATGTGAGCACCATTTCACTCTCTTTTTAACATACTCTCTAAAATTTTGTAAATATATATATATACACATACATACAGTAAACGCTGCTTAATGTAATTGCGGATGTTATCAATCGGGTAATATTATCACTTTTATGAAGTCCCATACAGATTAATACTGACACACTGAAAAAATGCTGTTTATTGTGATCAAAGATTTGGCTTATGTTATCACATTTTCCTTTTTGCAGCTTTATTACCAAGTACTGTATGTCATTAACAATTTTGTTTTTAAGGGTTTCGTTTCTAATTAAACTGTATTGTGTTGTAATGGAGGTAGCAATTCTGTGCCCAGCTCACAGGATGGTCAGTTCGAGAGGGTGGAATTACCTAACTTTCTCTTTTAAGCAATAAAACATATTTCACCCACAGAAAAGCTGCAGCTTTAGATTTGTGAAGAAAACAGTGTTGACATACAGCGATGGCTAGTGTAAAATGAAAAGACTTGAGCAGACAGGCGTTAGATATTTTGCTATGCAGTGTTCACCACAGATCAGTATAGACTTCCAAAAACACTCGTAACTGAGCATGAAGTATGGGCTAATGAACTCCTAAAGGAAAGTAAAAACAAATAAAAACTTTGTTACTGGTTGAAAAAATAGTTGTTTGCAGTGTGGTTCCATGATTCATGGTTACGTATTATTTTATGAATAAATATTTTTAATTCTGTTTTGTAGTGTATTATCTTATATATATATGAATAAATAACCATTTATTCTTTCGGCTTCTGTTATCAATCGGTTAATATTATCAGATTAACTGCATCCCAAAGTGATCACAATAAGCAGCGTGGACTGTATATATATATATCAATTACCAGTGTTCATGGGGACCGTGACATGCATGAATAATCGAAAAACACGGATAATCCAAACCAGATGCAAGATTTTGAAATTCCAGCATTTAATTTTGAATCTCCCATATTTTGTCACCATATTGCACATATGTGATGAAATTAAGTGTTGGAAATTCAAAATCTGACCAAATTAAGTGCAGGTAATTCAAAATAAAGTGTGGGAAATCCAAACTGATATGCAAAAAATTCAAATTTTCTCGCATGGAGAAGTTTGCTGTATATATATACAGTAAAACCTGCTGTCAACGGAACTTTTATGAATCAGAATACTGTCCCTATCGGAAAAAATTTCCTGGTCCTGTAAATTACGGTTTATTATTCCTGTAATTTTACCTGTAAATACCGGAACCCGTATGACGCAGAAACAGAAGACTACTTTGTGGTTTTCATGGAAAATGTTTAGTTTTGAACCCAGTAAATACCGGTACTGTAAAACAGGAAAATGTGCTCTGAATTACATGGACAACCCTGATAGTGAAAAAACAGCCACAATGGACATACTTCAATTGCCACTGTCCTGCTCAGGAATTTCTTTTGTTACACTTATCGCTTGAAGGGTTGTTTGTAAGGTGTAACTGTACACTGTAGAAAGAGGCGGGGAAAATCTAGGAAATCCTTTAGTCAATGTTATAAATTAGGTCACTATACTTGCTAAACAATGAGTGATCTACGTACAGTATCTAGGATTCTGTTAATGTACTGTCATTCAGTTCTATAGAAAGGTGTAAGACTGTTGTACTCATGTCTTAAAATAATGCCAGACAGAAATTATGTTAATTTAGATCTGAACACAAAAATAAAAATTTTTGAAGCCAGTGAAAGAGATAAGTTGTAGGTTAAACAGAACGTGGCAAAATTAATTGAAGACACAAGTTTATGACATTTTGGAGACAAAATCAGAATTACGGAAATAGTGGTTATGTGGAAATGATGCAACGAAATGACAACTAATGGTACGTTCACACTGAGGAATTTGTTGCAGACACAAATACAAATTCCAGATCCATTTCCGTGATTCTTGTATCTGGATACTTATCATAAGTACATGTTCTTTGCACAGATATCCCATGTGAGCGTTCACATTGAGGAATTTGTTGTCAGGAAAAATTATGGCTTTAGATGCAGAAAGGTTTGCTTTCTTCTGCTTTAAATGCATTGATGATTCACCCAGAACAAGTTTGTAACACACAAACACTCAATTACCGGGAGAAAATGACAATAAAATACTGTACTAATGCTGATTAAATCTTCCGAGCTCTAGGGTCACGTTAGTCGGCCGTTAAAAAGGGGGATTTATATTTGTCTGGGCAGTCAGAATTTTTCATTCTGAATTTTACAGTAAGAATGGTTTATTAAAGGTTGATATTTTAGCTTTATAGCTGTGCTCGGTCGTATAATTTTTTGCAAATTCAAACTTATTTAACATTCTTTAGCTGAGCGTGTTTTATGAGACCACAGAGCCTCGGAATCTAAGCTGCCCGGCCGGTGACGCAGCGATAGCCGATATTGATTTCATTGCAGTCGGTATAGAAAGGGTTTGTTTAATCTCGCAAAATAATAGTACAGTATAATCATTATTAAAACTGTATATTATTGTGCTCAAACTGTTTATAATAGGGGCTAGAAGTGCCTACCATTAATTTACCACATTATGAGGCAGCTTCATAGAAAATATGCTTCAAGATTTACATACACATTATCTGCCATGAATCCCGCCTAGGCCTAATTCAATTCTGATGCTGTTCTAATATCTCTTCTATTTCATCAATTTTTTCAGTAAGCACATGTAGATGTTATCTTGATTACTTCATATTATTATTATTCTGTTTATTTATTCTGGCAGAGCTAAGGCCATTTGGCCTTCTCTTCCGCTCTACCATATTAAACATAGAATCTCTTCAAGGAAGAAGTGTGCCTATAACTTAGGCATAAATTCAGATTTTCTGCAAAGGGATTATGAATGTGAGGGAGAATACTTCTACATCGACTTATGTTCTGTTTAGAACACTCCATGGCAAAATATCGGCGATTTCGTAAAATAAAACAGCGTGAACGTAGCAATCTATCTCATGGGATTGATCATAACCACAAACAGAGTCAGCTGTCACAAAAAAACATGACTATATCACATATGCAAAGAGCATTTTCGCTGGGATCTGTTCAATGTTTTCGCTTTCGGAGCGTAAACAAGAACTTGTGGCGAAACCTTGTTTCTGGTACATTTTATTCACTGTTTGTGTCCGGGAACTAGGAATATGTTCAATAGGTTTACGACTTGTGGCAAATAGGTTGCTATACATGTACCCAGACACATATTCTTGCAACAAATTCCTCGCTGTGAACGTACCATGACAGTGACTGGGAATGAGATCAAAAATTGTTTGGGAATGCAAAAGCAAGGATTTTATTTTACATAGTGTTGTTATAAGAGAGGCCAGCATGTTATCATAATGTAAGTAGGCCTAATTGTTATTAGCTCCACTGGGGTGCCCACATAAATAATGTCTGTAATAGGCTCTTAAGAGTGATATATTTACTTCGTAATTTAAAGAAATATATCCCAAGCACATATCTACGAATGGCTTAATTTGCATTTTTCAATAGCATTATAAGCTATGGTATTGTACTATGGGGTTGTGGTCATGATTTGCCAAGGATTTTATTGCAACAGAAGAAGGCTATTTGAATTATAACTTTCTCTACTTTTAGAGCTTACTATAAAACTTTATTTATCCGTGAAAAAATCTTGACTGTGTATAATTTGTACATGTTTAAGTGCCTTGAATATGTGAAAGTCAATCTGACAACTATTCCTTTAAGAAGCGATAATCATTCACATTTCACCAGACAGATGAACATAATTGACGTACCTCGTGTTAAGCTTACAAAAACTCAAGAATTCTATTCACATGTTGGTCTGAAAACGTTTAATAGACTACCTCCTGAGGCACATGTTGTGAACTTGAGAACATTTAAAACTCAACTTTATAATTAGCTAATAGATAATCCTTTTTATAATCTAGATTAATTTTTTAACCTTGCCAACATTGATATATATTTCTAAAACATACCTGTTTGTTTAGTCTGTAATGTTATTGTATTAATGTAAGTTTTACTTATGACGTCAACTACACAAGAATTCAAACTCGTAACTTGTTAAAAATAAACTTTGAATGATTGATTGAATATTTCTTTAGGCAATCTTTATTCATCAGAATCTTGTCTAACAGAAAAAAATATGGTCCCTTGAAATTCCGTTACAGTCAGGTTTCACTGTGTATATATATATACACACACACACAAATATGTATATTTTTTCAATATGACACCATGAATGATTAGGAGTACAGTCGGTCAAATAAAAAACGTCGGGCATTATTTTATAAAGTATCATGAACGAGCATATGCGTATGTACAGGAAGACTTAAGGTTAGGTTCACACATGCCTCTTGTCTATCCATGTATTTTCTTGATTATTTAGTCAGTTTTGTTCCAAACAAACATGTATAGAAGGCTGTGGCTATATGCCTCAAATCCGCCATATTCTTGGTTGCAAATTTTTATAATATTAATAATTAATAGATTCGCGAGGAATATGTTTATTCAAGGAGCATTTTTTAAAGATTTTATTTTATAATACCGGTACTTGTAGTGCAAAATCAGACAATAACTTACGCTCAACTTCTGCAACCAATCTAGCATCGAAATACGCAGCCTTCCGCAGATCCACGTTTCCTATGAAAACTTCTGGTCGCATTATAGTGACGTTCCTACTTCTGAGCTGCTCTTTCATAAATATGGAACCTTCTCGCTGCTTCAGAGGCCGAAAAATGCAGGTCAATTACAGCCCTAACTACACTTTCTCTCACTTTAGCAATTGTATGTGGCGATGACACAAAGCAAAATGAATTATGACAATACATTAAGTTGAATATCGTGTGTTGCGCTTTCCACGTTGTTCATTTTTCCCTCGTTCATTTTTTCCCTCCTGTCGCATGGCCTCATATGTTCCGAAAATGACCTGTATTTTATGTTTTTTATAGGAAACTTGTGAACTAATGCGTTAAAACTTTAATTTTAACTGCATACGAGTCCCGACGTTTTTTATTTGAAAGACTGTACATGCCAGCTGCTTACATAATTCATGCAAAAAATCAGACATAAGTGCTAGGATCCTATGTTTACTGACAAACAGATGGTCAACTTAGTGAGAGCAGAAGACTTCCAAGTGTATATCCAAAGAAAATTAAAACACACACATAATTTCTAAGGATTACAGTTTATGAGTGTTGTAAAACCTAGACGAGTGAGTTGGATGAGGCACTCTTATTTGGAACTAATGTGAGTGTTGATAAAATATTTTGAAAATACAGCTACTGTTTCTATTCGTTTTGCATGCTTTGCTTTACATTTTAAAGCTTGACAGTCTATGAAACCTTGGATAAGGTAACAAGTTCATAACATGCAATGAAATTCAAGAAACTGTTTGTTAAGAGACATCATGCATCATTTCACATTAACACTTAAAAATAAAATAAAATGACTACATTAAGGTTAGTTGGTTTGTTTACAATTTGTACATATCAGTGGTGGATTCAGAGGAGAGGCCATAGGGGCTGTGGCCCCCCCTTATTTTTTTCTTTCACTTATTTGACCTTTGTTATTCGTCAAAAGTAATTACCTAGTAAATTAAAATTAAAATTTAATTAAATACAAAACAAAATAAAATAAATGCATTTATGTACTTGCCTTACTTCAACAAAAGTGTAAAATGAAAGTTGGATAGTATTTATATGCTAGATGCCTTGTGTCAAATATGTAGACTAGCTGTGAAAACCCACAAGACAGCTGTTGTTCGAGTTCCTTATCTTCCATTGTTATTATGATAAATGATTAATTAATTTCTTGTGAACTTTTTCAGATTGGCACTTACTTTAAGTTTAAGGTATAAAGTATGATATTTGATTAATGATTTTAATTTTTATGTAATATGTAAAACCGACAGAACTAAAACTCTGGGCAAAAACAAAGATTGCTGAGAAATTTTGAGGAATCAACCACAGGACGTAAAATCTCATCTATTTTTTATTCCCAGGGGAGGACCCTCAGACCCCTTGTTTTTTTTTTTGGGGGGGGGGATCAAACCTGACTGTGGTGAATGGATTTTTGAGTACTTAGAAATCCTGGGTACGGGGTTCTCCAGGAGAGACTAAGCTACATTTATGGCAGGTAAAAGAACCTCAAGCCTAAATTAGACCCTCTGGACAAAATTTCCCCATCCATTTCACGACCAAGTAATACCTTGGTTTCCTGAGGGGTCTGTGAGGTGATGGGCTTACCACCTGTTCCTCTGTCCTCTATCAGAAAACAAGCGTAACAAAATTTGCATCAGTGGCAGTAACCTCTACTTGGAGGCCCTAATGTCTCGACAATGGGTATGTACAGAATGATAGAAAAGAAATGGCATAAGTTTCATCTGTGATTCCCTTTAAGCTAAGTTCAGAAGTCTTTTTTCTGTTCACATCATGTCACCAATAAATATATATATATATATATAATGTATATATTTTAGAAATGAAAATATAAACAATATTGCATTAAATAACACGAGGGGCATTCGGAAATGAATTACAATAGTAGTTTTTGTTCCTTATTAATTAATGAACATGAATCAATGTACATGGGATCTCTCAATATACTCTCCATCACTGTCAATACACTGCTGCCACCTTCCTGGCAACTTCATTATTGCATCATGGAACCACTGTTTGGGGGCACTATGCACCCATCGTGAACCTTCGTTGTTGCCAAACGTTTTCCCTGGATTGGATTTTCTTCTCAGTTAGTGACACCATGATTCGTCACCAGTCACCAGTTTCTCCAAATAGGCCCAGAAGGAGAACAGAGTTGAAGACTCTCGTCGATTATTGGAAATGAACAATGATGATCCAGATTTTTTGGAGAAACTGGTGACTGGTGACGAATCATGGTGTCACTACCATACACCTGAGAAGAAAATCCAATCCAGGGAAAAGGTTCGGCAACAACAAGGAATTGCAGGCAGCTGTCCACGAGTGGGTGCATACTACCCCCAAACAATGATTCCATGACGCAATAATAAAGTTGCCAGGAAGATGGCAGCGGTGGAGAGTATATGAAAGATCCCATGTACATTGATTCATATTCATTAATAAATAAGGTACAATGCCCCTCATAGAACACTTCCAGATTTAGTTGCAATCGCAGGCTGATTTTCAAATTACATACTACAATTTTACTCTGCTCATTAATCTTCAAGGATTAGAGTACATGGCAATTGTAATGATGATGTGATACTAAATTAACTCCATAATAATCAATTTTAAATCTACAGACAGGAAATTCAATTCTATTTACAATGTCCAATTAAATAACATCCAAAATGTACAATACTAGATTAAGGATATACTGAACAGTAACACATATTTTTAGTTTTAATGAAATTAATTAATTAATTACATTTTTCTTTTGGCATGGGAATTACTTTATAGAAAACAAACCTTATATTTCCGCAGATAAGACCATAAAAAAAGGCCCTGAAAATCCAGGGTCGTCTTATAGGACAGTTAAAAAATAATTAGACCAAAATTTATATAAATTATAACCTTATAAAATGATGTATTCTGATGTCAAGATTATATTATCTTGATATATTAAGATGTTAGGTACCATTTGTCCCGAAATAATGCGAAATCCACAAACACCATAATCCGCGAATTAAAACCTATTTTGGGTATTTTTTAAATTATTTCCCTATATACGAGTATGTGTAACACATGGATCATGCACAACATGCATATCGTTCTGTTCCATTGTGTTGCGACTGTGCTCAGTGATGGTATTTTGAAAAAAAAATTGAGGCAGCTTTGTTCCGGTAAGGGTAGCCGACAGTCTTTTTTAACTAACTGTAGTTATTTGCCCTAACATCAACTACTCAGAGTGAGTAGATAGTGTGATGGTTGGCAACAATTTTACAATCAACCAGAAAACTGAAACAAAAACTAAAGTTTTTGAAGTTGTTTGAAAAACATAAATTCGTACGCCATTGATAGTTAGGACAGATACATTCTAAAACTATAAAACTTTGCCAAAAATGTATACCTCGTCTTATCTGCAGAAATATATGGTAATCTCATTTAAAAATCACAATACCACAACATTTCGCACATGTTGCAACTCACCCATAAACTCCGAATACATAATGTAGGCATTAGACTCAACTCAAGAAGGAAGGTCCTAGGCACTTAAGAAAAACAATTTAAAGTTGCAAATTACCCTCCCATGTTTTAAGATGTTAATGAAATATCAATATCAATGATCACCATATTCCCTTCTGTACATAACAGCGCTAAAGATTTCAGAAAATGAAGTTCGCAAATTAAGACATTAAATTTGGTGCACTGATGTAAGACATAGAAATGGATAATTTTATAAGATCACATTTTGCTTAAAAATTTAAATCTGACAAAACCTAATAACAGAAATCTTTTTACTAGTCTTTGTTTAAAATGTGAAAGTTGAAGGCTCCACAAATATGCATTTAAACAGTTCTAGTTTCAAACAGAAATCAGAACACGCAAGCACTGAACTACAGAAGTTGATTCCTTATTCAATATTGACTTCTAATTTAATTGAAAATGAATCATAACACATGGGCTCCAAGTTTAAGAAGTCGACTCCATATCAATAAATAATACTAATTATTAGTTTCTTCTAAATTAGTAAATAGGAGACAAAACAGAAAAGCACTAAGCTAGAGAAGTTTATTCCTTAATAAATTTTCTCTTCTAATTTTGAGAGCTCTAACATATTGAGTCAGACTTTAGCATTTGATAAAAACCACCATCTGAAAATCTTATGAAGTATGAATTACCAATAACATAATTACCTTGTAATCCTGAACTGCATCTTTGGCATCAGAATACTGACGAGGACATGAACCAAATGACAATCCTGTTAAAGAATTAATTCTTCCCACTAGGTTTAAGAAACGTCTGAATAAACCTTGTTTTGATAATCGGGAAGCAACACCTCGATCGTCCTTGCCTGTTACTGAATTGATTACTTCAGGACCCTCTTGACCTGGAATACGTCAAAAGAATGTAGCAATTAAGGAGGGAATTATGGAGACAATTTACATGTTGCACTTTACGGAACAGTGTATGTAAATCAACTTACCTACAGTCCAGTTAACACTGTAATTGGGTGCCTTACCAGGCTGTCGTACTTCTGGTGAAGTAATAAGGCTCATAAGTGGCTTGTTCAAACGGTAAGGAGGAGGAAGTCCTTGGATAGTAGTTTCAATTCTTCCACACACAGCCCTGGAATCAATTAAGACAATCAGTAAGTTTTTTATTTATTTATTTTTTAAATATATTATCCATTTCTGCCTTTCAGCCCAAATCTAGGGTTGAAAAAAGGCAAAATTCTTTACAATTCCAAATAGTTCATGCATCCATTTTTCTTTCTTAATAAAAATATTCATGCAAAAGTCCAGTAAAAAACTGTAAATGATGATACTTAGTAGCTTACCTGTACATGTGGCTAGGATGGAACAAACTGCCAAGTACAATACTTTCTAGATATATGGGTTCAACAAAATGAGACAGCAAAGCTCCTTGTATCCCTACAACATTCCACCTTGCAATTTTGTCTGAGCATGACATTGTTAGCAGTCTCTGACCCTAAACAAAGGAGCATATAATAAATATGTGTAATGTAAATAAAAGAAGCATACAATAAAATCAGGTAAACTGATATAACAAAGAGAAGAGCCAAAATGCTTTTGTTTAATTAGTGATAACTGCAATTATGTTATGCAGAAAGTAAGTTATTTTTTGTAATCAATTTCCAAGTTAAGCTCCAGATCGATTCATTAAGTAGGGCTTACAGAAGAACAAAGGTCTAAGTATATGTGAAGGAATATATGGGTAGTGTTATTTGTCAAAGCTAACTATATTACAACTTCCAACTTACAATGAACAATGTAAAACAATATGTTGTCATGAGAACTGATTTGCATTTGATACATTCAATCTAATATATTACCATAAAACAGGCACTAAATTGGGCTTTACTTCGGTACCAGTCTACCTATTTCGTAAAAAATCCTATGGATGTTATAAGTGTGTATATCAAGTTTCATGAAAATCCGATAAAGCCTATTCGAGTTATCGTGGGTACAGATACAGGGACAGATAGACAGACATTTCCCGTCCACCACACAATCTCCTAAAGTACCATTCTGGCACTTAATAAAATCAGGTAAACTGATATAACAAAGTGCGAGATAGAGTTAATAGGCCTTATTTCACATGCTTCTGATATACATGGCACAGACTTTGTACTATTAATATTGTTATATCCAAATGTTTACTATTAATAGAGTACCCTATTTAAATATTATAATACTATGTTAGTAAGGAATTCATTGGCGGTAATGTAAATAAATACCTTTCACAAACTATAAACCACAATTACCACATCACATTTTTGGGAAATTTGAACACTTGGACAGACTCTCCATTAGCATTATTAGACCTATTGCTATAGTACAGCCAGGAACACAACATTTATTAGACATTTTTTTGTTTTTGTATAAAGAGACAAATTTCTTCCAGCATAATGTAATGACTGACACTTACAAGGATGTATCAATAAATAACCGGACTGATTTAATTGCATATAAATAAACCGCCCTGGAGCACAACGGCTGCTAGCCGCAGAAAGGTGAAACCTTCGTCTATCAGTGCTCTGAATCCCAGTCAAGTAAAACGATTCAGTTAGGAGTTAGACCCGGATATTGCAGGTGGTGTTTACTGTACCCAACATGGAACTGAAATTGCAGCAATGCGCATAGTTTTGTGTTCTTCTAGACAAAACTCCTTCAGAAACCTTAGAAATGGTGCAGCAAGCATATAAAGACCCTGCTTTAGACAGAACACAAGTCTTTGAGTGGCACAAACGTTTCAAAGAGGGTTATGAAGAAGTTTCAAGATTCTCCGGGCCCTGGAAGACTCATAACAGCAAAAATGGAAGTTAACAACAACACAATTGATGTAATTGTACAAGAAGATTGTCGCATTAACAATTGTGAAGATTGCAGAAATAATGAATTTGTCTTTGGGAACCAGATCTTGCCAGGACAGGATGGATCTTGCACCAAGACAATGCACTGGCTCATCGAGCATGTGCAACTCAAGTTGTCATCGAAGAATTGGGCATTGAGATCATGCCTCATCTACTGTATTCTCCGGATCTCGCACCTTGCAATTTTCATCTCTTCCCTAAAGTTAAAAAGGAGCTACGTGGTCGCCATTTTCAAAGTGATAAGGAGTTGAACAACGTTGTCAAGAGTACTACCCGCATGCGATTTCTTGGGCGCTCGGCTCCCTAGTCCTCATTCGGTAGGTTTCGTTCAACTTTGTAGGTAAAGCTGACAACATTGAAACATGAAGTACGCTATACACCCTGACATCTAGTGTCTTCAACACTAAGCTTTCATTCTGTATCAAGATCCTTATTTATTTATTGACATTATCTTTTCTGACGCATGGAGTTATGGGGAAAAATACAATCTTTCGAAATGCTGATTTCACAAACACTTCATTGTACATCCAACACTTTCCTCACCTCTTTAATAATTCCGTATGTGCTAATTTCTGACGATCCCGTGAACTCTGATGTCAATTTCATGGTCTGAAAGTTGAGCGAACTTTTCACAAAACGTATTAAATACTTTAAAATTAGGCCTATAGTTTTCTCCACTTTTAGATGTCTTACCTCTCTTACGTTTATCAAAATGAAATGGTGAAGCATGTTCTGCTAAGACTCTTCTTTATGCTTAAAATTAGTCATCCAGTGTAAAAATATTGAGCCTATATTATGTATAATATTCGTATTTGATGACTTATTTGATAACGAAACGCTTATGACGTGTAATTAATTATTACGCAATACCGTCACCACGTTATATTATTGGACTGCATTAAAATCGTTGTATATTAAAGTCACTACATAAAATACCATACGAGCCATTCTGCTGAAACGTGATTTCTTTGGTTGACAACACTGCAGAAAGACTGGGGGACTAGCTATGTTTTATTCCCCCCGACCCTCACTTCCCCGTAAATCCAGCGCCCAAGAAGTGGCGCGCAGGTAGTATACTGAACAGACTGTCAAAAAAGAGGTTCAGTGAGTATTTCAAACAATGGGTAAATCGTTGGAATAGTTGTATTTCATGAGACGGAGAATACTTCAAAAGTTCGCAAGTAAATTTGAATGAAATAAAGCCATTATGAGTTCATTAAAAAATTAGTCCGGTTATTTATTGATATACCCTCGTACATTCAACCTGCTATGATAATGTGTATATGACGTCTTTGAGCAAGGAGGCCATGGTTATATTAGCAATGCGGCTTTGTTGTAGTAGTAATGATTTGACATTTAAAAAGCATGTGACCGTTAATTAGCCGTTACTCTGGTATGAGTCAACCGATTTGTTTCAAAATCAACAGGCTTCTTCCCATGGACATTATAAATGCCTCTACCAAGTTTGATGAAAATCCCATAAAGTGCATTCGAGTTTTCACGCATACAGACACGCGGACAGACATTTTTCCGTCCACCATACAACCTTAGAAAGTACCATTCTGGCACTTAATAAATATTTGTAATGTAAACAAAAGAAGCAAATAATAAATATCTGTAATGCAAATAAATTCTATTAAATGTTAGATACAGTGGACCCTTGTTAGCACGTTCCTCATTACCACGTTTTCCCGCATAGTACGTCAATTTTTGGAAGTCCTGGTCCCAATCTTAATAATTACATGTTTAAAAGTTTCTTTAACACGTTTTGGTTTCACGTTTAGTACGTTCGTATTAGGCTTGCCAACCACACGTTGCCGAACACAAACCTTGTTTGCGCATCCGATCGGGTGTTCTCGATGCCAGAATTCTTGTACTCTCTGGTATCCAAATCTCAAACTTTGCTCTATGGGACCAAACGTCAGCCATTTTGATCCTTTGGAGTTGCTTCTCATTGGTGAGTTTAACTTCTCACGGATTTTCCCACATCAGCTGTTAGCCGCCATTTTTAAGATGATAATTTTGTTGTTTTCTAGGTAATGAAATATGTTTTAAATTTCGTATGGTATGTGTGTAGAGAAATATTAGAATCTATAAGAAATGTAGGCCAAAAAAGCAGATCGTGCTTCTCATGTGGATATTGGATCGCATTTCATTAGCAATTTTTGTCTGTGGCTGTGACTGTGACTTTGTTTACCATGTTTGTCACGTGTGAAATTTTGCACAATAATTTACACTTCCACTTATTTTATGTTTGTTAATAGATTGTGGAATGCAACTTGTTTCATGTGTGATCTTTCAGAATAAAGTGGATGCTTTTTGTTAATATTTCTGGTTTTTCATTAAATATGGCTCTCATACAATCCTTCAATTTCAGCAAGTTTTGTTAAATTTTTTCAAATCAAATTATTAGGCCTATGTATTTATTTATGTAATATAAATCTCTTGTAACTGGTGCTCGTAACTAATGGCTGGGCATAGAAGCTCCTGTATGTCACTGTGGGTAAGTGTGAGCCATTTGGATGCACTTTAGGCTGTATTGAGCAACTTAGAAAACGTATCTAGAGATTAGACTTTTTAAATTTTCAATAGTACGTTTTCCCGTTTAAGACGTCTATTTTTTTCGGTCCCATAAAAATTGTGTTATCGAGGTTCCACTGTATTAGTTTCCATGACTGTAACGTATCCATTAATGAAACTTCATTACTCATTATGTCATGATTCAAGAAAGATGAAGGAACACTCACATAAATCCATCTACTTTCACAGTGAAAAATACCAAGGTCACACATATGGAGAATTGTACCGCAGATTTTAAAAACATATATTCTATGGCTGTAGTGTCATTTTTCAGAATATTTTTCTATTATTCGCACACTTTATCTTGAGCTAAACACTCCACAATGCTGAAAACCATCCATATAAAGAAGAAGGCCTCGCTCGAAAAAATGAAGATTGCGACCCGTCCCCAGTATTGCCATACCCAAAAATTTCCCGTTGCGGCATTCTTGAGCTACCATCAATTTTTTTTATTTGTTTACATCATATTATTCTGAAAATGACAGAATATATCCATGGATATTAGAAGAACAGTACTGGTGTTGTGGAAATGGTCGATATAAGTGACAACGAAGTTAAAAATAAAGATTCTTTAAACCAAGAAGTATCGGAAATCAGTGAAATAATAAACCAAATACTGTAAATGAAATGGAAGGAAAAGCAATTTAATGTGTTTTAAGCTGAATCTGTCGTTGGAGAAAAGAACGAGTCAAGTTTTATTATTTCGTTGTATTAATTACCTACAAACTTTTGCGAAAGGTATTTAGTTAAATTACATCAATTCAGGCATGTGAAAGTGCATATTCAAGTAGGCCTACATGTACAATGCTACGACTTTTAAACAATTTTCTATATTCTGAAGACCGGGAGAGAAATTGTCTAAATAGGCCTAAATATATTACTTTATTCATTTCTCCAGCAATATATTCTACTATAATATCTGAATCAATATAAAATCTTTAGTTTGGTAGCGAGAGTTGAAAGTGCTACAAATTACAGTTAGTTCCATTGTGTACCAGCATAAAACTACACACGTTATATTTTCTGGTAATTGGCAACCCTTCAGAAACAATGTCAATTTCAACTCACCGCCTTCTGCAATAGTCAGTCTCTTATACTGCATACAATATCAGCTCCCCTCACCCCCGCATTTTTTCGGCTCAAGATAAAGTGTGAGCATAATAGTAGATTCAATATACATAATTTATGCAATTTAAATATACAATAACATATAGTGACAACAGAAAATTGGATATGGAACTGAATTACTGCTGACTAAGCACAAAAAAACCACAATTCAAAGAATAGTCAAGAAGGATGTTACAAAGGAATAGAAGAAATGGCAAAAAGGAAAGGAAACTAATGGAAGTTAGAACTTTTGGCAATACATTTTCAAATTAATTCCATGAACCTATGTCTTACCTGCAGAACTCCATCCCAGGTCTGTATACCATCACTTGATTTCACTGGGATTGTTCCTTCACCAGATTCTATTTTGGTTCTTAACTGACCACGTGCTTTCCTATTGGGATGCTTATCTATAGAATCATCTTGTGTCACTGCTTCATGTGGTGAAAAAATTCTATAAAGCAAAAGCAGAAAAACCAGTAAATGCATAATTAATAATATTAGTAGGGAAAGTGCAAAATATGCATGAGTATTAGAGATTCAATTTTCCTTGCACAACTGGGCCTGAGACAACTTTCTTTGAGGACAAGACATGACATGGTTTCTCTCACATTTCATGTGGCACAACACACACACACACCGGTCCTCTGGTGGGTGATATCATTTGGTCATAGTGTGTGATAGAAACCATGTACTGAGAACGTTGTCACTACATGGCGCAGTTCATATGAACCTTTCATCCATTCTCATGAAATAAAAACATCAGTACTGAAGAACTCCTTCCATATTTCACTTCTTTCTCCTTCATAATTCGGATCAGAGTCTCATAGGCAGGTGTAGTTGGCAGCAGGAATTGTAGTCTTAGTTCTTCAATAAATGGCAGTTCCCTGGTCAAAACATAGACGAAGCGAGAAGGCGAGTATTTTGACAAGCACAGAACTCGCTTCACATAGGTGGCTTTCATCTTCTCTAGTTCGCCCATTTAGGATCAGAGAGACGTAACTACAAAAACAGTGTTTTGAGATAAATCGATTTAAAGGTTTTGGACTAATAAATGGATATTTTCTAATATTTTTTTGCGAAATATTTTGCTGTAAATAAGAAGTATATTTCATTTATTGTTGTTTTCTATTAGAAGTTACACATTCTAATCACATAGGAGGTGATAATAACTTATTTTATAAAATTATGCATGTAGTTACGTTTGTCTGATCCTTAACTTGGTGGCCATTGCTGTGGAACATATGACTGTATTGCAGCCTTAAGCATCAACAGATATTATCGCAGCTGTATTTATAATGTTTCATCAGCACAATTACTGGTAAATAAACAATTGGAATGTTTATCAGCGATATCCAATAAGGAAAACAAGCATAAGATCATTTTTCTTTTCTTTGCTTATGCAAAGAGGACTATCATAACCCGGGCGCTTGTTCCTCGTCCCACATGTAATAATCTGTTTTGTTTTCTCTTACATTAAGAACTGTGAAATTATAAACAGAAATCTTTTATAGAATACTGACTTTGCATTCACTTTAGGGCAGTAGAGCACTGCTTGCAAGTCAAATTAGCCAGCACAGATTCGTTTTCTCGTGCACTTTCCTTCTCCAAGTTATTAAAATCCTTTGCCATTTCTTTCCTTTTAATACCAGTATGCTCTTTCTCTCCCTTTTTATAAATCTTCGTCTTCCTTTTCTTTTGGAGAAGTACGTGAAAATTTTAAACACTTATCACACATATTCCATGAAATTTGAGATTAAATTATGTTGTGAATACCTGCCGATACGACCAAATTTCTCTGCTATCTTTCCCTCAGCGAGGCTTTGTTCCTGATACAACTCGTACATTAACTATTTAAAATTCATATTGCCTAGGTAAATAATCTGCAGTACACTCTTTCCTATTGTAATGAGAACGAAGAGCAGGAAAATTCTTTATGTGATTCCTTATAGTCTCCTTTCTCTCGTCTGGTCTTTTTGTGTTAGGCTCATTGCATCCTCTTCTTTCTTTCTGAATTACATATGTCCATCTCTTTTCTTAATAGTATTATTTACAAAGATTTCTGAAATGCCTTGAGAAAAAAAAATTCCATAAGCTCGTACTTCATTATTAGATGGTACTTCTTGATCACCTTCCTTCGTAATGTATCAGATTTTGTTTTCGCACTTTGTTTCCTTCTTCTTCTATTAGCTTAGTAAGGTACTTCCTTTGTCGTTCAAATGATCCAAGGTCACAGTAGGTTCTGTGAATATTTTGTCTATTTTGCTCAGTAAACTTACTGTTGCACTGTCGGAGGCATTTAGAGCAATCTAAGCTTCTCATGTCTTGCAGGAACTATAGAATTATTAGTTGGAAAATACACTCTATCATACTGCTGATTAATTTTCTTTTTCACTCCTTTTTAACTGCTCGCTTTTTGCGTTTTCTTGGTTTATTATTTTCTTCAAAGTTAATATTATCGTCTACAATTTCTCTGTCCTGATTCTGATGATTTACTTGCGCACTGTCAACATCCTTTACAAGACAGGATCCATTTTCAACACTGGTCTCTGTAACCATAATAAAGCAAATATTCAATGCCATCTCTTCAACCTTTAATGTTGTAATTCTTCAGATTACAACAATTAATAATAATTAATAATATAACAATAACAGTAATAGTGAATAATCACAGACCGCCGGCGTGGTCTTGTGGTTAGCGTCGCTGACTACAGATCCGTCGGTCCGAGTTTGATCCCCGGTACCTCGGATTTTTCTGTGGTAGGGAGGTCTGGTAGGGGTGCACTCAGCCTCGTAATTCAAATTGAGGAGCTACTTGATAGAGAAGTAGGGGCTCAGGTCAAGAAAACCACAATTAACAGCCCTGAGTTATGCTGACCACATGCCCCCAATCCTGCCATCTGCCTATGGTAGATGACGCAGCGGTCGGGTTGTAGGCCTTGTCCCTTCAGGGATGAAGCGCCACGGAGTTTATAATAATCACAAACACACTAATAAACACATTCTAATACATACACAATTTCTCTAAATTCCAATCCTTCTGACACATTTTCACCGTCCTTCCTCCTCTGGACTGGACTCCATTACGATCATGTCTACTTGCAAACTCATTCAAGACTGATAATTGTTAAATTTTGTTGATAGGAAGCTCTTTTTCATTGTTGTCACAGTGATGGCGGCAATCCGTTTACGACACATGGCGGGAAAAGCAACAGTTCTCTTAGGATCAGAGAAACGTAACAGCTGTTCCGTTTCAGAAATTAACACTACTTGCTGCAGTCTCAAGACGGAACAGCTTTTCCGTCTGTTTGATTCTTGTTATTTTCCTAAAAATGTAGATACGCTAGCAGCTAGAATGGAAACCAGTTTAGATAGAGTTACGCTTGTTTGATCCCAAGATAGATCTCAATTCCGTGTTTCTGATGGTAGTATCAACTCAAAAACGGCAAAAATGTAGTTACGTCTCTCTGATCCTAAATGGGCGAGTTCTGCCACATAATAAATGAAATGCTGACAATGTGAATGTTTTAGAGGGCAAGCAAAAATTGCCTGTGGGCCTGTTATAAAGAATGTTTAATATTATATTAACTGGTAGCAAACTATATAACAAAAAATGTAAGACTACAGAACACACAAAATATGACTTGGACATGTGTAATAGGTGAAAAATACTAAATGAAATGAAAAAAAAATTACACAAACAGCTTGTAAATATGCTTGCTAAGTTTTCTATAAAATGTGTGATATTTCTGATCCAAAAAATCAAGCATGCCCAAAAATCTTTCTTCTAAGGTTCACTAATCAATGGCCTGGTCTCAAGAAGGTCCCATGTCAATTATGGCATTCAAGAAATTTCCTCTCTCGGCAATCTTGATTTCCATTCATGTTTCCAGCTCGCTGAATGTAAGGCATACCTTTATGAAGGGTAAAGCAGCTTTTGATACCTTGATCCAGAGAGGGTACTGATTTTCGGAGTGATTGTACTAAGGTATTTTGGTCAGTTGCCTTTGCCAAAAACTGGTATCATGTTACAATAAATGCCTTGACAGCAATGGCGACTACGTTGAGAAATAGAGTAAGGTACTGTATGTTTGTAAATAAAGTTTTGTGTTGGTATCTTTTGTTATTATTTAGTTATGCCAAATCATCCTTTACTTTCTGGACGACCCTCGTATATGTATATGAACACATTCTGACTTATTAGTCAGCTTCCAGAGCCGCTAGAGTAAGGTCATGTTTACATGTCTGTTGCGCATCATGAATTTCGAACAATACGTCAACATTGTGTTTTGTTTTAAGTTACAAAAAAAGTGCCAAAGAAGCTCATGAAATGTTGGAATCAATGTTTGGCGATGATGTGGTAAATGTGAAGACTGTTTACAAATGGTATGAGTGATTTAAAAGAGGAAATGAGTTAGTTGAAGATGAGCAACGGTCGGGATGTCCATCGAGCTCAAAAACAAAAACATGCAAAAAGTGGCACCATTTGTTCATTCAAACAGGTAACAAGGGGTTACTGCAATGTTTGCGAAACAATGCACAAAGAAAGAGACCAGAAAAATGGGCCAGTGGCTTCCTTCCACATCGCGACAACGAACCATACCACACGTCGCTTCTGACTGGTGAATTTTTGGCTGAAAAAAGTATTCCTGTCTGTCCACATCCGCCTTACTCACCAGATTTAGCACCCTGCAACTTCTGGCTTTTCCCAAAAATAAAAAAACACGTTGCTAAAAGGAAAACGATCACACACCATTCCCGACATTGAGATGGCCACAACACAGCAGCTGAAAGCCCTTCCAGTCCTGGATTCAATGTCGAGGCAAGTGCATCACTAGTCTAGGGCAGTACTTTGAAGGAGATTAATTCAAATTCTATGTAAGCTTATTAGTTTATTACTTTGTTTGTAATATAATTATTCACCATATTTTTTTATCACACCTCATATATGATTAATTGGGGAAACAATGGGGAACATTAATATTATATATTAAACTTTAAAACATTCAACTTTAAATAATTGATAAGCTTTTTTCAAAACTCGCAAAAATTTTGAGAAAATGAGTTATATACGAAATTGGTACCTAGTTCTTTGTGCTACCAATAATTTTGTGAAGTCAGATTTCACATAATCCAATATTTCCCATTTCCACAGAATAAGGAAACATTAGCGGTTTGTCAAAACTCGATAAAAGCATTATACTCAACCCAGTCACCCTAGGTAATACTGTACTTTTGCGGCTTTCTGTTTTCTCAGTACACACAGATCACATGACCTCATTACTCATTTATCAAATTGCATTTCCTGGAATGCAGTGCTAAGAAAACAATCTATTATTATCAGCATGTTACATCAGATATTGCAGGCAGCTGTGGAAGAAAATGTGTTACACTTATTTATTATTTTATCTGAATACGTCTATGAAGCAGGTCTTGGATATCTTTACAAGCTAGACATGGATGGAATGTAGGAAGCTTACGGTCTTCTTTCTTTCTGTGACATGGACATAGATTCCACCATTAGTAACTAGGGCAGGACATACTACAATGAGAGACGTTCCCATTGGCACAGGAAACACAAGAACCCCCAACATAAAAATGTTCAAATGGCATCACAAATAACCGGCATATTTACAGAGAAAAGACCTTTCCTATTTCGAAAATATTCTGCATTGTCACCTCCTGGAAACTGGATGCGGATATGAGTGCCAACCTAAAATGTTCAGGAACATCTCACAAATGAAACTAAAATGACCATACAGCTTCAGCTAGCAACTTCACCTGAATGACTAAGAAATAGTTATGGAGAATGCTTTTTTTGTGATGGTACGCAACGGTATGCAGTACGAGCACCTTTTTTTTTTCAAAATAATAAAATGTTGATATTACTCAGAATATATCTATCACAATTCCTATAAAATGATGGTCTATTACTTAAAATCAAGCTTGTTTGTTTGCTTTTGTTAGATTTCTATACACATAATATATACGAGCACATGATAGTTCCTGTAAATTGCCATGGCTTCTGAACTGCAAGAGTTAGGGGTTGGTTTTTCCAGCCCTCAGGAAACAAACTGCTTCTGTGGTCAAGGCCATTCTAACGGTCTCTGTATTGTACCAAGTGCTATTAATGCTAACATAGTAACAAACAAGTAGTAGGCCTACATAGCTAACCACCATAGTTAATGAGGAATTAGTGTGTGTTTAAATATAAATGCATTTGATTACATATAATTCGAAAAGAAAACCGTTGGTTTGTGCTGCAGAGTTAAGCGAGTTCATAATTGTTTAGTACAAGGGGTGCACGTGGTTCACAAGTAGAGAAGTGAAATGAGTACAATAAGTAATTATTTTGTACCAGTACACAATAAAAGAAAGCATGATGATGATGTTGAAGTATCTCATGAACGCAAACAGTGAATCAAATGAATCTGAAGAAAATGTCGAAGTACCGGTAATTTTACTGCAATTCGAAGGAGAAACAATTCTGGCCATGATAAGCCTGATTGCTGGACATTAACTCAGAAAAATGACTTCTGAGAGAAGTGTGGAAGCTCCTGTGAGATTCAGTTAAAAAAGTTTAGATGAGTACCGCCACCTTTTTTCTAAGGAAAAAAGCACCGATTATAGATTTGATATTTCCTCAAAAGACAGAAGACATGTTATGTAGAGAATTGTGAAGTCATTAGGCTGTTGAATATTTGGAAAATCCATTTTCAGTACTTATAGATTCAAAAACCAAGCATTAGTAGTGCAATAACCTGGTAGCACTAACCGATTGCAGTTTCAAAACAACATAAATTAATAAAACTAACATTTAATTTAGAAAATATTAAAACAAAAGTACATTAGCAACTATACACAAAAAAATACACTAATCCTGGACACATTTGCACCTAATTCTACTTAATGAGTACGCTAATAAATTAATATTGAATTTGTTTCTAAATACTGTAGTGGCATATTTCGACAGGCTCTGACATGACAGGATAAGGAATTCCAAAAGCGAGGGATGGAGACAGTAAAGGATGAAGAACAGAATTATGCTGAATGTCAGGAAGGAGCAGTGGGTTTTTAATGCATTCATGTAGCTAAAAGGAGATTAAAATAAGAATGTAAATAAGCAGAAGAAGAAATGAATAATTTATCGTGAAGGAAAGTAAGAGAATGGAAAACTCTTTGTTGTTTCAGGAGGTGTACCCATGTCAAGGTTGAAAAGATGGTATTATATGGTCCAATTGTCTGATGTAACAGATAAATCAAATGCAAGCATAATGAAGATGCTGAAGACTGTCAGTAAGATTGGTATTTAAGTTAGCAGAATATCACAACAGAAAAGAAACATCACTAACGCTTGGATGAGATTTGTGCTAGTATGAGCTGCTTAGACCTGTACAGGATACAGTGGCTTGCCTTAAAAGGTTAGTAGCCTATGCTAAGAACCAAAGAAACAAATGATACGGATTTATTACAACCATTATGACAATCAAGTCAACATTATAGAGAATAACATAGTTACAAACCTGGCATCACCACATGGAGCTGTGTTAATGTACAAATGAAATTTGATGTTTTCTTTCAACTGGTATCCTTTACCATTTGGTCTAGTAATAAAAATGGACTGATCAGTCGTTTCTGAAAGAGAAAATAATAGTGTGCATTAGTTAAAATAGTTAATCTATTTGCTGGCATTCATTGAAAAAGTCTACGGTACAGTAGATCTTTTTAATCCAATGGTGAATTTAAACATTTGAATTACCTGAAATGCAAATTAAAAATCTATGATTTCTACACAAAAATGAAGTACAGTACATGTATCAGTAAAAATGAACTCAACTGCAGTGGATCATACCTTAACCCTTCAGAACTCGTGCCTATAAGTATTACACAAGGACTTACTCAGGGTGATTTTTTGCCTCTACTTAATTTGCATTGTAAATATTTTTTTCACTGGCTCTTAATAATTTTATAAATCTAGACCTATAAGTCTACTGAGAATATTTCAGCACAAAAATTCCCCTGAAATTGGGATTCGATCTGACCAGGTCTCGCTGTCACAACGTTTCGAGCAGGTGTTCTACCTCCAACATCTGGAGGTTCTCTGTACCAGATTGTGCAGTCTTTTCCTTTATAAGAAGATGTAATGCTAAAGAAATGACCTCCATAGAGACAATTGGCGAAACTGAATAATCATCATCTTCTGACATACTTTAAACTTGATCGCTTTCAGCGCTCTTTACTGAGTTGGTATCTTGATCAGTATTGATGAAAATGATATACCGTTAACTATTTCATCATCTGAAATCTTCAAGATAACCATAATTTTGGCATCAGTCAAATATCTTTTCATTCTAAACATTTCTACTCTCATATAAAGCAAACAACACAAGAGAATATAGAAATCCTTACTAAAAGTTGTTAGAGGTGTGCAGGGTAAAAAATTTCCACACATGCAACGATGAAACAGAACAGCTATAAATAATCATTTAAATATCAGTTCACTTGGGAATATGTGAGTTGCCGGGCTCCTCAGAAATAAACTCAATGTTTAATAAGCCAATCTTTCTTTTTCCTGGAAAAAAAATTACCCCGCATTCAATCTCATAGAGTTAATAGCAGTTGTGCTGTATGACTGTACTTTGATGCTACATGAAATCAATTTCTCACATTAAAATTATTGTCTTTAAGTTCTTCTAATGTATGGGAAATTGACCAATACACTTTATTTTTGAAGTTTCCCCATAAATAATATTCACATACTGTTAGCAGAACTTAAAGACAATATCACATGGGCCTATCACAAGAGAAATGAACTCTGTCTCGGAAGCTGAACTTATGCGCGTGAAAGAAAATTTCCTAAAAAGGTGCCAGTATTGTGTGGGTGCAAGAGGAGAACATTTCCAACATCTCTTGTGATGAGGTACGTGGTTATTTTCATTGTAATTTTAACTGTAAATGTGAGAACCTAAATCATTACACAGATCGCGGCTTTATTTGCATAGATATTTCACCCAATTGCTTGGGAGTTGAAGCTGTGCCCGCCGCGACGAGGAAACCTGCGTCAATAGCCAACTCTTGCATGGGACTCACTGTACTATTTATAGTTTCTAAGGAAACTTGTAACATTGTAGCTGGTAAGTCCTTTGATTTGGATATTGGCTGCGTAAGTGTTAATTCTGATTTTATATCCATGTATTCTAGTGAGTTTATGAGTGGTGGGTTGGGTAGAATTTTGCTATCGTATATTGACAATTTAAATTTTATTGTCAGAAGGGACTTCACAGTTTATGTTGTCATCCTTCCTCTTTTTGGACTCCAGCCGTTCTTCATAAGAGAAAATACCCTTTCTATGCTTGCAGATGTACCAGGCAGACACAAGATGTACTTAACAATCTTCAGGAGACTTGGTGTCCTCATATTACTAGCTTTCAAATAACTGAATAACCTCACCCACTTTTAGGAATAAATGAAGAGTTTTCAATTCAGTGTTTTCTCAGATTTTAAATTCAAGATATTGTTGACTGCAGGGACTTCGCCAAACAGTTTGATAATTGAATTTAAATAATTTTCTGCACTTTCAACTTCTGGCCAGAACAACTTATATTCACCAGGGCAGCCCTTTTGAACTAGATGCAGTCTACAAGTTTTTTTCCAGCCAAAGTTCACAGTAGGAAATAATGGTACTGTAGAATGACAAAATGTCATTCTGAAATTTGTTTTCATCAAGCTCACCCTCAACAGCATGATCATTCATTACTGACATTGCTCTTGCTGGGAAATAGCTCTGTGCTTTCCTTTCAGTTAATTGGTCTTTCAGCTGGATTA
Organism: Ectobius pallidus; assembly: GCA_964059195.1. Taxonomy (NCBI): domain Eukaryota; kingdom Metazoa; phylum Arthropoda; class Insecta; order Blattodea; family Ectobiidae; genus Ectobius; species Ectobius pallidus. Next base: position 71,802,890 of record CAXKWD010000006.1, read on the forward strand.
CTGTCCGAAGAAATAACTAGCATGTTGCATATATGAACCACATACCGTATATGCTGGAGCAGTGGCATCTTCAAAAACGTTTTTGAGAAGTGTAAGGGCAGTAGGGCCCTGTTCTTGCCACAAAAAGCAGGACTTAACTCATAAATATCCAACACTCTTTCCCATGCTGGCTGCATACTCAGAAACCTTGTCTTGAAGTAAGGAAGTTCTTTTTTATAATCTGTAGCAGTGAATTCACAAAATTCTTTCAACTGTGTTGCTCTCACGGTGTATACATGGAAATATTTAAACAGCTTCACCATGATAACCTCAAAATCAACTGGCAGTTTATCTGAAGATATTAATTGTAGGCAGTTATTTACAATGTGAGATCCACAGCCAACTCCAACAATTTCTCTACCTAGTTCTGACTGCAGTTTTGTATGTACATTGCTTTTACCTCTTCTGTGGACACTACCAAAATTTGAATTTGTGTTGTCAGCACAATAACAAACAACTCTCTGCAACTGATTTTTTTAACCTCTAAAACAGGGGTTCCTGCCCCCCCCTCCCGGGGGGGAAATTCATATTTTGATTTAGTGTTGATACCTTGTCAGTCGACAAGAATTTGGAATCGGTTAACTTTAACTAAACAAATACACAGACACATACCATAATTAACAAGAATAACAGAACAGTGTGAATTTACATTTAATAATATTATAAATTTTAACAATATTTTCCCTGTCATATTAGAAGGTCATACATATCTTATCCTCAACACGTTTATAATAATTTGGAAATCCAAATACGAGATATGAGTGATCTGCATTGTGCTCTGTCAAACATAAAACCTAATATCTCAGAGCTGGTGAAAGCAAAACAGTGCCAATCATCTCACTAATATTAAGTTTTTAACTCTACATTGGACATTTGTGTTTCTACATTTATTTTTTATGAACTGTACTGAGACTCAAATAAGATTCACAATAATTAGATACGCATTTTGTGTTTTATGTGTGTGTGTGACAGCAAAAGCATCACAGGATAAATAAGAATAATAAAAGAGGTGAGCAATATTAATTTTATTTTTACAAGTATTATAGGGATCTTTTAAAGTTCAAAAGTACTGACAATCACGTTTTTAGGCCTTCTCCCCATAACTATCAAAGGGGGCATGAGGTTTTCATGATATTCGAAGGGGGGTGTCAGCTGAAAAAGGTTGGGAACCACTGCTCTAGAAGAAAATTGATAAGCAAATTCTGACGTCCCACCAGTGACTTCACCAAACTCAAGTGCATACCACTTTCCGATCTGAAGTACCTGATTATTACTGGAACTATCTTCAGCTCATTTCGATCAGAACAGTCCATAGACACAGAGCTTTGGAAACCTCTTTATTTGTTGTTGGTATTTCACATATAGAAGGACCAACTACATTCCAAATTAGTGATTGGTGTTTGTTCTACAAGAAGAAAACTTTGTGTCATAAAATTTACTGATCAACTGTGAAGTACAGTCACTTGATTTAAAACTAAAATTAAGTACAGCTGTGAGGTATGCAAAGCTTAATTCCTTAGCAATGCAATCTTTCCCTTTACTTTTCAATACATTTTGCTTGAAAAATAAATCCACAGTCTTGGATTACTTAATGTTTTCTTCTGCTATTTTATGTTTCTTTGAATTTATATGTTCCTCAATATTTCCACGAACTTTATGTTCCAATGAAAACTCCTCTCAGCATTTAAGGCATCTCACTCTTTCAAGTATCAGAATGGAAATTATTCTCTTAGGTCTGTATGAAATGAGCATCTAGGCATTTCAGCTATCAGTCATCTTAATTAAAATAATGGTTTCAAAACAAGACAGACACAACTGAGAACCATAAACACAACAGAGCCTGAGACAAAACTGACTGGGTAGTGGGCGGGAAAGTAAGTAACATGGTTACAAGCGCTGTGTCAAAACCCATATGATGTTCCTGGTCATTAAAATTTTTAAATTTGTAAATTTAAGGTAAAAGACCCTACACGTACATTATACGTGGTACAACTTGAAAAGCATCAGTATGACTTGCTATTTTTGCATTCCAGCAGCCAGTTCTTGTGAGGGATGATATTGCATGCTACATTTTAGATTATAAAAGCAATGATGTATTTTATTATTTTACTTCTAATTCGCTCATTTCACAAAGTGACTTCATAAAATAGACAGACTGTGAAGAACATAAAAACCTCAAATTTGGCTGTTTTCTAACTTTGTCTGCAAATAAACACTGCCAGTCATAATGGAAAGTATTCCCCAGTATACTGTTTCCTTTAAACAATTTAGCTGAGAAATTAGGTTAAAATTTGTTTTCCTTACATATTTAAAATTCGTTGGTCCATATTTTCCACTGAAATATTATAAAATTCATAAAAAACACAAGAAAGTAATTTGTAGTCAGTGGATGAAACTCAAACTCACATTAACTATCGTGACACCAGCTTTCAGGGTGGAAAGGACCATTGAAAATATATTTTCACAGTATAAGAGACTCGGAAAGACAAAAGGGAGCTTGGACCAACCAGGAGTTTATTCAATAGCTTGCAGAGACTGTGTCGGTGTGTATTTTGGTGAAACTGGTAGAACGGTTACTTTAAGATTAAAAGAACATGAAAAGGATGTAAGTAACAATAGGATGAGCACTGGTTTGTGTCAGCACATGGTAAAGAATAAACACCATATCGG